>CM065052.1:38362530-39562530 GCA_032883995.1 Coronaproctus castanopsis
ACAAAATTGTCTACTTCTTCTATGCCGCCCGTATATAATTGTATTTTATTAATCGACCGCCGAGTTTCCCGCTTTTGATTATATATCATGTATTTAGTTCTTTGGGTGTTTATCTTTAATCCGCGTAGGTTTTTTAATGTCATATCCAGAATATGTAGTCTAATGTGTTATATTTTGTATATCGCGTTTCTCAACTAGTTGTTGTTCATTCAACCTTCTCTCCAATCTACCCGTTATTATCCTTGTGAACAACTTTTATACGATTGGTAGCAGACCAGTTAGTCTGTAGTTTTCAAATCTTTACTTCCTTTTTTACGCATTAAGACTATTTTCGCATTGTTCCACGACGTTGGAATTTTTCGTTCCTGCGTACAACGGTTGAATATATATGGCAACTGTTTTACTACCGATCTACCGCCATATTCCACATTTTTGGTATTACTCCCTCTTTCCTTATGCTTTACCACGCTTTATTTATTTCATTACAAATATTGTTTCACTTTCTAGTATTTCCGGTAAATCGTTTGTACCGGCGCAGATTTATCCAATCGCTTATGGTCGAACTTTGATTCGGTTATCTGTCCATCTCAGCTAAAACACTGCTGCGACCTAGCTACAATGTGCATGCATAACATATCCTCCAATGTTGTACCTACCTAGTTCTTCTGGATACGACCAGCTCTCATTTATGCCCATGCAAAAAAAAATAAAAAAATAAAAAAACCCTACAAGTTCGTTAAAGCGGCTTTCGTAGACTACTAATATTTAAAGTTAAACAACTAATTTTCCTGTCACCCATAAACTCATAGAAGGAAACAGTGCATTATAAAAAATACACACGTAAAATGCAAACTAAACTAAAATAATGATAATCAATCAATCAATTAATCAATCAATCAATCAATAACTCAAATGCGCGCACGAGTAGCGAACTAAATTATATATAAATTCAAATTAATCAACGGTCGTATAACGCAAGTAATAATAATAATCAAATTTATGTTGAATATAATATGCAATATTACAAATTTTCTAATGTATCTATAATTATTTATTGCGAACCTTCACACATACGTGCAAGTTTGAAGTACATACACCATGTACAAGTATATAATAATAATGATTTATTTTCTTCGAATCGGTAACTTCTTACCGCACGGTATATATAATTATAGGGGCTGTTTCGATTAAAGTATCTAGGGGACTATTTTTGTTTTAATTCTTTTGGTTTACCTACATCTACTACTATGCCTACCCGCTTCACTACGTACGATATTACTTTTCTCCGTCTGATCTATTATTCGTCTGCATCGCTTCATCTTTCTCTCTAAGCGTGAGTTTATTTTAATGAAAGAGAAATTGGTCGCTCAGTCGACATTGAATGCTTTTTCTTACGTCATTCATTCACAGACCCGAATAGCTTCCTCGAAATCCTGGAATTTACCCTTCCAACGGTTACGCTAATCGGCCGCGACCAATCGCCAGCTAGGAAATGTTTTCCAAGGACTTTTCGAATAAATGAATGAAATCTCGGGGCGGTCTTAAAATATTACGACTAGAAAATTTACGAACTATTCGTTTTTTTTTTCTTTTTACGATTAACGATCGAATAAGTTGACGATGTCGATCATATCGATCGTTTATTCGTTTATCCACGAATATTATTAATATCGTTAAAATGTCCGGCAGTTTTTGCGACCGACCCCATCAGATGAACGATGTAGCTGCTACGCTAAGCCACGGGAGAAGTGTGTAACGTAAAGTTGTACTACGGGAGTAGTACCAGCTCTGTCATAAAGTATACGCTTTATATTTGTACATTCGTACGGTGGTACTCGGAATTTGTGTTGGTGCTGGCATTGGCATTTGGTATTTTTATGCGTTATGTGGCGCGTTCTAGACGTTGTAAACGGTGATAGTTTATCGGTTAACATGGTCGACGGTGTGTGATCGTAGTTCGTGTTCCTGTATTTAATACTATTATTAATAATCGGGATAACGTCAACAATTTCGAACGTCTAGAATTATTATTATTATTTTTTTTAAACATATTTCGAGGAATAGTCCAACTGAAATTTATTATTCGGTCAATTTCGACTATCCGGCTGAAATTGTTAAAAGTATTTTTTTCGAGCGTAGTTTCGGTAAGTTTGAAAACATTTTTTTTTTTATCGTATAATTTTTCATTCGTGAAAGAATAAACTTTTTCCATAAAAAAAAAAAGCGACCTAAGTATCGCTAATAAAAACAGAACGAATAATTAAAAATAAGAAAAAATCGCATAGAAATTGAATTTGTTAGTAATTTCGAATAATTAATTTCTAGTTACTTTTTTCGGTTTATTTCAAATTTTAATTAAATAACATTACAGGTATGAGAGTACGGAAAGATTTTTGAATTTGACTTTTTATTAATTTTAGGTCATAATTTTTGAACAATTTTTTCTACTCATAATCAGATTTCCAAGCCTAATATAAATATATTTAATTTTTTTTACGTACGTAAATTTTTTGTAAATTTATTATTATTATTGGTAATTAAATATCTGCACTTTCTTCAAACTGGTAGTGCTTCACTCGTTGCGGTTCGATATTACCGCTCTCTGCAGGAATAAGCTTGGTAATAAAGTTTGCGTTTGCGAATTGAAACCGCGATTATCTTTGATCCTGTATTTTATTGTTTGTTGTCTAAATTGTTATCGTTATGTGTAAAATGTAAAGTTTATCATTTCGGTTTTAAACGGAAAATTTTTATTAACCCTTGTTTTTTGTATGAAGTAAACGTTAATCCGTCTATTCGATTTAGGTGTTATATGTATATATATATATATATATATATGCGCCGGTTTAAATTTTTATAAAATAGGTGATTATATTTATTTCATTATCGGTGAACTGGTTAATTATCGACTTACACTTTCAGGTTTTTATTTCGGTGTTTAAATAAGCGAAATATTTTTATGAAACATCGCGTCGTTATTTTTTATAATTTGAAATCTACATTTTGTATATTTTAAAAAGTTTTTTAACGGTATATGCAGTTATGAGTGTATTTACACAAAATGCTCGTAACTTATTTTTGAATACCGAAGTGTACGTTTACGTAATATTTATTTTTTCGTATAACATTTTATTAATAATAATGTTCCTACGTTATTTACTTTACTATCGTATGTTTTGTATGTTACATTTAAATTCGTATTCATTTAAAGTTTAAAACAACATACATTCAGTTAAAGTTGTATTATTTTAATATTCAATTTCATAAATGCACTCGAGCGATTTATATATAATGATTATATATATATATATATATATATATATATATATATATATATATATATATATATATCGTGTAATGCATAAGAATACAGTATCTGAACTGTTGTTAAAAGATATATTTAAAATGAAATGTGAATAATTTCAACTTTTAATTTTATGTATAATAACGATGCGATAACTTGTGTTTTTAATTTATGTTAAATATGAAGGTTTAATGATTAAAAGCATGGTAAACGTAGTAATCATTTTCATTTAAAATTATTTATGTTAAAACTAAAAACTAAATTTGGTCGTGTTCTTTTATGTATATTAATATATAAATATTTAATATATACAATGGATTTAAAGAAGTTAACGTTGAGAAAATATCGAATTTAAAAACAAAAAATGAATTTGAAAATCGAATTAATATTATGACTTTTTACTTAAATATTAACTTTACCATATGGGTGTTAGTTTTTGATTAATCGCTAAACTATGGTTAAACGTCGGAATGATTATCTAAAAATACTATTTTAATATTGATTATTTCGTATATTATGAATTAAAAATTTTTAACGGTATTTTAAAACTGTTTAATTTTACAAATTAATTCACATTATTTTCTATGTTCTAGTTTTGTTTATTTATATGCATCTTTCTTAAGAGTAAAATTTTTCAATTTCAAAGTCTCAGCACACGTATGTAGATGCGAATTTATATGTTGAAAATGTTTGTATTTAGTTTAAATTTAGATTTTGTCATTTTAAATCAGATGTGTTACAGGTTTCGTGGACTCGTCTCATTTAATAGTATTAAATTGTTGTTGCAGTTTCTACTTTAGCTGTTGTGTACCTGATTTAAAAATCGTTTAACTTTGTTGTGGGTTCATTAGGATGATAAAAATATGTGTTTATCGTGTCTTTTTTCGATATGATACTCGAGTCATTTTTAGTTAATTTCGACAATTTATAGTTTTTTGTACTATATGTAAGTGTTAGATTGTTTCTAATGTATAACATTTTTTATTCCTTGTGAGTTTAGAGTGATGTCAGTATATAACGTAATTTTTTTTATAAAAGTAGTTAAAATGAAGTTAAGAAATGATTGAAATCAAAGAACTAAAAAAGTCAGAAAATGAAAACGTCGAAATGTGTCAGAAATATTCTTAGAAAAATATTATGTTGAAACGACGAGTAATGATTTAATTTTAATAAACGACTTTTCAAGTTTGTGCACTGAACTAACACTATTCATTGGAAATATTTTTATAAATTACAGCGAATATCATTTAATTTCGCAAGAAGCTAGTAATATCGTAAATGTTGATGTATACTTTTCTTCATGGAATGATTATTTTTAATGCGCAACTAAGTAAATGAACAATTGCAAAATAACCTATACTAATTATTAGGTTAAATGTGTAAGATATAAATTCACACACATATGTGTGTGTGTTCGGAAATTTTACATCAAAATTTTTATTTTTATACTGAATATAATAATATTTATATTACGCAACAAATTATTGTTACTTATTTATTTCGTTTTTTTTTTTTAGTTTTCATTAATAGGCGAATGTTTTTTATACACCTTAAACTATCCGCAATATTTAATTATTGTAATTAATCAATTTTTTTATATTGAATTTTTCAGCAAAGATTTCGTAATCATTAATTTTTTGCACGTACTGCTCGAAGTTTATATTTTACTAAACAAGCATACGTTAGTTTAGACATATGTTAAATATTTATTTGCAGATCTAAAACCGGTCACTTTATTAAAAATGGTATAGATGATTAGTGTGGTAAGTAATATTAAAAAGTTAAGATAATTCAGGTGATAAGTGAGAATTCAGATGGTCAGTGATTTAATATTCATGAAAGTTTGATAAAGAGGCTATAATTATTAATCGTGACTTGTATATCTTGTTTAACTTTAATTTTCTCGCGTATTTTACAATCACGGATTTTATTTTTTTATTTTTGTATAATAAAAAAATTTCCTATATTGCAAATTCAGCTGTTAGTAACCCGACAAAATTGTAATATATATCTAGTTATTTAGATTATTTTACAAAATTATATGAAAATGTGACCTGTTTTACATAATAAAAAACAAACTTCAGTCTTAAAAAAAACACAAATGTGGAACAATTCAAATAAAGTAAAAAATAAAATTTCAAGATAGTAGTCCCATGCCCCATTAGCATTGCAAAGACATGCCTAAACAAAATTAATAATAAATAATAATATGACCGACCCCTCTAGGATAGTGACTGAAAATTATCTAAACTTTAAACGTCATTCTATCTTTCTATCTACACACACACACACCATATATATATATATATATATATATATATATATATATATATATATAAATAAAAAGGAGGAAATCAACATAAACTTGGAATATGAGTATTTTCCACATCCCTACCTCCTTAAAAACTATTGAAAACACAAAGGAATACAAAACTTTATTGAAGTAATGACAATAAAAATGAACTTAGTAGCATAATGGTATATTAAGTGGATTGTGTATAATCATGAATAATAAGTTATTTTAATACTTTGAGCAATTGTCGGTTCAATTTGTAATCAAGAAAAATATTAATATATTTTAAACATAAAATGATATAATTTAATTCGGCGAAGATACTTAGTCAGTGCCAAATTAATAATTTTTGTAATTTTGGACAAATCGAAACATCATTATTACATTAAAATGTTTAAGTCCACAAATGCATTACATATTAGTATAGTTTGTTAGGAATCGATAAATGAGACTACTCGGTTTAAGCTTTTTTCCTTTATTTATTTGATCATAGTATTCTTTAAAAATACGATTGTATATTATGCAACGGAAAAATATATTACCAAACACTTACCAACTCGGTCACTGACTATGATGCAAGTGTCGCCAAAATATATTAGTTTTATCTAATTGTATATTAAAAACAAATCAATTTGAGGTCTGATCGCATTCTTTTAACCTACAATACTGCTTTGAACCTTTGCATATGTCTATATACGTAGCTGTCATTAAGAAGCTCCCTTCCACCCTGTACATATTTTATCTTGTTAAACGATAAATTCATATACGTGTATATATATATATATATATATATATATATAATTATTTTAAATCTAAATTAACGTGTCATGTACAGCAACTAAGGCTTAGAGGTACGAGGTAGAGGAAATTAAATCAAGGAGTAGAGACGAAACATATGTAAGAACATGATTAGGTTAGTTAGAAAAGAGAATTCATCTTTGAAGAGAAGAGGAAGTGAGGAGGCATGGTTGGGAGACAATCAGATGGAGGAGTATAAAGGACAGTCAATAAGGATGTAGAAGACAGAAAGCGTGACGCTACATACGGTACACTGAGGAGTTAAAGTTCTGTTAATCAGATATGAATGGGTGTCTTGTATAACCCAGCCACAATTTTCTGAGGACAACGTCATCTTGGCAGTTTGGAAGCGAAGTCTTCCAAGGTAAAACGGAACTTTTAATTTGGTAAAGTTTATTTACGAGGAGGTCGACTGCCACTTTTGTTGCCACGAAGCAAATAGTCTTGATTTGACATAATTAAGTATATCAATAGCTGAAACTGGGCCGTTTTTTTTGTTCGGAAACAATGTAGCAGCCTCCTTTGCTGTTCTATCTGCCAGGTCATTCCTTGGAATCCACAATAGCGAGGCTAATTAGTTCGGTTTAACTATTAACAGTAGTGTCGCTTCTTAGACTATAGGATGCTGATCGTTGCTGAATACATAGCATGTGTAGTTTGAGCTGAAAGAGAGTTGGAACATACAACCGATGGCTGTTGAATATTTATATATATGTGTGTGTAATATACATACATATATATGTATTACGCGTTCATTATATTTGGCTATCTCGGAAATGGCTCTAACGACTTGAATTAAATTTAATACTGTAATTTATTAAGCAATTAGTAATGGCTCGTAGGGAAATTACGAATTTTGAAATTTTGGATCCCTGATCAGGAGTGGACTGTAATAAAATTTTGGATATTACGATTTTTCCCCGTCATCTTTTTGATACTTATTTGTATCTTTAAAATTTCAGCTCGCTCGCATTAACCGTTTGATTTGTTTTGTACCGCATATGTGTTAGTAAATATAATTAAAATTTTATATCTCTTGTATTTTGTTCATTCAAGGTGTCGGATCTTCAAGAAGATATTTTCTAATCTATGAAAGAATTCACGATCGAAAAATTGTGAAATTTATTCTTAAAAAAAAAAATTAAGGGTGGTTTGGTATTTGTCACAATTTTGAAATTTTAGGTTATAACTTTGAAAATTTATGAAACGAAATTTTGCGCAATTAAAATAGTCATGTAATGATTTTTTTTCTAAATATATTTTCCGGGAAATGAGCAAAAAACATCCGAGCAATAAGCTCGATCGTTCAAGTACTCTGCTGAACGATCAATCAAGTACACAGCAGTTAAAATACAAACTAAAATGTGGTATAAACTATATAAAAAATGACCGATTTTTTTAGACCGTAATAAATCGTGTTCCTTCAATAACATCATTAACAGTCAGGGGTAACTTAATTTAATGAACATTAAGACATTAAAATTTTCTACAAAAAGAGATCTATCATTATGTCTCCGAGATTAGACAAAATTTAATTTCGTATTTAATTTCAACACAATATAAAAAGACAAACTAAGGTCACCTTCCTAACTAACATTTACAGAATATCGAGGATGTCAATTTATACGTATTTGTAAACTACCGTGAGACCGGCATTTTCTATATATATATATAAATTGAAGCGACCCCTCCAAATATTTGGTACATTAAAAGAAATGTATTTAAAAACGAAGAATTTTTATACATATGCTCTATGTCCGTCAAAAATTCGTAAATGAAAGTGGAAATTTTATTTAAAGTCGTTCTGTGTATCATAATGCGAAAAATTACGACTAAATGACTATTGTAACTCTCATTATTAGGCCAACAAATTTGTTATTCGCCTTATTTAGTTTTTATATTTTATTTCGACGATCAATATAGCCATAATTTCGCGTTTTAAATAATCTATATATTTTTTCATATTTTAATCATTAACTTATTATTTTTTAACGTGATGTAAAAACGTAGTTTGCAATATGAAAATTGTGCTCGTCCTTTTGTCGCTATTTAATTAAAATATGTATATATATATATATATATATATATATATATATATATGAATTTTTATAGTGAGTGATAAATAATTTAACTGCGTGTACAAATCGCACAGTATGTACATATGTATGTATAAGTGTTTTATGTTTATGTAAATAATTTCAATTAAAATACTTTTAATTTTTGTTGACCTCCAGGTAATATGTGTAACCTGTGTATCACGTTACAAGCCGTGTAATTTAATGGTCGGGTAATTGTACGTAAATGGAACATTTTTAATATATATTAGAAAAACTACAATTTACCGTCGTTAATATTTATAATCGTAAAAAAATGGTTAATGCGCCATCATTTAGTGAATCTGAATCGTCCGCTGATATAATTTTCGTTATCGAAAGTACATCGTTGAATGGTGCTTACATTCAAGAATTAAAATGTAATTACGTGGTGCCGACGTTGGAATATTTTAATCAAGGTCCTCTGAATAAAGAAACAGCGGAATGTTCTAATTCTGAAAATAGTACTAATTGTTTTTACGGCGTCGTAATATATAAGACCGCCGACTGTCGTCCGCGACCTTGTTGCCGAACGATGGGTTATTATACTAATCCTCAGAAAGTAATTGGAACGATCGATCATATTGAAATGAACGGCGGCAATGCTGAAACGCAGGTAAATATTGCCGAAGGTTTAGCAACGGCTTTGCAATATTTTGAAGATCTGAAAGAGATACGAGACGCCGTTAAAAGATACTGCATTCTTATCTGTAATTTACCTCCGTGTTTAATACCGGTTATGGAATGTTATTCTTACGAAGGACGTACAATCGATCAGTTAGCCAATATATTTAATGAAAGAGGTATACTTCTATCCGTGTTATCAGCTCGCAAGTTACCGGCCTTATTGAAATTATTTGAAAATGCCGGGGGGGATCTTCAAACGTCATTGAAAAAAAATTACGCTAAAGATCCGCGACATTTAGTTCTCTTAAATGGATACAGTATAAATGAACGGCCTGTCAGTCCTTCAGTGCCAGTGTCACATACTCCTGCTTCAGTGTCCATTATCAATACAGATTCACCGGCTCCGAGCAATGTAAATGTTACATCATTTAGACAACCAACACCGGGCATGGTTCCGGTTACTCAACAGAATTCAGTTTTAGTTCAAGTGCAAGTACCAGTTCCGCCACAAACTTCACAACCTGGAATGAACACTATGCATCATATGACCACTTCACAACCGTCTATTATTCATCAACAGCAATCGCAACAACAGTTTCAACATCAACAGCAGCAGCAACAGCAACAACAGCAACAACAACAACAGCAGCAAATTCAGATGCAGCAACAGCAAGCGCAACAAATACATCAACCAGTAAGCAGTGGGCCATCAACGCTAATATCATCTGGACAATCGCAGCATAGTCCACTACAACAGCCGTTAAGTAATATGCCTAGACCAAATGTACCGATGCCTCCTTTGTATAATCCATCATCGTACGATCAACATCCTCCTAATTTTCCGAGAGGTGTTTCATCACAACAATCTCCTCGGTGGCAAATGATGCCGCCTCAATCACAGAGACAATTTATGTCTCCATCAGCTCAATCCCAACAAAATAGCGCTATTGTTGCTCAATTAACGCATCAACAGCAACAAATGCAACAGCATCAATTTCAACAACAACAACAACAACAACAGTTACATCAATTGCAACAGCAACAGCAGCAGCAACAACAAATACATCAGTTACAACAACAACAGCAACAACAATCACAACAACAATTGCATCATGTTACGATGAGAATGATAACGCCTAATACTACGGGACCGACTCAAACATCAATTTCACAACCGACGCAACTTCAATCATCGACTGGTTCATTTGTCGGACCACCTTCAGTTCAACAGCCACCAGTTGCAGGAATACAAGTTGGTCCAGACAAGCAGGCAATATGGGAAGGCACGTTGGAGTGGATTGAAAAAACAAAATTATACGATAATCAAAAATTTACACGACAAGTACCTTGTCATGTGACGGCAACTGTAAAAGACGGTCAACCAGATTTAAAAGCTGATAACTGGCCAAACAAGCTAATAATGCAGTTAATGCCTAAACAGTTAATAAGCAGTGTTGTAGGTGTTTACTTGAAAGATGCTACTTCAGTTCTTTTTCATCCACAAAATTGTGAAGCTTTGGATGTATTAACAAAAGTAATGAGTAATGGTTATGTCGGTTGCGTTCATTTTAATAGCGGAGTACAGTCTTGCGATATAAAAGTAATGATATTACTGTATGCCGCTGAACGTGGTGCGTATTTAGGTTTCATACCAAATGATCAAGTTGGATTTGTTGAACGATTGCGTAAATTAATACAACAACAAAAAGCTGTCAGCGCTTTGCAACGTCAACAAAATGTACAAAATATGGGTGGAAATAATCCAGTCGGTGTTGTACAACCGATGTCAAACATGCAATTAAATCCCGGTTCAGGTCCTCCGCCAAATATGACTATAGCTGGTCCACATATGCCGTCTGGTCTTGGGAGTGGTCCAGCAGGAAATACAGCTACAATGGGTGCCGGTATTAGCGGTCCAAATACTATGTCAAATCCAAATATAGGTCCGATCGGTCCAGTTTCTAATATACCTGGAGCCGGTGCACCAGTGATGAGAGGAACGGCTACGAATCAACCGGGATTACCAGCTTCGCAAGCAAATAATCCAGGATCTGTTCAGATGGCACCTGGAGCTGTAGGAGGAAGAGGTAATACAGGGATGGTGGGTCCTAGGACTCATTTTACCGATCAAATTGAGGCTGCTCGTCAACAAAGCCTTGCAAAGATACAACAATTAAAGCAAACACTGGAGGCGGAACTGCAGTTTAAAACTCAGCTAGAAATTTTCAATAACATGCAAATGCAGCATATGCAACAACAAACGATTGAACCATCTTCTCAGCAATCTGATGGACAATTTAAAATGTTAGATTCAGATCAACAAAAGCAGATGATAATGCAACAAATGCAATCGCCATCTCAACAGCAGCAGCCGCCGCCCAGACAACCAATTTCTTCTCAGTCTTCACAAGAACAACTTATGCCTTCCCTTCAACATGGTCCTCCTCCTCAACGTATGAGGCCTATACTTGCTGGCAATTCTGGATTACGTCATTTACTACAGCAGCAGCAGCAGCAACAACAGCAACAGCAGCAGCAACCTCAGTACAGACATTTGATGAATATACAACAACAGCAACAGCAGTCTTCAAATAGAGGTCATATGATGCAACAAGATACTTCACAGCCGACTCAATTTGATGATGTTCCCGATTTTGATTTATTTAATTAAATTGCATGGTTTCTGTTTATATATTGTATATATATATATATATATATATATATATATATATATATATATATATATATATATATATATATATTCAAGGATCATTGATAAATTTGATAATGTTAGTTTAATAATTCAATTGCTGGATCGAATTAGTTACAGAAACTTTTGCGGTATGTTTTCGTTATCGGTATCGTTATTTGATATTAAATTTTATTTAAATTTTTTTATTTACTTTACTATAATTCGGTACACACATGTTTAGCGATTTTGTATCATTTTTCTTTTTAATAACTACGTGCAAAGTAAGTTACCTAAAAGCCGGAAATTATATTTTTAAAAAGTTGATACTTATTTATATTCTTTCTCACTACTTCATTGAAGTACTACCAGGTTGATGATAATTGGCAAGGTTTTTTTGTTTTATACTGATTATTAATTTCAGATTTATTATAACCAAATTCGATTGTTTCCGAATTTATTATTACGCGCGATCAACTGACAGTTTTTTTTTTTTTTATTATCGGGAACCATGTATTTTTGTTATAGCCTGGAACACTGGAAAATATTTTATGTTAGATAAAGTTGATCAAATTCATATTGTGGTGAAGTTGAAGGACGACCGCTTGCTCTGCAATTCAATCATCAGATAAAATATTTTGTAACGAATTACAAACAATTTTAAGAAATAAGTGTGGAAGTGTAGAGGCGTATCTGGTTGCTGCGAGCGCGTAATGGTGAATCTGTTTTATATTTACAATGTAGCTAAGAGTTAGTTCTTCTGCGACGGAGTCAAGATAGTACTATCTGTTCTTTTCTACTATGTGGAAAATATTTGCAAAGAAATTAATTGTAGGGATTGCATTCCGTAAATAGCGATAGAATTTTTTTCTTTCTTAATTAATGGAAATAGTTGTATAAAATTCGAATATAATAGGGTTCGATATTGACTGCCTCTTCAGATATTTCGTCCGCCAGTCTATTCCAGTTGAAAAACCTGTCTATAAGACTGTAACTCGGTAAGGTCACAGTTAGAAAGGTGTAATCGGTGAGGGAGAATCGGAACATATTAGAAGATTTTTATGGCTTTCAGCGAAGGTAGCAGATATAGCGAGCGATATATATAGCGTATAATTTAGCGAAAAATACGAAATATTGTAACGGCAAGCTGTAACGTAAGAAAACGCCATCATAATGTTTATTATTAAATTTGGTTGGACGCTGTGCAAATTTTTTTGGTATCATTTTATTAAAAGAAAGAATGCAAATGACATAAAGAGATGAAGAACATAGCATTCAATAGGAAGAAATGGAAGAACATGATTGGCTAGCTGCAACGATAAAAGCACGCTCTTAAATATTGATGATGATTTTATATACGTGTATATATATATATATATATATATATATATATATATATATATATATATATACACATATATATATATATATATTCTCTATCGAATTAATAATTTTATTAAGAATTTAATTTACGGATGTAAAATTTATTCGCGCATTTGTTGCTTAAATTTAAATTATACGAACGATGCATGAATAAAATAAAAATTATTTAAATTCGATAAAATTGGTTTAAACTTTTTTTTCTGTTCTTATTCATTTCAGCAGCACATTATGAATCTTTGACGTAAAGTTAAAAATTTTAACGTTTGAAGAAATTTACATAGAAGCAAAAGCGCTTAAGAAACACAAAGGTCATTTTTCTCTTTTCTCTTATAAGCGAATTTTTGAAAATATTTTATTGAAGTGAGTGGGTGCTTAAAATATATGATTTAATAAATAATTAACATACTGATAAAACGTTATTAATCTATAATATTGATTTGCACGGAAATTGAGAGATAAATACATTAGGCATACCAGTAAAAAAAAAAAAGAGAAAAAATTTTCGCATTGCAGAACGCACTAGGATAATCCTTACGGAACTTAAGCTAAAGTCATCATGAGGTGTCGAAAATAGCGGAAAACAATACTGCGTCAATGAAAGAGTATTCACGTTCTAAACGAACGTCAAATAAAAATAAGAAATTGTCAAAAATCTATATGCTCATTTTTCCGTTAGTCGCGGTGGTTTAATCGATGTTTGAGAATTTTCCACTTGATGAAGATGTCAACATGTCGACTAAAATTGACAATTCGTGTGTGAAATTTGAAGCTATTTTATAACTTGACGCGTGTATTGTCCATTTCACTATTTATAAAATTGCCTGTTGTCTCCTGTAAGTTGTATCATTAAAACGAACTAAAATAGTTTTAGTTTCATTCGCTTGTTTTTTTCTAATTTCTCTGTGGAGGTCATCAAGCAGTTGATTAGGTGACGTGTAAATGAAAAGCAGTTCCACCCTTTAAACAGTTTAAAAAAATGATTCGATAAATGAAACATTTTGTAGTTTTTTGTGTTTTTTGGGGGGGCGGGTGACAAGAAATAATATTTCAAACGCGTTATATGGAAGAATTTAAATATACTCTTATTATGAAAACAAACAAATTTTTTTCTAGCATTAAAATTAACGAAAGAATAAATATTTTATTAAAGTTACAGCATATAAAAAGTAGGCAATCGCTTATCGAATACATCCTTACCGTATTAAACAAAATTAAAATTAAGTGTTGAATGATGAAATAAAATGTTAAAATATTAAACAATTAATAATCGATAGTGTTTAGCGCAAGTTTTCATATATAGACCGCGCTAAAGTTTTCTTCAAATTAGTTTTTATATCGAGATTAGATTTTAGTTTTCGGTAGTAAAATGTTAGCATACTATAAGTTATTATATACTTTAAGGTAATTCGATAAATCGTTTTAACGATTAGTAATACAAACTTCGACGTAATTATACGACCGCAGGAAAAAATTAATTTTAAAAATTCGCAACAGAGAAACAGAGAGAAGGTTAATAAACATTTTCAAAAAGTAATATTAATAATACCCTTTCAGTAACGATGTCCATTATACGGTACATGAAATGTTAATAATAATGAAATTTTTATTTTCCGCGTTCTCGCGAAATGTCTCAATTTTAAAAATATTTATATGCGAAAATTATCTACACAGTTCGCTTAGGAAGCAGTATTGTATAATGAACGCTTGTAAAAATTGTACAATTTTGTGTTAAAATTTTACGCTGTATAACTGAAACGGTTAATAAATTATGCTTTATACCCAGTATACATAAATTAAAATCGGAATTACCGATCTAGAAAACAATTATCGTGATACTTTTCAAATAAAATTCTTAATGCAGTATCCTTAATGTAGGGCAGTATCCTTATTATAGGGTAGTATCCTTAATGTAGGGTAGTATCCTTATTATAGGGTAGTATCCTTAATGTAGGGTAGTAATATATAGTGTATTTTATCGACTTCAGTGTAATTTAGAACACATCTTAAATATTTATTTTGAACGAGTTGCAGTTTATTAAAAGTAGCTTTAGATCAGCTCCATGCTGGGCCGATGTAGCTTACCATCGGTCTTCTGATTAATCGTTTAACTATTAATATTCGAGGTAAGATTTTTTTTTATTTAAAGCAATCCCTTTATACGTTTTTTTATTTTATCACATTTATTAATTATTTTTCTACTTTCCCTTTTCATGTTTGTGTACTACCATGGTGCGTGTAAAATCTGTTACCGTATTAAATTCATTATTGCTCAACTACTTTATTCATTTGTGTTTTATAAACTTGTTGTTATGTTTATACAGCCGTGGGTCTTATGAGAAATTCTCGTGTGTTTTACCATGGTTTTTGTTCTTAATGCGTTGCGATTTGTTCATGTACAACTACTGTTCCATTGCTTCGAACGGGTAGATCAACGTGTAAAGGGTGTTTTCGTTTATTGCGAGATTTTCAATTTTAACAATAATTCCTTATACTACGTACATAATTCGTATACATTTAATATATACATATGCAGAATACGTAATTATCCAACATACATAAATAAAACTGTACGTTCTTTAAATAAAATAACTTAAAATAATGTTCTTTATAATAACATTTCTCTCTATATTCTATATTTTTTTAAATTACTATAATGCTTTTTTGTTTCTTCCCTATTCTCTTATCTCCTTTTCCTGTTAATACGTCTCTCCTTAATTCAATATCTAAAAGCGAGGAAATAATCTGTCTTCTTCTCTTTGGTTTTTCTTTCTTCTCATTCGGCAATTTGGTTCCTTTTTTATCTTTACTGGAATTCTTCTTGGTCTTACGGTATTTATTTGTTTATCAACCTTATTTTAATTTCGTCAAACTCTTAATTTTCTTTCGTTCAAAATTTCGGCTGATATTTTATTATACAATACAGGCAATATATACTCCCCTGTTTATGGCGTGACCCAAGAAAGACGAACGCTTTTGTTGTTTTATGAATAAATTTTATTTAAAAATAGGAAAACGATGAGAGTTTAAACAATCGTTTGTGGAATTCGATATCGTTCAGATGACCGACATTTGCAACGATACATTTATTTGGTCTTTACACGAAATTTTCGAAGACTTTTTCGCGAGCGTAAGTCGCTGAATTTTTGAAATTTCTTCAGAAATCCGAGTTTTCACGTGTTCCAGATGTTCCAGATGTGGGGGAAGTGTTTATACGTTTCGTAAAAGCGACTCTTAAGGTGTCCTCATAAAAAATAAACGCGTAACTTTGAATTCTTTTCAAAATTCTCTTTGCACTGTTGTGATTAAAGCCGAAAATAACGTTTCTCTTTCTAGAATGCCGCGACAACTTAAACTGGAAAAAATCGAATCTCTCGTATACGCCCTAAATATGAATACCGACTATTCAAAAATAAAACCGTCCGTCTTCTCTGCGTCACCCTATATATATATATATATATATATATATATATATATATATATATATATATAATAAGTTATATTTTGTCCGCTTTTTTGATATTATAGTTTTTCCGTTTATTATTTATTTCTATTTCCTCGGCTTTACAATAAAATAGAGCTTCCTGTAAAATTATAGCATTTTTGGTAATAATGTATCTAACTTTACCGGGAGATTTGTTATAGGTATTGATTCATTCTTGTTACTATTACATATAATTTTCAAGCGTATTTTTTTTTTTAAATAGTTTATTCCTATTCACTTTTCTTCGCTTGGCCCTATAATATACCATATTCCACATGCGATTGCTATAGCCGTATATAATTTTACTGGTTGTTCAATTAAATAACGTTTTATACATTATAGGAATCACAAATCTTATTATATATAATATATATATATATATATATATATATATATATATATATATATATGTGTGTGTTCATTGCACCTGAATTGCTCCCGAAGTGTTGGTCTGTTATTATTATTATTCCTAGATGTTTGAACATTTCTTATTCTTTCGATCTTTTCGCGTTTAAAACTTTCCATTTTATGTATACATTTTCAGTATGTATTATCGCCTCAGCCTCTCTTATATTGTTGTTATTTCTCAATTTCGGTTTTCATATCTTGCGATACATATATATATATATATATATAGTACTCTTATAGATTTATTAATTTTATAAGTATCGTATAGAAATTATCGTTACATGTTTGTAGATCTTGTATCCTAACTTTATCATATTCTGTAGATTTTTTTTATTCTTTTTTCCTATTATTTCATTTTTTCAATTTACTCCCCGGTGCCTCGTTATTTGTGTCCGTCATAATTTCTCTTCGCAAATGTGAATTTAATTCACTTGTTGTATGAAAGTATCCGATACTTTATCGGCCGTTTCTATGTCCTATGTATCTTTAATTATCTACCACCTATAGCATATTCTTTATTAGCCTCCAATGCCAATTTCATATTGCCACTTCGCTATTTTTTGTTGTTGTTGTACTTTTCATTCCTTAATTTTAACTTTCGTTTTATTTCGCACTTGTTTACATAATTCCATAAAATTTCTTATTTCTACACATTTTTCTCCATTTTTGAAATGAAATATCTCTTTCTCGTATAAATTCTAAAATTTCTTTAATTACCCATTCTTTACTTGTAACTTGTCTCCTAGTTTTAGTATTCTTTTTATGCAGATTAGTGTACTTATATACTTCTTCCCATTTTTCCTGTTCGCGACTTAAGTTGTCCGCTATATCCCATTTCTCATATTTCGAAAGTTTCTCTTAATTTCACCTCATCGGTACTTTTCGGATTTTTCTACCTTTCTATCGCGATGTATTTTTACTAATTTACACCCTGATAATGATCACCTATCTTTGCGTTCAATCAACTTACTTCTGTTACTTCTTCGATTCATAAACAGTTACTGTATAATGCTAAAATTCGAGTTCGGTAGATAAATTTCGAACAATAATGATAATGGCCGAAACCTAAAAAGTATAGAATGTACGAATTGGAAGGATATTAACAATATTATATTATAAAGGAAAAGCATTATGAAGGGAGAATTATCTCGTGAGAAACCAGAGTGAATAATTTTGAACAATATCAAGTAATCATAGGGGGAAGTAACTGTGGTGTGGGGTCAATACAACATTTCGCGCATCTATCCTTTACATATTCTTCCCTTGTTATTATATGACAATCCATTTTCCGAAATTGTATTTGCATATCTTTTAACGATATTATTTACTCGATTTAAATCTATTTCGTATCTCCGATCACTATTAACTTATTACGTCTTACATCCTGAACATTGAAATTATATTGTAAATTTCCATTTAACTCGGCGATCTGTAACAATAATTATTATTGCCACTAATCGTCTCCACAGTTATTTCCCCCCTATGATTACTTGATATTGTTCAAAATTATTAACTTGCTTTAACTCAAACTAACTGGTTTCTCACGAGATAATTCTCCCTTCATAATGCTTTTCCTTTATAATATAATATTGTTAATATCCTTCCAATTCGTACATTCTATACTTAACTGGCATTGGTTTCGGCCATTATCATTATTGTACGAAATTTATCTACCGAACTCGAATTTTAGTATTATACAGTAACTTTTTTTTATCGTGTTAAATTCTCGTTTACATATATTTTTTATTATCTCTTTATCGTATATTCTCTTTTTTGTTTTTTAAATTTCATCTACTTTTGGACAACCAACCCTTACAATTATCGATTTCGATTTATTTTCATTCCTACTGAATAGCCTGCTACACACCCATTTTCGCTGCTACAGTTATTAGTACTATGCATATTTTCGTCTTTATTTTCCGTTATTCTGTTTATATTTCTACTTATGTATCGTTCCAAATTATTAAATTTTATCGTTAAATACCGAATTTCATATTGTCTCGATATTGTTCCGCGTAAAAAACTGTATCCACACCTTTCTATTTCATCTGACGTTAGACACTTCGTGTCGTATTTCTCGAACGGATTCTAAGAACTTATTTGAAATTAATTCCTACTCGCCGTTGTTTTTAACCATTATTTGAAAGATAAATAAGTGCGATCGGAAGACGAATAAAAACGTTAGCAGTTACTTTGACAATATCACGAATCAAAATCACGAAAGAAATCAAAGTTAGGCGATTTTTTACGGAAATACCTTAAGAGTCGCGTTTACGAAGCATGTACACTGGAACACCTTAAGAAATTTCAAAAATTCAGCGACCTATACTCGAAAAAGTCTTCGAGAATATTGTAAGAAGACTGAATGAATGTATTTTATTGCAAATGGCGGTCATCCGAACGATATTGATTGTAAGCTAATCTGTCGTTTTCTGCTATTTGTAAATGAAATTTCGGTCGAACAGTTTTTGTGTTATTTAAAAAACAACCAAACTGTCCGTCTTCTCTGGGTCATTCTATATTATTTACGTGTAACGTACATACAATCCGGATGATTTATTCGAGTTTTATAGCGTTAATAAAAAGTTCATTGTGTACTTTCTATTTGAAATTTTTTCAAATAATGTACTCCGCATATTTTCGTTTCGCTGCGTGTGCTTAAAAAATTTAAAATTTTCCTAATCGGTTTCGTCGTACTTGATCCTTCTTTGGAAAAAGAAAAAGCCCAATTAATTAAGCGCCTTCTAACTTAATCGAGATTGTGTCTAACACCATAATTTTATCGCGTCATTAACGGAACGCGTAATTCGCCTCTGCGGACTTGCGAGATGCCGTAGTTTTACGTTCACTTTTTCAACACAAACACACTTGTGTCCTATTTTACAGAAATCGAGGACACATTATGTGTCACTTGCTTCGAATGCAGTTTATTTCCCGATAGAATTCACGCGACATATTTCGATATTACTATTTGATTATCCCCCGCTATCGTGTACATCGTTGCACGCTTTTTCGTTATTTTAATATTGTTTCTCTTTGTTTTACAAAATTCGTAACCTTTCGATTGGCATTTCTAAAAACAGTCGAGTGTGTACATCTTACGTATTGAAATGAAGAATTCTCATATATATATATATATATATATATATTTGTATGTATGTAATATATGCGTTTTAAACAACAAGCAGTTAAAATCGTTAAAAGCTTTTCATAAACAATCGTTAAGCTTTCCCCCCCCCATTAAGCCATTGTCAAGATATATAGATATATACGATACACGTAAAATTGTAAAAATATTAATTTACATGTACAATTTAAAAAATTAGCAAAATGAAAAATAATATTTTATAAATTAATCCGATAGTGAATGCGGTAGACAACATAATCTTCTTCTTCATAATCCCAACCGATCTCGGTTATGCGCGACCATCCAGCGACGCCTCAACCATGTAATGATAATGTCTTCTATCATATGCGGAGTCTACCAGATGTTCTGTGTTTTGCCCTGTCCATGTTTTAATATCACAAAAAACTACTACATACAAAGCTATTATTCGTCCCCGGTTAACATAGTTCCGTTTGGTGTTCAGTTTCTAACAGTACATATTGTAAATTACTATTACGACAAAACCGTTATCGCAGAATCTCAATGCCACCAGGTTTGCCAGGATTCGAGATATGCATTCTTAAACCTCGAGCTGATATCTATATCAACAAGCTTGCTAAAAAATTTTATGAAAATTGTAAAATTCACGAAAATGGATCCAGCTTACGTAATATACGCGCTACAAACATCGCCGGCTAAAACACCGATTTTTAACATAATTATATTATTTTATATATTTGTTTATTTATTTATTAAGTAAATTAACTGTAATCAATTTTTTTTTTAAATTTAATTTATGCTATTTGTATTTCATTTTCTTTCTCTTTTTCGTAGCAGGTTTTTTTTCCTGTGTATTATCATCGTTGCTTTTATACCTTATTATTATTATTGTATTAGCTACTGAGGATAATTCGGTAGTATACACAATGTGTTGTATTTCATGTTTACAATTTAAATAAATGATATTTCTTCTTCTTCTTCTTTCGCAAAACCAGGTACGTCTTTTCCGTCCGACTTTCCTTTTACCTTCTATTCTCCCCATTAGAATAGTTTGTAACAAGGAATATTTTGTTCCACGAGTCAAGTGTACAAAATATTTCAGTTTTCGAATTTTTATCAACTTAATCAATTCATAATCTTTCTTCATAGTACAGCAATCCAGGGTATTTTCAAAATTCGTCGGTAGCACCATAATTCAAAAGCTTGCAATCGACTCATGGTGGTTTTCTTCAAAGTTCACGTCTCACAGCCGTACAATAAAATTTACCGGATATAACACTTTAGAATTCGAAGAATGCATTCCTCGTCTGTTCAATCCGACGTTTGATTTCAGTTTTAGATCTGCCCGTAATATCCAACATCGCACCTAAGTATTCGTACGATTAGACTTTATCTAAGCATATCCCATTGATACATATTCTACGGCTGGTATTATTTCCAATGATCGTTATCTTTGTTTACTTTGCATTTAATGATATTCCATATTTTTGACTTATCTACTTGTTTTATGATCAGTTTTAAGTCTTTACCAGCTATTAAAACTGTGTCGTCCGCGTAACGAATATTATTGATGTATTTTCCACTTATTCTGATGCCTATTATATGCTGTCTTTCAGAGCTTCTTTAAAGATTTGTTCTGCATAAACGTTGAACAGCATTGGTGATGGACACAGCCTCGTCTCACACCGCTGCTTATGTTTACTGAGTCTGAAGTGGCATTTTGATTCAACGAAACAATAGCTTTCTGGTTAAGATACAGGTTTTTAAATATTCTACGGTCTGCCGGATCTAATTCAATGTCTTCCAATATATCGAACAGCTTTTGATGCCGAACTTATTCAAAATCGATGAAACATAAAAATAGAGGTTGTTGAAATTGCAAATATCTTTGAATGAGTACGTTCATACTGAAGATTGCTTCTCGAGTACCCACTACCGATCTAAAACCCAAATTGTTCGGGGCTCAAGTTCTTTTCGCATCTTTTTTCAGTTCTTGTAATTCGTAGTAATAGTTTCAGAAAAATGTAAAAATACTAATTCCGATATAGAATTTTAAAAAAATTAGCAAAATGAAAAATAATATTTATAAGATAATGTGATAGTGAATGCGGTAGATAATACAATTAGAAATATAAAATTTATACTTAAACATAACATGTCTAATATAAAAATTGACGAATTTGTATATATATATATCTCATTAAACAGACAATTTCTTATATATATATATATAATCATCATCATCAGTATATCAGCGCTGGTTCGCACCATATACCAATTCATCCAAGCCTGTCGCAAGTTTTCTTTTTAATTCCAGATAAGTTGCTATTCCACTTTCGTTTAGCACTTTCGATTAACGTTTTTTGTGGTTTTTCACGCGGTTTCCCCCCCTCCCCCAATTATCTTAGCCTATCAATAAAACGCCCTTTACGATATTTGGATTCTGGCGTAATGCACCACCACTTCAGTCGCCTCCTGCATTTCTTTTTTTTAATTTCATCCTACTAATACAAGTTTTTTATTCATTTTCTCTGCCCGACTAATTTTCTGTAAACGCCGCCAACACATTATTTCAAAGGCTTCTAATTTGTCTCGATCCCTTTAACACGAAATTATACAACATCAAAGTAATATACTTATATACGTAATGGTTTTTGATGGCAAGTCGTATATAAATTCATTTACCGAGAAAACATGATTTCACAAAAAAATGTCAATTGTAGCTCGGTCGCCTATGTATTATGCTTATTTAAGCGAGCAATTCTTCATGTATATACCCAGAGAAGATGTTTTGACCATAATTTTTAATAAAATTTAAAATAGGAAAATGAGAGATTAGCTTACAAACATTTGTGCAACCCAATATCGTTCAGATGACTGCCATTTATAACGACATATACATATGTCGCTGAATTTTTGAAATTTCTTCAGAAATCCGACTTTTCAAGTCTTCCAGATCTCGTGGATTTCTTAAATGCGGCTATTAAGATTACCCCACACAAAAAAAAAATCGCGTAACTTTGAATTCTTTTCGAAACTCTGTTTTGCACTGTCTTGATCGATTCACGTCGAAAATAATATTCCACATTCTCGCTATAGGGTGTCATGATAATTGAAATAGGACAACGAATTTCTCGTTTTATAAAAAATTACTATCCAGCGAAAGTTTATTATTTGCAAAATTTTCATATAACAGAGCGCATTATTCAATTTTCTCTGTTTAATTTAATATATATATATATATATATATATATATATATATATATATATATATATATATATATATACGTGTTTTTGCGCGTATCACAGTCCTATTTATTTATTTTGTAACTGTAATTCGATAATTAATTAATCAATTTCCGTATTAGTGTGTCTAAAGTTAAATAAGTAAATATAGAACGAAAAAATAATTAGAAACTTATTATTTTTAATAAATACCGTTAAACTACGAATTATTTCTAATAATTTGAAAAATACGGCCCGTATAGATATTTTACGAATCAGAAATTTCTTTATAGTGGTGATGATATTACTAATGATTTTATCTTTATTTTATTTATAAATATTAATATTATCATTTATTATTATTGATATTAAGTTATGTTTATAAAGTTCTAATTATAAAAATGTAGTATGTACGTTTTCAGCAGGTTGGGTCATTTATTAAGAATAATATTTTGCGCGCAGTGCGTCGAAACTTTTAATATTGTCAATGAAACGTCGAAAATTAAATTTAGATTATAATTTCGAAAAATTTGAAATGTTTTTAATTATACGGTAAAGTTTCTGCGTAATTTTTTCTCGAAGAAAGTTTTTCGAGACTAGAAATCTAAAAGCATTTTTAAGTACGGTTTCTTTAAAGCTATAAAAAATGTTAAGGTTTTTTGAGTATTCAAATTTATCTATATTTATAGGCATTCTTTATAAATTAATATACGTACATACATTTTCGATACAATGGATTTATCACTATTTGTATTATATATATATATATATATATATATATATATACAGTAAAATCCGCTTAATGTGATCGCAAATGTCCGAGGGGATATCGATAACATTAAGCGGCTGATAACATTAAGCGAAAAAAAAATCGAGTTGAAAAAATTTTTTTTATTGCACGTACATATATCACATACTTGATTCTAGCTTTGAAGTACATACCACAAAGTGCGTTTGATAAAATAGATACGTAGGTTAATATGATTAGGCATTACTTACCCTTCGGAAGGTAACGTGTCAAAGAACTTTGTTTCAAATTCTGAACGAGTAAATTTTTAACAAGTTTTTCTGACGCATAAGTATCATTGAAATTATCAACAGTGCCTCTGCACTGCACAAATCGTCGAATGGTTGCGAGGGCATCTATAACTTCTTTGTGAGAGGGTACACTATTTTCATTTTCCATTTCCTCCTCTGATGATGAAAGCTCTTCGTCGTCGTGATTTAAAATGTTGTCGCATACATCTTTTTCAGTCACAGGAGCAGCAGTAGTCAAATTGGAATCAATATCGAGCCATTCTTCAAATTCGACTTGCAACAAGTCATCGGGAAAAGGGAGTTCACAAAGCACTTCGACCTGTTCTGATTTTGGAACGAATCCTCCTTTTTTGAAGCAGTTAGAAATTGTTAATTTAGTAACTGAATCCCAGCCATGCTTCAAGAGATGGAGAGCTGATAGAAGATCAGTTTTCGTACTTAATTCGGCCGCCGATAAGCCTTGCATGTTGCCTTCGATCTGTTCCAAAACTCGTTGTCTCATTTCGTTGCGATAGTACGCCTTTAGGGTCCTAATTACGCCTTGATCTAACGGCTGAATTAATGAGGTGGTATTCGGCGGCATAAAAACAATTTTAATGTGGCGTAAAGTTAGGTCGACATTATGAGCTGTACAGTTGTCCACCAGCAAAAGAATGTTTCGATTTAAGCGTCGGTCCCATTGCACCAACCATTCTTTAAAAATTTCTAACGTCATCCAGGCATTCTTATTAGCCGAATATGAAACGGGTAGGTTTTTTACGTTCTTGAAGCATCTTGGATTTTTACTCTTACCGATAACCAGCAGTTCTTCTTTTTCACCGGACATACTGCAGCAGCATAGCACTGTAATTCTATCTTTGGCTACTTTAAACCCCTTCAACGCTTCACTTTTGAACACGTACGTGGTTTCAGGCAGTGCTCGGTAGTAAATCCCGGTTTCATCAGCGTTAAATATGTCATCAGGAGAATACTGATCAATTAAGGTAGGCCAAACATCTTTGATCCACGACTCAGCCGCAGAAACATCAGCGTCAGCTTGTTCGCCGCACGGCTTTCTATAAACTAAGTTGTGCCGATTCGTAAATCTACGAAACCAGCCTTCTGTAGCAACGAAATCTTCTTTGCCTAACTGTTTCGCTAAACTTTCCGCTTTTGCACGTAAAATCGGACCGTTAACTGACGCGTTCTTGTCACGTACCTGATCGAACCATCCAACCAAAGCTGTTTCAACTTGTTCATCTTTACCGAATCGTTTTCTTTTACGCGAAGTGTTCCCGTTGCATATCGTCGCAGTTTCCAATTCTTCTCTCGACTTCAAAATTTTACATAATAGCGGTTGCGAAATTCCTAATTTTGATGCTGCTTCACGTTGAGATATGGGTACAAGCGCGTCATACTTTCGTAAAATGTTTACTTTTTCCGAAACACTGCAATCGCGACGTTTTGGTTTCGACGACATTATCATAAGGAAAGCGATGAAACAACTGTATACGAAGACGATTTGTTATCAACTTCGTTATATGCATAATTGTAGGTACACATTCAATGAAAGAAGATAAGAAACGAGATTTATTGAAAAACCTGCTCTGATTGCGATAACAATAAACGTCTTGATCACATAAAAGGGGGAAATTTGTGTGTAAAAAGGACAAGAAATCGGGACCGAAGCATTTTGATAACATTAACCGAATGATAACAATATCCGGCTTCACATTAAGCGGATTCTACTGTATATATATATATATATATATATATATATATATATATATATATATATATATATATATATATATATATATATACAGTGAAATTCGACTATAACGATTCCGCATATAGCGATAATCCGGATATAACGATGTAAAACAGGTGGCTAGTTTGGTTTGCTATGTAAAAGTGAATAAATAAATCCGGTTGTAGCGATGTTGGATATAACGGTATTGTGTCTATAACGATATAAACTAGGGTTTTTATTCCTTTTGTAACGATTTAACACAACAAAGAATTCGTGGAATTCCTAGTTATATTTTTAAACGTAAATAAGTCTTGTTTCTTTCCCGTCGTTACTCGTTGAATATGACTCATTGTTTTTTTCACCGAATGTTATCCTACTGTTCTCCTCAATTTTCTTCGAACACTCTTCGTCCAATTTACTGTGTAATATTCTTTCAAAATGCCGGTTTTAATTCAGTCTTCATTTTTTCTTTGTGCGGTATGGAGTCGAATAAACGTCGCGCGTTTTCAATTGAAGAAAAAGTCAAGATTATTCAAAGGATAGAGAAAGGAGAAACTATTAACAGTTTAGTTTCCGAGCTCAACATTTCACAATCAACAGTCTCAACAATTTGGAAATCAAAGGAAAAAATAAAAGAAATTTTTGAAAAAGACGTCAAATCGAAGAAAAAGCTTCGGAACAGCCAACACGAAGAGATTGAAGCAGCTCTTTTGGAGTGGTTTAAGATCCAACGAAGAAAAAACATTCCGATTAATGGGCCTATTTTACAAGCAAAAGGAAATGAGTTCGCTAGAATCATGGGTAAAGAAGATTTTCATTGCTCCATGTCTTGGATTACGCGGTTCAGAGCAAGACACAACATTGTGTTTGGTAAGATCAGCGGAGAATCTTCTAGTGTACCAGCCGGAGCGTCTGAAAACTGGCTACAGAGCCCTAAATGATGACGTAAATAAACCTCAAACTACAGCATCTTTAAAAGAACTTGACGAGTATGTAAGCAAAAATTTGTATTTAAAAAAGAACAAGCAAACTAAAATTACAGATTTTTTTATCAAAAATTAAAGAATGTACAGAATATAAAATTACATAGCAACTAATGCCGATTATTAGTTATTAGGTACGTTATGTGATTTTTTTATATGTGTGTACATATATTCATAATAATATGTATAAAGCATGTTTTTAACCGTTAAAAATTGAATTAGGTATGTACCTATGTACATGCATATTAAAACAATAAATATGTATAATATAAAACTGTTTTTTTTCCGCCGCCCCCTCTCATTCCGGATATAACGATTTCCGGATATAACGATCAATTTTGTCTGGTCCCTTCAATATCGTTATAACCGAATTTCACTGTATTCTTCTACGCATACCGTGGATTTCTATCGACCGTCAAATCTAAATGTAAAGATAAGAGTAAATTTTTCATACTTATTGGTATTTCTAAACAGCGGAATTCTTAAATTTAGGTTAGAGTCTTGGAGACAATTTTTAAAAAATAGTATTGCTTGTAGTCGTCCTTATAAATATGTTTAATTTTCCCTGATGTAAACAATAATAACTGCATTATTGCAAACAACTCTGATAAATGTAGTGTTTTTTTTTATTATTTTTTCCCCCCCCAAGGGTTCCAGATGGTCAGCTCTTGCTTTGTTCCACCATCGGTTGATGTATCAAATATAATTAAAAATATCGATAATGCAAGTTGTGATAAAATTATTGTAAAATATCTTGATATTGTCCCTAACGTATTTAGCACTATTATAAATAAACTATAATTATTTCCTGATTTTTGGAAAGTTGCTAATATTCAGCTTCTTCTTAAACCTAGTAAATTCCCTCATTTTCTAATAAAACTCTGTATTAAAAACAAGTATATAAAATAAGCATACAACAGGTTCTTTGTACACAAGTAACCAAATAAACTTGCCCATATAACAAATATCTTACTTCAGCTGCGAGCATAATTCATAATATTATATCGATGGATCTTTTTATCGGCGTTGCTATTGTTAATCCAATTTCTCGATGCTATATTTAAAGCTGCGATCATTTCAACCTGATGTTCATAAAAAATTTTGTTCATGGTGAACTCTTGAATATTTGAATGTTGAGGTGGGATAACTATTAAACACTTGCTGATTTTTACCCCCAAAGTGTCGCCTAGATCTAAATTGAAAAATTTGAATGTAAAATTTTATAATGCCCTCTCTGGGCATGAATAGTTATTACCTACATAGGTTGCGTTTGTCTGACAGCCCTGTTTAAACTTGGTGCATTCCCTTGCTGTTACTTCTGAAGATATTGATGACATTGATTATTTCATTTTTCACTGCTTATTTTTTTCAGACGTTCGCTTATAATTTAGAATCAATTAATTCTAATAATTTCTGTACCTGGAGTTAACCCGTACGAAGTTCAGAATGCGTACGCAATAATTTAAATGAGTATAATTAAATTGGCGCCTCATTGCTTCCTGGTACTTGTTAAGTTATTAGTCTATTTTAGTTGAGTATATATTTTTCTGTTTATTAATTTTTTTTCTATTTTATTCTCACGATTGTCGATTTTCATCATTTGTATCGTTATGAACTATAATTACTACTTAATATTACATTATAAATATACATAATTCACTTACTAAGCTTAATTTCATTTTTATTTAAATTTTTTTTATTTGTCTATTTTTTCAATTTTCAATACTTCGTGGGGTTCAACCTAACATACACGATCGATGGTCGAAGGGACTATGTTTTCCATCTCATCTACACCTTTATATGGAACTAGTTCTCACACTTAATTTACCATTTCTATAAAATTTGTATTTTTCTTCTGCTTCAGCTACTTTGCACGTACATACAGTTATGTAATGAGAACACCATTTTCCCGTATTTTATCAAATAAACTGTAAATTCGGAATTGGAAATCCGTAATAACAAAAAATAAAAATAAAATAAAATAAAATAAATATGTATATATTTTGGTTGTACTAATTTAATTTAATAATAATTATAAACTTTATTGTATTGGTTTGGCTTAATTTTATTTAATTTAATAACAAAACACGCTATTTTAATTTTTATAACGGTAAACACGTAATTTTTTAAAAAGTCAACCCCCAAGATACATATATATTAAATGAATAGGTCTGAATAGAAATGATGAAAACCGCACAACGAAAAATTAATTATTTGCCATTGTGAAAATGATACCAATATAATATTAAAAAACACACATGCATGCATACATACATATATGTATATATATATAAATAAATATCCAATCAATCGGTGTATTATCTTCGAACTGATCGGACCCTATCATCGAAGTCTTCCATTATTTTCTGTTCTGCTGTTAGCCTTTTCAGTCCAATGCAACTCTTGATGCTCTCTTGATTGTGTCTATCGGTGTCCGACTTGATCTCCCTCGGTCTTCACACGGATATTTTCCTTTCTATTATATCTTTTAGCAGCCTTTTTTTAGCCGTTGCAATTCTTCGCCAGATCTTTTTGCTACAATATATTTTTCTGTTATTATATGTCCTAATCTCAAACTATTCCAACGACTTCTATCCTGTGCGGTCTCGAATCCACTTGATTCCAGCTCATTTAACATCATCTCGCCATCTAACCATAAACCCCCCTCGCGCACGTCCGCTGCCAATCGGTCATCACTGTAACATCCGCCTAGTTCATCTTTCATCTTCTTGCCAAGTGTCCGGTCCATTTCCATTTTAGCCTGGCGATCCGTTCCACTGCGCGACTACCAATTTCGTCCGTTCGTTAATCAATGTAATCGTCTTGCGATCTTCGAGCCTGATTAAAATTCTCTCGTGAGCCGTTTAGCTTTTCCTAATTCTTCGAGCTGTTCCTTTAGTAAGACCCAAGCTCGGTATGTACAGGCTGGCTCGCGCATTGATTATACAGCTTACTTTTAAGGCTATTCGGTATTTCCTTATTTTTCTTAAAACGTTTCCAATTTCCCAAACGCCAAATGCAACCCAGATATATATAATATATGTATATGTGTATATAAAAGTATTCATGTGTGTGTGTGCATGGGCTAGTGTATGATATATGCATGGATGTATTAATGTCGTCGCGTATAAAAGAAAAGGTTAGTAATTTGTCGGCAGTAATGTCGACGGAAGGTGGTAACATCAAAAATTAATTAAGCCGGTCTGTCCGTTTCCGAACGATATTTCATAATCGGCTTCTAAACCCGTAAATTGAGGAATTTTACTATCAAATTATCGACGCCGTCCTTTCTAAAATTGTTTTATCATTATTATTATCGTTATTCTCATTATCGTCAGGAATAATCCGATTACGATTTTCTGTTCGACTAGAAGTCTAGGGTACATAAAATGGCGTTGAAGCAATTAAGCTCTCTTCTTTCTGTTTTCCGCTGTTTCAAATTCGCCTGAAGTTATAAACGAAAAGCAAATTCCGACATTTTCTGCTTATGCGTTTGTGTATGTATCGAACGACGCGTGTTATAAGCTGTTTAAATTTTGATCTTCACCTAGACCGACAACGACGCCTATAAATATTCGCTCATAGAGACCGAACGAAAATTTCGATAATACGTTTCTGCAGTTGTAGTTGAGGATTGTCTAATTATAAATCGGTAGAGTTGAATATTTTAATAATAATAATAAGTAGTAATAGTATAATGGTCGTAGTAATAATAACGATGATGTTAATAATTCCCAATAACGATGCAATAATAATTGATTGGGGGGTTTTGCTTCCCTCGAAACGAGATAATTTCCTTACTCGTTAAAAACTCAATTATTTAGACTTTAACTGATTTTTAATAAAATAGTTAGTTGGGATTAGTACTCTTTTTCTGACAAAAAAAAAAATTGGTATCTTTGTAAAATTGTTCGCAGTTTTCAACAATTTAATTAGTGCGCGTATATTTATACATACATATATAATATACGTAGACGTGTACATAATTATATAATTTAAAAAGAAAATAATTTTTCTCGCGTCGTTTCTTACGAACTGTTCTTTTGGATAAAAAATGTTCTTTTTCCAGCGTATTCGATCAAATTATGCAGCTTCACGAAAACACTGCTCGTCGAAACTTTGCTTATTTAAATTTTTTTCATTATATAAAAAAACACCTACACAAATATACATGTGCATACGTGGGAAGCGGATGATGAATTATGTAAATGTGTTGTAATGCAAAAACGTATCTTTGAATTGAAGCGCTTTCGCTAAAATAATTTGTTGCGGAAACACCGGTTAATTTTTTTAAGTTTTCTAATTTTAATTTTAAACTTGGCGATTGATTTCGAACGGACTTCGGATGCGGAACTACGAAACTATATGTACGCTACGCGACCACATCAAGGTTGCGTTGGAAACTTCGTGTATATATCGAAATGTCTCAGCTTAGCTTGGACAGTTGTGGATGTTGTTATAGATTATTGCTGGTTTTGGAAAGAATTTAGAATAGGAAAAATACTAAAAAGATTTAGCATAGGGAGAAACGAAGCTGAAATTTGACGATCCAGCTTTGCTTGACAGGAAGAATCTAAAAAATGTTCTTAACGTGTCTTATACTGCTTTTAAGGCCCGAGGCACGGAAGGATAGTTATAAGTTTAGATTCAGCAGATGGTGAATACTGTAGGATTTCGGTTAGAGAGAGGATGCAAGTCCAGCAGTAAGACGGTGAGCTGAGTACAAAGGACAAGAATGTGAGGAATAGTAAGGGATATGTTACATGACGAGCATAACGGTGCACTCTGGCCTAGAAAGAAATGCTTGTGTATAAGAAGCTTCAATTTCCACCGGGCTAACAGTTGATTACATCGTAATTTTTCTGCGCGGATACGGTTTAATTGTATCGAACGAAAAAATCTTTTACTGTGATGTCAACCAACTTCCGATGGTCTAGTTTTTTTCGCCATTACAAGAACGGTTTTCTCGATTTCAATCATTTATTTATGAACATATTGTTTATGGGGAGATTCGGGTTATTTTTATAACGATTCTTTCATGGCGGTTCTTTTAGCGAATGTGGGAAGTCGTGATGTTACTTATTACAGTCATTGAATAGGCGTTGTCATCACCGTACCTGTAATTAGCCGCATTGTTGTATTTATTTAATTGCGTGCGAAGTTGTTTAATGCGACAGCTGTTTAGCCAAACAGGCGCTGCATATTCGGCTATAGAGTAAATCAAGACCAACGCTGCTATTCTAAGTACAGCTGCTGAAGGGGCGGCCTACGATGTACTAGTGAGTTCTTGTATGATGTGTTGTTTCTAGTTTTGGCAGTTGTATTGCTTAAGTGTTTTTGCGGAATGTTAGCTGCCTGTCCGAAGTGACACCAAAGTATTTAGGCGTAGCGTTTCATACGTTATTTGTATATTTGCAAGTTGTGTCGCTAGCTGGACATGAATTCCGGGAGATCGTATATATACAAGTTAAATAAAAACGATGATAATACAGACCCCTGCGAAGTCCTTCGTAAAGTCGGTATAATTCGATTTGATATCAGTAATATCTTCGACGAAATATTTGAACGAAAACCGTGTCATATACTACTGATCAATAAAAACTAGCGCTTTTTTAAGACCTTTTTCAAGAAACCGTTCTCTATGAACGTTGTTAAGGAAACAACTTGCTCTACGTAACTTCTTTCATGTCTAGAGCCCGCTTGACCTGCAGGCGGGTGTAATTCAATTATTGGGACGAACCGGTTAGATGACATCCTTTTACAAAGTTTATAACAGATAAGAAATCGACCTATAGCTGTCAGCTTTTATCGGGTCTTTTCCCGGTTTCAGTATTGAGCAAAAGTTTGCAACCTTCGATCCGAAATGTTTTAAGAATTCTGGAAAAATACCATTTTTGCCAGCTGCCTTTCTGAACTTAATCGATCAGCTAATAATTCACAACTAAACTCGATCTTCAGCACTTCCTATTAATCTAGATGGTTCTTTTCTAATTTTTGTGCTATAGATGTGTTTTCAATCATGTAATTTGCTGATGGCATCCGGAGATGCTGATGTGTTTTATTTCTAGTTCGAGTTGATCTCTTATCTGAAAGTTTCTACTTATTCTGCATCATTCCCGTTATGATCTGTTCTTTATTAGGATCCTATAATCTGTGTTTATTGTTTCGCTATTTGATCATTTATTTTTCCTCTTTTTGTTTTTTTATCGAGTATGTTCCACTGTTTTCCAGTACTTTTATTTGTTTGCTATTCCTAGCAGTTCTCTGTGTGTGTGTGAAAAATTTACCTAAAATTTACCGAACATAATTCATAGCTAATTATGCCCGTCGCCGCGCTTTAGCGCGTTCACTGTGTTCGGTTAAACAAGCGCGCGATATTCTGCCACTGGACTGTAGCCAAGCGCAAGAGTTGTGATTTTCAACACCCTTACTGTTACTCTATAATTTGCGTCGTCGGCAATTATTCATACCGAGTTCACCTTCGTCTTAATTTTCTACGCCAACTCTTCTCGATATTCTATATAATACAAAAGATATTTTCGAAATTAACCTTATCATTACTGAAATGTTCTATTACGTCAATATTTGATTAAATACGTTGCAAGAACGTCCTGTTTTATTTCCATTTACAACCTTTTTCGTTTTGCCAGCATCTGCCCTTTCTAAATGTGCTACGTAGCGAATCTTTTTTCTTATGAACTGGTTGTCTCTTAAAATATTGCCGACTTCTTAACTCCGGATGATACAGCGTTTCGAGTTGACGAACGAAATTGCAATTACGCATTGACGTTGTTTAAAAATAATTAATAATGTTTCGAAATCTTTTAATCGGTCGAGCAGTTTCACAATCCGATGTTTAAATATTTCGTAAACGTGGAAAAACGTTATTATTTCCTCGATCGTTACGAAATAACGTACAACGCGATAATAATGCACGCCTACGTCGCGATATAATTTACAATATCCTCGGTATTTTACGTAATGTTCCGATGTATACAACTTAACTCCCACCGGATATAATAGCGTCGTACGCATCTATTTCAATAATCTGTACGTTATCGTCGACGGGCACTTTTCTATAGTTGGACGCATTACAAAATTTCGTAATCATCTCTCTTTATCCGGGGATTTTGAACATCCTTAATTTTACACCGTATCGGATATAGTCGTGTCTATTAAAATTTTAAGATTAAACGTTGGAAAAATTGTATCCATTTGTATTAATACCAACCGAACGAAGTTTATAGATTATATCATTTAAGTAGAACAGCTCCTCGGCCTTTTATAAGAACTAAGGTCACGGTTGCTGATGTGAAATAAACTAAGCAACTACGGTATACTCGACATTCAACATACGAACAAGCTGCTACGATAAAGTCTAAAATTTCTTACAGGTGACCAAAAAAAAATCCTCAACGGTATATCATCTCATCCACCAATCGTGTGCTCGATTTCTAGTATTGTGACCCAGTTTATGACTCTCAAGAAACTTTTCTTCATATATTTAAACTTTAGTCGATATATTTGTCGCTTAGTACTTTTCCCTGAATGACCGCCTTTTCCATACCGACAGTCCGAATGATATGTCCGAAAAATTGCAACATTCTTTTATGAATTATTGACATTATTCTTCGGCCTGATTAAAAATTTAACTGTGGCAGAATTGAGGCATTTATTCTGCGGCTGGTCCGTGGAATTATTAACATTCTTCTGTACGCTGTCATTTCAATCGGCTATCGAGTCTTCTTCGAGATGATTTATTTAATATGACTCACAGCCGTACAGAGCAATGAATTATTTTCATCGGGTATAATTTTGCTTAATTTCGTATACCCCTGTCTCTTTCCATATTTTTCTTAGTTAGTTTATCGCTGTTTTTACTAGTCCTACTCGGGGGTTAGACAGATATGTTCCAAGATATACAACACGACCTTTACATTCTATATTTGGTATTAAGTTTTCGCGGTAACTGTTCGGCTCTATCTACAACCACGATGGAACATTTCTTTTTTTTATTTAACTTCAGACCAGCCTCTTCGCTGACAGTTTCGACCAACTGCAGCAGTTCCGCCATTTCCGCCTCTGTATTAGTCGGAAAAACTGTACCATCCGCATATCGTAAATTTGTTAGTTTATACCCGGCCACTGTTCCACGACCTTCTTTAATTATTCATTCTAAGTACGCATCCCTGTCTTACTCCTTTTCACGTTTGTAAAGTTTCCGACAGTTCATTTTCCACGCGTACGTATTAATATATATCTGTAATACATGAATTCCTGCGTCTTTTAATATTCGTCGCATAACATTCCACGTAACAGCGAACGTGCAATTAGATGAAGGGAAAACGAAATTCTCGAATGAGAAAAACCGAATAAATCCTTGCATCAGGCTTTAATAAAAACTCGGTAATATACTCGAATACGAGCTGGGTATAGAGGGAATAATTGACGGAGGATCCAATATACGATTTCAGAGAAGTCTAGTCTACGAGCCGTTTATTAGAGTGCACCCGACTTCGTTGCAATATGACGAATTTTGCGGTGTACGACCTCGGACTCGATCCGAACGAAACTTAAGTGTTAAATTTAAATGTTTATTATTGGAAAAATGTAATTTCTATAGTTCGTCGAAAAATATGAAAATTTCTTCTTCCGTTCGCTAGAGAACACGAATAAAGTTATTACTTCTGCATTTTGGCCGGTTAATGTAGCATGATACACAATCCGTATCCATTCGGTGTCCTTAACTAATCGACCCATCGTGTTCATGTTTTGCATTTTCGTCTCTTCCACCATTTTATTTAATTTTACTACGTATTACTCGGCGTTCATAATCTGTAGAACGTATATGATTATTTATTACACGATCCTGTTCAAGATACTCCCAACATCGTTCTGTATTTCGAACGCGTTTATTATTATTATTTTTTTTTTGCCATTATTATTATAAAATTCTTAATTACTACTGACAAAAATGCCGCAATTAATTTTGCTAATTACATAATAAATTTTGCAAGACGAATAAATAATCTAATATATCATCTAACGCACGTTTTCTCAATAATCTTCTTTGCGTTGGTAATTGTTCGGAGAACTGTTATTTTTAAATCTTCGTATTACGATTGGAAACGCTTGCACCGTATCACAGCGCCCTACATCCAAATCGGTTTTATTATTAAATTATACGGTAATACTTCGTTATCCGAAGGTTACTGGCGGGGAGGCTCCTCATCATCCGGTATATTTTTTAATATTTAAGTTCCTTCGACTTTTATACGATTTTTCCACGTTAACGTTTTTGTCAAAATTTAGTCCCACGTATTTAACTACATATTTTTAATGTGTGATCTTGTTAGCGAGCGATCTTCGTATTACGATTGGAAACGCTTGCACCGTATCACAGCGCCGTACATCCAAATCGGTTTTATTATTAAATTATACGGTAATACTTCGTTATCCGAAGGTTACTGGGGAGGCTCCTCATCATCCGGTATATTTTTTAATATTCAAGTTCCTTCGACTTTTATACGATTTTTCCACGTTATTAGTCCCACGTATTTAACTACATATTTTTGAGGTATGATCTTGTTAGCGAGCGCAACAATTTGAACGTCCGCATCATTACGATTTGTTTCGTCGTAATTTTTTTTATTGCTAATAAACTCAGTTATTGTAAGCTACCATTTGTTCCCTCCCCCCCATACGTTCACATCAATACATTAGCGTAATTACTGTCGGTTCCCTATAATAATTTATACGTTTCCTTTCGGTTCCGGCCAAAAAACAAATCCACTTTATAAAGCGAAAATATAAATTAAATTTATTACGCAATGTCAGAGCGCAGCGTATTACGATGAATGGAAGTATACTATCACTATTTCTACTCTGTAAAATACGCTATAATCTACTTGCTTGTCTCTAGAGTAATACTATCGGCCTAAAAGTTACTCAGACGTCGTGAACAGGAAAAAACCTTTAAATTTGTACTAGCGTACCATCGTGTCGCGATATCGAATATTATTATTATTATTCGGAATAAATGCGAAATGGATATAAATTCTTAATTTCGACCGTATCCAGGGAGTTATAATAGAATTTCAAAATACCGAGGTCGGTGTAATAATATCTTTAGTTATTGCTTCTATAAACTAATCGTAAAGTAACATTCTATGTCTCTTACGGTTTCGTCCGGCAACATGTAGGCTCGTTAGAGATTTTTTAGATGAAAATACACACACACACACAACTGACCGATTTAAGGAAATTATTGAACTTTTGATAAATATTAACGCAGCCGGCGATTATCGGACGAAACAATCGCTAATTTTGAAATAAGGCAATCAGTCGTCGAAAATTTTCAAAAAAGAAATGGATAGATTACACTATGTCCACATGTATACATATTTATAAGATCATACATATATGAACAGATCGAAGGTGATACATATATAAATACATAAAGATATGAAAACACATACACACATATATTATATGTGTATGTATGATCTTGTAGTATATAAATATATATATATATATATATATATATATATATATATATATCCACATGTATATATATATATAAATGTATATAGTGATGCATACTTGTTCGTGTGTATGTATTAATACATAAACCATGGATAGATACAGAGATAAATATACAAAGAGAAATAAATAAATTATAAAACATAAATTTGTAAAATGAATAATTTTTCTTGTGCGTCCGTTTGTTTATAAATGCATAATATCTAAAAATATGTTACATTTGTTTGAAATGTTTTTCATAAACTTGACATATTTATATTTTATTGACTTACTCATTTATCTTTATATTTATATCTGTATCTATCCATATGGTTTATGTGTTAATCCATACATACACACGCAGTTATACATATCTGTTATATTATCGGTGGCCCTGTCTAACTCCTTTCAATATTTTAACTACTTTGTTCACATATGTGTATCATTGCTTTCTGATTTTCGTATAATTTATATATTAATTTAATATCCTTCTTGTTTATTTCCGTTTTCTGTAATATTGTAAACAATGTATTGACATTATCAAAGGATTTTTGTATATCTATGAATGCGATATAAAGTGAATTTCCGATTCTAAATCTTTGTTCGATTAACAGTCTTAGTGCCACAATTGCTTTGCGAGTACCTATACGTCTCCTAAATCCGAACTGTGAGCATCTCCTAATAGAATTTCTACTTTATTTACTATTCTTGTATACAATATTCTTATCAATATCTTTGATGCGTGACTTATTAAGTTTAATGTTCTAAAATCTTCACATTTATCTGAGTTCGTTCTTTTTGGTATTGCAATTATTTTTCCTGTTATAAAATCCATCGGTATTGTCTCATTCTTATATATCTTTCTTATCAGCTCGTATAGAAAATTATTTGCCTGTATTCCTCCTGCTTTTATTAGCTCAATCGGAAAATTATCAATACCCGTTGACTTATTATTCCGTATTTCTTTTAGAGCTTTATCGTATTCGCTTCTTAGTATTTCATTTTCTTCATCTTGACTCACATTGTTATATTTTAACTGCACAAGTTCTTCATTTATAATTATATAACTCTTCCAAACATTCTTTCCACCTTCGAGCTTTTTCACGATCCTCCATTAATAACTGACCGTTTATATCTCTAACAGTTGTTGATTTATATCTGGATTTATACATATTTTGTTTTAATAATTTATAACCCACATCAATTCTTCCTTCATTGAATTCTTTTTCCATTTCATAACATTTTCTATTTAACCAATCTTCTTTTAGCTTACACAATCGGTTTATTTCATTTCGTACCGCATTATACTTTATTTTATTCCCTTGCGATTTACTACTATTTTTGTATTTTCGTCTTTCATCAATTTTTTGTATTATTTCTTCAGAAATCCAGGGCTTCCTTGCGGTTTTTCTATCTTTTCCAAGCTTATTTTCCGCGGTTTTCAATATTTCCATTTTAATAGCAGTCCAGTTGTCTTCAATATCTTCATTTCTTATTGGTATCAACGATTTATTCAATCAAATTCTCTAGCGATAGTTGAATTTTTTAACTTATGCAGATTTAGTTGTTTCCTGTTTTCCTCAACGTTTTCTATATCAACGTTTTCCATATCAACTTACACTTCATCATTACCAAATTGTGATCAGAATCCATGTCAGCTCCAGGATAAGCTCTGCAATCTTTAACCTGATTTTTAAATCTTTGTTTAACTATTATATAATCTAATTGATATCTTCCAATATCACCAGGCATTTTCCAAGTGAATCTTCTTCTTCTATGGTGTTCAAAGCAAGCATTCGTTAATAACAGCTTATGTTTTTCACAGAATTCTAATAATCTTTCCCCTCTGTTACTTCTATCACCTAGCCCATAATTTCCCATTGCTTTACTGTTAGATGTTTCCTCTCCTACTACCGCATTCGAATCTCCTAGCAAAATTAGTAGAGTTGTTTAGACTTTTATGGCGGCCTAGACTCGCCAAGGATGAGACAGTTAACAAGTTTATGTAGTGTTTTAATTAGACAGTTCACCAAGCTGTCCCTCTACACCCTCGTGCCTCATTATCCTGTCACTACTGAAATCACCTGCAAGATGCTTTCTACCAGTAGCCGCTCTTGGTTCGTGCCTGCTTATTGGTTATTCGCAGCTAACCAGTATATCTACTGGCCATTCCATTATCCACCACCTGTGGACGCGCCCGATTCCGGTTAGAGCTCCGGATCCCAGGAGGTACAAAGTACCCCTGGGCATATATATATATATATATATATATATATATATATATATATATATATATATATATATGCGTGTATGTATATTTTTTATATATATATATATATATATATATATATATATATATATATATATATATATATATGTATAAGTACTCATCTGTCCATTTATCTATCTATCTGGTGTGTGTGTTAAAGGAAGCAGTATTATCAAACATGGTCAAAACACATAATATAGATACACTTCCAATTCAAGGAACACACAAAGCCATTGCCAAACCCAAGCCTAAAACAATAGCTATGAAAGTAGTCATCGATAGAGCTCATAGTAAACGTGGAATTACTCTTTTGGTTAAAAAAAAAACGAAATAGTTGTAATACATGTAAAAAAGAACGAAGATAATAATATTGAAATACTGACGATAGAAATTGTAGTACGCACCATAACATAGTCTATAATGCTCCCGGTTATAGATTTGAATTCGCTTCAGACGACAATACAAAAAACGTCAGAATTATTTTTGTAGATTTTAATAGTCATAACGTTAGTTGGAGATACGAGGAGAATGACGAAAATGATGATTTAGTCGAGGACTGAACCGAAAGGAATAATAATCCACGATTTAAAGTTACCAGCGTGATTTAATAGTGGAAAATGGAAACGCGGATATAATCTTGATAATATTTTCGTTACAGAGAAGATATCGCATATGTGTACAAAACGAATAGCAGAGCCCGTCACTTATACTCAACACAGACCTATAATCTGTGAAATACAAACTAATTATATAATTTCAAAAAGCAGGACAAAAAACCGTCTATCACAAGGTAGCGCCTTATCATCAATTTTATTTAATATATATATCATAACGATCAGCAGGTAGGAAGCACAACACAATACTTTCTATACGCTGACGATCTTGCATTAACAGCGCAACATAAAACCTTCCAAGAAGTAGAAAAATTTCTAAACCATATGGCAAACAAAACATACTAAGAAGAAAATTACATGACGCTTAATCCAGCAAAAACTCAAACATGTGCGTTACATCTTCGTAACCCTCCAAGCTAAACGTTAGCTGAAAATCGCATGGAAGGGAATAGAATTACAGGACACTAATCATCCTAAATATCTAGCAGACACCCTTGATACATCCTTGACTTACAAAGAAAGATTGCGATATGACGAATATGAAGGCTGCAGTCGGTACAAATTTAATACGCAAATTAGTAGGCAGTAGCTGGGGCGAACTGGAAAGCACTGCGGACTTAGCAAAACATCAAGCATGGAATAAGAGTCGGGTTAGAACAGCGCGAATCGCTACCTAGCGGCAACCAATTAAAATATACCCGTTGGAAAACATCGAACCGACTAAGAGGTGGGGCAAGGCGGACTAAGTATAATTTGAAAAAATGGAATATGACAGACTTCAACAGATGCAACTGCGGGGAAATGCAAGATAATGATCACCCATTCAGTTGCTCCTTCGGTGGTAAATATAAGCCGGAAGTATATATAGCATAATTTACGAAAATTAGTAGTTTTTCTCGACATCATTTACGTTCAATTTCTAGTTGGTTTTTTTTAATAGTATAGTTACCGGATACACAAAAAAACTATAAAGTCCATAAATAATTTGAATGGATATAAAGACAGTACCCACACCAACTGGGTGGAAGACGTTGAGGAAAGCCTTCATTTAGGAGCGGAAGAACAAAGACTTACCGTGATCACTTGTAAATGGAAGATTTCCTCAACGTCATCCACCCACTTCAGTAGTGCGTTTTCCTCAGCCAATTTTTCCCAGCTACCTTTGCTATATGATTGTGCCACAGCGTCATTCGTGTTCACTTTTCCTTTTTGTGCCTAACGGCGCCACCACTGTAAGATCCGATTGACCACCTATTGTCTTCACTTCGAGTAACGTGGACAGGCAACTTAATTTTGTCTAGAAAAAATTATTAATTATACGTGCAGTTTAACCTAGATTTTTAGATGCTTGAAAAATATCATTCTTTCCTTATACATCAAATTACCACTCATTATCCGACAACTTATAGGGAGTTCAACTCTATACATAATATGCATGTGTGTGTGTGTGCGTTTGATGGTGTAAAATGTACGACAGTGAACAAAATATCAGACTAAAGGTAACACAGTTGGAGACGTGCATATATGTATAAACTTTTTTTTGTTCTTAGGCGATAACTCATGAGTTCGGCTTCACCAATTATGTCTGTGCAAATTTGAATATCGCATTCCAAATAAATCGGTTTTTTATGATTATTTTGCTTTCCCAAAGTCCAGGTTTCTGCTCTATATAAGCATAGTGCGTTTTGCAATCCTGCTTTTACGATCTGAATAACTATCAACACTGTCCTGTTCTCCTGTTACTAGGTTTTTATATATATTTCGCCGGTGTGTACCAGTTGATTTTTTTAAAACTATGTACATACATATTATATATATATTATTTATACATATATACGCGTGTATATGTATGTTACATCATATGTGTGTGCGCGTTGCATACCATTCACAAATATTTGAAAGAATTGTAAAGATGTTTACAAAATACTTCATGTAGGTAAACATAGTGTAATAATGGACCTAACGTAGAATTTTCAGCTGATTGTCAACGATAAATGTTGTTGTTCCTGGGGAAAGGAGTTTTACTCCGATGTGTGTGTGGACAACTGGACTCGCGACTGGTCGACCAGCTATTAAATTTCATTCGAGAATGTCGAGGTCGCGTACTTATAACCGCCGTTTACAAAAATTGAAAATCAGCCTGAAATAGTGCCGTCGTTAAAGTTGCATTTGCTTCGCGTTCGGTGCACACAATCGCATAAACGCGAACACATATATACATGTATATATATATATATATATATAATTTACACATTTATTTTAAGTACTATGATTTATAGTGCCGGTTAAAAGACACGTGTGCGTATTTTGTAGAAAATATATATATATAATATACTATTATTAAGTATGTTATGTGTCTCGTGTGTGTGTGTGTGTGTGTGTGGTGTCCATGTTTATACTCTTATTCTGTTGCTTTTTTCCTATTTAGTACCCTCATATGCGTTTTTTACGATATTACGCGTCGTCATACTCATACGAACATATACAAAAGTAAATCACAATTACACGACAGGCAAACTTTAATATAATCCGATTTTTTTTTTTCCTATTTTATCGGCTAAAAAGAAGCCTCTGTTTATTTTTGTTCGCCCCCCCCCTCTAACATAGAAACGGGAATATTTGAAATAAGTGTCCTTCCTGTAGTAGGGTTTTTAGAAAAAATTATGGATTTTTTGTATGGACTTATTTCGGTTCAGTTCTATTCGGTAAACAATTTTATATTACGAAACGTCACGATCGGAAAGTTATATTTACTTTGTGCTAGCACTCGAGTGTCACATTTAAAGAAAAAAATATATAACAAATTTAACAGAAAAAAAAACGAGTCTGCTAAATATAATGGAATATTACGAAAAAAATTTACTAAATAGAAAAAAAAAACATTCAGATCAATCTCAGAGTCGGAGTTTTCTGATATTTCCTACCTGAAAATGAGTTTAGGCCATTTTTTCACTTTTCAATATTATGGTACGGAATAATTTAAATGCCCAGTATTATCAAAAACAAATATATAGATATATTTATACATTATATCACGATACGACTATGTCGATCGAATGTTGGGTATTCCTCAAAAACTTTAAAACTTTTCTATCTTGCGTAGCTCGAATCCAATTAATTCCGGTCCATTTTATCATCCCTCCACATATTCACGGGCCTTCTTCGTGTCTTATATGTCCTGCCCAACTCCATTTTAGAGCCTCCTGTGTTATGTTATATATATATATATCTGCGAGTCGTAAATCTCTCGTGTAGATATCGTGATTATGAAAAATCCATCTACCGTACAAGATGCCGCCATGAATCCCTGTTGTGAGTCATCCGGATGCATTCTGCGAAATTTCCTTTTACTGCTATCCTTACCATGTCTGACAATGTTCTAGGACTCTTTTTCCTTCTACTACTCCGTCAGGACTTCTCGTCTGAAGTCCGTCTGCTCTTATTATATGGCCGAATTATGTTAGTATTCTTCTGATTACTAACGAGGATAATATTCGGTTTGTTGCTTGAACTTCTTGTAATATCGAGCAGTTCGTTTTTCTGATCTTTTGTTGATCACATTTCCGTAGTGTCCACGTTTCTGCGCCGTAGAGAAACACCGAGAAGACGAGACTATTGATCAGTTTACATATATAAATATATATATATATGTGTGCGTGTGTGAAAATGCTATTTTCCTTGTTATAATAATAATAATAATAAAGAAATTGAAAAGCTTATTTTCTTATAAAATAAATATTAAATAAAATCATACTAGTTGGCTACCGAAGTAGTGACCTTGGGTACCCGCGTGCTCTCTTCTACTTATTTTATTATAATACGGTTTTTATGAGTCACGATCAGGGTTGATCTATACGAGAATAATTGACGTGGTGACCACGAGAATTCAGAATGCTCTAAACATCTCTGATTCTTTAAGTGTCCTATTACAATGAACTAAGCTCCCACATCTAAAAATATCTAAGTTAGAATTTGATGTGAGGCATCGTGTTATTCAGTTTTATAATCGTGGAGGACCTATTGAGCATCAAATTTGGGTCTGCATAGAGATGAGCCTGTTCTCTAATATTTTACAACAGTGGCACACATTACCTGTGAATATTGAATTGTTTCTGACCCATTGTCTTCTGTTACAAATAGTATATAATATAAATTTATCAAACGTAGTAGCATTGAGATTTAAAATACACTAATTAGATAAAAGTTCAAACTGGACAAATGGCGCAAGCTGAATTCCCCCCCCCCACACACACACACATAAAAAAAGAAAGAAAAAAACTAAAAATAAATGGTTTAATATACGAACGTAATCGACAAGTCATAAACGTTTAACCATTATATAGATAATTATTATATTTCGTTTGGCTGCCCATACGACGAAATAGAGCATTAAGCGTACTCGTCACTGTTGCATTTTATTACAAAATTGGCGATCACGACGGGAAAATAATATGATTAATTTCGTATATATATATATATATATATATATATATGCATGCATGCATGAATGTATAATGTATATGTATAATTTAAAGTGCTCATTTGCAGCGTTATCGATGAATCAATATTTTTTAAATTATTTACATTTGAACTTGTAATTAGCTAAAGTGATGTCATATTGAAAAAGACACGTACCGTTTATCGGGATGATAAGTATACTGGTTTTGTTATATTTACACCGTTTAGGAGTATAAACCGCATTTTATACTGCTCGTAACGTAGTTTAAATTTAATTATTCAATATTATGCATACATACATATATATATAATATGCATAAATATGTTTTAATATATAAGTGATGGGTATAATCGACTTATGACTAAAGACAAATCCGGTTTTTTTAAATAACCAGTAATTCGGTTTTTCCAAAATAACTTGATAAATAAGTTGTTTTCTAAAAATACATTTATTTTATTTTTTTTTTTTAATTTGTTTATTAATTTGAGCAATATATTCTTCTTTCTTCGGGTTTATTTATAAATCCTGTAGAAATATTATTTTCAACGTAGAAGTAAATGCTTTATTTAATTTATACATTGTTTGCTAGTGATGTGCTTTAGAAAATAGACTGCTTTTAAATCGGACGATGTAAATTCGATTGAATTTAGTCGCATTATTATTAGGTTATTTCGTTTCGAGTGAAACGAAGTAATCACATTTCGACCGAAGTATCGTTTTGTGTGTCTGTTTTACTATGTTTACTTCGAATTTAATAACGAGAATTTATAATATTTAAAACCGATTCAGTTTCTCAGTTGAGAGTAGATTTTGAATATACTTCCACAACAGATGAATTTGCTACAAAGCGACGATAAATATCAACCATATTTACAGAAATTTTCAAAGTATACGTAAAATGTACCCGAAATATTACGTTTAGAAATTCTAGTTAAAATTTTTTTTTTTTTTTAATCTCAATCGGACCATATAGAATCATCGTCATCGTCGTATTGTTCTCGTTGCCGAACGTCGTGACTAGCTATACGTTTACAAAATAAGCTAGCATTCGAATTTTATACGCGACGTGCACACGATGTTATACGGAGTGGGGTGCCACTTGCTAATTAAGAATTAAATATAATGATGAAAACTTTCTATGTCGCGTGTTGGTTTTGAACCCCCACGACCGTCCAGTTGACAGTCGAGCACTCTAGCAACTACGTCATCGCGACGTACGTAGAATAGAATATATATATATATATAATTTTAATTGTTATTTTCGGCGTTAGCTTTTTTGTTTTTTTTTTTGTTGTTATTACGAACTTGGAAGCGAGCAAAAGTAAACGAAAAAAAAATAGAATTGTCTATTCGCTTAGTAATTTTTGGAAAGTTGGGTGTGAATAATTTTCGTATAGCTGATAAATTAAAATTCGATTTGACGATTTTTTCCACAAATTCCCCGCGATATCGTTCTCGTTTACTGGGCCAGAGAAAATTGAACTAGTCAGTCGGATTTAATAGAAAACCGGCTATAATCGTTTAATCAACGCCGATAATCCGACCGGACAGCGGATTATTCGGTTTAGTTATTTCTCTGATTCTTTGAGAGGGGGTGGGGAGATTTTCTTATTCTGGCGATGGATACCAAAATATAGAAAAGAAAGAAGAACCAGAAAAAAAAAAACCGCTCCACGCGTAATGTTCTCTACGAGAATAATAAACGATTTAATGAAATATAATTAAGTGAAGATTTCGTGCGTCAAGATGTGGTCTAAGGATAAAATTACTGATACACGACTCTGTAATAATAATAATAACAATCATAATAATAATAATAATAATAATAACAGAATAATAATAATAATTAACAATAATAATAATAAAGCGGTCGATGTTATTCTAGATTCGTGTATGTTGTATACACGGTGCAGCTTAAAGGTTATCGTTTAATTTATTATCATCATTACTGTTATTAACTATTATCACTATCATTACCACTACTACTACTACAACATCCAATTACTAAATATGCGTCATTGTGTTTGTCGGAGTGATCACTTTTACCAGAACCGAAAAATGTGATTTAACGCGACTTATCTTACATCTACATCCGACGCCTACTCATGTAGAGAGAACAATGATCGCGCTTAACGACATGCACGGTGCTTATCTACGGAACGATGCTCTTACACGCCGAGTAGTTTAGAAGAGTGTGATACTATTTTTTTATTATTATTATTATTATCATCATTATAAGTATCGGTGTTTCGGATAAGGAAACAAAAAAAATAATAATAATAATGAATCAACCGGTCGTTAATACCGAAATGTCTTCGGTTCTTGGAAGACCTCAATCCTAGGGATGGAACTATTCTGGTTAATCCGCGTGGAACTACTCTAATTAATTTTTTAATAACCGCGATATTATCGCAACTAGTAGTCGAATAAAGTACATTTCTCGAGTTGTTACACATTCGACAGCATCCTTAATTCGCGTGGCTATTTTGTTCCTTAATTAGACGTTATTATTATGATTATTGACAATCGCTTAATTGGAGTAAACATAAAAGAAAACAAAAAAAAACCCGATAATAAATATTTTAATATGTACACAGCACTCCCCAGGAAAACTTCAAAAACTTTATCATTATATCAGCCTGTACCGGTTTATGGAATTATGCACACCGTGGATGAGTTTCAAATTTTTATATGAAGCCGCTTACAAAACATTCTACTAAATAATATACCGATTTTGCTATTTCATCCCCATAATTTAGACATTATTATTATTCTTAAAAATTGTTTAAATCGGAACAAACATAATCAAAAAACTTGAAATACATATTCTAATGTGTACACAGCACTCCCCAGGAAAACTTCAAAAAGTTTATCATTATATCAGCCTGTACCGGTTTATGGAATTATGCACACCGGGGACGAGTTTCAAATTTTTATATGAAGCCAAAATACTTTACAAAACATTCTACTAAATAATATGTATACCGATTTTGGTACTATATTTAAACGTAAAATTGTTTATTACACCGTTTTTGGAACTATGTATGCAAAAGCAATTCATCATTCAACATCGGTATCTACGATGGTATCAGTAAGGCTGCCAGAGAACAGACATTAATTTTCGTAAACGTGTTGCTGGGATTTAGTCACTCTATAATACTGAAATATTTCTGTTTAATTCACTACCCAACCTTATCAAGATGAACTTAAAAAAACTATTAAAAATACGAAACAAAACAAGGTGTAAGGTAGTAATAATACAGTATGTTTCATCTGGATCAAAATTATAATTCGTCTGCTATTGTTTATTAATATTCGTTTGGGCAACTGTTTTAGCTTATCTTTCATCGTTATGATGGGAACTATTTTTATTTTCATTGTAACTTTCAATGAAACTTCCTGCGATATATTTAACCTTGAAATAAGTTAGCGTGCTGGCTTTTAATTTGTACACGTGTGTGTGTGTGTGTGTGTACTACGTACAGTGTTTATATTATTATGCCAGTCTTAAAAATTTATTTCTGTCTTTTCTACTATAAGGAAGTGTTACACTCATAATTTATATTCCGAAAATATTTGTTGTTTTTAAAGTTTTGTTATACAATTTGAACTAATTTGAATTTATATCCGATTTAGCTACTCGTGTACGTGACGCGCATTTGTGAGCATTATATATCTGAATGTTTACTTTTGTAGTTTTATTTTCGTGAAATATATCGGTTGATTGATTTTTCGAATATATCGGTTCGTCGTGTACACGTATTTATATATATATATATATATATATATATATATATATATATATATATATATATAAGTATCGAGTAGACGTTAAGTGACGGTGATGTTTTTTTGTTATTAAATCGAGTATTGCCCAATGGTAAATATTCGTTTTGAATTATATCGTGTACTGCAGTTAACGGAACATAGAAGAAAACATAAATAATTCAGTAGAGTACATAATAGCTCAAAATCGAAAAGAAATTAGGAAGACGAAACAATTATGGTTAAAAGAGAAATGTCGAGAAATTGAAACACTGCAGGAAAAGCACGATTCTTTCAATATGCACAAGAAGATAAAGGAATTTACGAATACAGTAAGAAAGAAAAATAATGCCGTGTTAAAGGATAAAAATGGAACAATACTGACCAAATTTTCAAGATAAACTGGAGAGATGGAAGAGTTACGCGCTGGAATTATTTTACAGCGCCAGAACCGATCAAATTAATACAAGAACGCGTGAAGATTCAATGAACATAAAAGAAATACAGTAATCGGAATTAAAACAATCAAGAATTTAAACATAAGGGGCAGTACGATCGTATGATATACGTAGAGGAATATTAAAATTATTTGGCACAAATGATCGATCAATAGTGAGATTTCGAAGAACTTTTTTTTTCAATGACAACATGAATTGGTAACAGAGTTAGAGTCTGTGTTTGTACCTATACCGAAGAAACTCAATATATAGTAGACTGCGATCAAGATCATACACAGTAAAAGATATTTGATAAATGCGAGAACTGCGGAGAACGGCAATTTCGATTTAAAAATTGGTTTTGGTACGAGACATTTTATGTATATTAAATGTTCTAGACCAGCGAGAGACTTGAATTGCCATTTTGTATCTGTGCTTCATAGCATTACAAGAAGGCTTTTGACTGCGTTTATCACAAATTACTTATACGAACTTTGTTAGAAATCGGGATAGAAGTAAGATGTTGAAATTATGTAAGACCAACGTTGGAATCAGACAGCTACAGTTCGTTACGAAGACACAATCAAAATCAAAAGGGGAGTAAGCCTGTATACTGTCACCTATACTATTTAATGTCTATTCGGAGGTTATTTTTCGGAAGACCATTACATCGGAAGACGGAATCATGATCGGAGAAAAACGAGAATATCCAATCGGATGATGCAGCAATGCTTACGCGGATTTATATTAGTCTCAGTTATGGAAGAAAATACATGTTGATTGATAAACATGGGGACGAGATTATAATATTGCGTGAGGGCTAAATGAGATTTCTTTCATTACAACAGTCAATTGCAAATGAGCTTTGATACATTTATCGATTTTATAATGTTTCGTCGATGATTTGATTACAATAGTCCGTCGTCAGCTGTACCGTCATGTTCAGTGTGAAAATCGTCGTAATAAGATATTTTAATATACCAGTGAAGTGTGTTTAAAATACCAACAGAATATCAATTTTATTATTTACTTTAAAAGGTTTATCGACGATATTGAGTCAATCCGTTCGTTAACTATTAATTGGTTCATTTTGAATTTATTTAATTTATTACCGTCTATAATACGTTCATTATCACGCGATTGATAAGGATATTTTTTTAATTGCGCTAGAAAATCATTGAATTAATTCGCGTTTATATTGTGTAAATTATTATCGTTCGTTATATAATTATTGAAATATGTGGATCAAGCGGCCTACTCCAAAAGCGGAACGGACTTTTTAACGATAATCCAGTTATAATGTTTAACGAAAGTTATTCAGACTAGTTGACGGGTGAAAGATAAATTTTTATTTAATTTTATAACTAAAACGTGAGTTTATAACCTAAATAAATGATGAGGAACGCGGAATTGGCTTACAAAACAAATAATGCTACCTTTGTTGTTATTACAAAACAAAAATGAAATAAAATAATACGATATAAAGGATACCGTGATATGTTATCGTAAACTGATGGCTTTGTTGGAACGAACAATGATAAACAAAATTTTAGAAATATTACTGGTTAGGGGAAATTGCAAATAAAAACACCCGCTGGGATAAAATATCGTAATATGACGCAAAATAGATATGTATTCGCACGCATATACATAATACACGTATAGATAATAATCGTCAAAATAATACTACTTTTTAATAATAGCGTGCAACCGAATGTGATACTAAGAAAAGAGGTTACTCTTTTGACCGGAGTTCGAATCCACCGTGCACGATAATTTTTCATGGTAAAAAGGTCTCCAGCCGACTCAGTTATCCATCCAATTGATCAGTAAGTGGGTATGGTAAAGTAGATGGCATGTGCGGAGGATAGGTCGCTTGCCCGGTCATCTATCGAACTTAGCATTCACTAGTGATACTACCAATATTGATGGGACTTTACTCTTACTAAAATTATGGCGAGGAACATGACTGTCCAGAAGTAACTTTTACTGGCTAATTTTTTCACTTCAGCTTCACTTTTTCAATATGTTTTCCATAGTAGTTTTCTTTCTAGTCTATTGCTCGTCTAGTATTCAAATAAGTTCGTGATCCGAGAAGACTGATTATATTTCCTAGATTTTTTTACTATTGTCATCTTCTACACTTTTTGGTTGTTTATTCTTAAAATTATCTTCGTCCGAGATCTTTTCAACATTATCATCCTGTCGTAGTCCATTTAGATGTTCTCTTTCGAAAATAGCCCAAAACTCGTAACTTGTGTATAAAGCGACGTTCAATTCTTGTCTTTGAAAAATTTTTGGAACTAAGAAAATTGTTCTTTTAATTTCAATTTTCCTCTACACTACGTTTAGTCATTCTACAATAAATACTATGGTGTACTTCAACTTTCATAAGGTCGCAATATTGGCGTAAATGTTTTCTTTTTAAGATTGATTTCGATTTTGTAAAATGTTCTCTATCTTTCCATATATATATATATATATATATATATATATATATATATATATATATATATATATATATATATATATATATATAGTGAGGACGCCATTTTGAATTTTTCCAATTATTTCCGGGCGTATTATCGCCTTTCACGACCTCCATTCGACTTCCCGAACTGCGTCTATTCTAATATTACAATTTCGAGCAAACTCGTTTAAACGGTTTACGCTATATCTCGATTCTAAATTAATTTCTTCGCTTTTTATATTAAGTAATATTCGAACGTTCTTTTTAAAATTCAATTATACGTCGCCCGCACATTTGAGATTTGTCCCACATTTTCACTATTACAGTTTAATTTTTCCAACACCGATTACGCGATGAATTATTTTGGCGATATCCAGTTCACCTTTGTCTAAAGCATTCGCGTATAGATTAATTTTTTCTTCCACCGAAACAACTTGTGTCCTTCGAGCTCTTATGTATCAAATAGTAATTAAGTAGAAGAATATAACCATCTGAGTCAGTTATACAATATTGATTGTTCACTTATTAGAACAATTTCTTCTATAGGGGCGTTTTTTTTATTGAATAGTGCAGTTGGTAAGACTGCTACAAACCGCCTGCTCCACATTTAGTGACACGAGTTTCAGTTGAAAGAGCGCGCGTTTTGCGTGGAACGTTATTTACAGTACAAAGAGAGCTTCGAAAAGGATTCAAAGTTAAGCGATTTCTCTTTTCACGGGGATACCTTAAGAGTTGCGTTTACGAAAATACAGATCTAGAAGATCTGAAAATTGGGAAGAAATTTCAAAAATTCAGCGACCTACGTTCGAAAAAGTCTTCAAAAATTTCGTGAAAAGACTTGAATGAATGTATACAAATGGAGGTCATCCGAACGATATGTGTTCCAAAAATGATTGTAAGTTAATCTCTCGCTTTCCTATTTTCAAATAAAAATTTCATTCAAAAAACACGAAAACCGTCCGTCTTCTCTGGGTCACCCTATATTTATCCGGAAACAGATTAGAATTAAATTACTTCATAAATAAAATCACGGCTGATATTTTCGCGCGCAGCCTACTTATGTATGCGTTTATTATTTTATGTATATTTTTTATTTATACATACTGTATGGTCCACAAGGTTTCATATTGACGCCGCACGATGTTACCAAATACACCTATTTAGTATTAAAATAAAACAGATAATGGAATAGAACGTTATATAAATAGAAACATATTTTTTTTATCTATCTGTAATTCAATAATTTCTATTCCATCCGAATTCGATCGCGATTTAATTTTTAAATGGTTCCCCCATTCCGGACAGCCGATGGTGGGGCAAGTATATGTTAAAAAGAAAACTCGGGAGTATAAAGGTGCAGAGGGAACTAGTATGTTTAATTAAATAACCGTGAATATTGTGTAGCTCAGGTACATGTATAATAAAAGTGAAAAAATTGTATCTTAAATATAGAATGGTTAAGGGATGAAAAATAACATGGTCTGTTACGCGATAAAAATGTGCGTATATGGAATGAGTTCGTATAAATAAGACAAATATTACAAATAGATAAAAAATTATAAAAATTAAAAGAATACCGAACGCTATTAAACATTGACATTAAAATAAAGGTAGGGTAAGTTTATAAATTGAGTAAATTTATAAAGATAACCAGTTGACCGTACCGATGGTATCCTTCTATTCCTTCAACGTATCTACGTAAATTATTTTAAATTAAATTTAAAGTTAAATTAATTGCGCGTAATCTTATCAGCAAACTGATACACTTAAAGGGAATACCGATGATAAGTTAAAACTATATCTAGAACGGGTAGTAGAGATGGCTGAGCAATCGAACAGTGTATGTCTAACATCATTAATAGCGCGTGTTAAACAACAAGTGCAATGAGAGTCATTTGCAATGTATAGATAGTTGCCAAACTTACCGTGGTCTTGTAAGAATCTGTGTATTATAAAAATTCGATTTAATTATATATATATATATATATATATATATATATATATATATATATATATATATATATATATATATATATATATATGGACGTAATACACGTATAATAAAACTAATTACGTAAACGCTAGTATCGTCTTATTTTAACGAGACATCAATAATCGCGCTAGTGAATTTTCTTTCTTTAAAAAAACAAACAAAAAACAATGAAAACGGATAAAATTGAAAACCGAAATAGAACTTTTAATTTGCTGCCATTCGATCGAAGGTCGGTTAGCGCCGTTATAAATTTTTAAAAGCTAATTCGAAATTTTTTTCTTATTTATCACGACCGACCGCAATTTATTGACCGATTTGACGTCGTCGTCACGTTTTTATTTTAAAATTTTTTCTCTTCCAAAATTTTACCTATCGTTGAACTAAATTTTATATGGCGTTGCGTTACCAAGAAGAAATTTTCCATTTTCCAAATTATTTATATAAAACCCACGCTAGCGTACTCGTACGAATCCGCGCGCGCACACACACAGATACACACAAATACACACAAATACATACAAATACATACGAATAAAAACGATTAAGTCTATCGTGACGTAAAACGTAATTTACGTTTTAAAATTTGAGAACGCTCTCCTTTTTAAGGTAATCACATCGAAGACGGGTAATTTTGTTAGGATCAGTAAAAAACCCCTTCAGCCAATTCAGCAATCTGTCGGATTATTCGTTTTTTTTTTAGTGAGGAGGGTGCATCCAGCTGAAAAATTGCAAATCGTCTAGTTGCGGGTTGCTCACGACGCGTGTCGATCGAGATAGGTCTTTGGACGAGAACTATTTTAAACGGATAGTTTTTTTTTTTTATAATTTTTAAAATTACAACTGAACCATCCACACCAATTGGAACGCGAAATAACTTGTTAGGCGTCAGCATCCAGCGATGGACCCCACTGAAAAATTAGGCTAGATCAAACGGTCGACTACATTTTAACCTACGAACATCTAGACTAGTGTCAGATTGATCGCCAGTACGTTTGAATGTGTTTCCGAAAGGCTTACATATACAGCACGTTTGATCTCGTTTTTCACGTATGGGATTTTTAAGTCTCGATGTAACGTATGGTTCGATACGTACCAAGGTGGGAGACGATGATATCGCCTTCTATTTACGCGTATATCTTTTGCACAACCCCCCTAACATTAAATCGTATGTCCGAGACTTTATAATTATTTTATAAACTAGAAGTTTGTTTTCTAGTGACAAACTGGAGTACCTGTCGAGAAGTTAATTTGCGCAATTTTATATCTGTTTTCTTTTTTCGCTAATACGCTTCTGTCGTGTCAATTTATACGATCGTAGTGTACGCCTAAGTATTTAACATCTTTTTCTTGACTAATAATCACACCATTTATTTTTAACGGTTCATACGTAACATTTTGCAGCGTAAAATCAACCTGTGTGCATTTACTTTCGTTTAATACGCGAACGTCTGAGCAAGTTTTCTACATTTAACATTGTAGTTTATCCATGCAAACGTAGCTGTTACCACGTTATTATCAACTGGAAAATCGGCAGGTAGGATTTTAGAAGTAGATAGTAAGGATGCTTAACTTATACAGCAGACCGCGATGCCACGCCTTATCAAAGACTTGTTTGACATCTAAGAACACACCCGTGCTTACTTGCGTAGCTTCGAGACTCTCTTGAATAGTATACACAATTCGGTGTATCTGTTCAATGGTCGAGTATTTTTTTCTGAATATTGGTGCTCGGGAACAACATGTTCCAATTCTAAAATCGGATTCAACCGTTTCAATACTATTTTTTCAAAGAGTTTTGAGAGGAAGTAAGGAAATCGGTCTATCGGATGAAACCTCGTCCGGTGCCTTACCTGGTTTTGGTACAACTACTATTTGCGCCAATTTCCACGATAAAGGAAATTACTGCAGTCAAAAAACAGCGTTAAAAATGTAAGTAGCAGTATACCTTTTCTTAGGTAGTTCCGACAACAGTTTATTGTTACCAACTTTTCAATCGATTAGACTTTCTATTTCCGGGGCTGCGATTCTAAAGTTCGATTGTAATCGACTTTGGGTAGTGAATTAAAAATATTACGAAGAGTACTCGGAAAGTGTATAATCCCAAAATACCGTGAAGATATCGGTGAATAGCGAAGAATAAATTGGTATGGATTAAACACATATTGGTAGACAATGTGATGGGAGATGGACAAAAAATCTGGATGGAAATCGTATAGCGGAAAACGAATCCAACGAAGACTAAACAGGAGATGGACGGACGATATTGTCAATATAGCGGGAACTCAGAAAGATAAAAAAGGATGGAAATTATTAACGGAGGCCTACATCGATGCAACGATGTAATATTGGCAAAGAAGAAGATATATTATATATATATATATATATATATATATATATATATATATATATATATGCGTGTGTGATTGCCTTATACATTTATATCTTTACCACTACTACCTAATTCGAAGCCACAAATTTATCGTAAAAGGCGAAGGTTTATTCACGTATTAAGAGAAGCCACTCTTTTAATACACTTCCAATAAATAACACGTGTAAACTATACGATTTTGATTGGTATGCAGAATTTATCAATACAGTAGACCCCAGTTATGTTCGAAACTTGCACGAACTTTCTTCTTCTTATTCACCCCAACTTTTTTCGCTCAATCGTAATAATACAACACTATCCATGCGATTATACCCGAGCTTATGAGTTTCCTTTAACAAGAAATCCTTTCCTGATTGTAACGGTGTTGCATATAATTTATTCTAGACTGCCAACTTTCCTACTTCTGATTTTAACACGTCTATTTTTAACAGTTTACTGGAAAAACACCGAACCGGTTTCCTTCCAATTTATACAGATGGTTCCGAGTCTAATAATGAACTTGATGCTTTCCTTCTTTAAACATTATTAAGAAATTCGTTCTATTAGGTTTTTGTTCGATTTTTACAGCCGGCGCTATGGCAATATACCAAGCGTTAAAATACGTTTATCAGCGTAACTACGACGCCACTGATAATACTTAGATGTAGTAAATGAAGTTAGAAAAGGAAAAGAATTTTATAATTTGAGGGAATAGTTCAAGGACCTTTGGAGAGTAAAGTAAATAGGGTATGCGGACGGATATAGGATCGATAGGCATGGAGTGTAGGACAGTGTACTAAATTTTTGCAAGAGAGAAGTTTGCGAGAAAACAAAAAAAAGAAAAAACGAAAAGCAAGAAGGATGGTCATCAGAGAGTGATATGTGACCAAGTCGGAGCCTGATGAATGCTATATAGTTAGAATGGGATAAATTTTCAAGTGGTTTCCAGAACCTAACTTTAGGTTTGATATTGTTAAATTGCTTTAACGAAGGCGTATCTACGTTATACTCAATAGTATACGTGTCTGTATCGAGTGCTGTATTCTAATCCGAAGAATGAGACAAATATTTTCGAAATATTCACACGGTACGACGCAATTTTCAATCGATTCTTATTAGATATCGCGCTGATTAGGCAGAAGAACTTTCTTCTATCAGTCTTTTTCCTATAATGAGTAGGAGATCCAACAACACGGAGCGAATTGATTGGTGTATCATTTTCAGTTATATCGACATGGATAGCAATAACTTAATTTCCATTATTAACGCGTGGTTACGTAATTGGAATGGATTAGCAAATCTTCCGACGAATTACACACACGTACACACACACATATATATATATATATATATATATATATATATATATATATATATATATATATATATATATATATATGCATACATCCCTAATATTCAGCGATGTAGAACACAATTTACATTCCAGTTACCAAATAGACGTGTTTAAATGGCGAGGTTACTATTATAAATACAGCTGTCTAACAAGATGTAGCGGACATTTTTACGTTGAACGTGACTATAAATAAAAAAATAGTCAACCGGTTTTTGAGCGTATAAGTCCAAACCTCTTCATACACGCCCAAAATAGAGAGTCTCGCTGTTTTAGAAAACACGAATGAACAAAATACAAAATGAGATGGCCAACGGGTTATTATTACTTCACTAAAATTTTGTAGGTGTAGGATAATAAAGAAATATATTTTTCTTCTTCGGTAATCATTAACAGTATAGTCCGCTACTGCACGGAAGCCTACTCCAATTTTTTCTAAGTGCAGTGATTTTTGCTTTTTCCTGCTAATTTAAATTTTCAAATTTGATTCATCCGTCGTGCGCTTGGTCGTCCGAAGTCTCGTTATGTCACAGTCGGATTGAATCTGGAGGGATATACGGCTTCTTTAAAAAAAAAAACAAAAAAAAAAACCAACCCTTTCTGCTAATGTAGTAAACACCGAGAAAACAATTTTGTTTCTGCATACTATACATCAAGAAAACTTTCGTATAAAACTGTCAAACCATAATATGGTGTTGTATTGTATCAACGTGTTGTGAACTCTAACATTGACCAAAGGCACGACTAAATGGAGTTTAGATATTATCGCGTAGGATGTTGGATAGTTAAATAGGAGCTCTTATTCGTTATCCTCAAGAATTTTGAAAAGAGAGCTGGGAAGGTGTACGGGAATATGTCGAATTTTTCTCATTCTACCAGAAAATGGTTAATGGATAAGGGGAATAGAACATACATTTCAGATGGGGTATGAATTATAGGAATGAGAAATATGGTCAATGCGTAAACGACGTAGTATGACTTCTTGCAGGCTAGATCTTGATGAGGTAGTCCAAAAACTCCAGTGTTCGACTGTATTAAACGTAATTTATCGGTAGTGGGAACTTTATTCCATATTCTCGATCGTTTCTTCTTTAGCAGGGGATGTTATTAATTTTCCCGATGAGGGAACTGGTACAAGTTTCGAATCGGGAGGTAACTGGTTGCCTCTTTTGCAGCAACATCCACTAGTTCGTTTATGCCTCTGTGTCCAAATATCTGTACGAAGAGATAACTGAATATCTATAAAATAAACTAAATTATTACAGAAAATAATGATGAAGAAACAAATCAAAAACACACGAATAAAACTAAACCTGACAGTTAGATGCATCTTTCAACGCGACTGGTCATCGTGAAAGATTAGACCAACTCCCAAAACATAATATTAGAAAAACATATGCGATTAATAAAGAAGTATAAATAATGTTCGATCGGTATTCGAACCTAGTGTAAGCGTCAGGTTGTTATTAAAATGTAGACTGTTCCATGGCGAAGAGTTGAATTTCGATCAAATTAAAATTAGGATGTTCGTCTTACCGGTTATTTAAGAACCAGTTTGATTTACCATCCGTATATTTCTGGGATTCGGGGATTATATGACAGTAATATGCAATATATATATATACATATATATATATATAGATAGATAGATAGATAGAGCATATGTTGCGTGTATGTGTGAATTATCGTGCTTTGTATCGGAGGAAACGACGTACATTTGAAAGTATTTCTTTTATACGTGTAATAATTTATTCATGTATTTAACTAAGAATGTCGGTTGAATTTCTGTTATTCACGAATAAGAATCGATGATCGTGAGGGGTTTTTTTCATTTTATAAACTCAAAAATCGAATTAATTACGGCCAGTTTAAAAATTTCTACGGTTAATCTAAACAGATGTAGATTATTCCGTAAAATTGTTTACCGAAATTTCGGACCTGTTATTATTTACTCGTTTACTTGAACCGTGGCTATCATTATTATTATTGTTTATTTATGCATTATTGCTATCACCTTAACATTCGTACTTGGTCACATCCTCGCTTAAATGAAGATGAAATCTGTGGAATAATTTTAATCGGCGTTTATATGTAATACATCGAGAATTGAGCTGTGAGTTTGTCGTCCGATCAACTTTTTCGTCAAATTCCCTAAATAGTAAGTAAGTGGCTCACGAACTTCCATACGGAGGTACCGAGTTCGAATACGATCAGCGACACCAAAATTATCATCAGAAAATACAAATATAAATAATCCTAACTTATTGTGTGCAAGGCAATGGCAAACCATCACGTACACACCATATGCGTGCTAATAATAATAGACTGCATTGTGTCGTGGCAACAAAGCGATTATAATCAGTTCTCCCGAGTGTGTGTGTGTGTGTGTGTGTTTATCTGCGCCAACGCCACTTAATGATTTCCTTGTACGCTACTTACACCGTAGAACAAAATAAAAGTAGTCGCTTACCTCCGATATGGATGTTGACACTTAATAATGATGATCTTTTTCTAGCTTTCAGAGCAACGATACATCGTGCTTTTACTACGACGAGGAATTTTGGATTAAATTTCGAGCTTACTACGTGCGTTTCTTCCGTCGATCGCTCACGAGTTTTTAACGGCAAATCCTACTGAACGTAAAAAGATCGAACGCAAAGTGAAATTGTTTTTGTATGGCCTACATGCGTTATTAAGAAATTTTCTTTGCATTCTGATTTGTATAATATGATTTTGTAGTTGTAATCCCGGCGTACTTTGACGAGCTCGCAAAATTTGACGGTATTTAGTATCTATTTTCGATATTACATTATCAAGATGGTATTTAATAATACTCCTAAGTACAGAAAAAATTGACTTTTTTTTTTTTTTTTAATAGCGTAGTTGGTAACACTGCTACAACGCAATATTTTCGACGTGAATCGATCACGACAGTGTAAAGAGAGTTTCGATTAGAATTCAAAGTCGCGCGGTGTAAACCTGTGCCATTTCGCAATTCAATTTTAAGGTGGGTTGAAAACATTCGAGAGACAGCTTCTTTTGCAACGGATAAAAAAAGTCACCCACAAAAAAAAAAACGATCGTACCCCAACAAACATCGATCCAGTTCGGGCGCGAATCTCGTCGTCATGCTGCTTCTTTAAATCTGTCGAGATTATCTGTTCGCTGTATATTGCTGGGAAACATAGAATTTCATCCTTATAAACTAGTAATAATTCAGAAATTAAAAAGCCACGCAAAACGAAAACTTTTTGCTGAAACGATGCTGAAAAAAAGTCGAAGACGAAGAGATTAAGCGATGAAGATCATTTTTAGCTCTTAACAGAACTGCCGCTACTGGTCCGAATCTAATCGAATTCAATCGCACAGAAGCCGTCACACAGCGAGCGTGTAACCCCGTCTGTACTGGAATAGCGAATAATGGAGCCCTTATTTTTCCACTGGGTACTGTCAACGTAACACGCTGTATCGTGATGATAAAAACTCGTTTTTGTTTCCTTCACTTCGTCGTCTGGTCGTACATTTTTTAAACAAGACGATGCGACGTGTCACTGTTCGACAGAAACGCTCGCAGTACCGACATTTGGTAAACGCGTCGCGTCGCGTCGCGTCGCACGGATTGCCAGATTTGACCGTTTCATATATTTTTTTTGCGGGGATACCTTAAGAGTCGACGTCAACGAGATCTGGAAGAGCTGAAAACTCGGATTTTTAAAGATGTTTCAAAAATTCAGCCACCTATCTGCTAGGAAAATCGTTCGAAAATGTTGTGAGAATGAATGCATTGTTTCAAATTGCGGTCATCTGATGTCCTACAAATGATTGTAAGTTAATCTCTCGTTTTCTATTTTTAAATAAAATTTCGTTCAAAAATTTTGCTCGAGTAATTTTTGAGTTATTCGAAAACCGAACAGTCGGTCTTTTTTCTTGGTCACCCTATTTTTAAAGTACTTAACTACTTTAACAGTTGCAATTATTAACTATTTTACTTCGACGTTGTTTCTTTTTGATTTTAAGGAATTCCCGATAAAGGTAACGAAGCTTTTTTCTATTAACTATTTTAATTTGACACTTATCTAACCAATTTTCTAAACTGATTAATGTATCATTATCATCTAAGCAATTTTCTAATCCGATTAAAGTATCGTATATTTTCTAGTTTTACCTCTGAGTTGCAGTGGAAAGTGCCGTGTACTCTTTGTATGTCTCATTTCAGACCGCGTAAAAGTATACAATAAAGAACAAATTTAATTCAAAATGAGGAATGTTTTGCACAACAATTTCTCAATCGTTTGTTTTCGTTGTTCTACGCAAAAATTCCAAGGTTACTAAAATTTTTTACTAGCACTTTGCTCAACAGCGATAAAATTTTTTACTTTTTTTTTTAGCACAGAATAAAATTATCTTTACATAGGCTGAATATATTCTGCGCGCGCGTGAATGTACGTATTTATGAATGTGCGTTTGCGTGAACTTTTCATTCAAGTGCGTTTAATTGTTCGTACGTGCAACTACTGATATATGTACGTACATAGGATATATGCGGTGTGTATTAATACACATATATGTATTTTATTATATAGATAATTATCACATTTATAGTACACTTAAATTATACTATTAATATTATCTCGTATAAAAGTTACAAGTGCCTCATTCGATGACTGAGAATAAAACTGGCGCACGGATCTATTAAACCAAGTTGCAGGGTAGTTTTTTTCCATATCTAATAACAGTAGTCCTGTATGCTTATTTTTATTATAACCATCAGTTATGGTTTCCCTAATTCTAGCTAATTGCTAAGTTCACTGATTGATTCATGAACGTAGTACACTTAAATTATACTATTAATATTATCTCATATAAAAGTTACCACATTCGATGAAGGTAAGCAGATAATTAAAAAACCTGTGGTGCGGGATATCGGAGTTAATATCGATGACAACTTAAAATTTTCAATACACGTAAGCGATGCTCTTATAAAATGCTAGGTTTTATTATAAAAAATTCATATGTGTTTAGAGATCCACGGACGCTACTGTCGTTTTATAATGCATTAGTGCGTAGTCCTTTAGAATACTGTTCAATTGTTTGGGATCCGTATTATAATAAATCATCATCATCATTGGCCCACTCGAGATCGAGTGTGGGGGCAACGTTATTTGTGGATTCTTAGGTGACTGATGAGTCCAATCATCGCAGGTGTAAACCACATGCACCCGTTTCTGCTTTTTCTTTTCTGCCGCTAGTTCTGCCCTTCGTTTTGCATTCAGTAGACCGTCTTCTGCCATACGATTCCAAGCAGACCGGTTTTGTGCCAATTCGTGCCAGCTATCAGAGTGGATTCCGCATTCGCTGAATATGAGTTTCATGTAGTCTCTGTATCTCCAGCAGGGACGACCGATACGCCTACTTCCCAGCATCATTTGGCTAAACAGCATCTGTTTTGGTAGTCTGGTGTTGCTCATTCTTGCAACATGCCCTGTCCATCTTAAGCTGTTCTTATAAAGCAGTATGTGAATCGACGATATATTGGCTCGTTGCAGCACGGCTATGTTAGGTATTCGGTCCTGCCAATATATATGAAGGATTATACGTAAAGTACTTTGATGGAAACGTTCCAGTGTTCGTAAATGTCTCTTATATGGAGCCCACGTTTCTGAGCCATAGAGCAGGGTTAGTAAAACGATCGACTTATAGACAATTAGCTTGATGGACGTCAGTATATGATTGTTTCTGAATACCCTTCCATTCAGTTTGCTGATAGCTGTTGAACAGTCTGCTCTGAATTTCCTCGTCTAGGCTGATCTTATCGTTTAACAGGCTACCGAGGTACTTGAAACTTTCAACACGTTCGATCGGTATATTGTTTATTTTTAATATAGCTTCAGTTTGAATACGATTCACGGATGAGAGTTGTACGATCATTTTCGTTTTGCTCGCGTTTATAGATAAACCAAATTTTTTGTATGTTTCCGCCAACACATCCATGGCATCCTGCAAATCTTGCAAGGTGTGTGCCAATATAGCGCAGTCGTCTGCATATTGAAAGTCGAATAGTTCCACATTAGAACCTTTTTGTGCCAGCTTTAAATCTTCGGGTATTAAATAAACCGCCATCAAAACGACAGCACAATTTCACCTTCTTGGTTCGCAACATCCTAAAAATGATATGATACACAAACGTCATATACACCGAAAACAGTGTAGGAGCTAAGACACAGCCTTGTTTGACACCAGTACTACTGGTGAACGGTTCGGTTTTACAATCTCCATAAATGACAGTGTTTTCATAGCTATAACATTTTTAAGAACTTTTGTGAACATCCAGCTTTATTCATACATTTCATTAAAAGCTGTCTGTGAACTGTGTCAAACGCTTTATTAATATCAATAAAAACCACGTATAAGTCTGAATTCTGTTCTCGGCACTTTTCTTGCAGTTGTCTTAGTGAAAATATAGAGTCCATAGTCCTGCGACCTGGGCGAAAGCCATTTTGCGTCTCAGGATGCATACTCTCAAGGACTGGGGCAATCCGATTCAACATAATTCTAGCGAATAGCTTACCGACCGATGAAAGCAAGGATATTTCCCTATAATTATTACAGTCGCGTCTATCTCCTTTGTTTTTATAGATCGGAATTATGGCAGCTCGCCGAAAGTCTTCAGGAATGATTTTATCCTTCCATATCTCCATGAACAGATTATGCAGTGCATTTATCATATTTGCACTCTCCAGTTTAAGTGCATCCGGTGGTATGTTATCCAACCCTGCGGCTTTCCCCGCCTTTATCTGCTTTATTGCTTTCTTCACTTCGTCCAGCTTGATGTCTTCATCCAAGTCCGTGATTTCCGAAAAGCTCGGTAATTCATTCAACACAGACATGTCTACTTCAGTGTTGTTATTTAACACGGTTTCGAAGTGGTATTTCCATCTGCACGCAACATCAACTTGATTTTGTAAAGATACTTTCTTAAATGGCTGCGGTCCAAGAATTGTTTTTACCGTTGCGAAAAAGTCTCTGTAGTGTCCTGCATCAGCGTACGACTGAATTGTACGTGCTTTTTCTTCCCACCACTTGTTTTTCATATTACGTGTTGTTCTTTGAACTTCCGCTTTTATTTGTGAGAACTTTTGCTTAAGTTTTACGTCGCTTAAATTGTTTTGCCAATTAACAAAGGCTTGTCTTTTACAAGCTATAAGGTGGGAAATATCTTTATCATTTTCTTTGAACCAGTCTTGGTGTCTACTTTTCTTTCTCATAAGAATTTTCTTACAACTCTCGATTATCACATCTTTTATTCGCTCCCAATTTTGATTAACACCATTACTGCTATTAGTATTTAGTGCAGCAAATGCTTGATCAAGGAGATCTTTCATTTCATTGCGTTTTTTGGCATTTCTCATAACAGCGACATCGAAGTGAGCAGATCTTGGCTTAGCGCAACGTTTAAATAACCGACACCCCTTGATGGATGCTGCTGTCCTCACCAGTGTATGATCGGTGGAGAATTCAGCACCTCTCATCGCCCTAGTAACACGTATTTCGCTTGCATGCTCCCGGCGTACGATGACAAAATCTATCATATGCCAATGCTTGGATCTTGGGTGCATCCATGTTCCTTTGTATAATGGTTTTAACTCAAACATCGTGTTAGTTATTATTAGGTTAAGGCTTACACATAGTTGCAAGAGTAGTTCTCCGTTACTATTTGCGCCTTTAAGCCCATGCTTGCCTATTACGCGAGGCCAAATTTCTGTATCATTTCCAACGCGGGCATTGAAGTCTCCTAACAGGAATAGTCGTTCCCTCGGCGAGATGCTGTCTACAAATGCAAATAGATCAGCGTAGAACGCATCTTTTACATTATCCTCCGAGTCCATTGTTGGCGCATATGCGCTGATGATATGAATGATTGTTTCATCCTCCATCTTCAGTGATAACTTCATTAGTCTTGCTCCGTATGCTACGAGATCAGCAGCGATTAAATCTGCATACCGGCGTCTAAGTGCTATTCCAACACCATGCAGATGTTTATGCCCAGGGCGGATAACCCTGCCAAAACAGCACATAGTCACCTACTGGCTCATAAATACTGCCGTTTCCGAGCAGTCTCGTTTCACATAGAGCTGCTACATCAATATCGTACATATCCAGCTGTTTCGCTAAGTTCTCCTTTCCGGTATATTATCGTTTTCATACAAAGTCCTTACATTCCATAATCCGAGTTTTAGCTTTATTATTTTATTATTGTTCTTATTGTTCTTACCGCTGATTCGAGTACCCGTCAGCCGCGGCATGCTGACCAGGATGATGTGGAATAGCCGATTTTTAGAGCACCTTTTCTAGCCCCTTCCGTATTCACGGTAGGCAGCGGGAATCCTAAAGAGGCCTGCCTAGTCATATGTCCGACTGCCGAGTTCAACCGCTATTCCATTCCAGCTAAAAGCGACCATATATCGCCAAACGTGCAAGATACAACTAATAGCTTCCATCCCACTAGGCCTGCTACCATCGTCGTAATCTCATCGCCAAATGGACTTTTCAAAGAAAAAAAAAAAAGAAAGAAAAGGAAGGTAAAACGGTGTATTTACGCAAAAAAAGGAACACCGGAGCTGTTGCGCAGCAACTTCGCTGCTGCCCATACAACTACTAAGTGCAATTCAGTGCAAAGATAGACCAAGACAACTGTCACATAATAGCTGATGCATTATTGCGGGCACAAAGGAAAGGAAATAAGAAGAAGAAATTGATGAAAGATAAAGGAGAGGTACAGAAGAGGGAAGTTGCCACTTTATTTAGGGTGACACCTTAGCCTTCGGATAAAAATCCTGACCGCAAGGCAGCGGTTTGCTACTGAGGAGGTAGCGGTGTAGGGTTTTTACGGCGACCCAAACTCGCCGAGGCGGAGACAGTCATAGGATTTATGCAGACTTTTAGTGAACAGGTCCTCAGGCTGTCCATCTGCATCCTCGTGTCTCCTTACCCTGTCACTACTGGAATCGTCTGCCAGAGACTTTCCGCCAGTAGCCACTCTTGGTTCGCGACTGCTTATTCGACTAGTGTCTTATTCGCAGCTAACCTACATATCTAGGACATTCCACTATTCACCACCTGTGGCGCGCCCCTTACCGGTTCGAGCTCCGGTCCCCGAAAGGTACAAAGTACCCCCGGGGGGGATTAAAATAAATACATTAGGTTAATTGACAAAGTTCAGTGTAAATTTTTAAAATATCTATATTACCCTATATCAGGTATTTACCCTAAATATACGAGTTACGATATATTAAGAAATATAATGGATGTGAGGTCTTTACACTACAGAAGGAAAATAGCCAAATTAAGGTTTCTTCATGATTTATGCAACGGTAGAGTTAATAGTGAGTATTTAACATCAACCGTCTCCTTCATTGCACCAAGACCAAATACGCGATCGAATCGTTTTCTTAGTAAGCCGCGTGCACACGAACAAAGTATCAGCGACCGGAATGGCTTTCTTCATTTCAGACACAATAATCAAAGCCGAAAAACTACCACCAGAAAGCTCAATTTCAAGTGCTGAGCTGTATGCACAGTATACCTAGCATTATAGGAGATATGGAAATCGCGCGCAGCTCATCAATTCATCATATTAACAGACTCGGTTAATGCACTCACAAACATTCGAAGCATATTCAACAGCAACCTAATGGTACAAAGAATCCATCAAACCTTATCACAATTACAATCCGCCGGAATAGATATCCAGTTCATATGGATCCCGAGCCTTAAAGGAATAAAAGGCAACGAAATTGCTGATAAGTTAGCAAAAAGCTCAATCTCGCTACCTTCAGATCCAAATGCCGAAATCATATTAACAGCAGATGATCTAAAGGCTAGTCATAAGAAGAAAATTACAACACTGTGGAATTCCGAATGGATGTCGACCTCATCCACAAACCACTCAGAAATATAAAAGGAAAGATAGAAGAATGGAAGTCATCCAATCGAAAATCTCGAAAAGAAGAAATAGTTTTAACTAGATTAAGGCTTGGTCATACACGTGTAACCCACTCATACCTATTCAATAATGTACCACCCTCTTCCTGTCCTTTCTGTAACACTTCTCAAATCACTCTTCGGCATATCCTAACAAGTTACAACCATTTATCCTAATTCCGTCAAAAGTTTAACCTATCCGCTTATCCCAAACTACTGTGTAATAATAGCCCTCATTTAAACGACCTCTTCCTATTCCTGAAACAATGTGATCTATATAATTTTATACTTTCGGCTTGATAACCTCATAGCTGTGTTAAAGCCGATAAAAATTAAAAAAAAACCTCGGTTTAAGTTCTCCGTTTCCGATTCTCTTTTGGACATATTTCCCTGCATGGATATATACTTCGATAACAAATATTTCTTTAATAAGTTGCTTTCCGAACATATTTTGCGATGAGGAGTTTCGCTGTTGTCTATTCCAATGGTTCTAGATTGTTATTATGTGGTGGGTGTTTGGTATATGTGTTCCTTTAGTAATGTACATGTAGTATATACGTTAAGGTTTATATTGTATTTATTAATTTGTTAAAGATTATTCGTCCGTTTCTTTCAAGTAAGATTGTGCGAATGGGGTGAGAATGATGTATGTTTTAATGAGTGTGAGACTTGTGAATTAGCTTTTTCTGGTGTGTTTAATAGGTGTGAGGCTAGTGAATGTGTTCAATGTATTTTATTTTTGTATTTCATTTTTTTACTTTTAATTTTATAATTCAGAAAAAAATATTTATTGTATTATTTTATTTATTAAGCCTACACTATAATTGGCTTTTAGCTGTTGTGTGGCTTCATTAAAAAAAAAAAATTAAATACCAAATTAATAACGTTTTTTTTTTTAATGAATTTGCAAAAATTTATTCACTGTAGTATACATACAGCTTTTCGCCTTAAATGTTCGGTGATTTTTGAGGAAGCGATACATATAGTATATATAGTAAAGATGTCGTCGAAGTAATAACTGATTTTATCTGAGAAAAATATTTAAAAGCACTTTACAAATGTAGGGACATTGAAAATGTTGTATGTACGTTTGTATTTAATGGAACTTATATATTTCAAACTTAATAACGACTTAGTCGTTTATTGGGTAATACAAAATATGATCCCCTGTATTACATATCTTCTCATGTCTGATCACTACGCGTTGTTGCTTACATATTGATATTTAGATTATATTTTAAAATCTTAGGATAAAAGCAGCTACTTTTATTGGAATCTTATATATATATATATATATATATATATATATATATATATATATATATAATATATGTATGTATGTATGTGTGCATATACTCAGTGGTGTTTTTATTTTCGTTCATATATTTGTTATATGTTAGTTGTCTGCTTTTGAAAAGCGATGATGTTGGAGTCATATTATTATTATTATGAAGGACGTATATCATTATTTACATTACTTCCTCGAGCGATGCTATGTGATGCAACTACTGTGGAAAAATTGATGCTCCGGAAAAATTTTCGCAATTTTACTACGCGTGGTCCGTTATTTTTTTTTGCACATAACCTTTTGTCATTTCACTATTTCGCTCTCTCTCACTCCTATCTATGTATCTATCTACTTCTAAAATCGCTGTCTGTCCGCGGGTTATTTTTGTTGCAGTGAGAAGGTTTCAGCACGAGGATGATTATTATTATGGTTAGGAGGGTAGTGGTGGAAATGCAATGCTCTGGAGGTTGTTTTCTTCAGATTTTTTCCTTTTTTTTTAAATCTATACGATTTTACCGGTCTTTTGTTTTTTAGTATTTTCTTATTTTAGTTATTATTATTATTATGATTGTTTTCAGTCGTTGTTCTGTTTGTTTTTTTAGAATAAAAAATGATGGAAAACGGATTTTCCTATATAGAGTCCTAGTTCAGTAAGAAGTAAGAAGTAAGAATGTTATTATTGCTTTGTTTTTTCTTCGGCTGCTTACAGATGTAAGAGAGAGGAACATTACGTTGCGCGAAATAATAACGCAACGGACCAAAACGTGTAAACTTGCGTTTCAGAATAAAAAAGGTATTTTTATTTATCGGTTTTGTCCATTTCGTTTGGATTTCATTTCTCAATGACCGTAAAACGCTACTGATATTTAAACAGCCATCTCGTTTATCTACTGCCTATATATCTGTCTAGCTATATATTTATATATATATATATATATATATATATATATATATTTATTTACTTATATATTTATTTATTTTAAAAAAATCAATTGAAAATTAGTTAAATCACTAATATTTATTTTCTTATAGAAAACGCAAAGCTTTTCGTCATTTACGCCATTATCAAGTGAAACATTTTTAAAAAATCATAATTTTAAAAAGTTATCAGATTTTTTAATATTTATCTTCATTTTAATTGTAAAATTGTGTTTTTTAAAAAATTTTGTATTTATATATTTTTATACTTTATATTTTAGTTTTGGACATCATACATCGCAACACTAAATGAAAAATTTAAAATTCCACCAGTATACAACTTTTACAGAACGCGTGAAAATAATATCGAAGAAAAAATTAATATAAAAAAACAAAATTAATAATCAAATATATTGATGTTAAATTTTAACAATTCAAAAAATAGACAGGACAGAAGCAGAACAGCATTTTTGGAGTATATTTTCACAATCACCATCAAATATTTTTAAGTAATTATATTTAATTTATATTTTTAAAATTATGATTTTTTAAAAATGTTTCATTTGATAATGGCGTAAATGCCGAAAAGCTTTGTGTTTTCTATAAGAAAATAAATATTAGTGATTTAACTAATTTTCAATTGATTTTTTATAGAAAAATCACTATATTCCACATTATATAAAAAATTAAATTTATTTATTTAATTCATATATAATCAACCAAAAGTGTATTAAACATATCAAACGTGACGTCAATATAATATAATATATTGACTGCAAAACCTTTAGAACGACCAGATATTTTAGGAGCCTACCCATAGACCAATAACTGTATACGTAAACAATTACATAATTAGGGAATGCGAATCACACACACGCTTGCTTTTGTATTATTATTATTATTATTTCATTGTTGGTACAACCACGTGACCTTTATATGGTTTTTAAAATTAACTTTAGATTACAGCTTAAGGTGGCATAGGTCGGTTATTATTGCGATCATTATCTCGATTAACCGCTATTCTTCTTTCTTCGAATTGGCCAGCTATGGACGACGTGGTAAAATATCTTCACGATGGCTGTTTGTTCCTCTTCTTTACACTGTAGTATTTCTTCATTTTTGTTTCCTTTCATCTGTCCATTTAATAACAGTTTTCTTCTTCACTTTTTCTTCAAAGCTCTGGAAATTATTAACTTTTTGCTTCTGACTCCTATTCAGAATGTCTTCTTCTGTGACGACGTTAATTTGCTCAAGATCTTTCTTAACTTCCCGGAACCAGTTTGCGGCCTAGGATTTTGTTATTCCGTCTCCATTCTAAGTAACCATAATAACTTAATCTTCTTTTTTTCATTGTGATTATAATATCTTCAATGTGATCGTATATTTCCTTATTACTCCTTTTTTCCCCACATTTCTCCATCGCACCTCGGTGGTCCTAGAATTTTGCGTATTCCTTTCCTTTATTTTAATTTTTTTTAGTTCTTTACTTTAAACATTCCGACGCACAGAGTCATTTTAATCGCTGATTTTATGGACATAGATTTTTTATTATATATATATATATATATATTTGTGTTAATTGGAATGTTAATTTCATTTTTTCCCGTCTTTCTCGGCCCGCTGCTTTATCTAACGCGTTTGTTTGTATAAATTCTTCTAAATATTTTAATATATTGACTTTGTTTATATATTTGGATTAGTAGCATTTTTTAATATCGGTAATATATTTTTTTTTTTTTCAGATGATATTTTTAGTCAGCTACCTCTTTAAGGACATTTATTTGTTCGGCGCTATTATTATAACGTATTAATTGTTTCAGAATTGTCGATGGAAACTCGGCCAAAAATTACTGCGTACGAAGGATCGATGGATTCAATTAGTAGCGGTGATACGGATTTCGTTAGTTCGTCTTCTTCACGTCAAAACGACGGTAATAATCTTAGTTCCGATCATCATAGTTCCGAGGAAGAATTGGAAGTGATCAATAGCGGCGTCATTCCGGCGGCTGATCCCGATAAATCGACGACTACGCGTTGTAGCAGCGCTTTACCGGAAAAACGGAAATGGTGCGAAGTCGAGATGAAAAGCGGCGCTTTCAGTCTGGTCAAAGGTCGTAACAAGTTTTGCTGTTATCCTCCGGAGTCGACCGGTATTATTACCAATACCGCGGCTACTAATATCGTTAAAACCGTCGATAACGACGATGATAATAAGAAAATGGCGACCGATTCGCGAAATCGTACGGATAACGATACGATGGACGGTACTACTATTTCCACGCCGTCTCCTATAGTGGTGAACAAATGCCGTATGATTCTACGTCCGTACGTTAGAAATCTGGCGAATGCGTCGTCTTGTTTTTCTTCTTCTACGAATAAAAACGGCAATACTACCAGATCCGGTAATGATAAGCATCGACGCGATGGTAACCACGATCGATTTTTAGAATACGAACCGGTCGATAAATTAGTCGCTAATCCGTTTACGGCATTTACGCCGATTGTAACGACTCCGACGAATTTTAGTAGTAGCCACGTCGATGACGGATCTGTTTCAACATCGCCGTTATTATGTTACAATCGACAAGCGGCGCTCGGTAGCGACCAACAGTTATCGTCTACGTCGTCAGCAAATGTTGAAGAAGTATCATCGTCCTCGTCTTGGGATATGACTGCTACTTTACCGAGGAAACGTCATCGTCATACTAATAGTCAAAACACGGTGATACCCATTATCGATCATACGCGGAATATTCAACGTCCTTGTCTGGATTTCGAGAAAATGCAGCAGGTCAGTCGATCGTTTTTATTTATCTATATATCTATTTTTGTATTATATATATATATATATATATATATATATATATGCAGAAGAAGAAAGAAAAAGTTTCATAATGAAGCATGCAAGTATCTTATACTTTAACAGTTCACTTAACACCTAAATAGTATTACTAAATAAAAACAGACACCTGCAAGAGTTAAAAAAATCTAATTCCAAACTTATAAATGCCGTCGAGATGAAAATATATCGAGAACTTCTTCGAGTACCATGGCCAGCTTAGCACAGCTCAGCCCATTATCGAGGAACTAAAAGTAAATACCGGCTTTTCGACGAGAATTAGTAGAAATATTTCGGGCATATAGCGAGAAAGATCGATTGAAATAATACGAGGTATGACATAAATGTACGTTGAATTGATCAAGTTAAAGCGCTAACAATATGTCGGTGGATTTTCTTCTGACGGCCAATAATAGAGAATGTTGAAAAAGAATTGCAGTGCAAATTTCGTAAATGGTGTCAACACGTCCTTTCGTAGGGCAGTGGACTATGATGATATATTATTATTATTTCGAATCAATCACAGATGGACTACATTGTCAACTGGTACGACCATTCTTCTTTCTGTGTTTCGCTACGTGTTTTTTTCCTTTCTTCCGTCCACAAAGTGCCAGTTCTTCCTTTCTGTTTCCTCTCCACGAAACCTTTAAAATTGAATGTTACTCGATGATTTATGTCTCTAGGCGTAATTTTCAGTTCTTCCATGTCACTTTTTGTCTCTCCGTGAATCATGTGCCGTTTATTTTTAGTTTTCGCATATAATTAAACAAACCTTCCGGTGAACCTGTTTGGATCCATCCTTTGCAAATGCCGATAGAAACTAATTCTTCTTTTTCTAATAGTTGTAGTCTTTCCGCAATTTCCAGTTGATCGTTAGATCCCTTTTTTGTTCAGTGTTAAACACTATTTTGTAATGTTTCACCTTGGCATTTTTTATATATCTCTTTTGTTAAATAAAAGGCAGGTTTCAATCGGTCAATCATGTGTTTAATTGCTTCTTTTTCTGATCCCCCTTGGTCGATTAACTCTCCTAAATACTTGAATTTATTAACTCTTTTTACTACTGGACAAAAATCAGTTTTAATTTTATTAGGCGCGGCTGCTATATTAATCAAAAATTTAGTTTTTTCAAACGAAATTTGTAGTCCAGCCTTCTTCGCTTGTTCTTTTAATAATTCAATCTGTCGTTTTGCCACTTCTGTGGATTCGGCTACAATTGCCAAATCATCCGCAAAAGCTAAACAATCTATTATTAAGTTATTCTTCTTGTATCCTAGTCTAATCTTCCCTGTGATATTTTCTTCATTCATCGCTTTTCTCCATTCTCTTATAATTTTTTCCAGTGTACAGTTGAAAAGTAACGATGACAGCCCGTCCCCTTGCCTAACTCCTGTTTTAATTTCAAACTGCCTTATCTCCTCTAAACTTCACGATACATATATATATATATATATATATTAACATACACGCATACATATGTATACGTGCACATGTATTACACACAATATGATTTTATAAAACTGAACTAAGAAATTTCTAATTTCTTGTGCGTTATTTGTTTCGTTGTAGAAGCTGGTTGATAAGCTTTGTACGGTGATTATTATAGTCCAACACTAAGTGCTTATTATAGTCCAACACTAAGTGCTTATTATAGTCCAACACTAAGTGCTTATTATAGTCCAACACTAAGAGATTAAAAATTAATGCCGAATTTACGAGATAGTAACCGGTGTAATTGTAATATTTTCCAAGGATCATATAGTTTCAATCGGAACTTCCGCTAAATCAGTTAGCTATATACAAAAAATTCTATATAGATTGTCTTCACTCGTAATATTATTTAGGTTGTCAGAAAACGAATTAATTTCAGCGGGAGCAAAACCGTTTTGATAATGCCAGATGATTTTAACTAAGGCAACCTAAGAGTGATCATTTTTATTGTCGCCTATCAGAATGAGATGTACTAGCAATACATGAATCGGTTGGCGTTAGAATCCTGTACTTTCAAATGAGTACTGAGTGTTCAAATAATACAAAATATTAATTAATATATATATATATATATATATATATATATATATATATATATATATATATATAATGTATATAATATATATTATGTTTGTACGATATAACAATCAGCCGATAATCGGAATTAAAATAGCTGCTAGAAACTGACTGAACTGGAATGAATTAAGTGTGATTTCCAATATATATATATTTTTTTTTTTAAATTCTAGTGTCTGTTGATTCTAACATCTTAAACATACGAACATATATACATCGTGTATATGATAGAGCAAGCGGCATGTCGGAGTAAGATGAAGTCAATAGTAGACGAAGTTAATCCGAAGTATAAGAACGAATCTGTGGATAATAAAACCGGAACTTTTGGTTTAGCATATTCGCTATCAGACTATTTTTCATTTCGTTAATTTTTATAAATTTTATATTTAAATTGGTACAGTGTGACCCAGAGAAGACGAGCGATTTTATTTTTTTAATTATAACTCAAACCGCGTGCTCCATGTTTAGTGTACACACGAGAGATTCCTTTTGTACGTGTGCGTGCATCTGGGATAATTGCACTTTTTTGTGTGTACATTCCAATGCGTATTGCGAGTGACTGTGTTGTATACATGTATACGCAGTTGTATAAATGTTTTTTTTTTATATTACTTTAATAATTAAATATATTCTCTCTTTGAATTTTTTTGTAGTTTAATTGAGTTGTATATTTGTACTTAATTATTGACTTATCAATGTTCGCGCATTTTAATTGACATTAAAATAAATAAATACATAATAATAAATGAACGAACGTGAATTTTTATGTTGAGCGATGTGAACTTTCATGTTGAGCGATGCGTAATTTTACTCTTATCTTTTAACTATAGGACGTTGTTGTATATTTATTCTTCTAGGTTACGCGCATAATTTCCCGAATCAATTAATTTAAGTACAACCATACAGAAATTAATAAATATTAATTTAAAACCAGATCTATGTCATGGATGCTAACTAGTAAATCAGGATTATCGTTGGAAAATAAAACTCTGCTGTATAAAATTGCCCTAAGGCCGATCTGGGTATGTGGTATACAACTATGGGGCTGCGCCAAAACATCCTAACTTACAGAAAATACAACGATATCAAAATATAGGGTATTAAGAACTATTACTGCAGCTCCCTGGTACGTCTCAAATCTTACCCTCCATAACGACTTAAACGTTATGTTTGTGGAGGATGAAATAAAAAGACAAGCAAACAAACATGTTGCACGAATTAGTGTTCACACGAATCCACTTGCTACTGATTTGCTGAATGATTCCGGTGAAATACGCAGGCTGTGGCGAAGTAAGCCTCTAGACTTTGTCCAACCGGCATAGGTTTAGAAGGAGTACTGCTGAGTACTGCCCTTCTACAAAATATCATTCATCTCATTAAGTCAATCACTAAATGACCTCTAAGATTGGTCAGTTGTGATGGAGAAAAAAAAATACTACTCATGTTGTAGGATATTACCTTTAATTTAGACGATGTTATTATTATTTATTTATTTATTATTTATTTGTTACGTATTATTTATTTATCTACCATTTATTATTAATTTACTTGTTATTTAATATTTTATATTTATTATTTATTTATTATAGTCGCGTGTGTAACTGCAGAATCTATTACAGTATTGATGACATAACTGTTAGATGTAGTAAACGAGGTTCGTGTAGAAATTGTATAATTGAGGGGGATAGACTGCTGGAGAAGAAACCACATATAGGACATTGATAGGGTGTCGATAGTGATGGAGTGTAGTAAAATATGGCGAATTAGAGGGGAATTTGTAAGTAGACAAAAATGTCATCAAATCGAGTAAAGTAAATGGTCACAAGTGATATGTGGCCAAGTAGTTAACTCTTCAAATAATTGTACGATAAAGCTAAGCCGTCGAGCAAGATATCGATAAGTTGTGTAGGTAGATTTTTTGGTGAAATTTTTCCATCCTAATTGCGATTGTACTCGATGGTGATGTGTTAGTAAGCATGTTGTACGTGAACTAGCGAAGACGTCAGCATTGTATTTGCCGCTTATATAAATTGATAATTAATTATAGACCGTCGATATACGATATAAGTGACGCCAGTAGCGATGGACAATTTAAAAGAACATTCGAGACTAGTGCGATTTCATTTGTATTTAGCCAATATATATATATATATTTTAAATTGAACTAAATAAGTAACGTGAAATGTTATTTATTAACGACACTCGCAAGATTATTATTCAAACCCACGCAACTTTTAGTTTTACAAATCGATTTGGTTTATTCCGAATGGCGCGTACACACACACAAACAAAGATGTATCGTGTAACAGGATTAATTCTTACGATTGTAAAATTCAAAGACGATTTCGAACGATAGCAGTTATCGCGCGATGAAATTATCGAAGTAGCGTCGTTGAGCGATAAATTCGATTTTATCAATTGAAAATGATAATAGAGAAATTCGGAGGTTTGGCATAGTTGATTATTATCAGAAAAGCAGTTCTTGTTTTCTGTACTTCGTACCTATTATTTTATTCGATATTTTGCCAAAGAAACGTTTACACGTAACACACACATATATATATATATTTTATTATAATTGAGTAATACAATCTTAACATTATGTTAAATAATTATTAACATTAACAAAAGTTACTTAAACGAGCAAGTAGAGACAGGAACTACAATCCATTGACTGTAGTCCAAAACTATATATATACATATATACTTTTTACATGGCCAAATCCTGTGGTTTTGAAGCGTTTAAGCCTCCTGATGTCTAGCTCAGTGTCGAGAAGTTGTATTGTCTCCACGTTGACGTGTTGGTGTAGCCGCTTCTCATGAGTTATGGCAAAGTCTTTGATGACTTCGTCGATCATCTTCATGTTGAGGTCTCTATGAATGTCATCATTCCTTGAGTAGCGATAAGCATCAACGACAGCTCGAAGGATGATGTTTTGACGTGCTTGGATCATATACTTATTACTTTTTTTGGCACATCCCCAGATTTGTATGCCATAGGTCCAGATAGGCTTGATAATTTGTTGATACAAGAGTCGTTTACAGTAGATAATCGTTTACCGATCAGCCAGTATAACTGCCTCATCTTGAGTTTGATCTGATTTGCCTTCTTTTTAGCATGTGTTCTGTAGGTGAGCCTCAAATCCAGGTGCATACCTAAGTATTTTGCAGATGAGCTCTGTGGGATCTGGGTACCATTAAGACTTACACACATATATATATATACATGTGTATGAATGGACTATATTTATTATTTTTTTTTTTTTTGGCTTGGATTGTTTGAAATCCTTTATCCAGTTTAAGTTGCCGCGATTATAATCATTTTATACTATTTAACATTCTTCAAGGTATTTGTTACATGTTCGGTCAAGTGAATTTGCCAGTATCGTTATTATGTGGTTAGGTAGCGTCTGCTACGATTTTGGAATGTATTAAATTGCCGTAAAAGTTGATTTATATTTCTTCGTAATAGTCCTTACAGAATCTGCATCTGTCTGAAGCGAGGATGTTTAGTTTTCTTAACATATTCAGCTATTTTGCAAAATGTCCAGTTATGAGGCGTATACTACTCTCTTTTATATATGTGTTCTCTAAATTTCGATTCGAAATTTTAATATGTCGGTCCTTTTCAACGATATAGTAATATTTTCCTATTATGTAAACTGATACGTTCAAATTCCGTTTCTATTTCGTCATCACGTTAATTTTAATAGTAGGTATATATATATATATATTCTATCCGGTGGTACTTAATTTTTTCACATTTTTCGATCGATTGTAACATTCCGAGGTTAATTTATCAACAAACTCATTTCCGGTTAGACCTGGTATCCACTTGAACATGACGTAACGTCCATAATTTACGTTGGAGTTTGTTATTTTTTGTTTTATTTTATCAACTATATTATCGTTTTATTAGCGGAACGGTTAATATTAGGAAATTGTTATTTTTATTTGTTATATTGACAAATTTATCCACAGTTTCGCAGGGATTATTATTTATTTAATTCCGTTGTATGTAACGCGTACACAATCGGAATTCGGAATGTTCCATATTCCTAGTTCTGTTGTATATAGCGCTGGAGCAAATTATTCTTTTCTGTGTTAATTGACTATCCTGTGTTAAATAACTTAAAAGTACAATGAACTGAGAAAAAATGCGCAATATTTCAACTAGTTCATTTAGAGTAAATGAATTTATTTAGGGATGATGTCGTTTTGGACGTTTTATGGGAATATATATATATATATATATATATATATATATACAATGATTGGATTTAAAGTTAAGTAATGTAGAGGTTCAAAATGTTGCGGGGTTATTTTTTCCTCCCTTTATTATTATTCTTTTCTTCTTGTTTGTATAATTGATTATTTTAATGTTTTATAAAGGTACGATGAATACATCTTATTTTACAGCATTCACTTATACGCATAATATACTTACATATATAATACATTTATGTATACATCACATCATTAAGTGCCGTGTCTCCATATAATTCGTTGTACAGTGAAGTAGCATACAAGGTAAACAAAATATGTCGTTATATAATTTGGAACTGCACGATAAGAAATATAGGAAGAGAACAAGTGGAAAAAGAAATTGTTCGAACATATACATTGCCAGTATTGGTCAGATAATTAGCGAAACGACTACAAGAGTGACTGTTGTATCGATTTATAAACATTAATAAACATTAATAATATTAAGATGTAAATTAAAGTTCATCGATTGGTATAAACGTTGTTAGTTAATGAAAATATTTACAGTACAAAGAAAACTGGCTAAATGGGAATTCCGGGCCGTTAAAAAAAAAGACGTTAGCGCAGATGGACACACACACACACACAAGAACCGATTGTAATCAGGACACAATGCAGGCTCTCATGTTTTTTGTGGTGTACTGTTAGTAGCACGCATATGATGCGCGTGGTGGTTTGTCATTGCCTTCCACGCGATAATATTATTAGAATTGTTTATATTTTTATTTCCTCATGATAATTTTTGTATCGTCGATCATATTCGAACTCGGTACCTTCTCGTGCTCCAGCCACTAGGCTGTCCCGACGCGTGTGTATGTATGTTTATGTTCGATATGTATATGTATGTAAGTATATATGTATATATATATATATGTATGTTATTCATGTGTTTATTTGTGCATATTGCTTATGTTGAGTTATATATTTATAACAAACGCAAGCGTCACACTTACACACACACATATATATATATATATATATAGAGAGAGAGAGAGATACATATTAAAAATATTTCATGCATTCCTAACAGGTCTTGTTTACACCCAAACCACTACCTTTTTATACGCGGGTGTGTGTGTGTGTACGTTACATAATATTAACTTTGGAATGAAGACAAATTCCCAGTTCTTGCTTTGATTTTTTTTCACTTCGCGTCAATTTTTATACTCGTCATCATGGTCTTTTGTTGACGTTGACGAGTTGTGAACTACAAAATTTGACGTCGATATTCGAAATTCGTTTCATTTTTCATATAAATCAATTTTTTTGGGGCTATTTTATTCTAGTATCTCATTTTCAGCGGACGTTATGTTTCTACGTCAATCGTTTTTCATTTATTTTTATTCCTTTATTTTTACTTATTTTTTATTTATTTGGTTGTTCTCGCATCTTTAAACTTTTCAGCATTTTCTAGAATCTGCTCTCTTATTCTATTATCTTCCTTTTTTTGTTTTTGTTTTTACGTAGTATGTATTTCATTTTTTTGTATACGTTCTTTGAAATAACTTCAAATCTGAATTTATCGTTCCGTTTCACGGGATCGATAGAAATTTCTTTGAAAATAAAGTAGTATAATCGTAACCATATATATATATATATGGTTACGATTATATATATATATATAAATCGTAAGATATTTTTGGTGGTGATGAGAATTTGAAAGTAATACCGGTACAGGCCTCGTAACACACATATGTAATATCCGATAATGTTCAATTAGAACATGTAAGGTAGCTAATGAATTTTTTCTTCGATGTGTACACATACGTGTGTGTGCAATTTTGTGGAAAAAATATTTTATCAGAACTTTAATGTAGAAAGGTAGTTTATTATTAAGATCGATGTAAGGGGTGTTATAAATAAACCATCCTGACGGAATTTGATAAATTATAAATATCCAAATGAACGAAATCACTTTAGAAGAAACTGATACAAAAGTGATTTAAAATCTAACGAGAGGGCGTTCTTACCTCGTTTGCACACACACACACACACGCAATTACATACTTATAAAACTATTATTATTACCGCAGCTCTCGAACGTCACTGGACGAAACACGGCTCCATTTCATTTCGCTACCGAATGTCTTTTTAGAAGGACAATCCAACAATCCATTCCGTATAACGTTATACGCTCGTGCACCTACGTCATGTGTAGTTAGTGTTTGAATGTTGACTCATTTTGTATACCAAAAAAAGCCCTCAACCGTTATAAAAGTAAATAGATACACTTACTTGAAAATGTTACTATCCCCTGTACGTTCAAGAGGGGGGCTTGCTTTTATTATCCGTAATAATAATAATAATAATATAATAATAATAATAATATAATAATAGTAAAATAATAATAAACAACGAAAAAGTAGTACAAATCGCTAAATTTTTATATAATATATATATATATATATATATATATATATATATATATATATATAAAAAGACCACACATCTTTTTGGCTATTAAGCTATTATAGAGTAGACGTAAATATACATATATATATATATATATATATATATATATATATATATATATATAAAATATAAAAATATATATAAATTTATTAAAAGTATAAAAGGAAGGAAAAACAAAAAATAAACCTGAAAAATTTTTATAAATTGTAAATGATTACTTAAGTTTAGTACAATATTACAAAAATAGCAGAGTAAACAAAAGAAAACAACAGTCATTTTGTTATTTCTTCTAATATTGCGCATCTAAATTAAGTAATTATTTTCATTTTATTTTACTTTTATCCTTTTCTATAGATGACTGCCATTTTACTGCTTTTTACTTTCCTCTCTCCAGACCGATTTCAATAATTATCTATTGCTGTCCTTAAATTTTAGAAATAAATCCTATTTCAGTATTAGAGTATTATTATTACTAATGAAACAAGCACACACGCACGCGCGTAAAAATATGTAATAGTCGGTAAAGAACTTTCAAAACAGAATACTATTGCGTTTCATCATCGAGCATGCCAAATATTTTCTAATTCCAAATATTGTTGTTAATTCGTGGTTTAATAAATTCAGTTATTTTGCGCTGTTTTACATAAGCATCATGTCGTCTTTTAGTGCGTTCAATCGATAGTAAAGAAAAAGCTGTTAAATTTTTACCCAATTATGAAATTCTTCATCTTCAACGATTATAACCTTCCGGGCTCAAATGTTTCTATCCTTATCCGATAAGAATTACCGCTGGCGTTGTATGGAATGTGAATGCTTTTACGTAGTTGGTTTAAGAGTAGGAACGTGGTTACAAGGCAGTAAGCTGTCGCTGGAAAAAGTGGTTTTATTTATAAAATCGCGGGCAGAAGAATATACCACGACAAAATGTTGTCAAAGACAGTTAAATATGGCTACAGAAGCTATTACAGATTGGAAAAGCTATTTATGTTTGTGTCGTTACTAAAAAATTAGTGATCGGCGGTCCAAAGCTCACTGTTGAAATCGATGTATCCTGCTTCACGAAACGTAAAAATCAGGTGGGTCTAATGTTGCCACACAGCAGTGAGGTTTTTGGTGGTTACTGTCGTGAAACTTTAAAGAATGCTTGTTATTCGCTGTACCAGATCGCACTGCAGCGACTTTGCTTCAGGTGAAATGTATTCGTCCTGGAACAACGATTACCTTTGGAAGGCGTATGACAACATTGCAACTACTCCAGGCATGAATTACCATCATTTAAACCATTCCATAAATGTTGTGAATCTTTTTAGTACCGCGCACACAAATTCCGTGAAGGTGATGTGGTCGCGAGTGAAGAGACAAAATAAACGAGAATGTGGAACGAGAAGGATAAATTACATTTTATATGTATTAACAAGTATCTTACTGGTTCGTCGAAAATTTAAGAGCAGCAATTTGATAAAGTATGTCGTTCTAGGAAGAGAAAAGCAAAAAAGTACCATAGATGGTTTCATATTTTTACGTGCGTGTGTTTGGTTTATTAGTAGTAATAATACTGTAATACTGAAATCGGACTTATTTCTTAAAATTTAAGAACAGCAATAGATTAATAGCGAAAGCGGTCAGGGGGAATATTTTATAGGAAATCAGTCCGGCAGTAAAATAAAAATTAAATCGTGTCTGCCCCTTTACTTCGTCTGAAAAAAAAAAAACTTTAAAATTTGATACGATAATTAAATACTTAGGAGTGGTTTTGATTGTAAATTGTTATGGAATGACTTGGAGTTTGTATTGCAGAAATATAGTACAAGCCTAAATCTACTTCGAGCAATCACAGGTATTAAGTGGGGAGCATATCCATTAATAGGTCTACAGATTTATCAATCCCTCATCAGAACTCACGTTGACTATACAGCACCCTTCGTAAACCTCGAAAGAACACAAATGAAAAAACTACAAGTTGTGTAAAACAAGGCCCTTCGAATATGCTTAGGTATCCTCCACACCCCTACAGACTTTAAACGCTTAGATGGCTGAACCTCTGTCAAAACTTAGGCAGGAATATATATCGAACAAGTTTTATCTCAAAGTGGAAGAGAAAAAAATCCATGTGATTAATAAACAAATTCGATGTTTATTTTGACTGCGGCATAAACTGGTCGAATAAAAGTCTGTCACCTCTTCTCTCAAGCCATAATAAATTGGAAACAATTGAAATTTTCCAAAATGTTTCTTATTCCTTCTACCGATTCTATTTTCAGGATTTATTTTTCTTATTAGACGTTGACTTAATTTCCTTTGATAATAATATTGTTCTTTTTAATTCTTGAGTTATTGCCAGTTTATAAGGATGAAATTTCAAGTCTTCCCGGCAATATACGGCGAACAGATTCTCTCGACAGATTTAATGACGATGAGGCGAGCGTTCATGACTCTCCGGAGTACATTAGAAATTTAAAATAAATAAATTAAAATGTAAAAAATTAAAATAATAATAATAAATACGTGAATTAAAATATTCCATTATTCGTGTTGGTTTTTTTTTTTTTTGGTTGACGATATCGATAATGGCCAGAATTATGATATTACCAATAGAATAAAAATAATAATCATAAATATCTATGTGTGTACGTAACTTTATACATTAGTCAGTATTATAATAAGAAATGTATCTATCCGATTGTTGACTTCAGGCGAATTGCCTACATACACATGCATAGATATAAACAGAAAGATAGCGCATATCTCGGTAGACAGTTTTTACTTTGGATATTATTACGGAGTAGAACTCTCGTCGGGACCCGGTGCTTTATCTCTTTAAAGCAGATTTTCCAGTAACTGATAATATCACTACGGCTACATTTACAAATGGCACCGCTACCATGGCGGTAATCGAAGAACGTGATGAGGTCTTTGACAAATTACAGAGTGCTTTAATCATTGACGCATTCGAATTAATTGTAGTAAATGTGATTCACTCGTGAAATTAAATTGGATTAGTTATTGATCATTCAGCGAAACGATGTTAAATATTTGGATATTTACGTAGGTAGTAAATTAACAAAGAGTAATCGTGCTGATTAGAAAATAAAATAATGATGAAAATTATGTTGGATTCCCGTGAAACGCTTCATTTTTCTTTCTTTCTTGGGGAAATAAGCAATTACTGTATAAAATTATATTAAAACCTATACCGACATACGGCCCGAAGTACATCAATAGGATGCAGAAAATAAGACCGTTAGATATGTCGTCCCCCCTCCTTTCACGATGTGTATCTGATCATATTTTACATCGACGTTTTTACATGCGCCAAATTTAGTTCGAAGCATTTTAGGTACAGTCGTAATTTAGAAAATAATTTTAAAAAATCGCTTATTCTTTCGTTACAAACTTCTCACTGTTGTATGTTTTGTTGCATGATCAATTTTATTAATCGGGCTGTTCAAAAGTTGATGAATAACGCGATTTTGGCAGAGCTATAATTATAGGAATTTCAATGAAGAGGTTGTGCTGATTTTAAGAATAAAACTGATTCCAACTTGAATTTAAGCGTGACCAATTTCCGGTTCGTCTTGGATTCACTATAACGATCAATTCCTACTGTGAAAATTTACCTTTTGCTTCAAATGTTTAGATCATTTCAGTCATGTTTCGTTTTGACGTTCAAGCATATTGAGGACACATAGCTAAAATTCACTTTGAATTATTTGTAATTTCATAGTGAAATAAGTAATAAAGTTTTTTTATTATATACTAGCTGATCCGGCGAACTTCGTATCGCCCCACAATCAATAAATGTATAAATTTATTAGCTGAAACGCGGTTTTTTTTGTTTCATCCGATAGATCGCTTTATTGTTAATCATGTGAATCATAATTATTAACAAAAATCAGTTTTATTTTCATTGTAGTGCTTTGTGATATACGATGTTTTTCGTTTGATTACCTGGCGCATAGACAAACAAATCTGATGGTTTTCCAACACGGGAACAGGCAACATACAATTGACCATGTGAAAAACATGGGTTTTCCAGATTAATACCACAAACACTTAATGATTGCCCCCGGGGACTTGTTTATGGTCATAGCAAAAGCAAGCCGCACTGGAAACTGTAGTCGTTTAAACTCAAATGGCACATCAGTCGGAATCATTGGGATGCGCGGTATGAGAACATCTTCTCCTTTATACTTTCCCTTTAGTATAGTTGCTTCTATCACGTTGTTTAGTAATTTTTTTATCGCTAAACGTGTGCCGTTGCAAAGACGCGATTGGTTGATATTTCGCAATATTATAACTACCGATCCAACCTTTAATTGAAGATTGTGAGGTGGCAATCCTGGAAAATCCAGCGAGTTTAAAAATTTCGGTGGATAGTTTATTACATCATCTTGGTTAGTAGCTGAATCAACTGATTTATATATCCTCGATTCGCCTGTAATTTGTTCTTGAATTTCGAAATTTAATTCATTTACATCTATTTTTTTTCCAGCCAATATAGTTCGTTCGCTCAACCAATAATGGTTTCTGTAATTTTCAGCAACATCTGGAAACACCTTCTGAACAAGTTCATCTTTTGATCGAGTTAATTGACAAAAACTTTCAGGAAAGTTAATGCAGCCAGTCAACATGTCTCTAGGAAATTTGCCATTACCAATGTCAATGAGTTGTTTAGAGAATATGTTTCCAGATTGGTCATTTTGCAATTCGACACGCATATTCTTGCTTAAATGAAGTACTTTGACATGTTTCCACAAATTGGAGGACTTTAGACATGCATTGAGTTCATCAGCTGGCGTTGATCGTGGAATCACTGGCAATGTTTGACGAAAATCACCTGCTAATAAAATCATGGCACCACCAAATCGGTTATGATTGTTCCGTGATCTTTTAAGGTTCTGTCTAAAGCCTCCAAAGATTTTTTATGTGCCATCGTGCATTCATCCCAAACAATCAATTTACATTGCTGCAAAACCTTTGCCATTGCAGAATTCTTCGAAATGTTGCAGGTTGGAGTTTCATTGCTTTGCACATTTAATAGCAATTTTAGTGCTGAATGGGGACTGTTCGACCACCTTCAAGCAAAGTTGCTGCAATTCCCGACGAAGCGAGTGCAAGTACAATTTTATTTTGTGAGCGAATTGTTGCTAATATTAATGAAATCAAAAAAGTTTTTCCTGTACCACCTGGTGCATCTAAGAAGTAAATGCCTCCAGTTTCATCATTTGTTACTTTCATAAGAGTATCAAATACATACTTCCGTTGTTCATTTAACAGTGGAAGATTTGTTTGAATTAATTCTTTCAAAGTGTTGAGATCATACAGTTTTTCTCGGTGCAACTCTTGGTTGAAAGAATCATGCATTAGACGATTGGGCGCGGCCAGACCTAATTGAATTAATAGTTTGTTTGACATCATCAAGCACATGTCCTCAATTGAAATCAATGCTTCGTTATAAACTTCTTCATTGATTTGTATATTTGGATTTTCCATTCTATTCCGTATTTGATACAAAATATCATCACACATATAATCTTTGTACTTGATCCACAAATCATTTGGGTTTGATGGGAAGCATGTAGATATGATTATAGAAAACAATGTTCGTATTTGATGAGCGTGTGATGATATTACAGCATCATTGAGAGTTTGATCCCAATGAGCGTCATTTTCTAGCAATTGCAAACGTTGACAGGCTTCTCTGTAGGATCCACACAATTCACCATCAACACATTGGCTATAGCAGTCGTAAATAAAAACATTCTTCATTACTTGGATGTACTGAATAAATTCGACCAATCGCATCGGTGGAATATACATCTGGGTATCCTGGAACTGGTTTTCCTTGTTTCTGTCGTATAAATCTCCTTGAGGATTGATTCCAAGTATAATATTTTGGCATTTCAGAATATAGCAATGTTTGTGCAAAATCATCATTTTGACATGTCTAAAAAAAAACTGGTTAATGTAGTAGATGGTGGCTGAGCAGCTCTTTGTACTGCGTTCTGTGCTGTAAAATACACTCTTTGTCCATTTTCTAAATGCACAGCTAAGTGAACAACAGAAGGGTGTCTCTCATGAATAGGAAAAGAAAATATACGCCAAACTGCTTCATTACTACTAACATAGCGGCCTATTTGGTATTGGGTAACTTCATCATTGGAATTCTCTGCACCAATTCCAATCACAGCCATATCACTCCCTTTGGTTACATATTTGCAAATGTATTTAATAGATTTCACTGAATGGCAAGATTCAACGTTGATGTGTGCTTTGAAGGTCTTTGATAAAATGGGTGAATATGGAACAATCCAACGATTATCTATTTCAATATCTTGTTGATTTAATTTGACAATTGTTGATCTTCCATTGTCTGCTGTCGATCGGCGACGATACAGTGGATAACCGTCATTACCAGTAATTGTTTCCGATATTAATGCCTGTGGATATCGTTTTGAACATTTACCATCCATCATACACGGTGAATTTCGATTAAGAGTTCCACAGGGACCATGTATCATGTTTTTTATTACTACCTCATGCAATCCAGGATCTACTTGTACATTAGGGATTTCAGCTGATATCACTGCATCAACTTCATTTGGCCTTATCTTTTTAACCAACCAAATCAAAATGTGTGCATGTGGCAATCCTCGTTTCTGCCACTCCACAGAATACATACAGCAGCGTGTCTCATCAAACACATAATGTTTTACGATGAAATCCATTAAAGATTTCAACTTTTGTCTAAAGACTCTGGCTGTAATATCATGACGATCAATGGGTGATTGCCCAGGGAATAACTCCTGCTTGATTTCTATCCAGTGCGGATTGCACGTAAATGTGATGAAACAAATCTGCTGTACCATAATGACGAACATAAGACATGGCATCTTGAGCATATTCGTGCATATGTCGAGGGCTTCCGATGTATGTTGCTGGAAGAATAGTCATCCGACCAACATTCTGTACATTTCCATCAGTATTAATCGCATCTCGAAGGTGAATATATTCTTCAGATCGGAGTTTGGTCTGATTCAACCTGATGAATGTTAATCTCTCCGTTTCAATTTTAACATACATGTCAACAACATATTTGTGATATAGTCGCCGACATTTCAATATGTGATTGTCTTCATTTTCCCGAATCATTAGGCGGTATGAATAATAGTTCATTGAACTGACATTTTTGTTGCTTTCAGAACCTGTAAATAGATTTTGTTTTAATAACATTGAAATATAAAATTAAAATATATAATATAGTCGCAATAGCTAAACTAATATTTCAATTACCTGTAAAGGGATTCATCATTTTTATTGAGAAATCATAGCCATCTTCACCTTGCCAAAATATAATGGGATATTGCAGTGCATCATATGAGCGATGTGTTTCCTTAATATGTTGTAATTGATCATTCCGACGATGTAAAACAATATCACGGGATTCAAAGTTTTCTCCAACTACAACGATAGCAACTTCATTAATAGTTGGTGCATTAAAACGTCTTGCATGTTGACCTGCAGGTGTTTTATCAGCTCTGATTACAATTTTGTGACTATCAGATGGCATCAGATCCAGTGCAGTTTTAAACAATATAATCAATTGATTGTGTTCATGAAATAAAGTTTGTAATTGTTCTACAATAGACCTCTTTACTAAATTGTTATGTGCACAACGCAGATCAATTTCTTGTGGTGAATTGCCCATAAAATAAATTTGCAGGAATTTGTAATTGCTATCTGACACTGGTAACAGCGAACCTGCTTTGTGATATATTTGGCCTTGTATCTGTAAATTAAAAAAAATATTATGTTCGTACCAAACACTATAAAATGAAATACAATAAATAAGCAATGTGGGGTATAAATTTATGGATTGTATAAAATAAAATACAATAAATAAGCAATGTGGGTATAAATTTATTGATTGTCAGTGATCAAACTTAAATAATATTTGTTCTTAAAAATAATTATGATTAACTGTTATAATACATACCTTGAAAGTTGGCATAAAATTTTCCCGAACTATATTTGTTGCCCCAAATGAAGTCATTTGAAAGCAATTGTTATATTGTTGGATATTTGTCAAAAAGTGTATGGAATCTGTTCCTATTCCTGAAACCAATGAGTACAATGGCTCTGGTGGTGGATCCAATGGTATCAATTTAACTTTACCATTTGCGCAACACAATCAATTGGCTTCGTTTTTGTATTTCAATGCCTTACAATGTGAGCAAATCGAGTTCATAGGACCAATAACAACACATTGGTAGTTACTGTAGTCAATTGATACATCATAACTGAAAGCAGCTCGATTCAAACTTGAATGTTGCGCTCGCGCTCCACGCATTTGTGATATACAAATTCTTTTACATCGGTAATTAACTTGCTTTGTAGCATTTCGAGTTCTTCTACCTAAATTGCTTCGTCTTATAGGAGGCATATTAAATATTGATCATAGGTAACTAAACACTCTGCACAAAACATGATATACGAATTAATGACGTGAAAACTGACGCATTTTAAAACAAAATAAATAATATCGCGAAGCCGACCAAAGAGTTTCGGAACGCGAGATGTATTACACGAAAAAATGACAGCACGAAAAAATGAACGTTAGACAATTAAAAGTTTTAAAAACCTTATAAACACGAACACGATTCAGTAATAGCCAATTATTTCTTCTAAAATTAAAAATAATATCATATATAAAAGTAAATGTAAAATAACTGGCTATAAATATATATATTTACCCCCTTCAGCCCCCCAACCACTCTGAAATTTTTTACGATAAATTAACATTGGCCTGTGCTAAATACATTGTAGTATCGGCCGGGCAAAAATCGCCGGCAGAATTTTTAAAAATCGAAAATGAAATTTTCAACTCGCGATTTCTCGATACCGGTTAATTTTTAAGACATTTATCTAATAACATAGATTATAGATCTCCACGTCTACTTTCTTTTAAGACCTACCCAAACCCTTTAGCTACCATAGAGGCTTCAAAAAGGGCCCAAAACCCCAAAACCTTTTATGCCCGATTTTCTCGGCGATTATTCGATATAAATATACGGCAATACCATCGTTAGACGCGTCTTTTAATGACGAATAACTTTCATTAAAACACTATTTCCAAAATTTAGAATCGTTCACAAATTATTGCGAAAAAATCAAAATTTCGAAAAAATCGCACCCTTTTGGAAATTTTCGGATCGGGTTTGAAATTTGTTTTCGCGGTTTTTTCATTTCATCCGATAGATCTTATATAGTAACGACTATTTGTAAAGTCCGAATCGTTTAAAAATGTTTACGTCGCTCGCTATGACTTGCCAAAGGTGGCAGGTCATCGATTTTCAAAAATTCGTAGCTCAACACCTATGGATCGTAACGAAAAACGGTTTTCTGTTTCGTATCGATCATTTTAATATCTACCAAATCGATTCTATCGAAATTTTTCCAAAATCGAAATTTAAATAATTTACCTCTTTCAACCGCCTAACTTCCCTAAAATTTTTTTTTTCAAATTTTTCTCGCCGTAAAAACCATCCTTGAATTTCAACGAACATTTAAAAAAAAAATTGATCCAGGCGTTGGTGAGTTATGCGGTTACAACGTTTAGCGATTCATTTATATATATATATATATATATATATATATATATATATATATATATATATATATATATATATATATATATATATATATATATATATATTACTTCTACAGTAATATATAAAACTGTGGTGTCTGTTATTTGCGAATATTTTCATTGTAATCACTGCATTTTTTTTTTTAAATTTTTGTCTGTATCTGCCTGTCTGTTCCGATTTAACTCAAAAACAATTAAAGCAATAATGATGAAATTCGCATAGCTTGTAGCCTATTTTATCGGATTTCAGATCACAAGTAGGACAGAAATTGCAATAATTTAAAGTTTTAAAATATCGCTGTCTCTTTCTTTTAACAGTTTTATATATTAGTATAGTATACGTCCATTATTTCGGCCACGCCCCTAACGCAGCAAAACGTGATTTGTATTGCAGGCAGTGACGCACCTACGGAGAAAACTTAGAAAAGTATAAAATACATATCAAGAAAGCGCGTAACTTATAAGATCCGAACAATTTTGCAGCTAAAATGATAGTTGAAACTAAAGACCGACCGAAGGTTCGGTTTCGGTTTCGGCTAGTTTCGGCCAAATATTAGCCGAAACTTCGGCCGCGCCGAAACTTAGTGTAATTATGACTCATTAATTGTCGCGCGTCGTTCGGCTAACTTCCGGTTATAACTTGTGTTTAATTATCAATATACTTATGGTAAAATTGATACTCTTTTATGTAATGAATGGAATGTTTTAACGAACCTCACAGCCTATTTGAAATTTTTCTATGAGGCCACACTTGATTTATCATTTGATGGCGCATGCATATCAATAGTAATACCTTTGATATCATTATTAAAGCGCAAGCTACAAGTTCGATCCGAAAAGGAAGATGAGATGCTGACAAATATGAAAAACTCATTGTACGAGTCATTGAATACCAAATTTTCTTTTATAAAAAGGCACCCTTCATTGATGGCTGCGACAATGCTGGACCCAAGATTTAAATCGAAATATCTCTATTCCAATGAAGTGGATGCTGCAATGAGAGAAATAATATCTTTTTCGATAGAGGATGACGACGACGTAGAGGATCCTATACTTTCTGGTGGTGGAGAAAATGTTCCCTCAGTTTCTATAGAATTGGTATTGCCAGCCTGCAACCTACAGCAAGAAATAGAGAGTCTTTGAGATATACACGATAATATTCCTAAACAGATGCAGGCAACCATATCTGAAGATCAAAAAACTGTTTTGGAAAAAATAATTCAATATTATCTCTCGGAGCCATTATTGCAACGCAATGCTGACATATATTGTTATTGGAACAGTAGTCCATATCCTACCATGAGAAAAGCCGTTTTAAAGTATCTTTCTGCTCCACCTACTAGTGTTCCCAGCGAGCAGTTGTTTAGTGCCGCTGGACAAATATACGCAGATCGTCGGAGTAACCTGCTTGGCGAATACGTAGAAAAATTACTTTTCTTAGCGTACAATATAAGACGTTTTAATTACGAATATTAAATCTAATTTCAATTTATTATTTAACGTCAAATTGTGAATATAACATAAATAATAACTATCTTTGTTAAATATTGCAACTATTACTTTTTATTGTATTTTACGTGAGTTAATTGTCTGTATTTGTTTATAAAATACACCAGATTTTAATATACGATAGACAGTTTAATATGTCTAAATAAGTTTCGGTTTCGGCTGAAAATCTTGTTTCGGTCGGACACTCTTGAAACAGAAGAGAATATTTGAATCACTAATAAAACCTTATCTTGAAGAGTGTGGAAAATGGCCTAGATTGCAAAAAGTACTGTTAGAAAATGTTCTTTACAACCTGTCTGCTAATGACATTGAAAATCCAGCTAACTGTGCAACATAAAGGAAAAAAATGACCGTTGGTTGGGCTTTTCGGCATCTGACCCATGACCAATGCGTTTTTTTGTTTTTGTTATTACTTGTTTCGTTGTTGTTCATTTATAGTTTGTTTTGCCCATCGAATTTTGTTACACATTTGGCTGTGTATATTTTATTTATTTTTATTAGGATTTTTTCCTGGGGGTGTTCGAGCCCCCCCCTCATGAAACAAATCCTGGGTGCGCCACTGATTGCAGGTGTTGGTAGTGAAGGTACATTCGAACCGGAAAAACGTGTTACATTTTAAACGATTTGGCAGAATATCGCTGTTTACTACTTTTTAAAACTTTATTGTAATTTCCGTCCTATTTGTGATATCAATGCGAAACAAAGCTTAAAAAAAAATACTCACACAGACGAAGCCGTGAGTAACTTCTAATATATATATATATAATACACTAGCTTTCAAATGCAGTTTCGGACAGCTAAACTAATGAAATGAGATCAAATCTCCCTTTTAAGTATTAATAAATGGAATAAAATGACAATTATATAATTTCGACGAAAATTTATCGTGTTGCTTTGTAATAAAACTCCCGAGTCTCAAGCATGCAACGTACTACTACATGATAATTCAAGGTACATTTCACATACTTCCGACTATCGACCTTATGATTTATTGATCGTCAAAGCGAATACAAGACGAACTAGAAACTGAACACGCTTAAATTAAAAAAGTAAAATTAGAATTAACGATATCTTTCAAATAAACACAATCTCGCAATTGAACTTATTTCTAGGATGCCTCAATCACGTTGTTATAAACTTTTTAACAGCGAGTCTCGTGTTTCATTGCAGAGTTTTTTGTCTTGGTAAATCCGATGGATTAATTCGGTTTGGATAGTTGAAGATTTTTAATACACTCGGTTATCATTTTTATATTCAGATACCCTTATTTTTCGCTTAACCAAGCATAATTTTTGTAATTTTTAACCAAAATATTTATTATCGATTCTCCCTTTGACGTTGTGAATTGACAAATATTTGATGAAGACGAAATGAGATCAATAGAAGCGTCAACTGTAATTATCTACGCTTAAAATAGCGCCTTCGGAAATGTTTCAGACGAATTGTTGTAACATCGCTCGCGTATTCCTAATTGACTCGAATGTTTTCACACATCGCAAATTCGACACCTTTATTGCGAAATGCGTTAACTACAATTCCATTTCGATTATATCGGCGTATAACCTATATACTTCATCGTTGACGTGTTTTACCGCATTCTTATCAAAGGCAAATTGTTATCGCAATTCAGTGAGATATTTCATATTTATTCCTAGTCGCGATAAAGTGTGTTACCGCATTCTTATCAGTTTATCGAATTTCTATATTGATTATTTCTCAGCGGTTATATTTCACTTATACTTTTATGTGTCGCGTTTTTACAGTTTTCCGCCCCGCGATTTTTCCTATATTTAAACCTTGTCCCTACAATTATAAATACAGCAAAAATGGAAATTAGCCATATAAGGATAGCAGCTTTGAAATGACACGCGGACAAACACTTGTCGCAGTTAATCTTTTCAGTCGCATATTATAATTTTGTTTTTCTTTCGAAAAATTATACACTTCGATAAAGTGGGACGTGAAAATATAAAGTAATATTTTATGTATAGTATATTGTTTCACGGGTAGTGACTAGATAATTTTTAACTAGTTGAATAAACGTTTTAAGAATTGATATATTCTAACGTCTACTAAGAGCACGTCTTATTATAGAAATGGACATTTTCTTAACATTTATATGTACCGCATAATGGAGATTGTTGACTTAAAGAATTACATTTCTTGTTAAACCAGAAATTCTTATACATCATTATCATCACGTTGCATCTTTGATTTCCAAAGATTGCATACACCACAATATCTATACGCGGTTAAATCGAATATTTACCATATTCTATATACTTTTTATTTTATTTTTATTTTTGGCGTTCTAGGAACGGTATTGTTATAACGGTGGTTCTCGTTGCTTTCCGTCCTCATTTTCTTCAAGCTTTTGGTAAGAATCCTCACCGCAATTAATCGTCAAGTAAAAACTCTAAAGGCAGCGGTTTACTATTGGAATAGCAGGTGAGACTTAATTATGCAGGCGACATCAGATAGACAGTCGAAGGAATGTAGAGTTTTGTATCACTCACCTACATGATGAAGCTTTTCACCAGTAATCGCTCTTGGTCGCGACTGCTTATATTTTGTTTTATTCGCAGCTAACCTACATATCTGTAGGTCTTTCCATTATCCGTCACCTGTAGACGCGCCCCGCTTCGGTTAGAGGTCTCCGGATCTTTGAAGGAGGATATAATTTTGGAAAGAGCTCTAACGTGTAATGTATTAAGTAATTGAATGTGGTCCGTCACTCCGTAGAACTTTGGAAATTTTCATTTTTCTTTCATCGCGTTTCCTTCTCGATACTTTTTTAAATGTACGTCGAAAATTTCAGCTCGATCGCAATAGCCTTTCGAATGTCATATAGGAATTGATCTTTAACCACATATATATATATATATATATATATATATATTTGTCTGTAAATAACCTTTTCGGTTTCAGGCACGGGATCATCCGGAAAATCATTGTGTGAATTATTGTAAGGAATAAATCCACCGAAAATGTTCATCCCCCATATAACTGCCCCCCAAAAAAATATATATATATAATTAAAGAGATGAGCATTGTAATTCGTGCGTAATGGTTTGCATTGCCTTCCGCGCAATAATGTTATGATTATTTCTGATAATTATCCCCAGAAATTCTGTCGCTTTGTATTAGAACTCTGAAAACTGATGAAACTAAAAATTCTACACGATTAAAGTAGTAAAAGTTAAAGTTTCGAATGGTATTCATATCTAGATACATTTTCCGAAATAAACACGATTTTACAACAAAAAATATCGCGACTAAACCTCGATCGCCCGGGTATTATTCATCTATCCATTTATTCATCTATTTATGTATATATATATATATATATATATATATATATATATATATATATATATAACACGTTAATGTCAAGTTATAATTTTATTTTTTAATTACGACAAACGTCGGCGCGTGTAAACTGCGCAACTCTAAAAATAAATAAGACAGCAATCGGCGGTATCTCCGTTATTTAATCGCAAATCGTACCTTAACGATGATAATAAGTTCGATGTGTATTTATAAAGATTTTTCACGCAACTTGTAGACTGGTAAGCTCCGCGATAATTGTATATTGTGTGAAAATGAGTGTACATATCACCGATCGGAAATTATGATTGCCCAGGCAACTACAGTTTACGTACGCGGAGTATAAGCACAGACCCCCTTTAAAGTAATTGTACTGTAAATTAATTATCATAATATTCGATGAAATACTATTCGTTAACATTCTTTTTTATATAGATGTGCACATATATATCTATTACATTATCTATCTATATTATTATTATTATTAATATTGTTTAACGAATAATGCGGTAATTTTTGCGATACAAATATATATATATAATATATATAATATATATATATATAATATATATATATAATATATATATATAATATATATATATATATATATATATATATATAATATATATATATGATATTAATGTCAAGTTATAATTATATTTTTTTTATTATATATATATATTTTTTTTTGATGTTAACATCGAGTTATAATTTTATTTTTTATTTATTCCATACATATACGCAGAATTGCCCAAGCTAAAGCAGCGTTTTATAATGATCTAGCCATTAGGAAAAGACTGCTGCAAGTATATATATTCAGCATTGCCCTATATGGGTGCGAAACTTGGATAATAACGAAAGACGAAAAGCGAAAACGTATGATATTAGAACTCTGGTGTTACAGAAGATTATTGAAAACAAAATGGACAGATAAGATAACCAACGAAGAAGTTTTGAAAATTAATGAAAATCCGACGTTGTTAAAAATAATAGTAAAAAGAAGAACCGAAATGATAGGCACTGCGACACGAAGGGCTAATCTAATAGAAGGGATGCATCCAGGAAAGAATGTGATTGGATGGCCGCGAATAGATTACATTTCATAGATACTCGAAGATGTGACGGCGTCATCGTAAGAAGAACTGAAACGGATGGCACAGAATCGACAGAGGTGGAAATCAATGACAAACCAATCTTAGGATTGAGCACAATTATTTTTATATATATATATATATATATGTATGTATTATGTAACGTCGAGTTATAATTTTGTTACTTGATTTATTTTGTCTTATTTAAAATTTCGAATTTTATAATATCGTAAGTGGAAACGTGTTCCATCTTCCGGAGTTTTGACTTGATTTAGTAATAGTAGTTTTTGTTTTTTACTTTTAAATTAACTTTTTTCTAAAAAATTCTTTTTGTATAAATATTCGACGTGCTCTCGAGGTGAAATTGTGTAAAATTCTACAGCGTACGAAATAAAAAAAATGACCGTAATTTAAAATTCGAGGAGTTTGAAAGAAAAAATTGTCTTCACAGAACGTTACGATAAAATCTGCGGGTGCAACGATCTACCGAGAGCTTTCGCCACGAATATGTGGTGGTTAGGTTTGGTTAGGTTAAAATTGAAATTTTACGAGTCTAGACTGTTAATAGTAGCTTTCATATGTCAGAGAACATATTTACACATACAAGTAAATCAGTTCGTGCTGTCATATTATATATATATATATAAACATTTACATGCATATACATATACACACTCATTCGCTTTATTTTCTTATTAAAATGTATTATTAACGATGGTGATGATGATGATAAAGCGCAGAACATTTCCCAGATTGTTTATAGCTTTCTATTTCATACCTATTTTTTTCATCTTTTTCCATTTCTTCGGTGTGTATGTGCGTCTATTGTATGTATACGGGCTCTATTGCTTTTGTGTACGCTCTATTGTATGTGTGTGTGTGTGTGTATACGTGTGTATCAGGTTTTTGTTTCATTTTGAAAAGGAAGAAATCCTTTTCGAATTTATCTGGTCGCATTTTCTTCCCTGCACTTCGGAATTAAAATAGAAAATTATGGAATACGTATATTTATGTTAAATGTATACGTATGTACGCGTGTATAGTCGTAGTTTTAAATACGTTGTTTTACCTTTTTAAAGATACTAGTATTATTATTATTATTATTATTATTATCATCATCATCATTATCTTCATCCAGACGTCTGAAGAGAGTGAACTTCAAACCAGTCCGTTTTAATTTGAATTTTTACTTAAAGCCATGACAATAATTTCAACTTTTGCACCTAAGAGCGAAATCGTCTGCTCTTCATCATTTTTTTTATATGAGTACACAGCATAAAGCAAGTTCCGCGTGGCAGGATAAAATTTTCAGTTCATCCTGACGGCAAAAATTATTTTGGATTTTGAATTTTGTATATACGTTATATATGTATATATAAAACAACCGGGAGAACGAGCAATTACGTGACGAATACGATTTATACGTTCGGTTGCTTATTCAGTTTTTTTGTTTGTTTTTTTGGGGTGGGGGATACTTTCTCTACGCTATGTTTATTATTAAAAAGAAACCGTAGAAGTGTTAAAGAATCTTTTGTCAAGTTGAAATATGTCCGGGGTTTAATTTTCAACGATGCTGACCTAAATACTCGTCCGAAGAATAGGAAAAAGAAGTGCTTTCAAATTAATAGACGCTATTAATATACGAAGAAATTATTATATTCGCGTACGACACACACACGTGTACTATTATTATTATTATTATTATTGGGCTAACCATTTCGAACTTTATTTAAAAGTCAACTTTGATCTATTCCGTCCTTCACACCAGTTTAAATTCGTAATTCGATTTGTTATCGAATCGTAACGGCCGTAATTGTAACCAGCGTTGTCGATTCGAATCGATTCCGAAGTTGATCGACTCATTTGTGTGAAAAATCGATTCATCAAATCGAATGAGTTAGTTAAGTGTTGATAGACAATAATAAATACTTAGAAATGAGCGAAGTATTTCCTCGAACTATACTGTTCACGGAGGTCCTCAAAAAAATCGGAATTTGACCGATACGTATACGAAGAACAGATGATAACATTTTAGAGTGGTGGCGATCGCGCGCCGAATAATACCCAATCGTCGGCCGATTTGCTACAAAATATTTGCGCATTTCAGGCACATCTGCGCTATCAGAGCTGGTGTTCTAGTCGGCAGGAAACATTCTTACCAGCAAAAACGCTTCTGTTTTTAGGGCCAATAAAGCAAAAAAGAACGTAGAAAATAATAAAATAAAAAATTCAAGCAGCTAAAGAACTTACTAAAATTAAAAATAATTCGAACGAGTTATTTTCTAGCTATTTGAAAGATTTATCTTCTAAAACTACAGAGGTACAAAGAATATTATAGCTTGTCGAATGCGTTAAGATAAAAATAAGGCAACGCGTTGTATTTCACCTATGCGCAAACTCGACAACGTGTACGGGGTAGAAATGATAAAGATGAACTAGATTTGTACGGACAACACTCTTAAAAGTTATTCAAGCCGTATTCTGGGAACTTTGATTGATATATATATATATATATATATATATATATATATATATATATATAAGATGCTCGAAGAGGAGATATTGCAAAGAAGGTTATGCGCGTGATTTAATTATAACGTATTCAACACTAGTACTTCCGTTATGGTGGACAATGTCGCAAATAATACAGGGTGACCCAAAGAAGACGGGTGGCTTTGTTTTTCGAATAACTCAAAAACTACTCGAGTAAAATTTTTGAACGAAATTTTATTTAAAAACAGGAAAACGAAAGATTAGCTTACAATCATTTGTAGGACACAACAGTAGACCGTCATTTGCACTGGCTTGCTCAAGAGTAGTCCGTTCGCTAGTAATCTCACGGTAGAGAGAGACTTAGGCGACATAACGCACCAACTTTCTAGTCGATTTGTTGTGTTTACGCTTGTTCTCGTCTGTTGAATGTTCTAGGAAGGAATACATGTTTTTTTTTCAATACTATCGGTTTTGTCCCGTCCTTGTATAATCCCTACATACATTTGGCACTATGACGTAATTGTGTAATCAGGAGGCGTTTTTTTTGCGATTTTTGTGGGTTTTTTTTTAGATTCGAAAAAACGTTTCGTGACAGTCTTAATTCGTGCCTCAATTTCAGTGAAAATATCATCGGGCATCTTTTCTTCTATTCCAAATCTTTTCTAAAGGGCACACGAGATTCAACTCTGGCCGTTAGGCTATTTATAATAATTTTAGACGACTACAACGATGAGATGCTGATTTAGATAAATCACCTAGTTTATCCAGTATTATTATTAACACCTTGTTCGTTCCTCCGACAATGTATTCCACGCCGATCCACTTTATACCGAGACTCGGATTTTACGTCGTTTCTACTATATGATTCTCTTGGGGGGACAGTTTTCGATATTTTATTTTATTGTTATTTTTTAAAAATATCGATCAATGATCGTCACGTTTTTCAGTTTTATTCTCTGCTTCGCTCGATTAGCCATTCTTGTTCTTATTATTTCCATTTCGGACTAGTCTTCACGCGGTAGTTGTTATTCATTACGAATGATCCATTTCGGTCGGCATTATCTTTCGTACTTTAATATTTACGCGTTTTTTTATCCCTTGTACGATTACTACGCCTTATTTAGTATACTCGGAGAACTTCGAGGACTTCTTCGTTACGAATTAACGAATTCGTTAAGGTCGATTGACCAAATTCTTTTTTTTTTTTGTTACTTCCTTAGTCGACCTTGGTTCGATCGATATGCCTTTTTTCCAGTTATTTTTTCCGCGTATCGATTTTACCCAACGCGATGTATATTTATTATTTTCACTTACTATTTGAAGTTTCGCTGATCGAGTCGTTAAATTAAACGACCGTATATCGTGATCTAACGTACCTTAGAAATCGATTATGCAACAAGGGGAACTACTACCGGTTGATGAACGGTTATAACAAATGAGGTCATCGACTAAAATCAGTAATTTCGAGACTTGTAATACCGAGGCGATTTCACAACGATAAACAGAATTATAAAAAGGTCTCCCTTCCGTAGATAATATTATTTACGAGAAGGTATTTTTATCCGTTCGACCACGGAAAAAAAAAATATTTTTTTAATTTCGTCGGCGCGACCTTAAGTTGAGGTCTAAAAAATATCCTTGTATAAAGTAATTTTATAGAAAAATTGATAAAGAACGCGCTGCCTAAGCGGTCTTCGTCAGTTTGAAGATTTACAGAAGACACGATTAAACGACAAACCCATTTCGGTGTTATAGCTGCCATGTTAAAAAAAGTAGATGTAATATTAAATGATGCACTCCGAACCATATCAGAAACGCTGATATTTACACCACTTATGTGGCTTTCAGTTTCAGCTAATATAGCTCCAGCTGCAATTAGAGGAGAGACAGCATTATTCGGAGATAATAAATATGTACCCCGAACTGCCAATATCTGAAGAGATAAGGTCCGCGCCAGCATCGAGACTCAAATCCAGAAAATCACCTCGGACAATAGATGCATTATTAGCGGAAGATATGAAAGAGTTTAATAAATTGAAAATAACACGGGAAAGGAATTTAGAACATACAACAAATTTCCACGCAGTTATCGAACCGAGGCATGAAATTAAAGGAATGGATTTATCTAGGAAAATATGGAAGACACTCGATAGAATTAGGACAGGACAGATGCGGATATCTAATACAGAAATGGGGTATAACGACAACTGCTGCCAAGACAAACAATGCAGGCATATATTAGAAGACTGTATTTGCACCTGTAGGTTTAACATTATATTCACAATCTTAATGACGGAGCCATTTAAAAATTTAAAGTTAGACTTACGTATGATGAGAATTTTGTGTAATTATATATAACCGATGATTATACGATAAGAAGAACGACCAGCCAATACGGGGCGAATTACCCTTCTCCGGTTTTTTAGTTCTTGCGGTAATTCAGCGTTGCTTTCCTCGCGATGTCCATGGACTTAGTAGGAAGGCAATAGATTCTTCTGATTTTAACTCGTTATACCTTTATTTTTAATAATACTGGGATTACCGTATTTAGATTTACGTATACAGACGCTCACCAATAATATTCAATATTTATATCGCGTAGGCAATGGAATATTATTTAGAAAAAATGATAATGGAATAAATATAAACGGTAGAATACATAATGTAATAAGATTTGCAGACGACATAGCAATACTAGAGGAAACTGAGAAAGCACTGCGACAATCTATAAATATGTTCTACAAAAATTATGCAAAATGAACATAAGTACACTAAAGTAACGACGTGTACAAAAAGCGGAAAATTAAGAATAAACATTCAGAGCGTAAATCAAGTAACCGAGTTCTCCTTACTTAGGAAGTATAATATCATCAGACGGTCGTAGCACGAAACATATAAAGAGAAACGCTTTTATTAAAAGAAAAAAAAACCTTTCCTCGTGTTAAAAAACTTATCGGAAAATACTAAAAAAGCATCTTATAAAAATATGAAGCAGAGACATGGACGATTCTGAATAATGATGAACTGCGCGAGTCTAAAACGTGGTGTTGCCGTCGTATAAACTAATAACGAAGTCTTGCGCAACGCGAAATCCAGAATACGATCAACGTGAGAAGAAATATGACGTTTGGACATCTGATGAGAAGTCGTACTTCACTTGGACGGAATTGAAATTTGTTACAACATTGCGCTTATTCATATGTGTTGTCAGTAATTTAAAAGACATTTCGAAACACATACGGAACGATAATAATTTTTTAAAATATGAAAAATGAAAAGGGAACTAGGGAGAGGAAGTTAAGTCAAGTAGTAGAGACGAGACATGCATAATTAGTTAGAGAGGAGTATTCACCTTTGAAGAGAAGAGGAAGGAAATGAGAGACAATGTGGGTGAGGAGTACAAAGGACATTCAATGATAATATGATATATATATACATATATATATGTATACGTACTTGTTTTAAAAAGGTCATCTATGTCATCGAAATATTTCTATTTTGTATTTATTTATAGGTCATAATTTCTTACGAAATAGTGTGCTACGTGCGTCGTTCGGTAAAAATTTTTACAACACTTTGAAATTAAGCGATGCATTTAACCGAATTAATTGATACCCTAAACCCGATATTAGAATTTTATCATCAGAATTTTAAAATGATGCCGGGCTTTACGATCAGGCATAGTGTTGGGGGCGTTTAATTCTTGGGTTATATTTTAAAAATTTCCAATAAACTACCTTGAACTCGATTTGTAATCTCGTACCTTGTGTAAAATACGTATAACGTAAGCGTAATTACTTTTAAAAATCCGCGTCTACGTTATTGAAATTTTTTATAACTGATATTTATTTATCGTAATTCTTTACGAGATATTACCGTACGCGCCTGTTGTTGAGCTAAGTTAACGTTAAATATTTTACGTTTGGATTTTTCAATTTTATGCGCAGCTCGTAAGTATGATTGCGCGGAGGCATATGTCCATGTTGTAGATATTTTATTGATAGCGAAGATGGGCTCGTATTTACTTTTTTTTGAACCTCTTGTGTATTTGTCCTTACTGTTCGTCTGAATATTCTCCTATCCAAGTTCGTTCTTAATTGACGTTGGCTGGTAAGCGAGCATTCATTAAAAAAAAAAAAAACAACTAAATAAATATACAATCGCATTAAGTAAGCGCATATGTACACGAACAATATATACGTACATTTGTGTATTTCAGTATATATATATATATAATTATTGCACGTGAGTGTGTATACTCAGTATATGTTATGTAATAGTTTGCGTGTTACGTGTTTATGACTAAGGTAAAGCTATATATTTCGAAGGTTAAAAAAAATCGGTTGTTAAATAATTTCAGGAATCGATTCCTTAGTTGTAAAATTTCAAAATGTGGAAACCAAAAAATGTTCTATTCAAAAGTCCCCAGGAATCGAGGAAAATGTTTAAAAACGATAATAGTAATGATGATAATAATGATAAATTAATAAACAAAAACGAGCGAATTGAACAAACCGAATGTACACTTACTTCGCGATATGGCTGAACGTGAAATATTGGCTATCTATGCTCTTATTAACGAAAAACTACACATTTATCACCTTGTACTGTCTCTAGCCTGAAAATTGAAAAAATTAATAATAACTAAATTAATTTATTATACGGAATAAATAAATGAATAAACGCACGAACGAACTGAATGAACCGAATGTACACTTATTTCGCTATATTGCTAAATATGAAATATTTCAAGAGCCCAACTATCTGCTCTTATTAACGAAAAACTATATATGGTTATCACCTTTTACTGACTCAGACGGGGCTCTAGCCTCGAAATCGAAAGACATTAATAATAATAACTAAATGAATTTATTATATGTAAATACGTTGTTGTTATACATGAGTATATAAGTAAACTTGCTAAAATTGAAAATTACTGAGATGAATACTACATATGTGGATACAATTTTTATATACACAACACTACACGCTACAACTGGTTAATCAGATGACTATCGAACAGCTGATAGAAAAGTACGTGTGCACAGAAGAAACTCGGTGTAGTTTCATTTTTTTCTTAAACCTTGTAACTATACGATCAGTTGTGGTTTAACACGATCTAATCTGCGCAACCGCTTCGCGTTATCAAGCAAATTTATGATCAAAGGATTTTCATGTTTTTCAAAACTCGTTAAATAAAATTGAGCATTTTACCTGCTCGAGAACTATATAGGTCACGGTTTATTGACTTATTTAAGATATTATTATTTTTGTCGCAGTTCGAATGATAATAATGTCGATGATCCAAATCCACTTAATTTTTAATAAAATATAATTGTATAAACTACATAATCAAAAAATTCCACTAATGCGCAAAGTTGCGCTAGCAGCGAATAAAAACAATACTCAACAAAAATACTAATTATCGATACTGCGCTATGCAGGCGTAAAAAATAAAAATAAAATAAAAACAAAAAAAACAAAACGAACAAATAAAATAGAAATAAAAAAATTAAATGATGTGCCAATATAGTATACATACGCTATACTTATTTACGAGTTTTATAACAACATATTATTTATATTAACATCTTAACTTATAGACTAAGAGACATGTACCCATAATACCCATACATTCATACATGCGCATACAGAAGCCTTCATGAACACGCACCGCATACAACGGATATAATTATAAAAGAACATACGGAGTATAAATAAAATGTATCGTGTTTACATGTTTTTCGATTCTTTCGATATACTTAAAGGTTTACGTCGCCGTTTGTAAATTTTTAAGATGGATTTTTAGTACCTCAGGCGATGCATTAAATAATCGCGATTCCATACATGAATTCGACTATGGTACTTATTCTCTCGCAAAGACATCATTCGCTTTATTCAGCTAGAGCATAAGGATCATTGGGAACTGATGTATACTGAGAACATTAGCTAATCACCTCTCAGTCATTACTATCAACTTCCGCCGTCTCTCCCCAAACTCCCGTAGTTCTATTTCTTTAAGGAGATTAATCGCAAGAGAATTGCACTCATCAGTAGATTATGGACATCATCTGTTACCCGACCGTCTTTTCCGTATGCAACTTAGAGAAAGTCCCTTTTGTCACATGCAGTCTGCAATCCCGATCATGCTTTTTTTTTAATCCTCTGCTGTGACACTGTTATGTTCTGAGCTTTACCTTGTCTTGCTACGTTCTCCATGTATTACACCTCCGTATAATATTTCGTCTCTTCTCCATCTGGATAATCTTCAGTTGGTCCTCCATCTAGTAACATTTCTAATGATTAAAATGTAAATACTCCCCACAGTATCACGTTGGGTAAACGCATCACCATTTTAGAAAAAAAAAATCGATACGTTTTCTTTCATTCCGTTCTATCCGAGCTTAATCGCAACCAAATCTTTATTGTAATTCGGAATCCACTTGGTTACATTTGCGGCGAAAGCATCCCGATGAATCGTATGACCAGCCCATTCCATTTTAGGTCTAATACCCTCTTCGCTATGTCCTTCATTTTGATCTTAATGGTTTCCGAACAAATTCGGTAAATTCTTCTAATTCCAAATACAATTCCATCCATTGCTCTCTGTACACGACTAATTTTGTCAATATGCGCTGCTATCGTAGACCACGTTTGACAGTCATACAGCAAAACTGATACGACGCATTTTTCCAGGATACTCACTTTTGCTTTTAGGTTAATTTTCCAGCTTATATTTTTTAGAATTCCTTTTAAGCTCCGAATTATATTGATAAAATATTCGTCGAAAAGCGAATTGCTCCACGAAACATACCCTATTAATAATAATAATAAATTGTTCGAATTTTCGTGTGTATATTTAAATTATAAAAAAAAAATAAATAAATGCCTAAGTATTTTATATTTTTTAATTATTTACATATATATTATATATATATATATTATATATATATATAAATTATGTTCTATTTTGTGATTAAAACAACGTTTTGTTTTATTCGCGCCGCTGCGCTATTCCGCACTGCTTCGTATGTCTAGAGCTTTTATAAAGCTTCGCGCTTTTAGTTGTGATAGCTTCCTCGCCGTACGTATAAAATACATTCCGGATGTTATAATAATGGGCTTTATTTTAAATCTAAACGAAAATCGTTGTATTTAGTCATTTATTTTATAATTCGAGCTTAAGAAAACTCAGATTTCGCCAACCAGATCGCTGTATCCTCGTCTAGGACGGTTTATTTAACTGGAATCGAATTATGTGGAAATTTAAATCGAAAATACTTCGTATGACATCTGCACCAAAATATGTGTCTAACTTTAATAATAACAACCCGAATATACCATAATGACGTTTATATAAACCGGTACAAAAAAAGGTTTTGCGATAAATTACAATTTAATGTTAACCACACGTTCGAAAAATGCATTTATGTATTAGCCCTGATAATTCTACAAGACGATTAAAAAACAAGAGATAGCGATGCTCTTCCGATAACTTGAAAAAGAACTAGTTCAAATTACAAGAGCAAACGATTTTAGTAATTCGGAATATCGATTAAAAGTTGAATAATAAGCTTACGTATAGCTATAGTAATCAAATAACCCAATATAATCCAGTGTTCCAACTTTAATGTTGTAACTGAGAATCGAATTAACTCACTGGAGACGTTGGATTGATCACATTTTTATTATTTTATTCATCACCATTGTTTATTTTGCTTCGGTGCCGGTACAATGAGGGAAAAAATGTTATAATAAAGTCATTATTATTTGAAAATTAAATAAAAATAAAAATACTTTTTTTTTTTATATTGTATCAAAATATATACATACATATATATATTAGTCAAAACAGTCTACTAGTTTCACGGATTACAGCGTCATCAGGATTGAATGAGAACTACGATAAAAATAAAACCATTATATTTCATTATGTTTACTATTACATAATTTTATCGAATTATGTAAACCGTTACGAAGTATCGTCATTATGAAATAGTGAGTCGATATTAGTTTCGCAACGAATAATTATTCGAAAAAATCAATAATAAAAAAGAAACCCGTGAAATGAAATAGTTTTTTTTAATTTTTTTTTTATTAAATAGGGATAATAATTGGGTTTTTTTTCTCCCGATATAAAGAACGTACATTTTAAAAATTAAACCAAAAAAACCCACATTTTTCAATTAAACGAAGAAAATAAACTATATCTTCCGGCAAAATTAAAATAGTATATTTTTCTCAAAATTAAACAAAGAAAAAACTGTTTTCGGATGATCTAACCACGCTGGTCGCACGTCACGATATATCAGTCGGTGAAAGGATGCTACAGGGGAAACAATAGATAGGCTCGTAGAGTGGTCAAACAAGAATGGTCTCTTTTTTCTCAATGTCACAAACGAAATCAATGCATTTTTGTCGAGTACGAAAGTGCCAACATGAACTGAACGTTATCCTCGCGAATGTCCATCTTCAAACGGTTAATCGTATTAAGTATCTTGGGCTTAATCTTCGATGAAAAACTAAGCTGGCGCATGTAAATCATCTGAAGCTCTAGCTTGCATGAAGAGACTACCATCCTTAATGTGACAGATATAGTATACGGGGAGCCGACAAAACATCTCTGCTAAGAATCTATATCGAAATGTGACTACGGTTTTCCAGCGTTCGTATCTGCATCGAAAATCAGTATTACGATCACTCAACACTATTCCACTCCTACATCCAATCTATTTTATGATGCAATGGAATTGCTATTCAATTACACTATCATGATCTATTACTCAGTTTCCTTTCACATCTTCATACAATACCTAATCTATTATCGACACCACTTCTAGCGCCTGATCATAAATTCCCACATATCAATCTCTTGTTTCAGGAACAAACTAATTCTATTCTCAAGCATGTAAATCTATTTCCCCTACACTCGACATCATCCATTCGCATTCCATTTCTCCACATCTACCCAGCCCAATTTAATCTGATCTATCCTTTCACGATATAATAAGACAACACGCCATAACTGAGGCTTTTCATATACCGCAACTCGCAAATATGAAGGACGTGAAGTTATTTACACAGATGGTGCCAAACTTGAACATTCGAGTGTATGCGCAATTCTCTACCATAATAATGTACGTTGTCCCCCCCACAGATGTTTAGCGCATTGACTACTGAATTATACGCAATTCTATACGATATTGAAATCGCCGCGGCAGAATATCTTGCTCCTCGTCAATTTTTCGGAACTATCGTTCAGAAAAGAAAAATTGCCTATTTCGGTCGCATTATTCGTGGAGAAAAATACCGCGTATTGCAGACTGTATACATTACAAGATAGAACGGAAGAAGCGCGGCCAATAATGGATAATGAACATCGAGGACCGGATGGGAATTACAGAAATTGAATAGTTGATGGAAGCAACAAGAAATAGAACGCTAAAATCAGCCAACGCGTCCAGGACGTAGAAAGAAAAGAGGATAAATCGCGCGCGGAAAAAACAGCTGCGTTTATTTCTTGTAAAACGTTCGAATGGTCAAAATTTGTTTTCAACGACTGCGTATTTTCGGATTTCATCGAAAAATTGAAATTTATATCGAAACGTCTAATTATTACGAAAAAATATTTTTGAAAAGCATACGATTTTACACCGACGATTAAAAAAAATTTTCAAGATCGAAGAATTATCATTTACGTTATCGTTTAGATTCTCTTATAACATTAGGAAATTAGAGGAAAACTATTGTCGTTAACAATTGCTACATATCGCTCGCAAACTTCTTGCGCCGATAGTAACAAATACTTAAGAGCAGTCCTTCCTCTTGAACAGCCATTGTCCAACAGTCAGTCGATCTTAAACCCGACGAGAAATTTTCTTCTTAAAGACGAAGACTTTCGATTCTGAAAGTATAACGGAACCTCCTTTAATCGCTTCTTCTTCATTAGCCACTATCATTTTGCTGTTCAACGAAGAGACGTGCCCCGAAACTTTTTCCGAACTTAATTTTAAATATATTTAACATAATTTTGTAACTAATATCACCACTACGACGACGGCCATTCATCACTACTACTATATTTTTACTTTTTATTTAGTTTTTTTACTACTACTACTACTAATAATAATAAAATAAAATTTCTAATAGCAGTTATTATTACTAGCGTTGCTACTAGATTTCTACATTTAAATCGAGATCGTCCATTTATTTTCAACGATATCGTTAAAATAAACACAAAGAAAAAACAATTTTTTTTTAAAATTATACTTTAAACTTGTTTTTAAAATTTTTTCTGTAGAGTTCAATTCCTATAGGTACAGTCGCTGTTATAACAACAACATTTATCTTATTATCATCCTTATCGCCATCTTGAACAGACGATCTCCTAATAAGAACAACGTCACATTTTATATATATATATATATATATACATTAACGGGGAGGCATTTTAGACGTTTTAAAAAGATCCAGCAACTCTTTGTTATGGTAATAGTAGTTTTTCCCCTTTTTTAATGTCTATCCTTTGTGCATTCTTAAATGTTTCGAAAAGAAATAGATATACAGCTGCATTATACGTACTGCACATACACACGCGCGCCTCAGATTCGGTTTTATTTATTTTAAATCTTTTTATTTTATCGCTTTGTATACGCTTTCCGATATACACACATACACACACGCACGCTTAGACGCGCGTTAATATGTGCGGTAAAATACTCGACACTAATGGCTATTCGTCTATTTTTGCTTTTGTTTTGTTATGTAGATGAAGGCAAACGCGAATAGTTCTGTAACGGCCTGGAGAAATTGTGGCGGAGACCAAAGCGGCGAGCTTTCGCTTTATTGTTGGTAAAAAAAAAAAAAAAAAGAAAAAAGAAAAAAAAGAAAAAAAAGAAAAAAAATTAGACGAAAAATGATGATAAACGTATCAAATAAACAAACGAATACGAATATAAGAAAATAATGTTGTTGTTGTTGTTGTAATGTCAAAATAGTTTTTCCTCGACGGCTGCTGCATTCGTTACATTCGCTTTAAAAATTTTTATTTATCTACATTATTACCATTCCTTTCTACGTCCAGTTTATTAATATATATATATATATATATATATATATATATATATATATATATACACATATTATATTTGTATATATTAATTTTTTGATTTTTTTTTATTATTATTTGTTTAAAGCTTACATGCGTTTGTGTATCTATTGATATATACATATAGAATATATTTTATTTATATATATATATACATGATCATATATATATGTGTGAAGAGTCGAAATTAAATATATTTTACACATCTATTTATTTCTTTTCATATCATAAAACGTATGTACCGACTTTAACCTTTGCTTTGTATCGTGTTTTATATATATATATATATATATTCGTCCTTCTATATTTAATTCATACTTTAAATTTATTATTCATTTCTTTCTGTTCAGCTTATATAGCGTTACAGTATAGCTTTGCGCACTTATACAGACACCTTGTGCATACGATTGTTAAATCTCACATTTTTTTTTTTATACGTTAACATTTTCACCAGATGTAATTTTATGATTGAAACTCCAATTATAATTTTTTAATATTTATAATTTGTATATATACGCGTCATATAAGAAATATAATTTCATTCGAGAATTAATAATACGTTGTACGCTCCTATAAAATACACATTTATTAATATGTATTATACATTACTTGTACTGTAAGCGATACAACCCCCGCCCAAAAATCGTTATAATATAGTGTGCACTTAATAAAGTACTTTAATTATTAATGATATGGGACGTATAATAATAATAATAATAATTCGAATTTAAATGTATTTTTAATTTCAATTTTTAAATTCGCGTATATACAAATAAATGTTGTCCTCCTAATTCACATTTTATACAATACCTAGTACGCGCATACTTACATGATAAAATTCAAAAAGTTAAATGTACTAGCTAGAAGTAAACGACCATGCAATTATAAATTGACTATTTTCTTCGGCTACGAGCAAAATTGGGCGAGACTTTACACTATAATTTATACATGCGCGAAATCACTCCGAATTTGGACATAATATATAAATATAATTAAAATATAATAATAAAACCAGTAGAAATAAAATAATTAAAAATAAAACAATCTCATTATAACTAGTAAATACGAACACAAACATTAAATATTACAGCTTGTTAAATCAACTTGAGCGATTCTTCGCGTAACATTTATTAAATTTTGGGATTTAAGTTTTTTCTCGATAACTAGATCTCATATTTAATTCTATTGAATACCTCCTTTAGTGCTCAATTCCCTATTTGCTGACGATTTGACAATGTTTGTTCGTCGTAATTACTTCATAACAGGTGAAACGATCCTTCAAGAAATCATGTATTAGCTCAGTAAAAATAAAATGTATTTTTTTTTTTTTAACTAAAGTAATGCATTTCTAAAATATTCTACATCATCCAACAAATATTTAGGTTTGATATTTGACGAAAAACTAAACTGGAGAATGCACATCAACCACCTGAAAACTGCACGTTCTCGACGATTAAACCTTCTCAGGAAGCTATCTTACACAACGTATGGTGCAGTCAAAATATCATTTTTAAGAATATATCGTTCACTGATAAAATGTAAGTGCGATTATGGTTTCTCGGCTTATTGATGAGCTAATCAGTACTAACACTATTAAACACAATTCAACGCTCAGCCCTAAGGTTAGTTTCAGGGGGCTATTCGGTCGACACCCATAAACAATCTCTTTTATGAAGCAGAATAATATCCTCCGGACCTATAGCAAATAGTCTTCAAAACGGATTCGCATCACCAACATCCTTTGACGAAATCCATCTTAGTCAACCCATTAGAATTTTCCGGAAAAATTATTCATCTCTAGATTATGGGACATAACGATGTGGGATCTAGAGTGCAGATGCAGCCGCAAAAGAAGCGTGTCTAATATCGCCTATTCCATCTATACCAATTCCAATAAAAACTTCCTTAACATACGATTTAAATTGGCCGACAGAGCAAACGAAAGATTCTCGAATTTGCAGCAATACAAAACCAATAATACAAAACCAACTGGATAAAGTCAGTCGCTTGTCATAACTCAAACAGAAGAAAAGGAAGATCAATCGTTTTATCGAGTGACTCTACCTTCCTTAAGTAACACGTCTAACATTATTTTTTATGTTAATCCACTGACACACATTTTTTTAAAATCTTTTTGCGCTCGATAACTTTTTGAACCTCAAAATTAGGTTTTAAGCGAAGCAGATAATTTTCAAAATTATCATATACTTTGTGAAATTCTTTAATCAGAGTAGATGGTCCCTCTGCGTCACTTTGTCAGATTCTACATATTCATTTATAATAATAAACGACTTTGTATATTATATCTATTCGAACAACATTAAAAACTAAGTACATAAATATTTTACTTATATCTCTACTGATCAACTTGAAACAAGTTCGAGTCCTTAGAAGCTGCTTATACACTAACATTATACACGTTAATTATTTCATTGTAAACGGGATTAAAAAAGAGTGTCCTTCCATCCCCCCAACTTCTTAAGGCTTAACTCATAAGTTTCAACTAACCTAAGTTTTATGCGTAATCTATATTTAACATTATACCTTATAAAATCACGCTATAATAATACAAAAATAAATTATACATTTATAAATTTCATTTTACTATACAATTGTCACTACTGTCACAGCCACAACAAAGAACTTGAACGACTTATGAACCATAATGATTACAAATCAAAGCGAAAGCACTTGCAACGTTTGTCCATAACAAAATTAACCCTTATAAAAGCCTGCATGTCAGTGTATATATCACGACTTTCTAACTCACCTTATTTATGTTCCATTAAAGTCCATAACAGGTGTGGATAAACTGCAAGCATTAATGAATCAGTGAGCAGCTCCCATTCTTATAATATGCGTATTCTAGTTTTTGGAAATCGTAAGTCAAACAATACACATAAAAATTCGAAATTCATATTAGACAAGAGCCAACTCTTATTCATCCGCCTTCTCCAAGATATTGTAATTATACTACTGGTACATTTTCAATAATTACCTTATAACTAGTTCACCATTCATATCTCTAAAACTTAAATTTTGATATTCGCAGTGATCTTTGCTACAGTAATTATTTTAAAATTATCTTATATTTCCGCCTAAGAATTACGTACAATTAACAATCTTCATGTTCCCATCACTGTTCTATTAGTAATGACTGAAGGAATATAGACATTCTTCATTCTAGAAACAACAAAACAATTCATTCTTCAGTCTTCTCTATATAAAAATTTCTACTTAGTCCCATAGTGGTGTAAAGAAATTGCTTCGCTATTATAAATGCGCCTTGTACAAATTAGAAATAACAAACTATGTAACTTGGAAAATTTCAGGCATGTTCGCGTATTCGTTAATTTGTATGAAAAAAACTTACCCATGCAATCATTTCTTATAAATTTTAAGATCTACTACCAACTGTCTAATGTGACAAAAATTATAATTTTTTATTTTACGGGATGGCAAAGAAATACACAAATCATTTAACAACTTTTTGGAGAGAGAGATTGTATTCAACGGTCACCAACACTTATTTACTCTGTTTCTTGTTAGGAGCATGCGATTAAATATTGAGTCATAGACTGTGCAACAAATCAGTTAGGCTTGAGCGGCAGCATATTAGCTTTCAACCAGAATTTCTAAAATCACCTAATTCTCATCAAAATTGAAAATTTCATCTCACCCACTAAAACAGTCAATAATTGCATTTCACAAGTTTGTTCCTTGAGTGTATCTTCTATATCAATGATATTAAACAATTGAACAGGTATCAATGAAACTATTCATAGATTACATTAATTATCCCTAAGTAACAATCCGACTTACCATAAACTATTCTTCAAGATACACTTTATAAACTAGAACAATAGTAAATGAAATGTACTCTTTTTTCACCTATAAATCTGTCTTCAAGAATTATATTAAATAATTACGCAGGCCTCGCTATCAATGAAACTATTTACAAATCACATTACCATAACTTTTACAAGTGGCAATTCAACTATATCATAAACTATAAACTTGAATATGGTAGAAAAATTTACGCTTTTTTTCCATCCATAAATCTGTCTTTTTTCATCGCAATATCAATACTATTCCCGTCAACTCCTTTATTTTTATAATCGTCAGCTCACTATAAATAACGTCACTTTTTGACTTCAAGTTGGACAGAACACTCAGAAACAAAATATAATTTTGCTCAAACTGGAAATTTTTAAAAACCACACAATTAATAAAGTACTGGTCTTGATATCAATTTATAACCGCGATTAATTTTAATACAAAGCTTCAATTTTATCCTAACTTAGCACGACCGCGAGACCTACAATTCATCTTCTACGAATAGGTAACCTGAGACAATTACACTGCAATGCGTCTTACAAGTAAGTAATTATTTAAAGACTAAACATATCGACAAACATTGCCTTTAGGTATACTTTTGTATATGGAACGTAAATAAATATTTGTCTAAGAATAAAATTATTACAAGACGCAGATACCGTGGAATACATTTATAACATTAACGAATATAATACTCAATGTCAAAACTATAAATATATATACAAGATTATATCTACCCTTAAGGAAAGAGTGAAGTGTAAATTTCTTAAACCTGATTTTCACATAATACAATTTCTAAACAAGCATCGAAAATTTAACGCTTTTATATACCTAAACAAAAAAAAAAAAACAAAAAACAAAATAGTGCAAAATACCTTGCTCTACATCTCGACCAGAGATTGACCTTGGAATAAACACATAACCTCCAAACGTGCAAAGATCAGACTGAAACTGAGAAATATGGACTGGATGAAATTCAGTTATTTTACTAGGAAATAAAATTCTGCTTTATAAATCAATAATAAAGGCAATTTGTACATATGGCATTGAGCTATAGGATACTGCATCTAACAATGGGGAGCTCTTTTGAAAAGGACACAATCCAAAAATTTTACGTAGGCACCCTGGTTTATACGAAATGACGACATCTCGAAGAACTTGATGATAATTTCCGTTAAAGAAGAGATCCGCAGCCAAAGTATAAAGACTCAGCCAACACTTAAATATATTAGTAAACAACCTGTTGACAGACTGTAAAATTCAATCGAATACACAGATTGTATCCTCTCCAGCCTCAACATCGATCCTGTGATTACTCACAAATCATATAATTGTAGATTATTTAACGATGATCGACATCCATTAGGAGGCTATCCTCCTACCTAGTTTTGATAAAATCATGTCTTCACTGTTGCTTATTGTTAAATACAGATTGCATGCATATATATATATTTAAAAAATATGTATCGTCAAAGTACAACGAATATGTGCCCGATAAGGTAGATTACGTGATCTTTAACCCTTTTTTTCACAGCGTCCTCTACACGGCACATATAAATTTAATATATATCTTCATAAATAAAATAATGTAGTCGGCATTATATGTTTCAATCCTAGAAACACCCCTCTCTCCCGTTTCATTTTCCAAGATATTTTCTATCTATGTGGAAATGTATTTGACGACACCGTAATCCTACTGCAAAATATTAATATTCACCACAAACTTTAATCTGCTCCAACTACCCTATATGGTTAGTTAAAATCTCATACTTTAGCTTACCGCACGACCTCATTTTCGTCAGTTTTGTCTTGAACTCTAAAAAATCACAAAGGCACACATACTAGTAACATGACCAGCATACAGTCGGTTTTTAAATCCTCTTCTCACTTCACAGTTCTTTCCAATTCCTTTTAACTATCAGTAACTTCCACTGTTTCTTTAAGTTTCAAACATAATGCATCGAATCCCCAGTACCGCGATACGGTTGCCGATTAAAAAAGGGACGCATTAAATAATTAAATATAAAAAAAAGCTCCATAAATATATGAAATGTAAAATGTTAGGCACAAATCAACCGATTACACGTGTGCGGAAGAATACAAGGATAAGACGTTTATAACTAGCGACCATAAAGAAAATTAAAAATGACGACTAGGAACACTAAATTAAAACAGTTCGCAAATTTCTATAAAGGAAGTCCGTCTTAAAAGTACTTCATTTAATCTGTAGCGTTGAATCATTTCAAAAATTTGAAAAGATATTCGGAACTATAAAAATAAATGAGTAACTCGGAGCGAAAAATTGATAAGCTACTTACACCAGTAATATAAAGTGCTGCATTCGTGATACATATTAAACAAGAACTTTATAGGGTGGAGGAAAATTTTTTATATTCAAAACAGAAAAACGAATTCAACTAGTTTCGATACCACCGTCAGGAGTAAATTACAAGCTATAGAACTGATCGCAAGTGAATTAAAAAAGAACTGGATCCAATATTAGTTTTACTAACTGCCGAGAAGGAGTTAAAAAAAAATCTTCGTTTATTTATAAAATTACGATAGTAACCTAATTATTTTTTGGTAACGAGTGCCGTTATATTTCGTTTAATAGAATATGTAAAAAAATATGTCTTTAAGTCAAGTATATTAATGTTAAATGTATCTCGAAATCGTTCTCCGCTACTCACGCTATTATTAATGTGAAAGATTATTGACTGAATATCGAAAAAATTGTACTCCAAAATAGAATCAAATCTCAATTTAATTATGTACACGCATAACGAATTATGATTCAGGTTGCACACATAGATGTTTCATATCATTTATTTCGAAGTTTGTTAATTATGCAGAGAAACATATACCAATGTAGTCTTATAAAAAAAGTAAAGGCTAACACTATTATTTATTAATTATAAACAAACAAAATATAACACAATCACTAAAAGTTTTTTAATCGCGAAGCTTTTCATCTTTTTTTAAAAAAAAAGATGTAATAATTTTTGTTCGCGCTTGAAATTGACGTAACTGTCGAAAAGCTTCGCGATACTCCCCAATATATTCAACTTTTAATTTATCATAAATATCCGGATTACGTTCAGACGAGAATTAAGAACAGTTGATTATAATAACAGTATCGATAAAAATTGTAACCATATATATTTGAATAATAATAAACAATAAAAAAAAAAAGTAGTTAAAATCGCTAAATTTTTTACATTAAAATATCACAAAGCTCTACAGAGATATTTTCAAGTGGAAATAAATAAAAATAAAAAAATATTAAACAATAAAGAATTACAATTTTGATTATAATATAATCTGATAGCGAATAAACAACAGAACTAATCAACAATATACATAATAATCTATACATAACCAAATAAACTAATTAGCCAGAAAAATAAAAACTCTTTGTCTAATATAAAAACTGTTTATATAATTTTTTTGTCCGCTTAGCGAAGGCGTCCAATAATCTTCTGTTGCGTGATGCGTCCGTTAGTTCTCTTATATTTTTGATCTCTATCCAGTTTCTTATGTTATCTAACCAAGATATCCTCGGTCAATCGCGCATTCGTACTCCTTCTATTTTTCCTTGTAATATTAGCTGTATTAGTTCGTATTTATCTCCTCTCATTATATGACTCAGACATGCAATCTTTCTAACAGTCCCTGTGGCTTTCGCAAACGCCGCCAGTACCTTCGTATGAGTTACGAGTTACTTTCTCCGTCCAGCTGATCTTCAAAAACCGTCGATAAATCCGCATTTCAAATGCTTCCTTCTTCTTTGACGTGGCTGTCGTGAGCGTCCATGTTTCAGCCGCATATGTTACTATAGTCCGTATATAATATCTCACCGGGTGTGTAATTTTAATTCCGTACTAATATCGCGACTGCACAAAAGACCCTTGAATTTCAGGAATGCCTTCCGTGTTATCTGTATCCGGCGCCAAACTTCCATATTCGAATTTGTCCTTTCAGAAATCCAACTTCTACACCGTGACTTACATGTAAGTACTGTTCTCGAAAAAAAGTATCGAACGCTATTTAGTAAGGTTGGAAAATCATAAAAATCCTTCGGCCATAAACTTGCTCGATAACTCGGAAGAGTTGCTGAGAATAGATCGTTTTAAACCAACGGATCTTTTAACTGTTTAAGGGAAATAAAAGGTGGCACTACCGAGTTCCTTCCCTTCACGTGTCATCTATCAAATATCTACTACTCGATGACCTCCGGAGGTTGGCTGATTGTAGTGTAAATTTAAAAAAAAAAAAACATAAATGACTATCCGGTTGTTTTCTAGTTAGGGGCAATTTTTTCATCTTAGCCGTGGATTCGTTTTTGAAATATATCTTCCATAAACTTAATACGGATTCTTTCTTCGGATTCATTCGGTTCGTTCAATTAAGTTTTTAATCCAGAAAAAGAATTTCCTCTTAAACGTCCGACTATCATATTATTCCGTGTCTATTTTTCTCATTATCGTTATTATCGGCGATTTTTCGAAGCGCTTCCTTATGTATGATTTTTTTTTATTCAGTAATTTTTGATCATCCTCCTGTAGAGTCACAGTTCGTAAAAATTTCATTCCAACTCTATTCAGCGAAGTCCCGGTTTCGCAGTCGTATCTAAATGAAAGGTTTTTAGAAATATTTTTCTGATTTTTTTCCAAGTCAGCAAGTATTTTGTTTCTTATTTTTTTTTTTTAGGTTTTTTCAACTAGGGTTATATTCTTCTGCAAATTTCTTTTTTGCATCTTCTTCGTTTCCGCTAATTAGCATTCTTAGGTAGCAAAATCTCCCTGCTTGGGTTAATGTTTGTCCATTTAATCTTCTCATATTCCTTATTCTCGTGCTTTGCCCTTGAACATTTCGTTACTTTGATTTTATTTTCATTTATTTTCGTTTTATATTTTTCCTTCATTAATTTGTTTAAATCTTCCACACATTATACATCATCGTCGTATTGTTCGTTGCAGAAACGACGTAACTATTGGACGTTTATATTTACGTACAAAATGAGCTAGCATTCAAGACGCTATTTATATGCAACGTAGATGCGTGCGCATATATATGATGTTATACAGAGTGCGGTGTCATTGCATCTTCTCCGCGATAATTAACAGTTATATAATGATGAAAAACTTTCTACGTTGCGTGTTGGTTTCGAATCCCCGACCGTTGAGTTGACAGTCGAGCACTCTAGCAACTATGCCATCGTGACATATTATATATATATATCATATATGTGAATGATAATTATATAGACAGATAAATAAAATCATCGTGTAGATTTTTCTTGTCAGAAAATGGCATACATCGGTAAGGTTTTACGTACCTTCATTTCTGGCCGATTCAACTATTTCAGCTCTTGTTTCTCCTTTATTTTTATTATTTTTATTTTAAGTTAAACCTTTGTGGCCAATAAATTCGAATATTAAATTATAATTTTAAATAAATAATATCGCACCTTAAAATAAAAAAAAAAAATAGAAATAATACTTTTCACGGCTTAATCGATAATGTAGGGAATGTGGAGGAAAAACAACGAAATATATCGGTTTATTAAAAAGTATTTGCCTATTATAATTAAATTTAGGACAATTAAAAAGAAGGTGATCTATATCTTCCAGGAAATTTATGAAAATATGACTAGTATACATTGTCCCAAATTTAACTCTATACAAATTATTTTAACAAATCTGCGGAATTGATGAGGGGGATAGATATTGGGATACGAGCATACCATGGAAATATCGGGAGATGCGACTGAACAATTCTAAAATATTTACCTTTATTTTAGGATTTCGAATATTCGTAAAACTGCACTTTAGGGTGTAGATCTGATGATGGAATAAATGGGAGCGGAATACCTGACAAGGAAGCCTGTTTAGCAACAACATCCGCTGTTTCATTAAGTTTAAATCCGGAGTGAATAGAAATCCGATAAAATTCCAAAACAACGCCTATTCGTACGATTTTTATACATTTGTCTGATCATATCAAATATCAAGAGGGGTGGGAATCCGACCTGAATGGACATTTTTCATATCTTCTTCCCCCTCCCCCCTTTATGTAACAACCTAGGTATATAGTGCTTCTTCTTTATTGTTTTCATTCCGATAGTATCGTGGATCAAAGGAGAATTGAACTGAGGAATATCAGGCAACATCCTGTTGTCGATCGTGCTACTGCTCTCAAAACTAGGCTGCAACCATAAACAAATGTTAACTTAGATCCGAAGTCATTTTGGAATGAAATAACCTTAGTAGCTAAGGAAGCTTCTGCAATGTTTCCAGCTCCACAATTACCTACTACAAGCAAGGATTTTTTATGAGCACATCGAATCATGCTTATTATTCAAATGGAAACTACAGTGGCGTATAATGCCATTCACGAACAAATTGCGCAGAATTAGAACGGATACGACATTTTGGTCTACACCGTCCTTGCTGACCACGTAAAGAAAAAATCGACTTACGCCGAACGCGTCTCCGGATATACACTTCTAACGCACGGTCAAATGCTCCACGCTGCTCTTATTAATGGTGAGCAAATAACTATATCTACGCTTATATCAACCAGCCTGTCAATTTACAGTTTCCGGCAAGATTAAAGAAACGATAAGCCCATTGGTCCTAGGGTACCTGTACGGAACCGACTTATTCAATCAGCTCTAATACTTCTGAATCGTGCCTCCGAACCATGTACACGGCACGTTAAAGAAGTCAAGTTAAGTGTTATTCGTGCGTACCGTTAGCTATTCGTTACGTTTTACACTTTTTTATTATTTTTATCGTACATAAAAATCGTTTATCGCGTGCAAAAAACCTTTTTTTCGTAATGTTCCAATATTTTCTTATTTAATCATTTCGGGTAATCCATTAAAATTTCTTCATCGTTGCTACTCCAGTAAATGTTGTTTATATATTCTATTCTATATATTATTCTTCTGTACGATCGTATCATCTTAATTATTGTCTAACACGTACTGTACACACATATATTATATATAGTTACGCATATATTCGATTCACGAATGTTTTTGTGTATATTTATGTATAAGTGTGAATATTTTAATTATTAATAGACACGATATTTTCGTATTAAATAAAAGTGATATTATAAACAGAATAATAATAATAATCAAATCGAAAATATTACTATATGACGAATGCAGGTGCGTTTATTAGCTTCCTCGTTTTTTTCATACCATATGGTATTAAAAAAAATTAAGTACTAGAACAAAAAGTGCTCATGCATTTAGTGGAATCGACGTCAAGGTAATATTTTCATTTATATATACCATATTTTTTAAATACGTAATTTCCGTGCATTATACGCGCTCCCATATAAATATATATATCTAAAATATACATAGTGAAAATTGTTTAACACGAAATGGAAGGGTACTGAAATATTTTTTCGTGTCAAAAGAATTTCGTGTTAAACGATCTTTAAACAAAAAGGTACCCATACTCAACAAAATTACGTTTATTATATACAATAGATGTGTGCGTACGCATGCATTTAATAAAAATCAATAAAACAACAATATTTTTAACAAGAACTTGATAAAATTTAATACGTAATTTTCAATTTAATATATATATATATATGTATATAATGCTTTTCATTCAGATTTGGGCTAAAAAATAATGAAAAGAAAAACTTCCTTGTGGTATATTTTATGTTTTTCTCGCGTATTTCGGTGACAACTTTAGTGAACTTTTGGAGTTGTTCTTGTCCCATAGAAGGTCTTTCAAAAAAAATCTTCCTTGATATTTCTCTGTGATGTTATTAACATTTTTGCGTATTTCAAAGGTGTGATCAGATGAATGTTACGTTTCTTTACATTTTCTGCAGAGACTAATATTGAACCTTTTTTTTAAATAACTAGCAAAATTATTAACCTGTAAAATACTGTTTTAGGAAAAAGTTAGTACCGAAATTTTTAGTCTTTAACTCGCTTCAATATCTGGTAATAGAGCTTCTGTACGTCTTCCGGTAGTATCTTCTTCATATTGCTTTTGCCAAATCTGTGTTGTTTCTTTTTTTTAATTGAAATTATTATAATTTTCGTTAATTTGTTGTACAGTCTATTAATTCTGTAGTCGATTTGTAGTTTTTGAAATACAATCGAATTGTTTAAAATGCAGACCTACCGCAGTTATGCCCGCTATTTCATGTACAAAGCTATAAGAAACAGTTCCGTATGTTGATATAACGTTTATGAAAATTAATCTTTGTAACGATTTTAATCTTTTTATATCGGCTTTTTTCCATTTAACGTTTTTTTTTTTTTTTAAGGATCCGTATTCTGCGATTGATCTAAATGGAGCGCTATAAAGTATAATTTTTTAACTAGTATCATATGTAAATTTATTTCATGCAATAATTTCAATTTATTATAAACTTTTCCAATTTCGAGGGTTATATACGTTGTACATGTTTATTGCAATTAAGATTTTTAAACTATCTAAATCGTTGTCGGAATCTATATCAACGATATTTTTTCAGCTTCGATCAACCTCCGAAATTTCTTTGTCCGCCATAATTGATACGTATAAAGCCTAATTGTTTTTATTATATTTTTGTAGATTATTAATTTATTTCTCAGGCTGACGTAACATCGATTATTAAATGTCGGATATAACTTAGAGACGCGTGAGTTTTATTGACGGAATATGCGGCGTGTTTAGTAAATGTGTGACTTCGATCCGATTTAATATCGGGTTTCCAAAATGTTTTATTTATCGTCTAAGCTTCCGAACCGTAAGGTAAAATTCTACATACGTTTCGATCGATTTCTCCTTAATACTTTGAGCCCCAAGCCACATTTCGAACCTTGGTGGTAACAAACACATGGTCAATTATGGCTGACGAGTATGATTCAACGTCGGTCATTTCCGCCCGAAACTTACTTTTAACTTTGTAACTATTTCGATTAAAAGTTTAGTTTTTGTTTTGAAACTAATAACAATGATGTTTAATATATGACTAACATTTTTACGTAAGATTTTTTTTCATTTCTAATTAATGTAAAATAATTTTGAGGACATCGAATGGTTAATGGTACTGAATAACGAAAGTTTCAGGTGAAAACTTTATACTTTCAAATATAAACATGTGTGGTAACATGATTGACGTTTCTTTTTTTTTTTCGAGGTTTTTTAAATAGAAAAATTTTAAGTTAACCACAGTGATTAGAAAGTGATATTTATAAATACGGAGTTTAAAAATTATAAATGAGCGTATTATCGCGTTTATACAGAAACATCACATGGGCTAACGGCAATGGACAACGTCAGATGTGACTGACCAAAGTGTTAATTTCTTTTGTAACGTGTCTCCATGTTAATAACTCGTTCTTTTTCGTAAATTTCGACACCTTTCTCGCATAAAAGATCGTACGACGTTAATTGAAGCGTCATCTATCGGAATAACGAGTTAGTCGTCGCGCATATTATAAGTACGAAGCTGAAGATAGTATTACCGTTATCCTACAGAGTTATTCAAAAATTGGACGAATGTAAAAATATACATTTTTTTTTTTCATCTCTCCACCGATCGCGTTTAAAATTTTTGTCTCGGACGTAATAAACGAACCTTGTAAAACGAGTAGGTCGTTTTTAATTTGATCTCGCTAACGGTAACGCGCGGCCTAAATAAATCTCATTCTAACATTCCGCCTAAAAAATAATTCGGCGTAGGTAGAATAAAATTATACCTTAACCGGAGTTCACAGTGCGACCCTTCGTACGATTCGCCTACTGAAACAGGTAAAACGCCTAAATTACCGAAATTACAGTCGTTCAACTTTATCTTATCGATCGTTTCAAATTTCTGTATTATAACACACCCACATATATATATATATATATAAAATATATAATTATAGATAGGATATATTCGGACTTTGTAGAATATTTTCAGAAGGAAATTCGTATAAAAATTAAATAATTCGTAATATAATTATATAATACGTTTTCTATTATAAATTGTATAATTTTAATAAACTTCGAACGATATATTATTTAAAATCGGATTTATTTAACGCGTCGTTATATTTAAGTACGTGTTTTAAAATATACACGTTCGCATAAAGAAATACGATCATTTTAAATATAGAAAATTAGAATAAAAATTATTAGCGTAACGATCGAATAGAATATGTTTAAATTATAATCTTTCTTATCGTGTTCAATAATTACTCGCGTTTTTTCGAATTTCGCTTAATTTACCTCGAACGTTACCGTTAATTTTCACACTTTTTCTCCGGAATTAGCTTCCATTTTCTTAAGTCATCAGGCAACAGAACTAGAACTAGAACTAAATCTATCACCGCGATCAAAAAAAAAAACTCTAGCAGCAGACTTTGTGTTTCAATGGCCCAATTTTAACAACTGGGTTAATCGTAAATTGCGAAACGTAAAATGAACTATACGAACTTTCAACACGAAAATAGTTAGAAAATAAAAAAACAATGCTTTTAGAACCAATGTTAGAGGAAACTAAACAAAATCGAAGTAAGGAATTTTATAACACGAAATAACTACATATATCATACATGTCGCAATATTAAAAATATTTCTATAAATACATCGAAAATTATCTACAGCTCACCTAAGAAGCGGTATCGTACCAATAAATGCCTGTATCAAAATTGCATAATTTTGTGTCAAAATTCTATAATTTACGACTGTAATAAGCTGTATTCATTCCGAAAGTTATACAGTTTCTGAACGATGATCAGGCAGAATTTTAGAGAGGGTGGGCAATTGGAGAATTTCTGCTCGGTAGGAATTATAAATTGGACAGCTAGCGAGTAGATGTTGGATTGTAACATGAGAATTGCAGTTGGAACAGAGTGGGAGAGGTTGATTTGATAGGAAGTGGCTCTGTGTGAATTTGGAGTGTCTTAGGAAAGTCTTGTGATAACGATTGCATTCCTTCTGTTGGCCGATAATGATATGTTCCCTGGTAGGATGGTGTGTCGAATTTAGTGTAGTTTATTCGTGTTTGGAGTGCTGGTCCACTGTTGTTGTCATATCTGTAATAACTTCTTCATTACATATGGTTGAAGATCACTTGGTGGTATTTTGATTTTTGGTATCGGAAAGAACAGCCAGCCTTCTTTTAATCGCGTTGTAAATGTAAAAATAATCGCGTATATATATATGTCGCAGTGGCGTAGTTGCTAGAGTGCTCGATCGTCAACTCGACGGTCGGGGGTTCGAAACCAACACGCGACATAGAAAGTTTTTCATAATTATATAATTCTTAATTATCACCGAGAAGGCAGTGGCACCCCACTTCGTATAACAACATATGCACGCGCATCAGCGTGGCATATTAGCTTATTTTGTACGTAAAAATACGACGATGATGGGATATATATATATATATATATATATATATATATACACAATCAAAAAGATACCACTCTATATTGTCACCCTAATAATCGCTACAGCCCCATTTTAGGGTATAAAACCGATATAAACACCGGAGGATAAAAATGAAGGCAAACTGTAATAGATGACAGAAAAACGGATGGAAACGATACTGGAAGTAAAGGATAATATTCGCATTTTTTTAAACTTCGCCGAATAATCTCTAACATTCGTAAGGTTGCACTATAGAAAACCCGTTGAAGGTGTAGGCCAGTTTTAGAACATAATATTTTATCCGTACGTCTATAATTTTTTTCGGTGAAAACCATGTTCGTATTTTTTCTTTGTGACGTTTCGAAAACACTTGCAGTTGCGCTTTTTGCTCTTTCCTCTTTTATATGTGTATACATATACACAATTTCACACACGCATACATATATATATTACGATGCCCCTATTAGGCTTATCACGTACAGACTTCGTTGTTTTGTTCTAAGAACCTCGCATAAATTGTTATTTAAGATATGCAAATATATACATACACATGTATACATATATACGTACAGGATACAAACAAGCGTATTAATTATAATAATATTGTTTAATTATTTTTCTGTACATACACATTTTCCCATATATATACATAGGATAGAAAAAAAAATTAAAATATATACATATATATATATCTAATAATTATATATTTAACATCTTTTAATGAATAACGAATTTTCTTTATTTTAATATTAATTAAGGATATTACTATTTCGAACTAACCTGGCGCGTGACTCCGTCTTCTGGTTCTGTTTCTTCTCGTTTTTAAGCCACAACTTCTACTAACTTCTTCCCATCTTCAACTTTTTCAACTGCCTTCATTGTCTTCACATTTTCAACTGACTTCTTTCTAAATTCATTTCTTCCGAAACCAAAACTTCTCTTTTCTTCCATCTTTTAGAAACTCCCCCACTCTACCAACTGTTACGATGTCAACCGATTTCACGCGACTCCGTGACCATAGAGGCGCGCGTTGTTACTTTATTATTATTATTGCATGAATGCAACTGACGTGTCACAAACCAGGTTTTTTTACAATAATAATAGTAATAAACTAATACGCGTTACTTTTAATTAAATATAAATAATCATTCAATTATTTACTTTATTTGCTTCGGCGTGACATACGAGGACCGTCGTAATATATATGTAATTAAAACAAAATTAATCACTATAATTTTTTTTTATTAAGGCAAAGCTTTTCGGTAATCATGTCATTATCAAGCATATACAAAAAACGTTATACTTTTTTTTTGTGTACGCTTGATAATGACGTGATTGTCGGACAGCTTCGCGTTAATAAAAAAAAGAATAAAATTACAGTGATTAATTTTGTTTTTATTTTGTTTTAATAATTCATGAAATCACTACTCTTCCTACATCAACATTATATATATATATATATATATATATATATTACTCTATCGGTAATGCTTTAGAGTTTTACTCGCAGAATTTTTAACTACGAATCTTATTCAGGGATGAGAATTTTTAAAAAGTTAAATACTCCCTAGACAACTTTGCCACGGAAAATTGGGTAATCCAGTTTATATTGGAAAATAATAGAATCAAGAAATATACGTTTAGAACACGGAACTTCGGGAGAACTGTTTCGAATTGGACAGTTGATAGGGATGCGACGATGTAATATTGACATTTTATAAACACTGTTCGATCAATGAAAATAACAAAACGTCATTTATAAAACTGAACACGCCGCGCGTAGTTCATTAGAATCGCGCGTTTAAAAATTTTTACCGGAAAATTATAAATTTTATGCGAATTATTATACAATAGACTTTATATTATTTTCGACACTTTTATCAAAATATGTTTCAAATCGAGACATTTCGTGTTATTAATCGGAAAATGTAAAATTTTTAAAAATTTCGTCGGCGTTTAAAATTATTTCACGTATTATTACATAGGAGGGCATGGAGAATAAAAGGGTTAATGAAAACACGGATTTCTGAATATAGTAGATTCATAAAGAACGCTTAGAAATCTATCCGAGGAAATAATAGAAAAATTTATAACGACGGAGACGTGTTTTATCGATCGAAAAAAACAGTGCTCTGATGCCTAACAATAAGCAGCTGATATATACAGCACTTGTTCGAATAATCCAGATCTTACCAAAGATACAAAAATATTAAAATACAAACAGCTATCTTTAGGAAATTACGAACGCTCTCTGGTACATAGCCGACGCAACTATACATGAAACCTAAATACATGCAGGTAAACTAGAAGCCCATCCTAACTGCTTGGCTGAACACATATTGGACATTTCCAACGACGTGAGAAGATTAAATATCGCAGTAAACCGATCGGTCTAGTTCATGGTAATAGATATCGGGCAAGCTTTGTAGCGTAATATTAAAACACTTAAATACATGCGCTTCGACACATATGTGAACAGAGATATAATTACTTTTCATTACGTATAAAGTGTGGAATGTAATTATCTTTAAAAATTAAACCGGCATAAAAGGAATTAAAATCAGTAAACCTTTTTTTTTATAAAAAAAAAACACACAAAGCTTTTCGGTTGTTAAGCCATTACCGAGTTGAACATAATATGAAAAAATATAAATATATATAACATCAAAATAATATAAAGTGTAAAAATATTAATTTAGATATACAATTAACAAAAATTAACGAAATGAAAAAAAAACAGTATTAATAAAATAATCTAATAGAGAACGTGTAAATTCAGATATAACCATGTCACAATAGCGCAGAAAATTAAAAATAAATAAAAGGTTCTGTTAAATAAAAAAATTACGAATTTTTTCATATACTTCTTAAAACTAATTCTTCGTCAAAATTTATCGTCAAATTTAATAAATTATTTTTATCGCTTTCTTTTATTATTTCCATTTTTTCGAGTAGTTTTCTTTTTTCTATAATGTTTTTTTTTTTTGTATAAAAATTGTTATAATTTTTGTCAATATTACTTATTTTGTGTTTTAATTCTTTACAATATTTTCCAAATTATGATTTTTCATCGTACGAATTTAAATCATCCTTAAATAATATAACGAATTGTTTGCCTGTTTCTCCGATTTACCTGGTCATTGTGACATCTCCATAGAGTTCATACACATTGGCGAAAAGTGCTATGAATTCTGAAAATCGTTTTCCCTATATTCCTCCTAGCGACCTATATGACATGATTAGGAGAACTTTTAAAACTGACTGGGTTGAAAGAATACATAATTCTTCAATCAAAGGTAAAACCTACAGTATTGTTCAAACTGAATTTTTCCATGTACCCAGTACTATGTACCTCCTGGGATCCGGAGCTCTAATCGGAATGGGACGCATCCACAGGTGGTGGATAGTGGAACGACCAGTAGATATACTGACCAACTGCGAATAACCAATAAACAGTCGCGAACCAAGAGGGCTACTGGTGGAAAATCTCCAGCATACGATTCCAGTAGTAGTGACAGGGTAAAGAGACACGAGAATGCAGATGGACAGCTTGAGGACCTGTACTAAAAATCTGTAGAAATCCTATGACTGTCTCTCCCTCAGCGGGTTTAGGTCGCCGTAAAAGCCTTAAACTGTGACCTCCTCAGTAACAAACCACTACCTCGCAGTTAGGATGTTTATCCGAAGGCTAAGGGAGATAACCCTGACAGAAAACAAAAAACACTGCCTTGTGGTCAGGATTTTTCTCCAAAGGCTAAAGGAAGTAAACCCTGACAGAAAATCCAGCGGAAAGCAAGAGGGAAACTACCGCTGTATTTTTCACCAGGTAATCATGGCAGAAAATTTCAAAATGGCCGTGAGACCGGTACAGCCCTTTGGTGGGCACAGTGAGCGATGAATACCGCCGTCTGACAATACCAAGTTTATGAAGATAGGAACACGGAATGTTAGACCAATGTATCAAATTGGAAAAATAAAAAATGTAATACAAGAAATGGATAGAATTCAAATAGACAATTCGATATCTGTGAACATAGAAGGGAAGGAAATGGTGAAATGTACTGTGATGGTAAGAAGAAATTCTACTATGCAGGAAAACCCGGATGGTATACATAAAAACGGAGAGTTGGAATAATAATTAATGAGGAGCATGTAAATTTGGTGACTTCATTTACCCCCTTTTCAGAAAGAATAGCAGTGCTAAGGCTTAAATCAAGGAATGTGTCATCAACATAATACAAACATACGCACAAAGATACGATTAATAAGTAAACAAATTTTACGAGGACTCGCAAACAGTAATTGACAGCACCAGAACAAACGAAATTACCTTGGTCATGGGTAAACGTCAAAGTTGGAAAAGGAAGAAGAGAAGATATAATTGGCCCTTTTGGACTAAACGAACGGTAGAGGAGAAGAATTATTTCAGTTCTATAAAGAAAATGATCTTGCTATAATGAACAATTCGTTTAAATTACCTGCAAGGCGTTTATTTACTCGGACATCTCTAAAGGATAAAGAAACGATAACACAGAATCAAATAGATTTTATTATGACAAAGAAACGTTATAGAAATGCGATTAAAAAAGGTTACAACATACCCTGGAGCAGATATAGAATCGGATCATAATCCAGTAGTTGCTAGGTTTAAATTTAAGTGGGAAATTAGAACAAATCAAAACAGAACAAAAGTAAGAATTGACGTTGCTAAGCTGGAAGATAAGAAATTACAAAATGCATAAGAGAAGAATTAAATGTAGCATTCAAAAACGAATATAATGAAACTGAAAACAGTGACATAAATAGGAGCCAAACTTAAGGAAATATGTCTAACGAAAATGAAGCAGGAAATATAAAAAAGAAAAAATCACGGATGACCGATGAGATCTTAGATATGATGGACCAAACGGTGTAAAGCAAAAGAAACAGTAGAATACTTAAGCATCAATAAAGAAATTAGGAAGAAAATTAGACAAGCAAACAATGTTTGGATGGAGGCTAAATGCGATGAACTGGAAGAACTAGAAAAAAAATATGATATTGTAAATATCTAAACAGATTACGGGAATATACAGAAGAAGAAAACCAATGAAATTGCTAACAAATGATGGAAAACTGATAGTTGATTTAGAAGAAAAACTACAGATATGGAAAACATTTGTAGAAAAAACATACAATGACAGAAAGAAAAACGCTAATCAAAAAGAAGTAAATGATGATGAAAAAGGAGAAAAATATGAAATTTTGAAATCTGAAGTGGAATCTGCAATAAAAAAAAAAAAATCAAAGACAAAAAAGACAATGGGTGGGGCGAATTACCAAGTGAAATATTTAAAATGTTGAACGAAGAAAACATCCAGAAACTGACTAACTTATTTAATGCAATATATAACACAGGGGAATTATCGAATGTGTGGCTAAAGTCAATGTTTGTTACATTACCAAAAAATTAAACGGCAAGCAGATGCGATGAATATAGAATGATTAGTTTCATGAGCCATCTATTGAAAATATTTATTAGGATAATACATTCCAGAATTCGAACGAAATGTGAAGAAAATTTAGACGATACTCAGTTCGGATTCCGATAAAGTCTCGGAAATAGGGAAGCACACTTCTAGCCTTTAATACACTCGCTCAAAAATATTGGTAGTATGGGAAGGATATGTATGCATGCCTATTGGGCTATGATAAGGCCTTTGACAGAGTAAGTCATGATAAACTGATTGAAATTCTGGAATAACGCAAGATTAACGATTTTTATCTTAGAAGCTAATGTATTAATAGACGGAAAAGAGACTGAGGCAGTGAAAATAAACAGAGGAGTACGACAAGGTTGTATCCTGTCGTCTTTTTTATTTAATATTCAAATAAAGTATTTAAACAGACGTTGGTGGAAATAGAAAAATGAATTTAAATTAATGGTAAATATATAAACAACTTAAGATATGCAGATGATAATGTCCTAATGACGGAATCGATACAAGATCTTCAGGAAATAGTAGATAGAGTAAACCGAGCAAGACTATGGTCTCACCATCGATGAAAGAAAAACATAATTTATGATAATAAGTCGCCAAAAACAACTATTAACAAAAATATTAATTAACGTCAAAGAAATCGAGCCGGTACAAGAATTTAAATACCTGGGAAGCATTATAACAAACAGGGTACACTCGGAGACAGAAATCAGACACAGAATTATATATGCAAAAATAGCTTTTCAAGGACTTTTATTAACTAATCGAGCAATCAATATAAGAATCAAGCAAAGAATGCTGAAGTGTTATGTTCATGCCGTTCTATTATATGGCGCAGAGGCTGGAACATACACAGCAAGTCTTTCAAATATCTAGCAGCATGTGAAATGTGGTTCCACCGTAAAATGTTACGTATCCCCCGGATATAGAAATTAAGTAATGATGAAGTACTGAAGAGAAGTTATACAGAAAGATATCTAGTAGAAGAAATAAAGAAACGAAAAATAAGTTGTTTTTGTCATATAATTAGAGGAAGCAAGTATGAGCTGTTTAATAATTCAAGGAAGAATAGAGGGTCGGAGAGGACCCGGAAGAAAGAAAACGACATGGTTACAAAATATAAAGCAATGGACGGGACTTGAATGTATCAAAAAGCTGATGCGGGCTGCCGAAAATAGAAATATCAATGCTACGATGTCGACGCGCAGTAATGCGTAAAGCACATGAAGAAGAAGAAGAACCCCGGCTCAAACACATTTCTTCTGTTATTCCGATCACAACTCTCTGCAGATTTAACACTGTCATATGCGTTCTGGTCATTCTAGAGTATTGTAAATCAATCCTCCATATATTCATTGTACCAATCAGAGTAGCGTTAATTTTAGAGAAGATGTTAACCATTTATTTTTGAACTGCGGGTGGTTCGAACATATATGGATTTGCTTGATAAATTATTCTATTTCGGTATTTTCCCTCCTTACTGTGTGTTATTCTTGTTATGTTTGGATGTTTGTGTTTTAATAGTATTATTTAAATTCATTAGTATGAATCATATTCTAATTTAACAGTTGGTTTTTGTTTTGAGAGTAATTTTCCTTTTCCTCTTTTTATATCTTTCCTTGTGCTTACAGGAGACACACCTCAAACCCTCAGATAACCCACAAATAAAGAACTACAACATCTTTAGGCATGACAACATCCATGGTATTAGGGCTAAGGGTGGAGTGGCAACCTTAATTCATACTTCAATTCCTTGTAAACAAATAAACATAAACACCCTACTATAGATAATAGCAGTCACCCATACCATATTCGAGCATCACCATTTGCAACTGCTATATACCCCAAACTCTTTCGATAGCTGTCATAAAATCCAATCCATACTCACACAACTCAAAGCACCCATAATTATGCTCGGAGACTTTAATGCTCACTCTCCCCTTTGGAGAGCAACTTTCACCAACAAACACGGTCACATCATCAATGATGTCATACTATCTAATAATTTCGCTACTCTACTCCCACCAAGCCACACACATTTTAACTTGTCATATAATACATTTTCCACCATAGATCTTGCCCTGGTTTCACCTACACTATACCCTCTCCTCAGTTCTTCAGTTTTTGATGACTTGTGCTCTAGCGACCATTTCCCAATTATCATACAAATCACAACACCAAACACTACTACTCAAGTAACACAAACACCGCATCTACTTTTCCACAAAGCAGATTGGAAATTTTACACAAATGCAGTCATGGTACCCATCAAACCACTCAATTCTATTAAAGAAAACCTGAACATATTTCTTGAGGCAATCTTTAAAGCCGCAGACACAACTATATCCAAATCAGCTCCAAACATACGTCCAAAAAGTGTCCCATGGTGGTGCAATGAGATTGCGGTAGCAATCCAACAACGTAAACGTGCACTCTGGAAATATAAACACTCACAGTCAATCACCGACCTAATTAATTTCAAAAAATCACGCACTATAGCTCGTAACCTCATCAAAAAATGTGAATCTTGACACAAGTTTGTTTGTTCTATTCCAGAGTCAGTATCAAATCATATGTGGTCAAAAATTAAAAAAATTAATGGCGTAAGTCACTCCTACGCCATTAAAGATAGGTGGGAAAACTATTTTTGGTCCAAATGATGTAGCCAATTCCCTCGCCCAACACTTTGCAAGCCAATCTTCATCCCTGAGATATTCGGCCGCTTTTCTTGATACAAAATCAGCGGTTGAAAAAGAGCAAATACATTTCCCACAAGATCCTCCTGCACCATACAACTCTGACTTTAATATCTCAGAACTAAACTTTCAGCTCAACCAACATACATTAAAACACTGCACCCCGTCTCGATTCAGTACATCTTTACATTATAAAATACCTTCCATCAAGTGCAAAACTATTCCTTTTAAATTTATACAACCAAATATGGAGATCTAACATCATTCCTAAAAGCTGGAATTCAGCTATAGTTATTCCGATACTAAAACCCAACAAAAATCCCTACTTCCCAGATAATTACAGACCAATATCTCTACTGAGTGTTCTTTCAAAAATGCTGGAGAATATGGTTAATAGGCGTTCCTTATTTTTCGTCGAAAATAACAATCTCCTTTCTCCTTTGCAAGCTGGTGGGCGTAAGACGAGATCGGCTATAGATCATCTCCTCACTTTACAGAGGCAGATGTTAACATCACAACATGATGAACAGCACTTATATGCTGTATTCGTCGATTTAGAAAAAGCGTTTGACCGCTTGTGGCGATATGGACTATTAATAAAAATAAAGTCCGCCGGCATAACCGGTAATTTAGGCAACTACTTATGCAGTTTCCTAAACAACCGAACTTTTCAAGTTAAGATCGGTTTGTCAAAATCGACACCAGTTCAGACTGAAAACGGTGTTCCACAAGGCTCTGCACTTAGTGCAACCTTGTTCATGTTATATATCGATGACATAGCAAATTACACCTCACAGCCTGTTACCGCTCGGCTTTACATTGACGATCTTAATATAAGCTTGTCATCCAGTATTCCTTCTAATGCACAAAAAATCCTACAAAAAACCATAGATAGTTTGCAGCAATGGTCTGATACGAAAGGTTTATATTTTTCTACATCCAAATCATCATACATTATTTTCCATAAGAGGCTATCATCTCCCAGTTTTTCTTTAAGTATAAATAACTATCCCTTAAGAGCCAAAACAAGAGTAAAATTCCTAGGTTTATTGTTCGACTTCAAATTAACCTGGAGTTATCATATAACTGAAGTCAACAGGTGCTTAAAACTACTCCCAATTCTAAAATATTTATCAAACCCAAAATACAATATAAAAACCCAAATCCTCTTAAATATCTATAAATCTATAATCATATCACGAATCAACTATGGGTGCCAGGTATACTCAACAGCCAGTAAATCTATATTAAGAACATTAGACACAGTACACCATGCTGGACTTCGATCCATCCTTGCAGTACATCAGAGCTTGTGCATTAGAAGGATCTTTTCCACTTATATACTACAGAAAATATCATACCTCTATTTAAGCAGTCCGCTTAGCTACAATAAAACATTTTCATACACCAAAGAACATACATCTCCTAACCCCCATTTTGCAAATGACCCTATACCAAACCTACTTAACATATTATCAACATATCACATAAGCTTCATTCCAAAATCAATATTTTACAATATAATGATACCTGCTTGGGACCCTTCCGAAACAAAAATAGATTTATCTCTCATACAGCACAATAAATCTACACACCCTACAAATATAAAAGAAATGGTATTAAGCACTCTTCAAAAATACAATGACTACACACGCATACAGACGGAGCAAAATCTACAGCAGGCGGCGAGAATTCACCAGCAGCTTGCTCTTACCAAATTGATGGTATACTACATTCAATCCGACTAAGCGATGGATGCAGAGTTGTATGGAATTATGTACTATATTCAGTACATGAGATCAGCTGTACTTCCATGTCAAAGAGCATTGATTATAACAGACTCCCTCTCCTCTCTACAACTAATATGCCGTCAAGACAATAAAAATACCATAATATTAGAAATCCAACACAATCTACACACACTACATAAGGAAGGAAGGGAAATCTGCTTTCTGTGGATCCCAAGTCACACTGGGATGCACGGTAGTGATAAAGTAGACCTTGGAGCTCGGTCTATAGTACTTTCACCAGTACCAGAATACTCACCACCTCCATCCACATTAGTTACATGTACTCATGAATAATAGTAAACAGGAATGGACCACCGACTGGACCTCACAAACAACCTTCCTTAGGAGCATAACATCAACCATAGAACCTTGGTGGCCTCCAGATGGTACAAACAGAAAAGAATCTGGTACTAAACCGTCTACGTGCGGGTCATACAGCCATATCGCACAATTATCTTTATACCAAAAGTCCTCCACCAACAAACTGCCCCCTATGCGGACATTTAACAGAACCAACAGTCATACACTTAATCTACAACTGCCAAACACTCACACCACACAGGATAAAAACACAAAATACAGGGCCCGATACACAAAATACGCTCAAACAACCCTTAATCAATAGATAGTATTCTGGATTTTTCAAGAGAAACCGGACTCCTAGCATACATATAAACTAGACACACGTCACCTTATGCTGTAATAACCCTGGTAGTTACAAACGGCATATGAAGATTTACACAATATTAAAAAAAAATCTTTCCTTTTTATCCTCTCTTGCTATATTAATATTTTATTGCTTTTTTCTCTTCTCTTAGTTTAATCTAATTCGTTCGTTATATTCATTTATGATTTATTTTTGTTCCCTCGGTGGCCAGATGGTACGTATAGCCAGGCCATAAAAAAATAATAATTCATTTTATCTTTATCAGTATACTGTAAGATTTTTTCCATATTTAATCAATTACAGCTATTATTTGTTATTGCTAAATCAATTTTATATTTGTTAACACTATTTTTATTAATTTATATATACGACTTGCTACATAATTTATCTTTTTTTTTTATCCTTTTCAGTACCTTTATTGTAAAATTGTTTCAATGTTTCATCGATTACAGTAGGGTTATAATTATTACTGACTGCTATTTTCTCTGTTTACTTTATCATTATCTGTTAAGTAACCTAAATTACAATTTTGTTAATCAACAGGCGTGCCAAAAATTATTATTATTTTTTTTTAAATCGTAATTCCTAATTTAATCCGGTCGCGCGCTTGTCTAAAAATCATTGTACGGAATTTGCTAACGAAATAAAATAAACTTTAATCGAATAATCGTTTTATGATAAACGATTATTTATAATCTCGACTCTGATGACGATCTACACCACGCTCTTCCGAAGTACTTTGTTCCCGTTAAAAGATTTTTACAAATAGTAATCTTTACTCTCTTATCGAAGTCGATCGCTCCTCCTAATTTTGAAGTAAAGTTTGAGAAAGTTTTCACACTCGACTGATGACGTTAAGAAAAAGATAGACCAAGAAAATTTTGCAAGTTTTGTAACGACTAAGAAGAATCTAATTCTAATAGCTAGCTTTGGGGAAAGTTTATCATCGAGTCGTCAAACGACGTCTTTTTCACTCGCGAATTTAAAAAAAAAAAAACTTTTTCTTTTACTTCGTCAAACTTTACGCTAACGTCAAATTCTTTTCACTTTCCAGTTCTTAGCTGATCCGTATAGAATTCGTTTCACGCGACCTTTAGAGCCATTTTTCAATTCCGACTGCGCGAGAATTCGTCTTTATTTATTATTATTATTATTATCATCTGGTTACTTTTATAAAAAGATGATGAAGAACGAGTTGAAGAGAATTTAATTTATTTAAATTACGAACGTAAAAACAAAATTGACCTTAATAGATGATATAATAAAAGTGCACGGTATAAATATAAAAGTTACGATGAAAATAATACAAAAAAATCTGAAAAAAAATAAAACCCCGGCACGATAAAAAGAGAAACAAAATAGCGTGCGACAAAGAGGCAAAATCGATTACAGCTAATTTACTTAATACGTAAAAATAAACAAATATAGGAAAAAAGAAAAATAATTAAATTAATCTAGCGTCGCGTATATCACGTAAGCTGGGTAACCCCTATGGCTTTAATTCATTTTCACGCATTTTACAATTTTCTTTAAAAAAAAAAACACATTTTCAAACAAACTTATTGATGTAGAAAAATAAAAGCTAGACAGCATCTTCGAGGCTATTGAAAGAATTCGAATAGCTTTTGCAAACCGTTGTAGTAAACATGATTATCGAAGGCCGTAACGAGAGCCCGTTTAATTTTAACACCAATTTACGGCCAGGGTAATGGTTGCATTCTTGTTGAGAAAAGAATAGCGTCGATTATCTCAAGTTTCAGCTTCGAACGTTTACGGTATTTACAAATAGCGAAGACGGATTTTTACAATCTAACTAGGAAACACTTTGTTAAATCGTGCGTATGAAGCATAATGATGTACGGATCGAAAACTTGGACGATGAACCAACAAATGTATAAACAAAAAAAAAAAAATAGAGTCCTGGCGTAGATTACAGAAAATTAGTCGGACAAAAAAAGTGACAAACGAAAAAGTTTTTAAAAAAATAAAACGAAACCTAAATTCAGAAGCTAAAAATTAGAATTAAAGGTATAGGCCACTTATGATCGACACCACGTTTCATGGAACTAATTGAAGGGTAAATGGTAAACGATACGAAGGAAGGTCAACGAGTAAATATATAGATGAAATAATAGAAGATACGGGAGCAACAAGTTATGCAAACCTTAAAAGAAGGATAAAAAAAAGAGAATTTTAGTTGAACTCACTAGGATGTCTAAGGTCATCCGCCAATGTACGGATTGAGGAAAATAAGATTATAAATTGTACCGGGAGACCTATAAGAATTACAAGTTCAAGTCGTTCGCGTAAAGAGCAGTTTTAATCAATTGGAATTTTACGTAAATCATTTAATAAAAGTAGAAGGTATTTAATACACTAGTAATTATTCCGTTCACTCTAATAACGTGTAACCTTAAATATTTATATTTTTATACAATCGGCGTTATTGTATCTAGCTAGCATTAATAGCGATTGGAATTTATGTATTATAATCTGCTTGTATCGTATGTTGTTGCATTACTTTTTATATGAAATTAACGAAACTCATTGAACACTGTCTTTATGTAACAAGCCTCTTATTCGTAGTTTTGACACGTTTTTCTTCAATAATAGTTTCACACGGCATATATATGTTCATTGTATAAAAATATCGCATTATGTGTAGATGGAGTTTGTAAGTGTGTATGTATGCGATTATGTGTGTGTGTGATGTATTTGCAGTGGCGGCTCGTGGTTAAAAACCTAACGTTTGCAATTACACCTTACTCCCACCTTCTCAACACACGCACGCAGGAAAAATATTTTTTTATATTTTTTTGTTTCACACAACATCACGAAGTAACATTAATAATAAAAGTCAACAAAATGTAATACAAATACAAGAACCTTTTAAATCCATAATCACATAAACTAAAAATTATGAAATGAGATTATCGATCCCAAGATAAAAAGTTATAATAATAAACCGAAATATATTAAAAATTTATTTCCGCGTGAAAAAGTACAAATTTTAATTAGAAAAGTACAAACATTTTGAAAATACTAAAACGAAACAATTCGATAAATTCTACGCATAATAGTTCAGTATTCTTATTTTGTCACAATTTACACAAAACAATGAAATGTTCAATCGCAGTATAAATAATAACAGTAAGGGGAAAAAATCTAGATATATTAATATCGGTCGGTAATAATATGAACAACATAAACTGGAGAGAAGCGATGAAACAATTCACAGGCGGAAAAGTACACAGTAAAAAAAATACCAATAGAAATTTGAAGAAGAAAAACTAACGTCGGAAAGAGATGAAATATAACTCATAGACTCGTTTCTTTGTTGACCGGTAGAATGCGCACGAAAGCACACCCACGTGTTATGAACAAAAACCTCTTCTGCCGTGTCAAGTGTGTGTACTTCAAGGCTTCTAGTTGCAAAACGATTGCAACCAGCAATCGCTAATACAACCCTATGTAAACTATATAAGTAACATTAGTCGAAAAATCTCCATATAACGCTGTATATGTATTTCCAATGCCTTCTACAGGTTGCATCGAGTGTGTAATCACTAACCGTTGTAACTAGGCATTTCGAAACACTTTTTTAAAAGATGTTTTACTTTTTATAATATATTCTAGGACAATATAATTAAAATTAATTTATTTTGTTCAATCTCTATAAAATAATTAGTACTTTAACTATTTTATTATATCATCAAATTTTATGCTGTACTGGATATTTCTGGTGGTTGTGTAACCATGAAACTTTTATATAGGAGCCGCCACTGTGTGTTTGTGATGTGAGTGAAAAAAAAATTCTATTTTATAGGCGTTTTATTTTATGTACCTAAATTACCTTGAACCTGAAACTTGAAATAAATTTGAATTTGAATTTTCATCGTCATCATTATTAATATTATCATGACTATTCAACAGTTTTTTATTTCTTATTTTCCTATTACTTCATCTCATTACTTCTTTCTATTTGACATGTAAATTTCACCTAGTTTCGGGTCGCATTTATGCGCAATAGTGTATTCGGATGTAGAAATATGCAAAGTTCAAAGTTTTGTTAGATTTAACATTCACAATGCACTCTAGGGACGTATTAAACAATAACTCTTTTCACGCCAACACACACACATAATATATATATATATATGTATTTTGTGTATAATAAGTACATAGAGACATACGTACATATATATTACACAAGTGTATACATGCATACACATATATATATACTAGCTGCAGAAAACTTCGTATCGCCCCAGAATCAATAAATGTATTAACTTATTCGCTGAATTAAATAAAACACAAACACTGATGTAGAATTAGGAATTATACAAAAAAAAAATTTGAAAAACTATATGCTTAGTGTATATTCAAGATATATCACATTCTCATGCTAAAAGCATTGTAGAACCGGTCGATCAGAAAATCGCTCGAGAAATTTAAAAAAATCGAAAACCGAATTTTAAACTCACGATTTCTCATTACAAGTTAATTTTTGTAAACTTTATGTTAAATGATAATACTCAACGTCTTCTTTCGTCTAACGTCAACCCAAACCCCCTATCTATCATAGGATCCTTAGAAACGGGACAAACCTCCCAAACCCTTTAACCTTAATTTTCTCGATGGGTATTTAGTATAAAAATACGACTATACCAATATTAGACGCGTATTGTAATGCCGCATAACTTTCGTTTGAACTATTTTACCAAATTAATTATCGCGAAAAAAGTGAATCCGGATAATCTAGTCTCTATTGTATATACATACATACATAGTATGTATATTGTTTATATACGTAACTATATAAGATGCGGTAAAAAACTCAAAATAAAATAAATTTGTTTCTATTACTATCAAGAACTTTGTTTTCACTGTCCAAACATGCTCATAATATATATTGGATAAGACTGCTATCACGCGTTAAACACTTTTCCGTACGTAAAGTTTCTTGTTATGTAAGTAACAAGATAATATAATATATATTATTACTTTATTTTATTTTATTAATCTTTTCAGTAGTGAAAATGACTGGTGTTAAAACTAATATTTATTTTGACACCAGTATGAAACACATAGATGTAATTAAATAACCATTAAGTGAATCGCATAATATGAAAGTAAATTAAAGGATGGCATATTTGAAAACCTCGGGAAATTTTGGGTAATTTAAAAACTAAATTTACTAACTTAAATAATAATTTTGAAGAATTAAAGAGAAATGCTGAAAATAATATTACGAACATTGTTTCCGGTGTAATTTCAGATAAAAAACAAACTTACGCTTTCAAATTAAAAACTAAGTTATTTACAAATAGTAATTTAGTAGCCAAAAACCAAATTTGAAACTTTAATAATTGAGGATACTAGAAATTCCGAAAATAGGAATTTGAATACTGATCTAAGTAAAATTAACACATGTCAAATTGGTGTAGATATCGGCTTTGTAAAACAACAAAAAAAATTAAACTTATAATAGGTGTTAAGGATAAGTGTTAATTCGAAACACTAAAAAAAAAAGTAACTAATAACTTTACAAATATAAAAACGAAATTAGCATCAAAGAAGGATCCAATGATCTCTGTTGTTGATATTCACCATACCACTACAGAAGCAGATATTTGTAAAGCAATTAAAAATAAAACTTGGAAAAATTCGAAGTTACTTACATTTAAAAAATAAAAACAAATAATGGTAAATTTAGTACGTTCATCCGTTTAGACCCGAATCATATCATTTATTAATTGAAGTGGGTTATATGATGGTGAATTAGTGCAAATGTAAGGTGTATGACTATGTTCCAGTCATCCGTTGTTTCAAATGTTGCCGTTTTGAATATATGAGGAACGAATGTAAAACTGATCTTACTAATAATAAATTTAAGATGGACGATGAACAACTGCAGACAAAATGTTATATAATTTTATTTTGCTCATACTTGCGTGCAACATGAAAAAGAAAAAGGTAAAATTTCATTCACGGACATAAAAAATATTATTACAAATCTTACAACACATTCTCCTACACTTGTCCATTGTATATGAAAATTGTAAAGTAAAACTTAACATTAACTACGACTAACGTAAAATTAATTCTACAAAATATTAATCATTGCACAAATGCGCAATCATTACTTATTAATAAACCATATAATAGTAATGTTTTAACCATTATTTGTAACCCATAAATGCACGTTAAAGTAAAATGTAACTTTTTAATTTACTCTAATTACGTTGCTGTCTGTAGTAACATTAAAAATGTAAGTTGCACCAAAGTTTCTGATTACATTATTAAAGTTACTGTGAACGATAATGTCATTTTTGGAATATATTTTCCACCTTATACAGACTTGCAACATCAATTTATGTTATTGCTTAAACTTATTAAACAAAATTGTAAACAAAGTATAATAATCTTCGTTGATTTTAATTCACGAGTAAAATTTATGGAAAAAAAGAATTTCAATCGCACATTCAGAAATGCACAGTTCGAAAATATCGTGTATTCTGGTAATTTAACAATTAAGAATGATTACAACATTCATACGTTTCAAAATCACAATGGAACAAGCTTAATAGATTATGTGCTAGTAAATTATAACTTTAAGTATAAATTATCTGATTAACAAAACAAAATAAAAACAAAGTTAATCACTATAAAAGTTACTTTATTAATGCAAAGCTTTTCAATATTAATGTCATTTTCAAGCATAGTATATATGCTTTCTGCTTGAAAATGACGTTAATGTCTAAAAGCGTTGCATTAATAAAGTAACTTTTATAGTGATTAACTTTGTTAATATTTTGTTTTGTTAATATTTTGTTTTGTTAATACATAAAATCACCACTTTCCAATACATCAACATATAAAATTATAAATTATCTGTTAATGTTCAGGAATTTCATTTAAGCGATCACAGAAATATGAGTATCGATATTTTTGATATAAGTGTTGATAATTATAATAATGTACTTACCTTAAATATGGATTTGTTCATCAAGAATATAAATGCAAATTCAATACTAATTTTTGAAACAAATATTAAAGTAGCAAATACGTAACAAGAGGTAAACTATATTGTCGATCAGTTTACTAATTATTTTAGCGGTAATTATCTAAAGTTATGAAATCTATAGTTAACAAATCATGGTGGAATAAAGAATTAGAATATTTTTAAGTTAGGAAACTTAATAATATCAAACATAAAAATTTCATAAATAAATTAATATATAACGTAACTTTAAAATTATATAAATGCAAAATTAAATATTCCAAATAAAAATCCTGAAGAACTTTTTGTACTTCTTCTATTTAATAAATTTAGAGTGTTTTAAGATTCTTGATTTAAAAATTCATGACGATACTGCAGTTCATTAATCACCAACAATTTAAATAAAGTGAGTTTAATTATGAAATCATTTTTTAATTTGAAAAAACTGTTCGTATTTTATTGTCTAAAATCACGGATAAAAATAAGCGTTTACATTTTGATGTGACATACCAAGAGCTTAAAAAAAGTATTATAACGAAACTTAACAATAGAAAAGTAACATCGATAGATGGTATAACTAACAAAGTTATTAAAATCATATTTTTTACTTTCCAAATTTATTATCAATGCTGTACAACAGATTTTTGCAACTTAATTTGTTACGAGACATTTGGAAATGTGCTAGTATTATAATGTTGAATAAACCAAATAAATATTTAGGCAAAGTAAATGGATATAGATCAATATTTTTATTAAATTCGCTTAGCAAAGTTTATGAAAAGATTATTTTAAAATTTTTCAATAATGAAATTAATAATACATCCATGCTCGATGCATATAAATATGGTTTTAGAAAATTTGTTTCATTTATTGATGGTGTAATTAATTACTATACAAAACGTTTTAAACAAAATTAAATTACAATGTACTTTTATTGACTGCGTATTTCATAATTAAGTTTATTACTATATTTTAATAATTTTTAGTCTAAAAATAAATATTGGTGCCAATTGATTTGAACAAGTTTCGTTTGCTTTCTCTTGTTTCGAATAAACACCTAACGCATATATTATAATACGTAGTATTTCTTTTTAAAGTTCAATAATATAACGATCGATTTTCTTTATGCAAACATCGAACTATATATCCGGATTTTCAATTATTCGTATTTTCGATTATCCGATTTACTCACAACACCGATTAGTCTGGATAATCGAGTATCTATTATATATACATACACACTTATACATGTATATATATATATACATATATATATATATATATATATATATATATATATATATATATATATATATATATATATATATATATATATATATATATATATATATATATATATATGTATATATATATATATATATATATATATATATATATATATACATATATATATATATATACAAAAACTCAAAATAAAAGAATCATCTGTTTCCAGTGCTATCAAGAACTTTTGTTTTCACTGTCCAAACACGCGTGCATATATATATGTGTATATATATTTGTATATATACAAACACACATACATATATACCTATATATATAGATGATTATTAATATAATTTTAGGATGTATATGAATAAAACTATGTCGTAAAATTCATTTTTCCGCAGCATCGCTTCCAATATAAAATTATAATCCGCTTAACGTATATATATATTCGTACAAACCCGGTATTGCACCCATTCATGTTCGTACAGGATGATAGTTCCAACAAGAGTTTAAGTTATCAATAACGGTGCCCACATCAGCTTAACGGGGAAAGAAGTAATATTATATAGTCATTAAAAAATACAAGCATCCTTTCGTCAAACACATACACAGACACATATATATATATGCATGTTTTCCTACTGAATAATACACACCAAAACGTCACTCTTTCAAATAATGTTGCAATTCAATATTTTGCAATTATCAACGAAGCTACCAACACCGGCTGAACAGCGAAATAACTAATATTACATAGTTATTAAAATGCGGGCGTTCATTCGTAACTAATACACCGTATTGTTTTCATATTCAGAATTTCAACCTTTCCAATTGTTTTACAATTGCTATCATCGACGACTTTGGCATATCAGCTTAACGGGGAAAGAACTGATATTAATAATGCAGACGTTCTCACGCATATATTATGTAAGTCGACGGAATAGCCTTACGCCCAGAACACGGATTTCTGTTCGGAAGATAATTCTGCAAAAATTATCATAAAAAAATAAAAATATAAATAATTCTAATATTATCGCGTGGAAGGCAATGACAAATAACAACTTTTATCTAAAAAGATAATAAATTTTCATCATTTTCTATTTTATTTTCATTTCGTCAGTTTTATGGCGCACGATTTTTCAACCCTTTTTTTTTTTATTTTACTTTTATTAGGCTTTCAAGGATCCTATCTTTCTGTTGAACGTCATCTCATACGGTGAGGGAAGTAAGTAGCGGTTATATAATTTTGCGTGATTACCTTATAGTGTTCCGTGCATATCGTAAAAGAACGTGCAACTAAATTATTTAATTATTGCGCTACGTCTAACGTTACGTTTATAAATAATTGGTAGATATCAGTCCTTAAAACGTACATACAAGAGTAATGTTTATGGAGCATAAGCCTATTTGACAAATGTGAATATTCTAAAATAATATTTATTTTTTTTTAATATTCAAAATTATGTGAATCTGTGTAGAGCTAATAAAACTGATATTTCTAATCTAAGGTTCTAATTTTTGCACACATAATTATAAATTTTGATATACAAGGTAAATGAATATTCTTAAGTAGCATACAATTAAACACCTATATTGAAAGATATATCCCTTATGAAAAATACAGCGTATTTTCTATAAAAAACAGAAAGCAAATTGTTCGATACAGATTTCTTTTAAGTGATACTAACTAAGTGTCCCTTATTTTTAAAATAAACAATTCTTTAGCATTAAGTTCTTTCACAAGATAATTATTTATATAATTTTTTAAAGGTGTTTTCCTTCAAATTTATCATTTCCGTTCAGTGTACTACATTACTAATTACACAATTTTAATTATCTTTAATAGAGCTTTTCAGAATTTACGCATTTTACATGTTAATAAAATGAAGTAAATAATTATAACGAGATGAAATTATAGTTTTAAACAGAAAACAACTTAACTATAGAGCATCTAGTTTCATTATAGTTTGGAAAAGTGTTATATTTTATATATATTATATATGTGTATATGTATATATATGGCATGCTTAGAGTTGATGAGTACGTAATAAATTAAATTAAATATGAAAATTAATATAAACATAATAATAAAAACAGAAAATTCCAAGATTAAAAAAAAAAGTAAAATATGTATAAAGGCGTTAGTGTAATTCGTAGCGTTTTTCAACAACGATCGATCGATAAAATCGATAAAAACCGAAATTAATGAATTTCAGAGTAGAACAGAAATAATAAGAAAAGATAGAGATATATGTAATGTTATTCAGTACACAATGATAGAGTGAGAAAACAAACATCGTATGTTACACGTATAGCTATGTTATCGGGCTAAACATAAATAAAAGCTGCCGATGAAATAATAGTGAATATTATATATATATATATATATATATATATATATATATATATATCAGTTACCTAAACAGCTTATGAAAACATTCATTTTATCAACTTTGCTGTATGGCGCAGAAACTTGGGTGCTGGAACAAGTAGACTGTAAGCGACTCGAAGCATTTGAAATGTGGTGCTGTAGGAAGTTTCAACGAATATCCTGGACAGAAAAAATTATTAATCAAATAGTACTTGACAAAATGGGCGAAAGAAGAAATATCTTATACCGGATAAGGAAAACTCGACTGGGATAGTTTGGACATGTACTAAGATCAAATCAAAGTATATTATCCGCAATTATTGAATGGAAAATTGTTGGAAATCGACCGCGTGAAAGACCCAGAATGACGATTATAGACACTGTATTAAAATACACTGGAATGCAAAATTATGTGCACTTGAAGAGGACGGCAAGTGATCGTGTTGCGTGGCGCAGGATCGTGTTGGGGCAAATCAGCCAGATAGCTGTTACATAATCGTCATCATCAATTGTATATAATTTAATAAACACTTTCTCGGGGCTATCATATTCAGAGAAGAACGAAATAATAAAACTAGGATAATCTGTTCCTGAATTAAATATCATTCAAATAATGACATCATAAAATATATATATATATAATATATATAAAAATGCCACCGTTTTCAAAGGTACATCTGAAATTGTACAAAGTTAATTATTGAAAATAATAATATTAGAAATATGTCAGAAGTCAAGCTGTAATTAATTTTTACTTTGCCGCTGTTAGATGCGTACAAATATTCTATTAAATCATTTTAGTGACGTGGAATTCCGAATTCACTAAGTATTTGCCATTCTACTGAGTCAAATGCTTTTACATAGTCTATACAGCAGAAGTATGCATTAACATTATACCCCCGTTCCATTTTACGATTATTTAATTTATGTTTAGGATTTGGTCCCGCGTTCCTCTCCCTGAAACAAAAAACCTGTTTGTTCTACCGGTAGCTGTGGTAATAAATACGGTATCAATCGTTCGTGTATAATGTGGAGCATAACCTTGCTTGCACGTGATAGCAATGCTACGGTTCTATAGTTATGGCATAAATAACGCGCTCCTTTTTTCTAAATTTGTACATAAATAAATTGCGACTAATTATTCGGCCACATACTTCGTATCGCAAATTCTCTGACAGAGTGTGTGTAAAATTTTAGCTACGTTATCGCCTAGATTCATGAACATCTCCATGATTATTTGATCCTCATTTGTTTAGCTTTTGTATAGCTAGGTGAGAACCTCTTCCACTAGTATTGATGATTCCTTATCAGCTGTCGCATTTGGTACTACACTTTTGTATTACATTCCTCGTGCGTGAGTTTTTCGTAATAAGTTCACCATCAGGATTTTATTTTCTTTTGGTCCGTTAACATTTCCCCATTCGCATTTTCAATTTGCCGTATACCGTCAGGGGCGAATCTTCTCGTTATTTGTTTTATCTCGCGAAACATATCTCTTGTTCTATTTTCGTTTTTATTCCGTTCAATATTTTCACAAATATTATTTAGGATTTTGTCATTTCTGCATTTCTGTTTAATCTGTTAGGTCATTGCATTTGCAAACTGCTTCAGCACCATCCAAGCTTTTCCTCTTAATCCACGTTTCCTTCTTGTCACAGGGTTAGGCTAAGTTAAAACAAATCATCATTAAGTGCCGTCCCCGTATCGGAGGTAGGCGACTACTTACTATACATATTTTGTTGTACAGTGTAAGTAGCGTACTATGGCGCTGGCGTAGTTAAAACAAATAATGTGTATAAATTTTAAAATAGTTTCATTCAAATAATTTCGTTTCGGAGATGATCGAGTATATATATATATGTATATATATATATATATATATATATATATTCTCGTTTAATAAGATACGATATGCACATACGTGTATAATTTCACAGTTCAATTTAAACGAGTCGTATGATATTTTAGCAAACCGATGCTTACCAATTGAACAACCGAAAAACGATAGTTAAATTATCCGTTTTTATTTCTATCTTTTCTCTTAATCTGTCAGTTGTGTCAGCGCAATTGAGAAAATCGATTTGTGTCTTCCCGATATATGTAGGTTCGTATAACTGACGCTTCCAGATATCCTACAATTTCAAAATACGACACCAGCGACCGAATTTACGACAAAATTCTGGTATACTTCCTCGTGGGTATTAAACTTTTCCTCGTCGGATGCGTGAATGTTTCTATAGTAAACCCTTTCATCGAGCGGAAAAATTACACCATCTAGTTCTGCGAAAAATTTAATAATTTGCTAACGTAGTTCTGTATCCTTCTCTCTAATCCGGATTTTCGATATTTCTCGGATAGTAGCTTCACGTTACAAACCTAACATACCTATAATATATATATATATATATATATATAAGATGCACGTATTGGTAAATGTATATAAAACCTCTTCACAAGTTAACGACGTGTACAAACGGTAGTCGTATGAACTGATTTCCAATTGAATTCGAGGAGTAATACAGCCATTGACAACGGTTTCAAGCTTTTACGAACAGAGAAACAAGTGAATAAACGTATTTGCCTACCGCCGTAATATCTTATAGACGTAAAACAAAGACAGAGATAGAACAGTTGCCTGTTTTGCGCGATAATTTTCTCTATACACGCCTAGGTTAGAGCTTTATATTCGATTGGGCACAACGTGTCCAGACCTAAATCTTCATTTCTCTAGTTCACTCCTGGGAATTATGGGATATATATATATGTATAAACGTATTTAAATTTTCAACAACCAAACGTAGGTCAGAGGAAAATCAACATTTTTTTCAAATTTGTTTGACGTTATAATTAAAAACTAAAATTGTATAAAACACTATCGTTCATTCGCACATTGTACATTTAATCGCCACATAAACGTGAAATAGTCTATTAAAAATTAAGATAGAATACAAAAATGTCTGATTTAAAACAAAAACTTATTTATAACGGCAAATGACGAGTTACAATAAATATATTGGTTCATCATTAAGTGCCGTCTCCGTATCGGAGGTAGGCGACTACTTACCTGTACATATTTTGTTGTACAGTGTAAGTAGCGTACAAGGGCATTCATAATATAGTGTTAGTATATAGAGACACACACATCCGGCAGAACTGATTGTAAGCCTCGCATGTTTTTGTAATATATTATATTATTACTAGCGCGCATACGGTGTTGTGCGTGGTGGTTTGCTATTGACTTGCAGGCGACGACAATATTAGGATTATTTATATTCTTATTTTCTGATGATAAGTTTTGACCGATCGTATTCGAACTCGGTACCTTCCGTATAGAAGTTGCTCTAGCTACTAGGCTGTCCCGACGACTTTTATTTATTTATATTTATATATATATATATATATATATATATATGTATGTATGTATAGGGGGAATTAAAATATGTATAACTACTTGTTTTTTTAAATTTTTTTAAATGCACACATTTAAAAAAAAAATATAATATAACCTTATTGTAGTGATTTTTAAAAGAAAGAAAATCAAGAAGAAAGCATTTCATCAAACAGTTCTTCTGCACTCTTCTTCACTTCTTGTTATAATCTGTATAATTATATTTTTTTAGATAGGAGTAGTTGCACTCTTTTTTTTTTTTTTTTAATATTGTATTTATGAAATTTATCGTTTTTTGTGTAATGCTCCTTGAACCATCTCCTATAATGCTCGTCTATCTTGTATTACCCAAATTGGTTCAAGCGCTGAACATTCTAAAAAGCTATGTTCGAGTGAATCCGTTCCATCTGCGCGCATTCTGCAAAAATTACCGCTCGCTATCTTTTCAAATATATATGGAAATTTCAATGGCCCGTCATAAACTGCGTTACAAAATAACCCGGTACTAGATGTTTGTTAGATAAACGTTCTTCTATCCTAGCAATTATTTTACGCGGTCATCCTGTAATTTAAAAGAAAAAATATCTATAAAATGGTTTGCCGCGACTGGAAGGTTATAATTGTACATTACGAATGCGAACGATGTTTAAAAATGACAAATTCACAACCAAGTACCCGTCAAAGACACGAACGACACACAACGAACACATATATATGTTTCGTATAATTGATACACAATTTCATACTTATACGTATAGACGTTTGAAAATTATGAATCATTACATTTACGATTCAGTACAGGTACAAATTAAAGTCTTAATTTATTAAAAGGGAAAAAAAAGTAACAATCGCATTACACGCCCAAATATAAAACTATACAAAATTTTAACAAACTCGAACAAGAACTCGTATTCATATGCACAGCAGTTATACTACACCTATATATACGGTGACCATTTCCTAATCGAATCATAATAATAATCATCGTCATTACCGTCATCATCGAGCAATCGATCAAGTGCGCCACCCATAAATCTAGCCAGAAATTCATCAAGCTAGACAAATCGATATATTGCAGTAAAATAACGCTACAAAGGTAAATATTTAGATGTATAACAAGTACATCATCCATAAATCAAACAAGCAATCTATCAAGCAATCAATCAATCCGTCAGTTGTGCAATCCATCAAGCTGTTAATCGATATACTGCAGGAAATAACGCTACAAAAGTAAATATTTAGATGTATAATGCTCCCAAATGCGTATTGTGTGCACAAGTAGTAAATTAAGTATAAATTTAAAGTAATTTAATAGTCGTATAACGCAAGAATAAATAAATATTTTCAATATGTAAATATAACCTTTTCTTACAGTAGACAAATTCTAAAACAAACGCGTAACAATGTAATCGAGAATAAGTCTATATATATGTATATATTATACACCGGTGTACAAATTAATAGGTAAGCCAGTGTATGAACTTGTAATATAGAGCGACACAGAGAAGACGAACGGTTTTGTTTTTTGAATAGCGCAGTTGGTAACACCGCTACAATGCAAACAAATAGGAAAAATTTGTTTCCGTTTAGATCCAGTCGCGGCATCCTATAACAAGTAGGAGCGCTCATTTTACGTGGAACGTTATTTTCAGCATGAATCAATCACGACAGTGCAGAGTTTTGAAAAGATTTCAAAGTTACTAGGTTTTTTCCGCACTTACGAAACACCGTCCACGAGATCTGGAAGACCTGAAAACTGGGATTTCTGAAGAAATTTCAAAAATTCAGTTACCTATGCTGGAAAAAAGCTCCTCTTCAGTTTACGGTGCTATATTTTTATCTCTCCAACAAACAGCATCCTTTTTTTTTCCCTGAAAACTGCAACTTGTATCCTTCTACACCAGTCCTCTACACTTTCAATAATATTATCTCCGAAAGGTTTCCATCGCACGTCCTTATTTATGCAGATGGATAAAAGTCAGCTCGAGGAACGGGAGCAGCAGTGTTCGATTGCAACTTTCAATACTAGTAACATGTACAAATTATTTCGAAACTGTTCAGTATTTACCGCAGAATGTGTAGTTAAGCCTCGTCAATTTTAATGCACTTAAATCTTCACGGAAATTACCTCGTTATTACCGATTCAAAAGTCCCGGCTTTCTTAGTTGATCGGCATTGTTTGCCTATTTTCCGAAGGAATCGTGTCAACTTTTCATTTTCGTAATATACACACTCATCCGCGCAAATACAATCGTTTGGACATTTATTTTTTTTTTAATTTATGAATAATAAATTCCCGGAATTTTTCGCTATACGGCACGAAGTTACGTGTCTTATCGCGATATGATTTTAATCCGTATTTGTTTTGTACTTGCTCTTTTGTGTGATTTCCGACTATACCGGTTGACGTAACGTCGATGACATCATTATAAGAAAGATATGTATATACATATATACACACATACACATACACACAAGTGTTTTCGAATGTATATGTATAGAGGATGTTGTAACTTTTGCAAAAGCTCTATCGTCTTATCAAGATGGAACGCTAGCAGTAAAATAAATGACGGTCGGTCGATTATTACCCTGCAGAAAATTCGAACTACTACTACGCGTTCGTTTTATCAATTACGATTCCACATCGTTTGGTCGCTGTCCTTCTGTCCCTCAATTCCGTAAATTCAACCGTCCACCGTACATTACTGTGTCATCGTCGTCATTTTCATTTATTTCTGTTATCGTCGAATTGTTTCCTATAACGACTAAAAATAATAAAAGGGATGCGGTATAGTGGCCAGTCAGTCAATCAGTCAGCGAGCTTCGGAGAACACAATAGAGTCGATTAAGCGACCTCGTGATTTAATTTAATTTAATTTAATTTAATTAATTTTTTTTTTTCATCGGTTCAGGATATTTTGCAAGTTTTAAAATCTTATCTATTACGATCGTATATATTCGTTATTATGTGCTTAACGTTGCGTTAACTTGATAACGCCGTTATTCCTCCACTTATAATCCCCCACATCCACTACTAACGTGGATTTTTTTTTTTTTTTATATTTAATTTTCGAACAGAAATTATCGTTATTAAATCGTTATTCTTATTAAACATTATTATTTCCCCTTAAATCGGTTATTATCATAAACTATCAGAATTAATACGTTTATTCAACTAGCTACTTTGAATTTAATAACAGGTAACTTTTTATTTTCAATGTAACTTTCAATTGTTTTAACTTCACCCGATGTATTTAATATGAAAAACTACTACATTCATGGGACCAAAATTTTTGAATGAAATTTTATTTCGAAATAGGAAAACGAGATTGCAATCATTTATGATATACAATTCGGATGATCCCTCATTTGCAACAATACATTCGTTCGGTATTTACAAAAATTTTACTTTTTCCAGCAGAGGTAGCTGATCTTCAGAAATCCCAGTTTCCAGGTCTTCCAGATTTCGTGGACGTGTTTCGTAAGTGCGACTCTTAAGGTATCCCCGCAAAAAAAAAAAAAAAAGTAAGTTTGAAATCTTTTTAAAACTCTATTCGTACTGTCGTGATCGATTCACGCTGAAAATAACGTTCCACGCAAAATGAGCGCTCCTGCTCGTTATACCGTGATAAATGAAACTTACGTGTTCACTACGTGGTACGTGAAATGTTAATGTAATAACAAAATTATATATATATATAACCGTGAAATGTCTGAATTCAAATTATATTTATGTAAAAATATTGAAAATGGATCTAGAATTATCTAAAACGCAATATGTAATGAACGGTATAATTTTTCTGTCGAAATTTCATGCGCGACTGAAAGGGTTAATTAACGTCTTTTCACGACATTAGCGAGGAGCTTCAGTAAATACGATTTTAAACTTTCACGATCGATTTCCACATTTCAAACTGAAAACTGTAATTATTTTCGGTAATAAAAAAAAACAAACAAATTGACGTAGTTTAAAAAATCGTCAAACTTTAGTAAATTAGACACTTTCGTACTTCACGCCGACAACTAAAGTAATCTTTAGATCGGGACTAATTTAGTATTCTCTAACGGCGTGCCTGTGTTGTTAGGTATTAACCGTATTACGTGCGCTACGCGAAGTTTTAGCTACCACCAAGTCTGCTCACATTCACTACGTGGTTTTCTTGCTGTAGCGTCGAACTGCTGCGGCATGCTGTAACGAGTGTTGAGTGTAATCGTATACTATTCCTTTCGTTGCTAGCGTTAAAATGAACAGATACAACTCCGCACTAAAATATCTATCTGATGACGTTTTAAAATTATAATTAATATTGAAAATGTAACACCGAAGAAGTTGTATATAGTTTTACTGTAATAAATTTACTATTTCAGAATGTCTCAAACGACTGTTTAAAGTTGGCTGATTTTTCACGCGTAAGGAAAATAATTTTCTTTCTATCGCGCGATTCAATCAATCAAATATATTTATTACAACACAAATTGCCGCATATCCTTATGATTCATATAACCACACTTACAGATTAGAAACGTATTTAAAAAGAAAAAATTCATCACCGGCTAGTCATTTATGTCATCTCTAATAAATGTCTAACAATGAAATGATCACCTCTGATGGGTACTATTAGTATATCATTGATCATACCGTTACCATCTCATTGGTCGCCTGATAAGTACTGTAATATCAACGGTCACTCGGACGCTATTTTTCGCTTTTTGATGATCCATTTTTTCGTATATAAGGCTGAGACGTCGGCGTAAAGGCTAACGTGTTAACTTTTAAATTTTGAAAAATCATGAATGCGAAATACAGAAATGGTCCGACGAAAACGCCGGTAATAGTACAATTTTTGAAGACGAATTTGCATTTTTTACTTTAATAACTTCAATTGTTCCGTTTTTATAATAAGGCCGAACAAGTAAGATGATGTACGCCAGGTATTGCGTATCATTTGATAAATTATGCCATTGTACGAAGTAGTATAGAAATCCATTTCTATATCTAACCGTACAAGAGGTATGTTTGTTTTTATTGAAATTATTGAAAAGCGTAAATTCTGGCGAGTTGTACAGTAGTGAACAATTTTGGTCTGAATCGAAATTGATAATCCCGTAAAATATTATTAGTATTTATGCGATTCATTAACCTCATAAGAAAAATTTGTTCGAAAACTTTGCTCGCATTTGATAATAGATTTCTCGACGACCGGATGCTCTCAATTTGTCTTAGGAAGTGATATATCGATGTTTCCTGACGCATAGGGAAATATGCAGCAGGTAATGAAGAGAAATGCCGGTGAGTGCAGCAACTGCTCTTCTGGGAAGTTGTTTAACGTTACAACCAATTGACGTTTTTTGTCTTGAAAGCTGTACGTGTTTAAGGATGTCACTGGGTGAGACAAGCTCGATAGAATTAAGAGGAAAAGTAGAACGAGAGCGAATTAATTCGTCCATGTTTTTATTTACTACTCGGACATGATTTTGTATGGAAAGATAATAATTTTTTCTATGAACATTTTCGAAATGTTAACCAGCATATGTGTAAAAATTTGCACTAGAATGTGGTTGGACTAAATTAGTAGTTGTAATCAGACACTGCAGGATCAGGCAGGTCAGTGTACGATTTAGGGAGGAGAATAAAAGTCAGTTGGAAGTTCTTCAAAATTGTGAAACAAATGGTTTATTGATATTGATCTCAACGTATCAAAAGCTAAATGTTAATCGTTTCAAGGCTGCCGACGTAGCAGACACGTGTAAACTTAGACACCACGGGCATATTTCGGCTTTATCAAGGCTCTGTATATTTTGAAGAGATAAATTTTATCTCTATCACAAGTAGTATCAGATGAAGTTTCCACTGTACAGCGGCACCGCAAACTCATTACCCGACATGATATCATCCAGTACCTGAAAAGTCGTGCTTCTTGTTGGGACGGCAGTGACTTTTAGGGAGAGTTTCACTGAATGATAATTTTCATTGATTACCAGATCGGTTTTCGGAACAGAGATAACGGTAGGTGATTAGTTTGGACAGTTAACGCGGCTCCGCAACTTCTCAATTGCGCCACCAGATCATCTGTAAGCTGTCTAGGTATCTTTGGAAGAAACGGGTCGGCGGTATAAACATAAAGGGACTCGTCCCAAGTTCAGGTACGTCGGTTCGGGGAAGTTGGAGGGCCTTTCAAGTGTAATAGAATCACTTTACCACAAATAATATATAACTGTAATCAGATTTTATATGCAAGCAGCTCTGAAGACGTTATATAATCTATCCAAGTAAGTCTTCTGTCGAAAATCCAGTCAAAATTTGACGAATAGTTTTTACGTCGTCCGTAACCAAAGTTGATAGTGATGAACTCTACAAATACTCTTCTGTGTAGATTCTTGAATCATTTTCTCGCTGAGCTTGGCAAAAGGTGTTCTGAGTGCACTTTAAAAGCGGTCGATGTAGGTAATAAAATTATAACCGGAAATAGTGTCGGTGGCGAAGTGTTCACTTTGGTTGTCGGTAGTTGTAATGGAATAACGGAATTATTATTAGCCGGTTCATTTTTATACATTGTCTCATCGTCGCAGTCGTCCACGGTTGAGAAAACCCCGTTCGGTAGGAGGGGTAACGATAAAACGATGTTCATCATACAAGCCTTTCACCGCGAGTAAGACGAAATGAGAGAGACAAAGAGAAAAAATAACAAGAACTAACTAAACGCGACAAACGATCTTACATCGATTAAACATCTTTTACGAAAACTGATTTAAACGGTCTGTCGGTATTGTTGCATTGCATATATTGTCCGAACTACTTACTACCTACTTTCATTCCCCTTTTTTCTGTCCATCTTTGTGCTCGAACTTTTAGCGGTGGTCCGTCTAATTGTCTTGAGCGCTGTAGAAACCTTCTTCTGGATTTAAGACGTGATGTAACCGCCGTCTGACCGAACATTGGGTGTCTGAAGTAGATTGAAAGAAGAATTGAACCCGGTGCGCCCCTTAAGTTGGCATAGATGGAAAACCTTAAACCGACTTCGCTCTGGTTGCGCCAGACCTCGGTGAATTTATTCAAATGGGGCCTGGCTGAAAATGATAAATGCAGAGCCGGAAAAAGACCTTTGGAGCACAAAGTTAAATGATGAAGCCATTATGGTCGATACATGGATTAATATTGTATAAACTTTAGCAATAATTATTTTACTCATTATATTATATTTAATTTTAATTTTATATATCGGTCCTCATGCATCTCGGACACGATAGTAATAATAAAACTACTTATTATTGTATGTCAATATTAATTCCGCTAGTGTACACATTAGTTCAAGATGGGTCTTAAGGTCGTGGATTATATATCGTATTTTCGTATAAATATATATAATATTGTTACAAGCTTATATATTTCGCATCTATAAATAATTAAATATATACATACATATATACATATATATATATATATATATATATATATATATATATATATATATATATATATATATATATATATATAGGTATATACATAACGTTTTTACATTTATATAAATGCCGCACGTGCTTAAATTGCTAATGGGACGAGTATTTTACGTTTCTGGATATTTTCCAAGACTTTTGTCGGACTCGAAAATGCGAACTTTTAATACGGGCTTTATCGCTACGTGCGTAAGATATTCGCGTCGAACTGACCGATAAAAACGTAATAAGCATCTGATAATATGAGTAGCAGAATATCAGGATGCACGCGCGCATACACACACACACATAGATATATATTCGCACGAATGAAAGATTAAAGGAAATAATAGGATGAAAGAAGCGAACTAGAATGTATAGAAACAGCGTGGATAAATAGACCGGTCTGGATTAGAATGTATCGTGTTGTTCTATCTAGAACACCGACAGAAGCTAGAATAAGCAATTTTTGTAAAAGATAACAGAACGCTTTAGACGACCGGATTGTTACTACGTCGACCCCGATCGTTAAAAGTAACGCACGAACGCAATAAGATAGTACTCGAACTAGCGCGTAAGTTGGCTAGCTGGTTAAAGTTTCGACGATAAAAGCTCATTTTTAGGACGCGAACAAAGCACGTCTTTTAAGCTGCTGTATATAATCGAAAGTTTAGGTTGTTTAGTTTTTAATAATTCTTCGCTAAAATTTTAATAACGGACCTTCATCATTATTTACACACAGGGATAACGTAATAATTATAGATTTTTTCAAAATAGTGGTAGTAAAATAATAATAATGACTAGAATAATCATAATAATAATGATAGTAATAATTAAGGGTTCTACTCACAGTGGGAATAAATTTGAATTTCGAGAAAAACAGCAAAAATATCAAAATCAAACCGTTTTTCGTAGAGATATTGTTTAATACATATGTGAGGAATCGCACATTTAATTAACTATGCGTGAGGAAAAAAAATCAAAAAAATTCATTCAAATTAGTTTTAAAGAAAAACCAGTTACATTTTAGCTCCTCCCGAAGCAGTTCGCAATCGGATAATAACGTGGCTTAAATGGAAATCCGTAACCCCGGTGTATTGTGCGACAAACGCATGTCCATTCGGCTGAAGTGAAAAATTTACAGAACAATTATTAGAACAGTTGCGCTGTATGACGGTGAGTGCTGGCCGGTAACAAAGCGTGAAGAACAAGTAAAAGGGGTTCTTCTAGTAGTGTTTTATTCTCTTCAGTTTCTTCTCGTGACGTCATTCACTTTACACAGTCTGTTCATAAAAAGCTCTGGGATCAGACATATATGGAGTGCATACAGCGGTCGCCTCTTACTGCGTATTATCAGCTGCAGCCGTCTCTCCCTAGGTTCCCATGGTTCTATGTTTTCAAAAACATCAAGCGGAGAGGAATTGTGCTTATCAGCAGATTGCGGTTTGGGCATTGCTTGTTGCCTGACCGCCTGTTCGTTATGCAGCTTAGAGATAATCCGTATTGTCCTCTATATGCTGGTCGTGTAGTCTGCAACCCTGATCACGTGTTCTTCGAATGTCCTTCATTAACAGCATTACGTTCTGAACTGTATCTCAAATTACTTTACGCATCTCGTGGTGGTCCTCCTTATAATGTAATGTCCCTTCTGCATGTTGAGAATCTAGATTTATTCCCGGACATAGCGACTTTTCTCGAGAAGTTGTCCGAGTTCATAAGAATATGAGTTAGTGATTATTACGGCTCCACGTTGGGTAAGCTGTAAAGGCATCCCCATTAAAAAAAAAAAAAAAAAAAAAAAAAAAAAGCGTTTCATGTGATAGAAACGCGCATGTTAAGATAGTTAGTGAGCATCGGTTTATCCGATCGAATCGACGAATGTGAGTTTGCGTCTCCGTGAAAGCCGACTAAGGTGGTAACGTGGTAACACATGCTACGAGCTCAGCATAATGGCAGCGATTCACTGATATCGGTAGCACGTACGTTTCAAGTTCCCGGTAAAAGACCAGTAAAAAGGCCAAAGCGAAAAAAAGCATAATGTCATAAAGATGGATCTTAGAGGTATCGGTATTTCAATAAACAACCGAATTGGATTGAAACGATCTATTTGTATGGCAAACCACGAGCCAACGGGAAAATGCCATTAATAAAGAAAAAGAAGCTATATTTTCAGGATGCACTAACTTTAGAACTTTGGACTAACTAAAAATCGTAAAAAATAGTGACGGAAATCCAATCTGAAAATGTGTTATGGCATATAATGAACAAATTAAAAAAAATATATAAAAAGCCTGCAATGAAAATGCGCTATCGAGAAACGACGTATGTAAATTACAAAATAAAACTAACACGGTAATCGTCGAAAAGCTTCGCGCAAATAATTTTTTTTTTTTATAGCGATTAAACTGTGGTTTTATTTTGTTTTATTTATAATTCATAAAATCACTACTCTCCGATGTATCAACATTTAATCTATAATAATAATAATAATAATCTTTAAATATTTTTGATAAAAATTAAAAAAAGGTAATTACAACAACACCGATATTAAGTACATTTATTTTTACGTTTTAATATTTTCCCTTTTAGTTATCTTTTTAATTTTTTTAATTTGCGTAGTTGTTTTAGAGTTATTTTTTCAACGTTACCTTCTTGCGCATAAACTTAATCGAATTTACCTTAACCCTCGACAACTATGATCGACAGAAGTTACTAGAAACACGCAACAGTGCAATTTGCTATGCATCAAGATTGCAATCAAATTCAGTTGCTTAACTAACTGCAGGAAATACCACTCACCCGTTAAAAGTTTAAAACAATATCGTATGCACGTCAATATATATATAAACCCAAATTCAACGATGTCCATTTACTACCCGCAATATAAGTCCATTTTTCCTTCATTCTCTAACGACATGTCCTGTACTTTACTTACCATTCTTTTAGTATTTTTTTATTTTGTATGTGACTAATATAAATAAACACTGAAAAACATTATTATTATTTTCTAGCGTTCTACGCCCCCAATTCAGCGCTTTGAATTAAATAGCCGGAATTTAATTACAAACGACACTAGCGAGGTTAAGTTATGCTGTTGGCCTTTAATACGCCCATCGAACCATTGAACTTTTATCGTAGTAGCAACGGTCTAGTTGAAAATAACAGGAGGGAAACTGTGCGGATAACCATTAAAGCAATATGTAATTTCATACTATATATATATATATATATATATATATATGTATCTATGTATACATATAATATAATGGTAATAAGATGTTTAACCATGTCCGCAATAAGCTTGAAAGTTTTTAATAGCTCAAAGGCTAGCTTGAGTAGGATTTTTTTACTACTAAAACAATGAACTTAATTTATCATCCCGAAAAACCAAATTATATCCTCGTAATCCAGCTTTACATTCTGGAATTTTCTATTTTTATCCAGCTATTCCTTTGTTTAGATGTAGTAGGACTATTCTAGCGTAAAATCTAATTAACCAGCTCGGTTAACACAAAATTTACTACTTTGACTGAAGTATATTTTAGTAATCGTGTTGAAACCAGAACAACGTTATATATAATAATAATAATAATATCGATACTCGTATCCGAAGTATGTCGCCTTCATAAGAAAAATAACGATAGGAGGAGGAAATAAAGGAAACGGACGGAATGTGAAAGGAAAGAATAGAAATATGGAGAAAGTCGTGCGTGAATTGATAATGTAGGAGCAAGAGCACAAAACCGTGCAACCATATTTCAGCAACCACATGATTTTATCCATTGGCAACCAGAGGAAGACGACCAGAAACATAATGCGGTTTATGCTGAGAAATAAAGGAGAGGGAATCGAAAGAAAAGAAGATAAGAAGAAAGAAGGAAATACCACTATTTTGGGGTGTCTCCCTAGCCTTTGGATCAATATCCTATCCGAAAGGCAGCGGTTTGTTACTGAGGAGGTAACGGTGTAGTGTTTTTACAGCGACCCAAACTCCCCGAGGGATAAACAGTCACAGGATTTATGCAGACTTTTAGTAGGCACTTCCTCAAGCTTTTCATCTGCATCCTCGTGTCTCCTTACCCTCTCACTACTGGAATTACCGACATGAGGCTTTCCGCCAGTAGCCGCTATTGGTCTGCGACTGCTTATTCGACTGACGTCTTATTCGCAGCTAACCTACATATCTGTAGGTTATTCCACTATCCGCCATCTGTGGACGCACCCCGTTCCGGTTACAGCTCCGGATTCTTGAGAGCACCTGTATAAGTACACGTGTCCCCAAGGAGGATATACATATACATATACACATATATATATATATATATATATATATAATTATTATTTCGAATGAGCCACTAATGGACTACGTTATCAACTGGTCCTGCCATTTTTCTTCCTTTTTTCCATACTGCTTTCATCCTCTCACTGTGTCTTTTTTTTCGTTCTTCGGTCCACAAAGTGCCAGTTCTTCTTCTTTGCTTTTCCGCGAATTATTTACAATTAAATAGTTTCTTCTTTAATATAACTCGCTGTTCTATATCTTCAGGCATAATATTCAGTTCCGCCATGTCGTTTTTATGTATCGTTCATTTTTAGTTTTCGCATATACTTAAATAATCTTCCGATGAGCCTACTGTCTTCCATCCGTTGCATATGTCCATAAAATCGTATTCTTCTTTTCCGGATCGCTGTAGTAATTTTTTCCACATGTTGATATATTTCTTGATTACTTCGTTTTATATATTTTTCACCTTGTTTCACTGGTCCTATTATTCTTCTTACGATTTTTCTTTCTGCGATTTCAAGCTGTTCATTTAATCTTTTTTGGTTCATTTTTATGCTCTCCGCTGCATATAATGCCTCTGGTTTGATCACCGTTGTGTAATGTCGCAGTTTAGCATTTCTTGATAAAAATTTCTTATTATATATTTCTTTTGTTAAATAAAACGCTGCTTTCATTCGATCGATCCTGTATTTGATTGCTTCTTTTTCTGATGCATTCTGCTCGATTAATTCTCCCGCATATTTGAATTTATTAACTCTTAACACTTGACCAAACTTTGTTTTTATTTTATCAGGAGCGGCTGTAATATTTGTTATAAATTTGGTTTTTTCGAAGGAAATTTGTAGACCAGCTTTATCCGCTTGTTCTTTTAATAATTCTATCTACCGCTTTGCTGTCTCTGTAGATTCTGCTATTATTGCCAGATCATCTGCAAAAGCTAAACAGTCTATTAGTAAATTGTCCTTCTTGTATCCTAATCTAATATTCCCAGTGATTTTTTCATCATTCATAGCTTTTCTCCATTCTCTTATAACTTTTTCAAGTGTGCAGTTAAAGAGTAAAGGCGACAGTCTATCCCCTGTCTAACTCCCGTTTTTATTTCGAACTGTCTGGATATTTCACCTCTAAATTTCACTTTAGCGTATGTGTTTGTTAACGTTTTTCTTATTAAACTTGTGGTTTTTTCATCTAGACCAAATTCTTTGAGGACATTAAACAATACTGTTCCATCTACTGAATCATAAGCTTTTTTAAAATCAATAAACAATATTACATATTTTTTGGACCTTTTCTTCAAATACAACATTAATGACTTGAGGTTGAAAATCTGTTCAACGCATGATCTATGTTTTCTGAATCCACACTGATATTCACCAATTTGTGTATCTAGCTGCTCTTCTACTCTAGTTTGTATTGCCTTAGAGAGTATTTTATAGGTAACTCTAACAGCGATATACCTCTGTAATTATTCACATCTGTCTGTATTCCTTTCTTATGTAATGGATGTACCAATGCTGTTGTCCAGTCCTGGGGAATTATTTGTGTCTCCCAAATATTTTTGATTATTTCAACCAATTTATCTTGGCATTCATTATTCGAATTTTTCCATAACTCTGCTATTATTGTATCCTCCCCTGGAGCCTTATTATTCTTCAAAGATTTAATTAAGTTAATAATTTCTCCCTTATCTGGAGGTACAGAATCGTGATTCCTATCCCCTTTTTTAAAAGTGAAGGTCAATGTTGGGCTTTCGCAGTTCAGTAGCGTTTCAAAATATTCTGCCAATATTTTACAATTTTCTTTGTTACTAAATGCCATCTTTTGATTTTTGTCTTTGAACATAAGACACGGGTATATAAATTTATTTACACTTTGTTTGAATGTTTTATAGAAATCTCTTGTGTTATTCTTCTGGAAATCTTGTTCGATTTTACATAGCCGATCACTGTGATATTTTCTTTTCACATTTTTGATAATCTTCCCTACCTCTTTCCTCGTTTCTATGAAATATGTCTTATTATTTTCGCTTTTATCTGCATTCCACTTTTTCCATGCATGTTGTCTTTTTATAACGGCCTCTTCACATTCATAGTTCCACCACGAATGTTTTCTTACTTTTGTTAAGCTAAGTGTTTCCTTAGCGGTTTGAACCAATACCTCTTTTAATTGTTCCCAATTCTCCGGATTTCTAGTCTCCAATTTGTCCTTAAATTCAGATCCTTTTTTAAACTTCATTGTATCATACTTGTTCATTTTTGTTTTAATTTCTTTCCTTGTATTCCTAGATTGAAATTTAATTTTAATTTTAGAAAGGTAATGATCTGAATCCAAATGTCCATTTCTTACAACTTTTACATTTTGTATCTCCTTTGTGGATACTTTTGACACCGCCACATGGTCTATTTGAAATTCGCCTAATTTTGAATTTGGAGACGTCCATATTTTCTGTTTCCTCGGCAGGTGTTTAAAAGCTGTGGATTTCATAATCAGGTTGGCAGTTTTACACAGATCTATTAGTCTTTCTCCATTTTTGTTAGTCCTTAAATGTGCTGGATATCTTCCAACAATATCTCTATACTTCTTTTCTCTGCCTAGCTGTGCATTAAAATCTCTCAGTAATACAGTTGTGTGTTTCTTGGGGATGTTTATAAGGACTTCTTCCAATTTTTCCCAAAAAATACCTGCTTCTTTTTTATTTGTTCGATTTTTTTGATTTATTGGAGCATGTGCATTGATTAACGTGTATATCTTATTTGTGCATCTAATGCTCAGTAAAGAAATTCGACTGTTAAATGATTGGAAATCCACGACCGAATCCAGGATCTGGCAACTGATTACAAAAGCTGTTCCTAAGTACGCAGCGTTGTTTGTTTCTACTTTTCCTACGTTTCCTTTGAATATTCGATATCACTCAGATTCGAACACATTTTCATCTGTATATCTTGTCTCCTGTATAGCAGCGATACATATATCATGCTCCTTCAGAACATCTATCAATTGTTTTAGTTTTCCTACTTTTTGTAATGAACTTATATTAACTGTTGCAAAAAAATTTTTCCGTTGACTTCTAATCTTTTTAAAATCTTTAGCGCATGTTGGTGCAAGCTCTCCAGAATATGATAGCTTGCTGGCGTTGCATTTAGCAACGGTGGATTGGTTACCACCTGGAGTCGTTATATGATTTGTCTTTTCCATCATGCTTTCCAGTTGAAAAAAGAATATTGTGGTTAGCCATTTGCTAGCTAAAACCAATATACTGCCAAGATTGTTAGTTTTGGAGGGCAGTAGCTCTACTCACCAGAGTTGTGGAACGCCGCCATTGGCTATTATTATAGTTCTTCTGCCGCCGCCCTAGGGTAATAGACCTGTCTCATCTACACCCAGTCTATGAAGGCCTTTCTACAGTCTCTGTATAATTGCCCTTCATAGACCCCCCTTACACTCTTTTGTTCGTCAATCTGGACTTCCACCAGGGTTGGTTACCTGATCTCCATCCAGAATTGACTTAACAGGGGCACCTCGAGAAGGCGAGTGCGGGGTGGAAGTGGAGAGGTTAAAGCAAACTTCTTGAGAGTTTATGTATTGCGCATCATACTTCCTGGTGTTGCCCCCATATATATATATATATATATATGTGTATATTATATATATATAAATATAATATCCTGAATAAACTCTCCTTGGTACTGTAATTTTTAATGCTACGAAGAAAATATTCAAAGCTATTGGTTGATTCCGTGTTTTAACAATTACTTTATTTCAAATTATCCTCGTTAGTGTAATATCCACCAGTTCGCAACGACAATTCGAAAGCTTCGATACATTTGGATCTTTTTAAATCCAAGTCAACATCATCTTATACCAATTCGGACGGTAAAAAAAACACCTTTTCTGTATTACTTCGATTCCTATGAACTTCATTCGAATCATTCAGCGGTGAATTTATTCGGATATATATTTTTCGAATCCGTATTTCGGTAGGTGTAGTTGAACATGTACATTAGATATTTCAGCTGAACATCATACAGAACACATACACGTTAATATCCGACTGATGATCGCTGTATATAATAGTTTTTCTTTTACGGTATTAAGACCTGAGTTTCTACAAAATATTGGAGATAAACCTGTATATTTTCCCGCGTTTTAGTTATTGTTTAATACCGTTGTTAAAGGTTAATCTACTGTCTGTCTGTGACACCTAGGTATCGAACTTCATTTACCGCCACCAGATTTGCTTGCTGTTAACAATAATACGTTCACTAATTTAGGAATAACTAAAAAACGATTTATTAATAAGAGTAAAACGATATTATTAATAAACCCGAGTTTACGTTTCAAGCAACATTCCGTGCCCATAATCAGAACTAAACTAAACTAACCCCGACATAACAAGCTACTACCTTAATTATATTGAGAAAACTACATCTGATTGGTTCCCAATTGATCAATCACAGTTCTCCACGCTGGATCAACTCGGAAGCCATCCTGTCTGTTGAAGTTCTTAAATTTTTCAATTTCTGAGGCTTCCCTAACAATTCTTTCACCCAACCTACCTACTTCGGCAATAACTGTTGTTTCTTCAAACCTTATTACATGCCCTGTAACATTTTTTATGTTCTGCCACAGCCGACTTTTCGACATGCCCATACTTGCAGTCCGCTACATGTTCCTTAATCCATACAGCAACAGTTCTGCCTGTTTGTCCTACATAGCTAAGACACAGAGAAATTCGGAATAATCGTGTGATATTTTCTGCGCTAGTCGCAATCAGTGTAATGTCGTCCGCGTATCGAAGATTTCAAATTTTCCATATATATATATATATAAAAGAAATGAACAATTTCTATGTTCTATGCACTCACAATTCTCTAACAAAAGAATGAAAATAATGTTGAGAGGATAAGAAGTTTTATGAAGCAGGGAGGAAATGATTATACGTAAAATAATTTACTACTTCGATTCCGTGCATTTCTGTAATGATAGTTATTTTTGGGTCCATCAACATTTTAGTTTTATTCCTGCTAATGATCAACTCGTAATCTCTGTTTAAGCGATCTAGTCTTTGGAGTATTCGTGTGATATTTTCCGTGGTATCGGCAGTCAATGTAGTGTCGTCCACCTATCGGAATTTTCAAAATTCATCTTCTGTACTACACGATTTTGCCATGAATTCCAGTTGCGAGTGATCCGGACGCATTCTGCAAAACTTAGTCCTACTACGTACCATGTCTGACAATCTTGTAGGAACGCGACCATGTCTTCTTCTTCCTAAGAATTCTCGCCTGAAATACATCTTCTCTTATTATATGGCCGAAGAGTGTTAATATTCTTCTAATTACTACCAAGGACAATCTTCTGTTTGTTGCGCCAACTTCTTATAATATCAAGTAATATTTAACATCCGCCTCCAACAATACATTCCCATCGCATTTATCTTTTGTCTGACACATTTCCGCAGTGTGAACGTTTCTGCGCCGTAGAGAAACGCCGAGAAAATCAAACTATTGACTAATTTTATTTTCACTTTTTTCGATACAGCGGGATCAAATGGATATCTTGCTCATAATCTTCAATCTATTAATAGATTGATGGACAACTATGATTAAAAGTTTCTGGATAGAGCCATTTGCTTCATACTTCCATAGTTATCTGCTTTTACATTTTGTATTTGTTTTATTTTATATATATATATATATATATATATATATATATATATATATATATATATATATTATATATATATATAAGGAATGAACAATTTATGCAGACAATTTTCTGACAAAAGAATGAAAATATTGTGGACAGGATAAAATGAACCAGACAGGAAATGGCTATAAGTACGTATAAAATAGGTATATAACAAGAAGGAAAATGCAAAACCCATTCGGTTTGGTCAAAAAAAAGTATTTACAGAAGATTTAAATATTTCATCCAGGATAATAATAATAATATCAAAAATAACGACAATGTGTTGTTTGCAGGATTTCTTTTTCTGCTGCCCTAATTCATTTTTACCGCATTAAGCCGTTGGTCTTACTTTTGCGACTATATTTTTCACTACTCCTTCCGTATAATACAATTTTTTGTTCTTTATTCAGAAACGTCCGTTTTTTTATCTGGCGTCGTTTTATTTAAATGTAGATCGGTTTATTTGCACACTCGACATATTTGTAAACGTAAAAATCGTTTACACGATGAGAAACAACGATATCCGTTACTTACGATTAAGCTGGAAAATTCAAAACTACTTCCGGCACGTATTTACACCCCGAACACGTTTTCTAAAAAATCGCAATAAAAAATTTCGAAATACGCTAAAGCCGATGTGTTAAATTCGTTTAAATTTCGGTCCTGATTTCGAAGATTCGAATTGGGCATATATATATAAATTTTGACGCAAACATTTAGTTTCAAAGTACGATTTATTCATATTTACGTAATCGTTAAACGCGCTCCGAACGAATCAAACAGAACAAACCTGCACACACAAATATATATAATTAGTTCTCCCCGAGCTGCGGTTCTGAGCTTTCTGAAATCAGTTATTCTCCGCTAGCTGAGTTATATCGTCACACGAAACAGTTAGCGGGGTCTCGCGATATTTCTTCTTTTACGGAGCGACCATCATTCTAACACCCCCTGTTTTTTTTTCAGTTTGAACATGTGAACCATCAAGTTACAAAGTTCACGAGCGATTTTATATCGATTATTAGATGATTTAAAACATCCTGGATAGTAAACAGAGCTGCAATGAAGTTTCCATTAGGAAATATATGTTGTATCCCGCCAACATCAATTATCGCTATCACCGTTACCGACATTACTCCTTTCGAAATGGCATATTTCAACATTACATTATTACATTTTACCGGAAATCGTTTTATCTGTTATTCATAATTTAACATCAACCACTAGGTTGGTAGATAATTTATGCCACTACTTTACATATTTTGTTGTATAGCGTAAGTAGCGTACAAAGCAATAATAATATGGCGTTAGCGCAGATAGACACACATCCGGGAGGGAGAACTGATGTGCTCTTGTAGTGTACTATATTGTTACTAGCGCGCATATAGTGTTGTGCGTGATGGTTTGTCATTGCCTCGCATGCGATTATTATGACTAGGTATTTATGCGTGCTCGCAATTTCTAAAAAAACCTTTTGTTTGAGCAGCATTACCTACTATTAAAATATCGCTAGTTCTTTTTATTTTTCAGCTCCACCACCAAATACTTCCGCTACTCCTATACTACTTTTTTTTTCTCGAAACTATCATATCGAATTGAAGAAGACGTACGACACCATTATCGAAATAAGAAACGTTCAAAGAAAGTTAGTAAGGCAAATGGGACTGGCGACGACGAAGTAGGATAGTGACATTTTTTCTCGAAATTTTGAAAATAATATAACGGAGCCGATGGCAACGATGGATATAGTAGTACGTGCTGGAAATTGATAAACAAAATTCGGAACGAAAGCGAAAAACTGCTGGGCATATATATATATATATATATATATATATATATATATATATAATATATACCATGGTATACGTTGTAAAAACTAAACAGGAAGCGTTGGTACATTTCGGAGGAAGATTTCTCAAATGGGATTTCGAAGCTTTTAACTCAAACAGCGAAATAAGCTAAAGTTGACATTATCTTATTCGTCCTCGTTTTCGGCTTCGCCTCTTCCTTAGCAACTTCAATATAGCAATACAACGATGCTGTTGCTGCTACTAGAGTAAAACTGTCCCCCTCCTGTGCGCTGTGGATACCATTTCTAGAATGTACGTGGGTGTAGAAATGAGTATATATATATATGTGTGTGTGTGTTCGTGCGTGTGCTGTGTACTTACGTATAAACATATGTATATACTCTTTGAAAATAATGAAGGAAGGTCTCGGTTAAGACATTCTTATGAGGGAGGAAAGTAGGTCAGGAATGTTTCTTTAAACGAGTATAAACAGGGACTCTTTACACCCACGTAAAGTACCCTAAATGTTAATAATTACACTACAACCAACTTATATCATTCGCTAGTGTGAAAGTTACGTACCGTATATAAAAGTAGGAATGATTTGTACACACAAACGCATATAAACAAATACATACATATATGTATATAATTTGTGCGTGTACATTGTGCATATAGTGTTAGATGTATAGATTTAAAAGTTTGATAAGAGTAGGTATGCTATGTGAAAGGTACGTATAATATAATAATGTATCTTGTACGACAGTATATGTTGGGTAAAATATTATATGTGTACCGTGTTGAAACTATACACGCGACGTATAGAAGCGTATGTGTAAAAACAGGTATAGCGAAACTCTGCAATACGAGAGAGTAAAATGTATTTCCGGAGTTTTATAAATAACGTGAAATGAGCTTTTCCGCTACATACATAATTTTATACAGATATATATATATATATATATATATATATATATATATATATATATATATATATATATATATATATATAGGAGATAGATAGATAGATAGATATGCTACTGGTTGGAATTGGAAAGAATTAGGAATTAAAGATCCTACCGGTGGTTAATAAATTGCAGTTAGTGGTTATTCAACAGAATAGCCTTTTCGAAACTCGTCTCGTTCATGTTTACATTCAAAAGTGTTATTGTTGTCGTTGTTAATATCTCAATTTCAAATTTTAAATCTAGTCGTCGTGCGCCAGAATTTACAACAATAATATTTCTCCTGTTGAATAAAATCGCCGTGGACGTAATTAGAGAATTCTTCATTTTCTATCTCGGTTTCTCTTAATTTCGAACAAAAACGTTTAAAACAAAAAAATGGAGTTGACAAATCACTAGAAAACATCGTATACTGTCGTCGGAATAGCCGAGTGGCTTAGAGCACGAACTTCTGTACACAAGGTACCGGGTTCGAATACAGTCGATGATGCAAAAATATCATCATTTAGAAAATAAAAATATAAATAATCCTAATGTTCTCTCCGCGTGGAAGGCAATTGCAAACCACCACGCACAACACCATATGCGCGCTAGTAATAAGTACACTAGAAAAACACAAGCGATTACAGTCAATTCTCGCGAGTGTGTGTATGTGTGTTTAGCTGGCGCCATATTATAATTGCTTTGTATGCTACTTGCACTATAAAAAAATATGTATAGATAAGTAGTCGCCTACCTTCGATACGGAGACGACGGCATTTTAAAAAAAAAAGGTACCTCAGTCACTTGGTAAAGAATTGAACGTGTCTAATTAATGAGGTTATATTTATGCGCATAAACACTCACACATGTATATATATATGGATGTATGTGTATTGTCTTTTTAGCAGAATCGATTGAGACACCGTCTAAAGTTCCGAGGGTTTGGTGTTCGAAGACAGGTACAAAAATGATCAGTCTAGCTCGTTGTATTTAACAACTGACTGATACAGGAATCGTTCAATAGTACCACAATCCGTTTCAATGTAATGTCTTATTCCGTTCCATCTGTGGGTCTATCGATCGTCTTAGCTTTTTCTTTTTTTTTTTTTTATACAAATTTACGTTTAAATGTTTCATATAGAAAACAAAAATTGACGTTTACATGGAGATGCATGTAGCGACTCGTGAATTTTAAAAAGACAATCTCCACGCCTATAGGTATCCAGAGGTTGTTTAACGCTAAAAGGACGGGAACTTTTTACTACCTATACGGATGGAATTACTCAAAACGACTCGTGTCGTATTTATGTTCAGTTACTGCTATAATTTAAATCAGAAACTAAGAATACGAAAAGAATCATTAATTTTTACTGAAATTATGTGTTTATTCGTATAAATAATTAAATTAATATTTACAAATGATAATATATGCAATATATACATATTATCATTATTATTATTTTGTTTATTTTTTGTACATATTACAGGTTACCACCGACGTGTTATTACAATATGAATTATTCACTATTTGAAAGGCCCTCCACCTTCCCCGAGTCGGCGTACCTCAACTTGGGACGAATTTATACCGTCGACCCGTTCCTTCCAAAGACCTAGACAGCTTTCAGCCAGATTATCTGGTGGCGCAATTGGGGAGTTGCGAAGCCGTCGACTATCCGAACTGATCATTGTCTCGGGTGCGAAATCTGTAATATAAATAGTTGACTAATTAAGTAAATAAGTAATTAATTAAATGCCCACCATCGTTAGTCTGCATCGTCCCCTTGGAACCTTGTTAGCTATTTTTCCTTGTACAACAGTTTTAAACAGTTTGTCGTGTTTCATCTTCCGATATTATTGGCAACGGGATTTTTTCTCGTAGTCCGGTCCGTCTGAGCACTTCATCGTTGGTAAATTTCTCTACCCATTTGATACGATGTAGACGACGGGAGCACCACATTTGGAAAGCGCGAATTTTCTTTTTGACGGATTCCTTCATTATCCACGTCTCCGAAGTATAGCGCACTGTGGACCATACGTAACCTTTTTAGTATTTTCAACCGTACATATTTATGTTTTATCTCCAAGTATACATTCGAGATTATTAAAAGCACATATTCCGAGTCTTGATCTTATAGATGTTTATATTTACCCACTTATCCAAGCTGTACGCCATCCGCATTAAATACGTAGCGCGCCATTTGATGTGACCCTTGTTATCTGCACGACTTTTGTTTTAGCCGAGTTTATTTTCATCCCGTATTTCGCGCTTTCTGTCGCTAGCCGATGTACCATTTTCTCTGTAACAGTAATTAGCACTATCTGCACAAGTGATACTGCCAAGTTTTTTACCGTTCACTTTGAACCCTGCGTTTGTAAGAGCGCGATGTTTTATCATCTCGTCCGAGTAGAGGTTGAACAGCCTAGACGCTAATCCCTGTCTTATGTCCCGTTGTATATTCGACGAGAAACATGGGTACGTAGACCGGTTCAAAGTGCTCTTTGGATAATCATCTTGAACAATGCGATAGCATCTCGTGTTTTCTATATTCGTTACGAAACCGGACTGTGTTTCATCCAGTTGTGCAACAATTTTCTTCCTAATTCTTCGGTTTATTATCGTGAGTAGCAATTTCAAAGCGTCACCTATCAGGCCGATCGTAGTCCGAGTATTTCCGTGCATTGCAGCTTCTCCGGTATTTCATCAGATTGATATATCTTGTTCAACATTTTACATAACGTTCTTTTACTTTTACGTGACATGCACTTTATTACTTCTACCGGAATTCGATCTGTGCCAACCGCCTTGTTTCTTTTAGTCATCCGTATTGCGTGTTCTAATTTCGACATTGTAATACCTGGAGCTTTATTTCCATAAGCAACACTTTAGGTGCTGTCTGTGGCCTCTTCGTTATCTTCGCATAATTCACCGACAAATTTCATCCAGGTTCCCCAATTTTCTCCTTATTCGACAGCGGTTTTCCTTGTTCTTCTATTGTCATTATTCGTGATCGTTTTTTTTCTTTTGTTGTTTCATCATCCACTTGATTTGACGATACATGTAAGGGAGTCTACCTTTATCATATAGGGTATTCGATTTTCTTGCACTGTTCTTCATACCAATCAAATTTTACACTTCTTTATTTCTTTATTTGATTTCCGATATTCTTAACTATTTCTATCTTTTATTTGTTTCGGTGAATCTATCAGATCTACAATTTCGTCTGTCATCCACTGTTTCCTTTTCCGTGTTGTGCTTTCGCTCTTTAACAATTCTTTTGCTGTTCCAATCATCGCTGGACTGCAACACTTTTTTTCAATATTATCGTTTACTTCGATTTTATCAATTTTATCTTGCACCCTTTTATTGAATTCATTGTTTTACTTTTTATTAGTGATCTTGCATTTATCCTAGTACTCTTTGGATACAGCTGGGTGTTTTTTTCAGGCGCATGCGACAAGTAGCTCTTAACGGTATGATGATCGGTGTTGCAATCCGCTGAAGGGTATGTGCGACATTTAAGTACCATATTCTTGTATCTTTCATCGACGAGGATATAATCTAGTTTCTGACTCTATGTCCTGGATCCCCAACGTTATTTCATGGCTTTCACTAAGTTGGACGCTTCCAGATGTGATTCATGGACGACTATTATCAATACTAGGTTAGGCTAATTATGAAAGGAAAAAAAAAACGATATAGAATTAGCGAAAACAATAAAAGTGAGCAAAATAAATTATCAGAAATATTTAACGCCCGACCAAAAATATCCTCTAATATAAAAGACGATTGGCGCGACAGAAAGTACTCGCGAGGTTGGCCACAAAAGAACATCCTCGCTGTCAAATATACCGCAATAGATGAATTTTGCGAGCTCAACTTGGAATTGACATTTATAGAAAATAAGAAATATAACGAGATGCGGACATCAACTTTCGAATATATGTGTGTATGTATGTAGTTTCATAGAGGTTTTTGTTGGAATCTGTTGAAAATATGAATACACCACCCTGTCCGATAAATTCCTACCGCTCTAGATTCTGGAATCGGCATATTTTAAATTATACGCCTTACGACATGCCCAAAGTAGAAGAATACCCCGGACCACCCACTCTTCGTTATTAATAATAATTATTGTTATTATTATTTTTTTTAACTATTTTATTATTATCATCGTTAATATTATTATGGTTATTATTTCGCGTACTTTATAGGATGTTTATTTGTCTACATTTCCAAGCCAAAAAAAAGTCGTTGAAATACGAACGAAGGTAAAAATGAAAAGATTTTCCAGTTGTAAAATTTAATAACACCCACGGCGAAATTTGCGCTGTTTAACTTAACGTACCGAACGTCGACAAAGTGTCTCGCGTTTTGCGAAGAAGAAGAAGAAAGAAATACAATAAAAAGAATAAGACGATAATATCGATCGATGATGATGACGACATCACCACCACGACCGTGGCCAGGATGCTACACGAACGTTTATTAAATTTGTTCGCTTTTAAAGAAAAAATCGCATTCTCCGAAAACGACTGTTTTGTTACCACCGCTTATGCAAAAATTGGAGAAACCAATACGAAACCTCCTAACGTAATACATCAAGTTCAAACCACTACTCCTATTACTATTACTGCTATTACCGCTACACGCTCGCATTCTTGTGCACATTTGAATAACGGCGGAAAAATATAGTTATAGAGAAAAATCCAAATCCGTGTAAATTGGACTTCGGAATAAAAATATTACATCCGCGCATATATATATATATACGTATATTACTCAATTCAAGAGGAAAAATCTGTCAAACTGCCAACTTTTCACGAATTCATTCGATTTTCCACCAACATTTTTAGGCTCCATTATTACACGTATAAATAAACGTATGTATATATATATATATATATATATATATATATATATATATATATATATATATATATATATATATATAATGTAATATAGAAGGATTTCCAGCGGTCGTTTATTTTGTTTAAATAGTAACTTCCGAGAATCGTGTTCTATTTATAATGGTCATCGTGTTGAAAACTGTTCGGAAATTTTATATTTAGGGATAAAAAAAAAAAAAAAAAAAAAATGACGAAAAATCATATTTATCCTCTGTTAACAGGAAAATAGTTTCGTTTCTATAGAATAGCTCTTACACTATATATACATATACATACATACATATATGTATATATATGTTGAAATGCAGCCGCACCCTATTATCTACGTTTTATACGGAAACAGAGGAAAATCTTTAACAAAGTGCCAAAAAAAAAAAAAAAAAAAAATGGCTCTTAATATTCCGGAACAGAAATTCGGTTTATTAGAAACGTATAAAAAATTTCCATTTGTAAACGAGGTACGTATACAGCAAGCTTCCTAAATCTTCTTTCAACACCGAGACTTGAAAATTCCAATGGTCATCGATGAAATTACAAATTTACTTGCAAATTCTCGAAAAAAATAAAAAAAAATGTTAAAATATACTAATGTCGAAGTCATACAGCTGCTGGACAACTCTGAGGATTTAAGACGAATTAAACGTCGAAAACCGTACTCGGTGAAGCAATGAGAATAAATTGGACCGACTTCATCGGAAGTGTAACTTTTAACATGTGCTTTCAACTTCATCATCGTTATTGTCAGATAATCTTAAAGAAAATATATTGTTAACCGTTTCAGTCTCAATGTCCACTATACGGTACGTGCGAACTTTTTGAATTGTCTATTTTCCTAATAAGGAACATTTGGTTCGACTTTAATTCCTGCAATATTTACATAGTATATTACAAAATAAAACACACTAAGTACACAAAAATTACCCTTATAGCTAATACTTTACTCTCGTTCTTATTTTGAAAGGTTTTGATAAGCAAAAAAAAAAAAAAATTAAAATCACTAAAAGTTTTTTCTTGAGTTGGCATTATCGAGTGAATATTTAAAAAATATATATATATAAAATTAAAAAATATAAATTTAAGATTGCAATTGACAAAAAATTATCAAACTGAAGAACAGCGTGTGAATAAATTTAATACTGTTCTTCAGTTTAATTTATATTTTTTAATTTTAAATTTTTAACTTTTTTTTTTTAAATATTCACTCGATAATGGCCTAACAAGCAAAAAACTTTGTAATTTTTTATAAAGAAAAAACTTTTATTGGTTTTAACTTCTTTTTTGTTGCTTATTTTAACAAAAATCACCACATTCCACAAATTGGATACTTCCGCTAGGAATTTAATTTTTGATACCGCGTTTCCTTAATAAGTGCATTTATTATCTTTACCCAATTCGTTTTGAAATGTTAATGCTTCTACGAAATCATAAGTTTTCTTAAAATCGACAAAAATTAAGATCTATATTTCATTAACTTTCAAATTCAGTGTTCTGCACAAGATCTTCCTTTTCTAAACCCATATGGATATTCTCCGAATCGTTTGTCTACTTGATATTCCGATCTATTTTATTTTATAATACTATCAAAAGTAATAGTCCTCGGCAATTATTAACATTCTTTTTTACGATTATTTTGTCGTTTTATTTTTCTTCAATGCGATACTTCGTTGAGTTTCACGTATGTGTCTGGAGATATTGAGTTCGGAAACACGTCTCTCTCTCTCCCCCTCTATCTTTCTCTCTCTCTTTCGGTTGTTAACAATTGTAGTAATTTATCAAAACACCTCGCCAGTACTTCGCAATTATCGCGATTATTCGGACCAAGTGTTCCTTCCTCATTTTTTATGTACAAACGGTCGATTTTTATCACGTTATTCCTAAAAGTACGATAAAATGATCTTGTTTTTATTTTTCTTCAAGTCTTCTTTGAGCTGTACCGACTGGTCTTTCATATAATTCCGTTTAACTCCGTTTTCTCTCCTTCGATTCTGGAAATTTACATAATCCTTTTTACTTCTAGTTGCTATTTTTTCCGATTTTGAGGCTTCCATTTTTTTCTAAAGCTCGTTCACGAATTTCATTCCATCGCTTTTGTTTATTATTTCTTTTGTGAGCGGCACTATTTCAAATTCTACGATCGCCAGTTTTGTATTAACCGCATCCCAATCTTCTGTTTGTATATCTTTCAACTTCGGTACTTCCTTTTTTTTCTGGATTTCAAAAAACTTGTTTATCTATCTTCGGCAATTTTAATCTTCCACTTATAATATTTTATTTTATAGAGTAATATGATTGTAAATATACTTTTACTTACTTACCAAAGCTATATATATATATATATATATATATATATATATATATATACATATACATATATATACATAATATCACGATAAGACTTTGTCTATCCACTCCTGGGTGAAAGCTTTCCCCAACGTCTTCCACCCACTTCTGTGTTACGCTTTCCTCAACCAATGTTTTCCAGCTACCTTTATGCCACCGCGTCATTAACCTTCCTTGTTTCATTTTTCTGTCCATCGGCCACCACTGTGACATCCGCTTTGACCATATATTATCTTCTTTTCGAGCCGCATGGCCAGTCCAACTACATTTTCTTTTAGCCATCCGCTGCACTGCATCATCCAACCGTATTTGTCCACGTATCCATGCATTCTTTTTATATGATAATCTTATATGCAGAATATTATTCTCTCATGTGTAGTTTGAGCTTTTTTGGGTCCTTTTTAAATTTATTTTTGTATATGGCCTATATGTAAGAATCGGAAGTACACATTGGTTATATAATTTAAGTTCCATATATATATATATATATATATATACACTCATTATTAAGTTACGTTGCATTAAAAATACTATTAAAAATAATACAATCCGGCAAAAATTTGAAGAAAACATAAGTTAAAAACAAGTTATGATGCGGACAAAGAACTAGGAATGCATTATTCTGTATCAATATATATATATATATATGAGATCAATATGTATGTGTTTGATAGATTTTGAAAAGGACTTCGACAAAGTGCGGCATGTCGAATTATTTAATGTATCGCAAGAAATTGGGTTGGATATTGACGGATAGAGATTAATAATTACAACAAAAAAAATGAATGACAATGATAATGATAAATAATGAAGAAACGAAAGATAATATCAGAATGAAACGCCGTGTTCGGCAGGGCTGCATTTTATCACAGACACTGTTTAATGTGTATGCGGATAGTATATTTAGAGAAGCGCCGACAAATAGAGCTGAAGGTGTCAAAATTGAAGGTGAAATTATTAATAATATAAGGTATACCGATGACTTAATATTAGCACAGAAAATACCAAACATCTAGGAACATTACTGAAAACAGTGGAAAAACCCCCGCGATAATAAATATGGAACTTAATACCAAGAAAATCAAAGTAATGACAGTAGATCCGAATAAGCCAAAAATAATAAATATTTACTGAATTAGAAGTAATGAATAAGTATAAATACCCTAAGGGCTTAGCTTATCAACGCCGGGGATTCAAACGAAGAGATTAAATGCAGGATGGGACAGGAAAGATTAGCATTTATAAAAATGAAGAAAACACTAACATCGCGCGGAATATCTCTTGGAGTAAGAATTATATGTATCGTCGTAGCTGCGAAATATTGACACCGAAGTCTAAAATAATAAACAATATAGAAGCTTTCGCGAAATGTGGTATTACCGCCGTATACTGCGCATATCGTGGACAGAAAAAAAGAAAAATGAAGAATTATTATATATATATATATTAAAAAAGACAGATATTGTCGGATACGATCGAAGAAAAACAGCATACTTGGGACACATATTAAGAGGCCCACAGTATATACTGCCGCAGATCGTAATCGTGGGAAAAATAGAAGGAAAAAGAGGATCAGTTGTATGACTCGATAATATTCAAAAATAGTCGTCTACCAAGATAAAATATTTGTTCCGCAAGTTAACAGACCGAACGTCATATCGAGAAATAGTCGTCATAGCCGCTACCAACGACTGAGAACAATGGACAAAACGAAGAAGATATCACTTATAATTTCGTTAGATCCGGGGTTAAATACGAAACATTGGAAATATTCGGAACAGAATGAATAAACAGAATGTAACTAAGAGGTATAGTAAAATAGTTACACAGATTCCATTGTCGGTGAAAAATGTAACAAAAACGTAAAGGAAATTACGTCGAAGTTTTATTGGACGACTAAAATCGGCGGAATGAAACCGAGTTTTCCGCTTTAATAAAATTTCGCCTTCGGTTCATTATCTTTTAGAAGTAATGGAAAAAATCTCGCGACTCTGGAAATTTAGTAGACGACGAGGGGTTTAACAAATTCCTCCCGGTTCTGTCAGGAGCGGAATCGAGTAGAAAAAATCTCACCACAAATTATTATAAAAGAATGTCCGAAAAGACCGCAACTTTCCTCGTCTAAGTTTACTTTTCTTATTATTATTATTATTACTATTATTTTTTTTTTTAACAAATAAAATAAAATAAAATGGAACTGCGGTTGACAGTACGAATCTCAATTAAGATTCGCGCGCGAAAAATAGAATTCGCAAGTTATTATCCGTGTTAGTAACAATAGCGTAAGTAGTAGTATTAGTAACAGCGGATGGATGCGTTGTATATGGAATGGCGAATTTAATTTATCTTCAGGAGAAAGACGTTTGAACGATGATGAAACAGTAGTAGCCGAACAACGGGACAGGAGGAAAATAAAATGGAACGACGGAAGGTGGAGTTTATTTTCAAATTAATATAACTTTAAACAGCGCCAAATCTGCAAAGACGAGAACAAGTTCGCCGAGCGTCAAAGGCGAAGTCGTCCTCGACGCGATGAGACGAATAGTAAATTAAGATAAGCGGAAAAAGGGCAGGTCATTTTATTTCAGTTTTCACACTCGCTAGATACTAGCCTCTATGTATTCCTTTCTCACTCGCTCCATATTACTACTCTCTGTTTCCGACGTGAAAAGCTGGGTTAGCCGTTTTTAAGGTGTACGTGTATTGAACAGCTCTCATCATCCGAAAGATACAAACTCAAAGGTCTTACCGCTATCCAATTATCGCGTTCGCTTTACTATTCTACGTCTGTAAAAAGGAAAACAAGGAATTAACGGAAAATCTAACGCGGCGCAGAATGAGGTGAAGATGATTAGGAACGGAGGAGTCGGAGTGGAGGAAATTTTAATTGACACACTTCGTTCGGCGCGTTCGTTCATTTCGAGTACCCTCGTCCTGTTAATTAAAAATACCGAAGCGAATAAAATTTGCAAAAGTTTGCAAAAAAACAAATGACAAACTTACGAAAACTGAAAATATAGTCTGTATATTGATGTATATACATATGTTATGTATAATTCATATATATATATACATATATATATATAATCAGGATAAGTTTAAATATATACACGTTTCATTAGGGCCGGAAAATAAGGGGAAATAAACAACTTTTCGAAACGAGCGAGGAAAAATTAAAAAGTTCCTACTTTCGCGTTGTAGATCTATATTTGACTAAAGGTATTTGTAATATGGGCCACGCAGTTCTCAATGCGACATTTCGCTACACTTTCATGAAAGTAAATACATATATAAACATATATATATATATATATATATATATATATATATATATATATATATATATATATATATATATATATATATATGGAACCTCGTGATATATAGCAGTAACTCTTTCGTGTTTCATTTACACCAAAACTAAATTACATACCCAACAAAGTCAAGGATTACACACGGTATAAAAGCCCCTAACCAATTTAGCTATCCATCCAGTCAGTCGGTAAATTACCGCATGGAAAGCCACCTGTAGAAGCGTCGCTGACCAACAGTACACTATTAATCTTAGAATTGACTAGTCTTGCTGGAAGAACGCGTTTAATTAATTTCAACATAAAATATCCTGTTACTTAGGTAGATACGTACAAGTTTAACCAAATACGGTGGAAAATTACAATCATTTTATATATAATGCCATTGTGCCAAGTAGTATCGAATGCTTTAGCGATGTCAAACATAACCAATCCAGTGTGCTTATTACGCTTGAAATTATCTGTAACGTGTTCTGCGATTCTCGCGATTTGATGAGTAGTAGAATGAGCTGGCCTGAATCCAAATTGTACTTTAGGAATAACATCGTGGCAAATACCATGCTCATTTAGCCTTTTTAAAATTAATGTTTCGCACAATTTATTTAGATTAGTGAAAATAAAGTAATAGGTCGTATATTATTGATCTTTTATACCAATTTTCCAAGTACGTGGATAATATCCGTATTTAATCATAACGTTAATCATATTTAGTAATCTTAACAATAGCTTTCACAGGAAATCTCTTAATTAACATAGAGGAAATATTGTGGCTACCTACTGAAGTTTTATTTTTTTTTACAGTTTTATACAAGCATGAACCTCCCTAGGTTTTACATAGTTAATACCAGATGAAATTTGATTATCCTTCATAAAGTTACAGATTGTACTTCTAACTTTCTTAGAATGATAACTGATCCCCATGAGTTCGTTCTGGGTATGCACTTTAAAATAATGGTTAGCAAGTAATTCTATCTTATCAAAGTCTTTGTAAGCATAATTATTTGTAACAGTGTCATAAAGTGAAGGAAAAGCTCCGTGTATGGTTTATGATAGTATTTGCACACTTTCCACAGACTGTTGTTTTTAGTATTTAGTGTAGTTAGAAACTTATTAAACTTATTATTATTGTGGTATTTTAACATCGCACGTACCAATCTATTTAAAAAGTTAAGATAGTGCCACGGCAATGAAAGTTGCGCTTATTTATATAAATTCTCACATAATTTTTAAATTTAATAATAGTAACAACGTAATACGGTGCAGTATGCATATTTTTAGATACAAATAGATCAGTGGCTTCAGAAATTAAATTTGTAAACTCAGAAATGTAATCACCAATATCTTTTTGATTTATAATAGATTGATTCAAATTTACATGTTCAGAAACGTATCTTTTGAAGTCATTCCAATTAGCATTACGATAATTATAAGAGAACTTATCCTGAACGAATTGATAACTATTATTGGTATAAATAACCGTATATATTGGATTATGGCCGGAAGATAAGCAATTAAGTGACACAACAGGCGTAATATTCACATTCTTAACCACAGCTAAATGTATGTGTATATGTATATGCATATACGTATATATTTGTATGTATATTTATGTATGTATATATTTGTGTATTTTTTTTAATTATTTGTGAGCTTTTTGAGTCTGGGTAGCGTAGAAACGTTGTCATTGAGTAGTAACTGTAATGAAGATGAAAGACCGTACTATGATCTCTGTAGGCTGTATTGACTGTATTGATGACACTCTGTCAATATATGTTGTACAGAGAGTACAATGTTGTAGGCTGTACATAGTGGAAAGAAGATAAGCATGTGTCAGTTTAGTGTGGGCCAATTGGAATCTGCTGACAAACTACATTGTCTCTCCGATGTTGCAAATGTATCTTCCAAGGTGTTATTTTTGGTTTGATAGATCGTAGCTTGTTTGATGTTGATACGGATTGCTATTCTTCTTGCCATAACTGAAATAATGATGATTTCATGAACCTCTTGAGGTCTCCGAATGGAACTGGTAAATTAGAAACAGTTAATGTAGTTGCTGCTTCCTTTGCTGCCCTATCAGCTAATTCATTTTTAGAAATTCCAGTATGTGTTGGGATCCAGAGGAATGTAATGAATCGTTCAGTATTTTTAGTAATTAATTCTACAATTGTTTCCGCTATAGGATGTCTATTGTTGTTACATACATTATGAATAGCGTTCAAGGCTGGAAGAGAGTCTGAGCAGAGTATTATTGGCAAGCTAGATTCAAGTTCAATATTTATACTGAAATCGATGGCCAAGTATATTGCATATAGTTCGGCATATAAAATTGTAAATGATTGCGATAGTGTGAATCGAATATAGACTTCATTATCTTTGAAAACGGAGCAGCCAACGAACGAACCAAGTTTTGAGCCAACCTGGGTCTGTGTGTATATTATTTTTTGATTTGCAGCGCTAACATCAGAGTTTCTGCGAAATATCGGATAGAGTATGCGCATGGCTTTACGAGCTTTTTCTGTTGACTCATGTGATATGACTGTTAAAATTTAACCTGTTATCCATCAAAACTCCCAAGTATTGTGCTTCTTTTACACACCTGACTTGTTTACGGAGAAGGGACGATATTATAAGGAGGTTTAATGTACCGTGCACCTAGTAAGATAAAGTTCAGAACGTAAGAGATGGTTACACAGCAGAGCATTAAAAAAAAATATTATTATTACAGATTGCTTATTCAGAGTATGTAACAAAAATATACATCAAAAATTTGAAATAAAAAAAAAACATTTGCTACGATAAAATAAGATAAACAATATATGAGAAATTAAAACGGCGAGAGTGAAAAATGAAGGTGTAAATTTGAACAGATGGAAAAAATGAATGTGTATATGTGTGTGTTGTGAAAAAAAGTAAATTTTAAATGGTGTTCGGATGGATACTGAACATAAAGGATTGAACGACAATAAACAGAATAGGAGAGTTGATGGAAACAGCAAGACTGAAATCGGCCAACTCGTCAAGGACGTAGGGCGCCAGAAGAGAAAGAAATAGTATAGAAATAACGCGCACGTGAAAACTAAAAAAAAAATATTTTGCTATGTTTACTGATCCCATTAGTGATATCATGGGTAGGTCATATATATATATATATATTACAAATTGACTGTTGTTGTATACGATCGTTCAACGTATGATATTATTTTCATGTTAAACTGAATAAATGAAAAATGTATAGATAAATGTTAGACGTTCCACAGGGTCGAACCCTGAGAAACGCCCCTATGTCAAAATTTAATCTGTGATATTAAAAATATCCGCATAACTTCATCTATTTAGAAAATAATTGTATAATGTATCGAATAACCAGACTAGAATACGACACTCGGTTTGTAGTATATCGAGTAGTTTTACATTGTTTTTACATTACGTTATCGCATTAATGTGTAATTAATAACTTTTCTCGTATCCAAGAATAGGCCATTTGGTACGTCATTAATTTGTTGATAGAGAAAAGTATAGAGTACAACATACTGTTATTTCTAACGTTCATAGATTGGACTAAGACCTTGAACTCCATCAAGCAGAAATACATATTTCGAGCAATGCAGAATTGAGGCATTTAAAGACAGTTGCAAAGATTAATAATGGAAATATATAATAATATATGTGAATGGAGCAAAACGGACGTAAAGTTCACCAAGGAGGTCCTGGTCTCCAATTTCATTTAACGGTGTCTTGCAGGAGATGTTTAAATCATTAGATTGGTCTAATATGGTCATTAACATAAATGGAGAATTCCGAAACAATTTACGCTTCACAGACGATGTACTGTAATTCGCATCTTCTTCGACAGAGTGAAACAAAGTTCTGTCTCCTTGCACATAAAATGAAATAGACCGGAATTATAAATGAACAAAAATATCGTGTAAAAACAAAAGGCGGTTTTGTATCTATAGGAAATAACAAGATAGAAAAAGTAACTGAACTTATATATTTAGGCCATTAATTTCATCTATACTATCTATACTAATGTATACTAATGTGTATAAAACTGTAGTAGTGTTCGTCTGTGATTTGCGAATGTTTTCATTATAATCACTGCATTGGGATATTTTTATCACACATAAATAGAAAATCTATTTTTTCAAATTTTTGTCTGTGTGTCTGTTCCGATTTAACTCGAAAAAACTATTAAAACAATAATGATGAAATTCAATTGAAAAATTAGTTAAATCACTAAATATTTTCTTTTGAAAAACACAAAGCTTTTCGGCATTTACGCCATTATCGAGTGAACAAAAAAATTTTTTTAAAAATCATAATTTTAAAAATATAAATTAAAAAAATATATTTGATGATGACGGTGAAACTATTACAGCCTATATTATCGGATTAAGCTTTGTTTCACATTGGCATCATAAACAGGACAGAAATTACAATAATTTAAAGTTTTAAAATATATCTATCTCTTTTACAATTTTTTATATAATAGTATTGTATACGTGTATATAATTCGGTCCATTATTTCGGACGCCCCTAACGCAACAAAACATGATTTGTATTGCGGGTGTTAGTAGTGAAGGTACATTCGAAAAAAATGTTTTAAATTTTAAACGATTTGACAGAGATGTTTTACTACTTTTTAAAACTGTAAATAATTGTAATTTCTGTCCTTATCGATGCGAAACAAAACTTTAAAGTGGATAATTACACAGATGAAGCCGTGGGTATATTCTAGTTTGAAAATAAATTGGTAGTTGGAATGCATCGTCGAGTAACTATAGTATGGGAAAAGTACTGGATGATGAAATCAACATTTAAAAATAACATTCCGCTCAATCTTAACACCGTAGTTTTCGATAGTTGCTCGCTTCCGTATTCCGACTTACAGCTCCTAAATATGGTTGCTAGCGCAAAAATAAGAAAGCATACTGAGAACCTACCAAAATAATTTAGAAAGGTCAATGCAAAACTTCAAAAAACTAAAAGAAATTAAATTATAACGGTTCTCAGCATATTGGAAGAAGAGAAAATCGAGTCGGTATAAGACGACGATTTCAAGAAATTAAAGGATCGCGAGCTACTTAGTAAATTTTTCTTCAGATTTTCAATTTATTTTTTTTCCTTTTTCAAATTCCATTTCTTATTATATCGCTTCTTCTAACGATGTTATCTTACGTCACATATGCAGTGGCTTTCCCTGTGCGTGTTGTGTGAACGCGTTTGTAAATATTAATCCACTTTAGAGCTATTACGTTTGTCGCCACTATTTTTAAATTACTCTATTTTTTCTTCTAAGGAATATTTTCGTTATTTTCTGAAAAAAAAATAAGATTACATTTTTACAAACTAAAATTTGAAACAGTCATCCCGGACACTGTAGAGGCGCCCGTGTTCAATCTTAGTGCGGCGTCGACTAAATGATTTATTGCATATTTTCTCTTTATTGATCTCTATTGATTAAATATAACTCTCGTTATTCAAGAAAAAAATACTGTATAATTCAAAATAACTTTACACGATAAATCCTCGAAAATACGTCGATTACCATAGACAGAACCACCGCTAGATTTAATCATAAATAATTATAGTTAAATTGCGATATTATTGATACGTCTTCATTGATGGATACGTCATCCGTGTAATTTTTCGATGTGATACTATCTATAGATAGCTAAGCAGCTAGGGGTAAATTTAATATATATATATATATATATATATATATATATATATATATATATATATATATATATATATATATATATCGTTTTAACTACATTTCTATAATATTAAGTTTGCCTGCTTCAAGAAGACCTCTAACGTTCCAGGTACCGATAGTTTGATTGAAATTAGTAAATCTTCCCAGTCACTTATTTTCCATATGGTAGCTAAGTACGGAAAGCACCATGGTCATGGGGAAAATTAATGGAAAGCGGCCACCGGGATGAACACCTACGAGATGGACAGACGTTATATTAAATGCGACAGGCTTGTTATTTCGAAATGAATGGCGGAAAATTACGAAACCGCGGACTAAATGTTAATCACGATATCCTATCTATACACATGATGATGATGATATATATTATATGTATATATTATATATATATATATATATATATATATATATATATATATATATATATATATATGAATTGCAACTGTCCGAAGAAATAACCACAGTGAAAGGTGTGCGTCATGGATGCGTTCTTTTCCATTTTTTAATCAATATTTATTCGAAAAAAAAATTTTTAGGAAGCGATTACCAGCAAAAATACAAGTACACTGTGGTTAATGTAATTCCAACGTGCCTCAGAGATCATCAAGAAGTAACGAATGAAAAGTAGTAACAATATGCATAAATTAAATGAACGCTTATCGGTCGTAGCAATATACTTCGACTCGAAAATGCCATAAGGACGAGCTCGATCAAAAATCTCCAATGTAGACGCCTTTGAGTTATGGACATACTGTAAGATTTTCTAAAAATTTCTATGGACGGCCAAAATGACAAATTTGAAAGTTATAAAGCGTTTAAACAAGATCATTGAAATTGTTAATTCAAAAGAAAATTAGATTGGGCATTTAATACGTAATAACGAATGCGAGGTATTTCAAGTAACGGTCCTAGAAAAACCGTTGTCGGAAAATTCTCGAAGAATCGGTATAAATTAAGCAGGATAAAAATATTCCGAAAGATAATTGGACAACGATCGAGTGAAGTATCAGAAGGATGTGGCAGCAAGGGGAAAGAAGTGGAAAATATCTCATATATGAACACATATTGATGAAGAAAGCCCTTAATTTTTCAGAAAACCCCGACGAAGAGAGGACTATAATAACCGACCTGACGCGATAATAATTAATAGTATGGATGTACGTTCGTTAAAAATTAATTTTGTAGTAAACGCTGCGTAATATTCCATTACTTCGTTCAGTGCACCCCCTGAACTGTATAGTCTAGACGGGTTTAAAAATTTGTATGTATCTTCATATTTTATTGTAAATTGATAAAAATACCAATTATTCCGTATAATTTTTAATATCTTATTTCCAACTCCACTCTTTTCTTTTCTTTTTCTCTTTTTCACATGAACTTTCCGGCAAAGTTTAACGTCTAAATACGAAGGTTTTATATTAATATACTACTGGAATACATTTTACTGATGTTCACATTCGCAGAGATTTATTATCGTTTAATTTAATATTCCATTTTTTCGGCCCAATAATAAATGTCACATAACTCAATTTGCGACTTGTATATATACGATAATATGTGTAAGTTTTAGATTTCTTCGGTAATTTTTTCAGCGTTTATCCCAATTAACGATAAGACGTTGTGTTATAAATAAATCTAAAATGTAATACGTCATATACAAAAATTCGATAATATCCCTGTTCGCAATTTCCATTACCAAAACTATTATTAGTTTTGGTAACTATGACTAATTTCAAACTTTAATTCCGCTTCAGAATTAAACGTAGAAAAAAACACTTGTATGTCGCCCGTGCGTTTCGAAACATCGCGAGATTTATAATTAAAAAAAAAATAATAATTTAAAACCCGATCTTTCGTTTTGTTTATTTATTTTTTTAAACGCTATTCTTTCATTACAATGTACACACATTTGTAACGGATATACGAAAAATACTGGAAGAACCAAATTTTTGAAGTCATTTTCTACTACACTAATAATAATACGTCCGTTTCTTGTCACGTACCATGCTAAAAACAACGCTGCAAATAATTTTACATGTGTATATGTATGTATATCAGCATGCGTGCATATTTATATTCACATATATTCGTTTTTTACATATATAAATGTATGTAATGTGTATGATTAGAGTATTATTATTACCGGCACCGCGTACGTTGCTTTCAACAAGTGTTTCTATTTCTTTTATATAAAGTTCGAAGCGATAATTTATTAACCTTAAGATTGTCAAGTAAACCGAATTTAAAGTCGACAAACGCGAGTATTCATATTTATTTTAACTTTTACAGTGTCCCGTGTAACCATCGAAGCTATTACGGGGCACACTGATAACAGTTAGATGTAGGTAAAAGTAACATTAGGCGATAATAGTGTCGTTAACGTTATGCCATAAACGTATACCTAATGAAGTAAAAATAGTTTCGGCGGTAAGTAAGAGTGCGAAAAAGAGAAAGTCGCGCATTAGATATTAGATAGAGAACACGTTTATATATAGTATAGTGTGTCATTATGCCATCCGAAGTCTAGCATCATTTCTGAGTAAGTATAATAAAGCAACGCTAGAAAATTGCAGTTAGAAACCTTTATTAAAGAGCTTTTTTTTTCATAGTAGAGAAACCCACCGCGTTAACCAAGCAATCCATTAAAAGCTATATATATAATAAGCCCCGTTTGGCTGAAAAGGAGAACGTGGAACATACCGATATATAATACATATTTACGTAATAGAAGTTTGTAAATGTGTTTGTATTAAATCTATGAGCGCTCACACGGTATAAAAAGATAGGGGGGAAATATGATAGCAAACCCCTTTTCCTGATATATAAAAGAATTTTCCTTACTGTTGCGTCATCAGTTGTGTTTTCTGATATTCGTATTTGTTGCTCCTGCTGTAGCTCTGTGTCGCTTTTGATATTACGATGACTCTGTTGCTCTTATATACGCCGAACAGAGCAAAACTGAGAAGAGAAGGTAATTGGAGTTCTAAAAACGTTATCGTCATAAATTATAGGTTTTATATCGTTTTGCTACGTCTTCTCTTCTATAATAATATCAACACTGCTTTTATATTATAGTCACACACACACACATGTATATATACATATATATATATATATATATATTTGTATGTCATTGTTGCATTAGCTAGCAATGATACTACCTCATTCGTTACTATTATAACAACGCACTGACGCCGCTCTTCCGCGGAGCCAAACCTGCCGCCAGTTCATTTAATAAATAAGAAAATTAAAACTACGTTACCACTCTCCGGTTTTCCACCTCCGTTCTTACCAAATTCTATTCGTGTATTTATAAATAGGAATAATTCGTTCGTTCGTGTGTACGCCGAGTATCGAATGCCGGCAAATCCGGGCAAAGTTTCCCCCTTTCCACCGTCATTCTGAAAGTAACATATTATTAATGACTTACTGGCATTCTTCAACTGTTATCTTATTTTTCTTCTTCTGGCTCCATTCGATTGTTATCAAATAAACGCAGACGCCTTCGACTGATCTCTTTCACGATCGAATGTCGACTGTCGGATATTGTTAGTATGTTTGTGTATTTTTCACTTTAATCTAATTTCGCAATAATGACTTTCTCTATATAGCGTTGAATTCTAATAACGGTTTCGTTTGTAAATTTGCTTTTCTATATATATAATGACGATTTGAAAAAAAATTAACCGCGTATTAAAATGAGCTAATTAATTTCCTATTTGCACGAATAAAAACTTTCAAATTTTTTCCTAACTCGTTTCTTTATTGCCGAAGCTTTATGATTGAAATGTTAGAAAATTACGAATAACCGGCGAATATAAAAAACGTATATAAGCAAATATAAACCTCGTAATAACATGTACGCGTACAAACACACATATATATATCGCATACACGTACGTAATATAGCGAATTCTGGTGAAATCGAAATAAAAAATACGCTATATTAAAATATAAAACTTGTAAACGAAACACAAAAAGTAAAGAAATACTTTGTAAATTCAAAAATTACCGAAACAGGCGGTAAAACACTGTATAAAATGAGCATAACTAAACGGAATATATATTCGTAAATAAATATAAACAACACGTAATTAGTACTATAAACTACGATACAAACAGATTCGAATATAATATAATACATTTAAAACCAAATAAACTTTCGAAAAAAAAGAAAAAAAAGAAAATAAATGTTTTAAAAAAAACGATCAAAGGTATAATAAAATAATGATAATAATAGTAATAACCTAGTTTCATGCAGTTAAAATATTATTTCGGCCAATATCGAAAATCATAATAAAATATATAATAATAACAATAGTCGAACGGAAGATCAAAAATTAATATCGAAAAACGATCGTTTCGGGATAAGTCATCAGAACAATCAGTTCTTCCTACTTGCTGTATACCGTCAGGTCGCACCGAATATTCTACATTTCACGTTTTATTAATTTTTTATTTTTTGGTCGGGTTGTACTGCTACTATCGTCAGAAGCACCCGAAAGTAAATATGAGATGTTAGATGAGATTGATCATATTTATAGTTTGAAGAAAGTGAGGTGTTGCTTCCACAGCAGTTGGATCATCGGATAAAACTGTTTTGAATGAATTACAACTGAAATTTTGGGGACGGTGAATATTGTGGGCAGTCAAAGAATAAGTGTTGGAGCGTTAAGGGCGTGCGGACGCAATGATCGCACAAAGGTGGATTTGTTTTATTTTATGACCACGAGTCAGCGCGGTGTGGCCAATATACGGGACAGTACTGACTTGTTCCTTTCTGCTATGCACAGAATACTTCCAAGGAAGTGGAGAGGAGCGAAAAAGATGATTTGTTGAGCGAATTCGACAGATCGCGAAACAATTTATTTGTTATATATTTGATGGATTTTACATTTTAAATTTGATATTCTTTTTATTAGTTCTGTCATGTTTTAAATGTATTCGCTATATTTTTAAAGGGTTTTTTTTATGCGTCGTACGATAAAGAGTAGTCGACAAATTTAAAATTTTAATTATATATGCGATTATTTCTGCTGGCTGCACTATATTAGTTGTACTATTCGGAGGTTGTCGCATGTAATGTCTTGTAAAGTGGCGATCAAGACCAAATCGATATAATTCTTTACAGGGAGAGACAATCGTATATATCACGAATATATTGTTATTACAAGTTCTACGTCAGGGTAAACTGAGAAGATAATAAGACGGAGGAATAATAATTAAAAATCGTTAAATACTTTAAAATACGTTATAATATAAATACATGGAAAATTATCCACCTAAGAAGCGGGTATAGTAAAAACACACTTGTATGAAATTTATAATTTTCTGCCGAAATTTTATTATAATGTATAAACGGTTTTAATGTATTAGTCGACTTTTCATTTACCTAATAATCGTGACGTCTACGTGATTAACTTCTGGCAAAACTCGTAACAAATTCTTCAATATTATTTTAAAATGATACTACGAAATCTCAAAATTAGCACGCTTTAGAATTTCGAATATTGTTATTTATATCAGTTATACAACCATTTTGATACAAAAAATTTAATTTAGATTTTTTAATGATTTCTTTTATTTAAAAAAAAAACACTTAAAATTCAAGTTGTTTTATTAAAAAAATCAAGTGTTTATGTTAAAATTTTGATTTATATATTTATAAAAAGAAAACATTAAAATTTAAAATGTTAATATATTGGCCATCTGAGCTGCTTAAAGGTCACGTGCACGTCGTAACACGTAAGAAGAAAGAAAGCTTACTCGGTTACTTTAATTACAAACATGTCGTCCGGAATTATTTCCGCGACAACAACGCTGGCAGTATTTTAACTTATCGCAACAGGCAAATTTACTCGCATCTCAGAGGAAATTATAAAAAAAATATATATATATATATATAAATATAATAACAGTGTACTAGACATTATAGGGTCGTCGGAAATTGATTAATATAACCCTTAGCGGACTTCCCTTTATCATATGTTCTCTAACCGCGATGCAGTCTCAAGTTATTTAACTAGGAAGAAATTCGCATAAATTTCATTATAATTAAAAGAAAATCGCGAATTTATCAACAGCGATATGTATTATCAAAAATCAAAGTGTCCAACAATTTATTTCTAATACTATTAAACGATCTTCCCCCAACATACTTTTTTTTTTTTTGTCGAAACCGCATCATTATATATGCTAGATGATTTTTAGCGTTATACTGTTCTTCACATAGAGTTGGATATCATCGATTGAAGCGTTATCTAATTATTATAGCAGATTGGAAACTGCAACTAAATGCGTATAAATCCGAAATTTTCACTAGAACACGTGTATGCCTGAAATAAATATTAATTCCGAACAAATCTCATTTCAGCTGTAGTTCTTGACGGAATATTAACATTTAATACGAGCAACATAAGCACTTTTTCCAAGATTTAACGGAAAGTCTAGTTTTATTACCCGATTAAATACCTCCTGTATGGTCTGCTAAATAGTACGCATAAAAAGCATTAAATAGTTCAAAATCATCCTCGTAGAACTATATCGAACGCTAGTGAATAAATTTCATATTTACACGGGCAAACAAAGGCTACCGTTTATCGATCGATTTATTAATAAAATTTCCAAATTTTCAATAATTTACGACGTCGCGTTAAATTAATATCGAGTTATATCGCGCGCAATTATGGCACATCTCCGTACACGATGTACTCTAAGTATAAAAGCGCGATTAAAATTTTTATAAAAATTGCTTATTTCGAGTATACTATTATTTTATTAAGCGATTTAATAATAAGTATCGATCGTCAAAAAATCGTCTATTTTTATTGGGTTTTTTCTCCCATCTATTTCTTTTTTTTCCTATCTTCTAATCTAGAACTGACGTGTCTCTAACCATTCAACTACCAGATGTAATGAATGTGAAAAAAAAAAAAAATAAACATTTTATTAGACCATCTTAGCGGGGTTTTTTAATCCTTTTTTCCCGCTGTATTTGTTTTTGATCGTATTTATACTAAATATATAAAAAAAATAATAATTTGTCATTAAGTTAAAATAACCATTTGCCGAGGTTAGCAGTAATAATCTAGACATTATACAGCTGCATGCTGCCCCGTATACCGAATTTGGAAACAATTTGATTTCTACCATCTCATTGTCAACATTTAAATCACTACTGAACTGTTTCATTTAGTACGATTCGTACAGTGCGGAATATTAAAACAATAATAGATACGTTAGTAAATTTAACAACCAATCTAGAAGTTTACCAACAGACGAACCGAATGGAATATCACACAAGTGTGTGTGTGACTTTTCGTAATCGATGAAAATGATAAGGACTCCCTACTACTTCAATACATATACTAGTAAAATTTGAAAGTAGTATGCACGTAATACAAATTCGGAACAGCGGTAATCGCAAACACGCAGTACTAAACCTTATAATTACCGCGTCGCAGTGTTCGGTAAAATTATATTTCCACTTAAATCGGAACGACATTAAAAGCAATTAACAAAAATTATTTATTCAACTAACGTCCTGTTTAATTTAATTACTACTTACGACTTTTCTAACTTACGTGTCCTATCGATGATGAGACTAATGCCGTTCGCGATAATAGATCGATCGAATTATTTTAAAAATCGTTATCAATCCTGGCTAAAAGTGTAAATTTCTCTTCTATAAGTCGCGGGTTTTTTCCCATTATCCGATCAAGTGAAATATCATAATGCTCGATCGCTCTCTATAAACACGTCGATATAAAACGATCGTCATCATTTACAATAAGACGTCAATCAGCGTCGAATTAACAACAAAATAACGTTATCGAAATCTCTAGTACGACCAGTCGAATATTTCAAATTCCACTTAGCGATAAATACAGATCGTTATACAGATAAATCGCACTTCATTTCCAAAATGCATAATTTTATATCTTCGCCTCGAAACTTTCTGCGAAATTTTTTATAAACTGTTCCAACACAGTTATTCAAATATAGAAAGCACTAACTAAAAGTTACGTGCACCATAAGCTTATAAAAATCCTATCGTATTCATATCACATATGTAATACAAACATAGGCGTAATTTGTAAGCTCCAAACAATTTCGCAGCTAAAATTAAAATTGAAAAAGAAGAGAATATTTAAAAGAGCTCGCCTTATCACTTATTCATCTTGTGAAGAGCGTGCAAAACAGCCTAGACTGCAAAAAAAGTACTATCGAAAATATTCCTTACATTCTGACTACTCATTGAAAATCCAGCCAACTGTGCAAACAGAGAAAAAACATGGCCGTTTTTTATCGGCACTCGAATCTGATCCATGTCATGTGATCAGTGCGGGTTTTTTCTTGTTATTACTTGTTTCGTTGTTGTTCGTGATCGGTTATAGTTTGTTTTGCTTGTCGAATTTTGTTACACATTCGCGTGTGTATATTTTATTCATTTTAATTACAAACTTTTTAAATTTTATTTTTTTGGGGGGGGATGTTTGAGCCCAGATACAAATCCTAGGTGCGAAGCGCAATATATCCTTTTTATAAATTACAATCGTAATATTCGTATATATTTTTATTTATTTCTTTAATTATTTAATTATTCTAAGTTATTAATATTTCATACGTTGCATTCACATACTCGTATACTAAATAAAATTATCATCTTCTTCTTCATCGGCCATCTTCATTACGAAGGTCGTCGATCAACTTGGCTGCGTTTTCTTTAGTAATTGGAAAGAATAACAGCCAAACCAGCATCGTAGTTCTGTCACCGATGAATTTTCTATAGAACTTTTTTCTTGTCGGCGATTTTGACTTCTATAATATTTCGCAATATTTCATACTTAGCTCATAATGTGTCCTGAGTATCGCAGCTTCCTTTATCGGATATTAATAATTCTGGATGCTTTTTTATTTGACTTTTCGTATCCGAGGAATTTTTAATGTCCGCCTATATAGGTAAATCTCGAATTTAACTCTAGCATCCATCGTCCATCTTTCGCAGCAGCAAAAAACTGAAAATACATTGCATTTCGTCACTTAGGCCTAAGTTGAGTTATTTTTTAAGCCGGCACGTTCTTAACTTTCGTGACAATTTGTCTCGCCTGCTCTATTATCGTATTTCGTTTTTTTTTTTTTTTTTTCGATTTACAGTTACCCTCAAGTTTGACGCCTAAGTATTGGATAGTGAAAACCTGCTCCAGCTCTGTACCGTTTAACAATATCTAACATTACGCGTAGTTAATTACAATTATATATATATATATCCAAAGGTTTAAATTCAAAACATGGTAGATTCACACGAACGTAATGTAATTTCTTAATTTCTAGGATAGGCAGGTTTTCTCTCCGTAGTCTGTGGATTTCGAGATCCAGCCAAATCAATCAGGTTGTCTTTCTTACGGAGGCATTATTGCAGTCCTACGAGGGGTTTGTCTGCGGATTTGGGAAGTTATTGCCTTTAAGATGTTGTCGAACAGAGTCGGATCTGATTGTTTTAATTTCGAAGAACCTGAATTAGAAGATAAAAACAGTTCACGAATCGAAAAGCCACCTGATAATCGTCGTTTGTTAAACGACGATTATCAGGTGGCCGTTTTGATGACTCGGATCGTAGGCTGTCGATCGGTGTGGTGCAAAACGTTCCAGTCGCCAAACATAAAGCAGAATTATGGATAACATTGATGATTTTGAGGGTGGATGAGCAAGGTTAATAATGTTAAATAGAACATTACTATAATTACAAAAATCTAATTAATAGGGGGAACCTATATATATATATATATAATATATATATATATAATATATATATATATATATATATATATATATATATATATATGGGGGAATGAGCGTGTGTGTGTGTGTGTGTAGGTATAGTGTATTAATTTAACTTAATTTTGTAATTTTTAAAGATTAAAAAGTCTTAAACTCCTTTTTTTTTCTATTCAAATTAAAAATATTCTTTTTGAGAAAAAGCAGGGAAGCAAAATAAAATCCCGAACAACCATTTAACGAGAAGAAACGTAATAAAGAAGCGCAGACTTACTAACTGGAACTATTAAGCTAATTAAAAAGAGGGAGGAGCATGTTGCTTCGCATATATCCTTTGCAAACGTCGTTTTCTTTTACGCTTAACGTGAATTTCATCGACGGTGGAACAAATTAAAAAGTTCATTCGGGGGCATAGACTATAATATCGTCGCCTATATCCGGATTATACGTCATAATTAAAACTTCTTATATATTAATGAGACGACCTGTGGACGAAGGGTATTTTAAACTTTATACGTAAATTTAATTAGACCGTTTTCCCGTATTTTGTTAAGACATGTACATAATTTAACAAACACCCCCATCGCCACCCCAACACCCCCGTTAGTGTACCTCGACAAATCGTGCAAAATTCTAACTCAAACCATCGTACACTAATATACGAGATTAATAAGATTTTCCGTTGCATATATCCGTCTCGCTTTAATATTTAACATTCAGCATTATTATTAACGTAATTATTGGAGAAATTAAGGACGATTCTGCGCGTATATAAAACTGAACTATTATATAAATCGCGAACATATATAATTAACTGTAATCGCTGTTGACACTGTTCGCACATAACGTTATACGTTCGATCGTCAAGACCTATCGTTATTGAATATTTTTATTAACTTCCACACGTAGAGTATTTCAAATTCTCGATTAATTTTAAATACCGCACTGTAATGCATCTTTTATGTGTAAACATTTATAAATTTATATATCGTACTTTTTATATCGGTCCATCATTGTGCGTTATTAAGAAAATAGACCAGAATTCAAAAAATATGCAACCGTGCGCCATTTCCGTGATGATTATGTGATGATGAAAAACTTTATAACGCGAGCTCGGAAGACCGTCGGGTTCGGAGCATTGTAACGCCTTCGCGACGGAATATACATGTATAGAATTCCTGGCGCAGACTATACGAATTCATATCTCTACCTAATTTATATTACCGTATTCTTGCAATTTTGTTTTTTTTGGGGGGGGATGAAAGTACATCCTTCTTTCCCGAGAACTAATCGCCTTATGTAACACCACTGATCCGGGCTACATTCGATAATGTTATTTTCAAGAATTTCGTAACGTCCTTATTTATACAGAAATGTCTGCTGAGGGAACTAGAGCAGCGATATTCATCCCCCATCTGTTAATATTAGGAATGTATAGAAATTATCTTCGTTTCACATATTCAAACCTTATTATTCTTAATCGATTTGAATCTTCCGGGTGGTTTTCTCATTATCATCGAGAAACATTTTCAAGGCTACGGGGAATAAATGGAATGCGTCAGATACATTGATTTCGTTCATCGTGTTAAAACATAATCATCTAGAAAGCTCGGATATATTTGTTTCTACCTTATGGGTGCCGGGACATCTAACGGTGTGACATTCTCTTTAATTTCTGCACGAGATATCATAAAATTTATACAGTCGGAACATCGAAAACTTTGGGGGACAGACATAATGTATATAGTATATACAACAGCCTTCACTAGGTACTATCAGTTTCCGTCTCTTTTCCTAAATTTCCACGCTAATACATTTTTAAAATAAACAGACGCAGGAATTTTACCTATCAACAAATTGCAATTCGGGCATTGCTTGTTACCGAACCGCCTACATAAGAGAAATTCCTTACTGCCCTTTACTGAACGTGCAATTTGCAATCTTGATCGTGTATTCTTCAAATGTCCTTAAATTTACGTTTTGAACTATACCATAAAGTATCGCGCCGAACATGTAGCGACTCTATACAATTATTATATTGGAAAAGGCAGCCGATTCCATATAACATATGCGCGCGTATCTACGTTGCATATAATTAGTGTATACGCCAGTCATATTTAATAATGAACAATACAGTGTGATATTGATCATATATCCACGTTATAACATCCGTAATACACGATGTAGTAGACAATACTAAACAAACCTGTAAATTCGCAAAAGTTCCTCGATAAGGTGCAACATGCATCAGGCGTTATGATATGCGACGATAGCTACTTTTTCTCATATTTCACAAGTTGAATTATGCTCATGCCGCTTTGCACACTACACCAACGTAACTAAGGGATCAACCTTTAAAGGAACCGTCCAAAGTCGCTGATACTGACGACGGCTCCATACTTACAACTCCGTCATCCTCCTGCAGACTCTATAGAATATATTCGTCACGTCATTTAATAAAATCGAAACGTTGTTTAATAGATCATTTCTCGATCCAAGGTTACTTCATGTGAAATTACCTCTATATGAATTTCAACCTGGAACATCAACGAGTTAGCTAGGAGTCATAGAGAATTTTATTGTCCACCAGAAATCGGATACATTATTGTTGTCTGAAACACATCTAACTAAAACTCATTATTATCATTTAAATCGCTCTGCTTATTATAGACCCAATCATCCTGCTCATCACAGCAGTTCGCTGCCGTTTTCATTATTTACTCAACTGTTATAATAAAAACAATTTACAGTAATACATATATTCGATAAATTGAAAATAATGATAAAACTGTAATCATTTCTGTCATGTACTTTCAGTACAAAAGATTTTACAGCTTTGATACTTTAGGTGACAGATGCATCTTAAGCGGTGACTACAATACGAAACATACCGACTTTAGAAAGCCTTTTATCACATCGAGGGATAAAATATGACTGTCTAATAAAAAATAAATATTTTCTACACTTCCAACCAACATACTGGTCGTCAGACCTAAACGGAATCCTAGACTTTTTTATTTGCAAAGTGTTAAGTTCGTCATATACTAATGTAAAAGCCTTGTTTGACTCATCATCACCTTACTCTCTAATGTTTTTGGAAATTACTCATTACTAATTACCGAAAAAAAGAAAAAATGTATAACAAAAAATTTGATTGACAATCATATGCTTCCTGGTTCGGTGATAATCTTGAACTCAATCTTTCACTTCAGAATGGGGACAACATCAAGGAGGCGAGATCCTTAATAATTAGAGGGATGTTGCTACGCGTATAATTAATACCACGACGGTATATTTTTTTCTATTTTTCAGTCGGCTGAATTATTATTACCAGCGCATTTAACATATTCATAGGGGCGATTAGAAAATGATCGTGTGTGCTGATACTAATAACATCTAGTGCACTGGGATGTCTATTTTTACATGCGAGATTTACTCTAATTTTTAAATGTAATAATAAATCGAGATCATATATATACGTGCAATAGGCTGATCGCCACCTCGGCTGGACCATATATTGGATGTCTCTCGTCTCGATACTGGGCCGACCTTTTCTCGTTGGTTACTATATGGCGTCTTATATGCGGATGCGCTATTCCGCTCAGGAGATAACGGTTTCTTGTTGCCGTTTGATTTAGACAGCCTCTAATTAAACAGTAAGAAAATATCCATATGTTTTGTATGTATAGACATAGCCCAAGCAGGGCAGCCATACTCCGCAGCTGAGAAACATGACGCCATAGCTGTAGTTCTCGTAACCACAGCGTTTGCACCCAATTTAGAAGTTACCATCTTCTTCAAACCTCATCACAGTAAAAAGTGTAAACGAAGTATAATACATGATAGCGCAAAGACGCATGAACGACGATTGCATAGACATCATATGAAGCGAAAAAGTTGTTTAACATCTCGAACTGGATACTCGCAACGGTTGAAAACACACGACTATGACACATATTTAGTAAGAAGCATTGCTCGCTGGAGCGAGTTCTTCATGTTTATTACATAAGTTTTAAGCATATATGTACCGTCGTAATAATTCTTTAAGCGTAGTCTTAAGATCGTATTAATTCTTAAAAAAAATAATAATAAGAAATAAAATCGCCTGATAATCCGGTCGTCTTTTTAACCGGCAAAAAACTTGTCGAAATTTTAAAGAAGAAAGTTCAGAAAGACCAAATAGCGAACTTTTTTCGATCGTCGAAATAACTTTGTCGAATTTTATTTTTGATTTTAATTTCGTTCTTCATTCAGCAGGAGAAGAAGAAAAAAAGATGACTTGCAGGAACGAATAGAACGCACGAAAAAAACGTAATTCTATTTCCACACGACACAAGTTTGTCGGTACCGATATTATAAAAGGCTATACAACAAAAAAGCTCACTCAGACAGAAAATAAAAAAGCTTAAATAAGGAACGAAAGAGTAAATGCAAAAGAGCGGATTGGAGGAAATATGGTCGGAATGAAAAGAATAAATACCGTACAGAATAGACGAGCGTATAAAAAAAGAGAAAAAAACCGTATCAAAGACAGGAAATTTAGGAGGACGTAACAAGAAACGAAATAACTTTTCATGGTAGTTGTCTCTATACTGATTTTCCTGGAAAACTTCTTTCAAAACGATATATATATATACATACATATATACATACATATACATATATATATATATATATATATATATATATATATATATATATATATATATATATATATACAGGTATCACAGTGAGTGTTGATTTGAACGGTTACAAGTTATCGCTTTGTTAACCATTGGCAGAAACCTTTTGTGCCGTCATCGGACATAGTCTTCTTTTGAATCTCTGCAACGCCGACGACAACCCAAACCGGCTTTATCCCCGGAATGGGGTTTTTTACTCGACACTCGGTAGGATGTTCATTAGAGGTTTTTATTTTTTATCGAAAATATCGCTCTTATTTTATTTATTTCTTCCTTTTCAGGATGGTAGATTCCTTACAGGTTGCGACGACGACACTAACCTTATCTTCTACCAAGCTTTTCTTGTTTATTTTTTTATTTTTATTTTTGGTTTATTTGTTAGTTGCAGGTCCTATGTACGAGAAGTATACTACCACTACTTTAAATCCTTTCGATTATTTCGTACATACGTCCGTCGTACGTGTTTTTCCGAGAAAAGGAAAATTATCTGAAAAAGCTTCTATACTTCAATTTTTCAAAAGTTTTCCGTAATTTTGTACTTATCTATTCCATTGTAGTATCGTCGAACAAGAAACGAATATTTGCTACTATATCTAGTCGACAAAAATAACGCATCAGTCCTGTTGTAGAACGTTTAATGTACGTTACCTCTGCATATGTCATCATCACGTTGTCAAAGGCTGGTTTGATTTTGTCCGTTTCACATTACAGCTGAACAACTTTAGAGGTCATTTAGTGATTGACTTAACGAGATGAGTGTTGTTTTGCGGAGGAACAGTACTCAGCAATACTCCCTCTAAAATTATACTGGTTGAACAAAGTCTAAAGGCTTATTTCAAAAGAATCTTTCAGCAAATCGGTAGCAATTCGTGTGTAATTCGTGCAACACGTTTGCTCGCTCGTCTTTTTATTTCATCCTCCACAAACATAACGTTTAATTCGTTACGGAGGGTAAAGTTTGGGGAGCTGCGGTTTAATAAATAACATATTTTGATATCGCTGTATTTTCTGTAAGTTAGCTATTTTTTACCGTCCCTGGTATCAAAGAATACGTCTCATTAAATACCGGAAAACTTTTCGTAAAAAGCTTTATTTGGGGTGTGGCTATATATATATGGAGCGGAAAGATGGACGATTTTGAAAAGAGAAAACGATAAGCTCCGAGCGTTCGAAATGTGGTGCTAGCGCAGAATGCTGAAAATACCTCGGACGAGTAAGATTACCAATGATGAAGTTCTACAAGAGATAAATGAACGACGAGAAATTGGAAATACAATAGAGAAAAGAAGAAATGGTTGGGCACTTGATCAGACACTCAGAATGGATGACAGCGTTAACTGAAGGGAAGTTGAACGGAAGCCGAAGTAAAGAAAGACCTAGAATTGGATATATGGGGGAAAAGCGAAAGTTATGTCGACATAAAAGCACGAATGTGTTCCCGAAGACGGATTTAACATGATTATAAATTATTCAAACCCACCAACCGTAAGGTTGAGGAGCGAAAGAAGAAGAGATTTTGTATACCATACACCCGAATCGGTCTTAAGACTATTTTATATGGTAGAGTTTTATTTTCAAACGAGATTTACTAGTTAGCATCAGTGACATAGTTCTGGTTTTAGCCTCAAACGGTCGAGGTCGGCCTAGTGTCCGAATGCATGTCCAAATATTTTACACTAATTCGGAATCGCAACATTGTTTATTTCGATTGGCAGGCGTTCAATCTTTCGATTTGTGAAACAAATATGCATGACCCATCGTTGACTACTATACGTCATCGTTTTAGCCGAGCCTCTACATTCCAGTTTTTCACTTATCCACAGCTAGGATTATTGCGTCTTCGGCGTACAATACTACTTCCGGATTACCAAGCCTCGGGGAAGTCGAACGTGTAAATTAAGTATAATATTAGACCAAGAATGCTTCGGAACCACAGCTCTTACTGGAAAAATATCTGAGTATTCGTCGATTATTTTCACTGAATATCTCACTTGTATGTACGATTAGTAACTTAAATAACGTTTGCTTTTTTACATGTTAGTTTAATCAATTCATCGTTTACCCACTCGATAATTTTTCGGCGCCGTTTTTAATTAATTTTATTTGTTTACAATTTTTTAATGTGTTATTTAGCTGCGAGATTAAACTTTTTCTTAATAGTAGCGTTAATATCAATCCAATCCAACAGTAATTCATCATTTTATAATCCGACGCGTAACGGTGTATAAACTTATCTATCAGCCGGATGATGAAAAACATTAAAATTTAAAAGCCCCACTTCACCGTTGGCGAGTTTAATTAATATGACTGCAGCGAAGACATTATTACGACTATGCTCGGTAACTATTTGGAAATTTTGTGTGATATTTTTTAATATACATCACTGTACCATATGCACCGACAATATTAAAACCCTCGATTATTTCTCTTTTCTTAAGTTTTTTCACATCTCTTCGCATATTTATGTTTTCTGTATTACAATCGCTTCTGGATTGTTTGTTTTATAATCTCGGATTTATTCCAAGACACCTTCTACGTTTAATTCAACTAAGATCCCGCCCGGAACTGCGTGTTCATCGTTCTATAGCTCCGAGAAGGTATTCTTCGAGGCTGTGTAATGCTTTCGGAATCGTCACAGTCACTTTTCCATAAAATAACTATACGTAAGTGTACGACTGTATCCAGAAGCATCACGAATGTAAGTTGTATCGCACTACATCGCTGCTACGAACACGGTTTAAAGTTTTCCACACAACTTCTAGTTCACTTTGTCCGCCAACGGAAATTCGATTACTACATCCCTGTTCTAATCGTCATTCGCAGCTGAAAATATTTCGACGCTATCTTTATTAATAATCAACTCGTAAGCTAATATCGCCTAATCGATTTTCGTCGAACCGACGATTGCTGCCAGTTAAAAGACGTATCTCGGAAGATGTGGTTTGTAATTATTTTTTCTGGTTCCTTTTGCTTTTACAGCAAACTGATACTTATTTTGCTACCGATCTGTTAAATTATTTCATTAAAACGTTTCGAGAGTTGATTTACTACTACAAGACTACAAATTCGTTCTCTATCTCCACAGATGGCAGCATTGATGAGAGATACAAATTGATTTAAGGCTTAATACGGTTAAAGAAGTTTCAATCCGGTGGTAGCTAACCCGAAGAGATGGGTTTTTATCTATAAGCGAGATTGACAAAGTAAACCTCGAAATAGTTGAAACGGATATTTGACATAAATAAAAGGCGATTAGTCTACAACGACAAATATAATTCCAACTGACGAGAATAATATAACGTACGAGATGAAACTAGATTTGTGCTGAAAATTTTATAAAGGTTTCTTCGCTAGAACGCGTTGTGCTGAAAAACTTTTTAATTTACAACTGCTTAAAGCGAACTTGCTACGTCGAATCGTTATTATCCGAAGGACGCTATCAATAATAATAATAATCCTCTATCTTCATCGTCTGACTGAGCAACAACAGTGTAACCGCTGAATTGAGACGAAATTATTTAGACGGACCAAAATTGATCGATTTTGATAAGGCGGAAATTGTACATTCTTCGAAACTTAATCTTAAACGAATGAAAACACCTTCTGTCTTTTTCTTTTAAAAAAGTTTACATAGAAGAAAAAGAAAATTATATAATCATTAATTTTTTTTTTGTTCAGGGTTTTTCCTAAATGAAAATATTTTGCCACTAGCGAAGATGTTATTTTACTACCTCCGATCTATCAACTAGATTAGTAATTAGTAAAATCAATCAGCTAGATAGAAAAAATATAAGCTTCAATTTGAAACTCTTAATAGTAAAAACTAAACTGTTGGAAAGAAATAAAACCCCACCGACGAAGTAATAGAATATGTTCTGATTCGTAATTTAACTAATAATAAATATCAAAATTATTGTATAAAAAAACATATTAGAAACGGTATTGAATTAAATTTTCTGTCAATTTCGTAATATCATAAACGAAATAGGAGATTAATGATGCTAGTTTATATTTATATAAGAAAGTAATATTAAAAAAAAAAATCAATTCAAACTGTAAATGGGAGGAAAAACAATCTCAATCATTTGCATTTAAAAATCAACGTTATTATCCAAAAAGTATATATATATATATTATATATATACATATTATATATATATGTATATATATATATATATATAAATTATCCGCTTATAAGGGACTCCGGATAAGAGGGACAGTCGTTTAAGGGACAATCAGCAAAACCCCGAATCAAACGTATCAAATGAAGGTTATTTTAGTTCGCTTTAGTGGTACAACGCCTCCGTTATAAGGGACGAAGATTAATAGATTTTCAAGGCAATAAATAGTGAGATGGGCGATAAGCCAGCCGATATAAAATGACACTTCCGGTTGTAAAACGAAAATATTCACATAAACAAAAATTGAATTAAAAATGTTTTAGTCATTTCTACAATTCGTTTTTGTTTAAGTGAACATATTTGCTTTTTCTTCCTTTTGTTTGAGATGTCCTTGTGTTGACATTCTTTCATTGACGCTTTACTGTTTTTTGCTCTGTACGTTTATTAATTATGCTCTCTCCGATAGTTTATTATGTTCTTAGTTTAGTTCTGCAAAAACTGTAGTGCGTTGTGCGGTTTTATTTTTTTTCCTTACGAAAATTTTCGTTTCTTTTTTTAGTTCTGGTGAATTTTTTGTATGAATAAAATGTCCTTTACCATTAAAGGAAAAAATTTCTATTTTAGACACAATCGAAATTTAACCTCCCAATATGCCTATTCGGGAGTTAGCAAAAATCATGGGCATCTCCAAAAACACCATCTTCCGTTTAAAAACAGATGAACAGAACTTACATAAAAAATGGAGTAGTACTGAAAAGGGCAGTCAGGTGGTGGAAAGGAAACGGAAAAGAGTAGGTAAAAACCCAGAGGTTGATGAAGCTCTTAATCTATGGTTTAGCACAGTAACACAACGAGGTGTTCATATCAGCGGGCCGATGTTGAAATTAAAATCTGAAGACTTTGCAGCTACAGATGGTTGCCTTGCTCGGTGGAAAGGGAGACACGATATCAAATTAAAAAAAACTCATGGAGAAAAGGTAAGCGTTGATTTGATAGGAGCTGAACAATGGAATTCAAGCAAAATTTCCAAATTCCTTCAAAGTTACAGCCTGAATGACATTTATAATGCGGATGAAACTGGTTTATTTTATCGAGCCACTCCAGATGGGTCATTAGTATACGAACACGAACAACTTATTGGTTCGAAAAAAGCTATGGATCGTATCACTGTGCTATGTTGTTGCAATGCAACTGGGAGTGACAAAAAAACCCGTTTAGTTATTGGTAAAACTAAAAAGCCACGTTGCTTTAAAAATCTCAGTGTAAGTAATCTGCCAGTAGCGTATTACGCAAACAAAATTCATGGATGACTGCTACTATTTTTTCAAAATGGTTAAAAAACTGGGATATAGAATTACAGAGAGATTCTAGAAAAATTTTACTCCTTATTGACAATGCAACTTCGCACCACACTGTCGTTAAACTGAAGAATATTCAAATTGAATTCTTACCTCCAATCACTACTTCACTAATTCAGCCACTTGATATGGGTGCCATAAAAAATTTAAAATCGCAATATAGGCAGATGTTGATGCAGCATATCTTAGAAGCTATTGAAGACGCCCTGATAATAGTTTCTACAATGGCAAAAGATATCAGTTCCACAATAACAATACTGCAGGCTATACAATTTGTTGCTGATAGCTAGAGAAACGTCACTTTTATGACAATTCAGAACTGCTTTGCTCATTGCGGTTTCAAGGAGCCTGATTATGAAATTGTTGAAATGGAAAGTAATGAAACACCGAATGAATTAGTACGTGTGACCAACTATGAACAATTTTCAGATATTGACGCCAATCTGTCATGCTGTGACAATAATATTGAAGATTTGGATAACGAAATTATGGAAAATATCACAAAGAAGAAACAAATACAAGAATCAGAAAGTGATGATGACACGGATGACACTTCCTTACCTCCTGTGTCTACTACACAGGCGAAAAAATGTATTGAAAAGCTCCGGCGGTATTTTATGCAACAGAATAATGAAGGTGCTCCTACGGCATCATTAGATAACTGTGCAGATTTTGTTCAAACGCAAGCAGATGAAGAATTTACACCAATCAACTGTAGCGTACTTTTAACAGCAATTTTTACGGTAAATGAACAATTTTTTGCAAATATCAGGTCAGGCTCTTTTACCTTATGTATGCCTTTTGTATTTTTCTCTTAATTTTCATATAAATAAATATTACGCATTAATAAGGTTATAAGTATGTTAATTGTTTACTAAACTGTATATATTCTAACACCCACTCGCTTCAATAAAAGATTTTAAAAAATTCACTTTTAGGGACAACCGGTTATAAGTGGCAAATGACTTCCGCCCGATGTGTCCCTTATAAGCGGATTCGACTGTATATAGAGAGGAAAACTACACAAACGTACACGGCAATACCTCAAGATTCGTGCCGTTCAAAAATATAAACATTGACAATTTTAAGGAGTTTCATCGATAGATCAAAAACAATCTTAATTAACACTGATAAAGCAAAAACAAAGAAAAAACATAATAAAACAAAAAGCATTTAATAAGTAATTGAAAAAATGTGGAAGAAATATTGCAATAAAAGTACTAAAAATGGGTAAAAAGAATTATTTCGGTTTAATTAATTATGTAAATAGTTATACCTGTATAAATAATAATAATATTCGACAAAAATTTAACACACCAATCAGTAATGACAAAATAGAAGATACGAGTATATCTCCTTTTTCTTTGCCTACATTACATCATTGTATTGATGTAGACTTCCCTAAATAATTTTCATACTCTTCTATCTCATGTTTTCCGAAGCCACTGAGTTCCCGCTGTATTGACAATATTCTTCCTTGACTTCGTTTTCCGTCATATGGTCTCCTTAAGCTCTTTTGTCCATCTCACATCATATTGTCTACCAATATGTCCAGCCCATCCCCATTATTCTTTCACCGATATCTTCGAACATTGTTTCCGCTCTGATTTTTTTCTGATTTTATTTTATCTTAAAGTCGAATTCCTAGTAGCGCACGTTCCTTTTTTCTTTTTGGGTTTCTTCATTCTATTAATTACCTATTTTGTTAATGGGCCACCTTTCTGCGCCATACGTCAATAGTTTTGCTCTGTTTTCTTTACTAATTTTACTTTCAGGCATTCTTTCTATTCCGAGATATGCGACCGATCCGTATGTTATTTTTCTGATTAGACCGAGGCCTAAAACTTTACCTAAATATACAAATTCATCTTTCCACCTCGCCTTTTTATAATTTTATTTTATACTTTGGTTACTGTTGTCGATTTTGATCGTATTTCATAAACTTCGTTTTTTACGTATTTATTTTTAACCCCTACAGTTTTTACAGCTCTTTCCAGCTCCTGTAAGATGTCTTGTAACTCATCTATATATTCAGCTATGACAACACTATATCGTCCGTAAAACGTAAAATTTTCCTTTGATGTTTACATATTTTAAACTCTCCGGTTCAATGATTTTACAGCATTACCGCTGTTAACAATTTAGGAGGTTTTCCATCATTAGATATCAACGTTCCCAAATAAGATCCACGTTTTCTACAACTTCGTCTCCTATTTTCTAGATTGCATTCAATATAACACGAGCGACAATATACCTAACATTGAAAAATAAATTATTATCTCGCTATTTCAAATTGACGTTTCCAACTCTAACACTGTATGTAAGTTTTGAATGATAAAAAAAATTAAACCTTTTTCAGTCTTAACAATTTTTTCAACAAAATTAAACTATAAATCAGCTGAAAATATAAAGTAATATTTTATAATTTTTAATGCGTTGTAGAAATATTTTTAAAATTGAAACATTCTAATGCCCATTTTTTTAACATTAAAAGCTTTACCGTATAGAGGAATTTTCGCTGGAATTTTCTTTTTTAACGCGGCGCTTTTATAGTTACCCTAGTGAGTGATAATTTTATATTCGATATTTTGAATGACGTAAAATTTTATACAAGGGAAGATCGCGGGAAGAGACCGCCGAGGAGAAGAAGAACATTGGCGTAGAACTTAGCGCAGTGGTACAACGCAAATAGAGTTGAACTGTTCCAGAATGCATCAGACGGACGAGGAATTGGAAAAATGTTAGCAGTAACGGACATTGCACTACGATAATGATGATGATATTTTGATATAATAAAGATGTATGTATGCTTTCGCATGTGTTTATGCGTAAATATGCACGATGAAACACCTTAATGGTCATCGCAAATTTCAAGAGAACCTAATATTTTTCAGCGTTTGTTACTATCGGACATATTGGTAATGTAACAAAAAAAAATCTTTTTGATTTTGAACTCGCCTGAAACCAATCTTACTAGTACCATATTAGAACATAAGATATTCTTGTTGTTGTTATTGTACCATGTCTTCAATAGATGTTGGTGATTATCCGTTTGGCTTATGATCTGTCAGACAGTGTTCGCAACTATTCCTTCATGTTTTCAAACTAGGTTTTCCTTCTTCTACCTCTTCCCCCTTTTCCTGTGACGTTTCCTTCAACGGTCATTTCAGGTAGGTCACATCTTCCGTTCCTTAGGGCATGACCGAGTAGGCTACTTTTCGTCTCTTTTAATAGTTACCAGTTCTGTTTTTTATTTAATCGCTGCAAAATCTTTGTACTCGAAACCTCGATAAACATCCTTCGATAAAGCCACATTCGGTTTATTTATCATCGATTTTTTAATCGTTCATATAGTAGTACGGACCATACGTAACATTTACCCGGTCTCCATTTTGTTATCCATTTAAGCGTTTCGTTTGTAAATACTTTTCCCATTTTCAAGAATATGGTTCTTGCTTAATTCCAGTCCCTATTTCATAATCCGGGTCCCATTCACTATTAACGTGACAGTCTAATTATTTAAATAAGTTTGAATAATTTCATTGTTAATTTCTATCGATACTATCTGGGATTCAGCCTCTTTGCTAACTGCCACGACTTTAGTTTCCTTAGAATTCATCAATATTCCCATTTTGGCTGATTCCGCATTAACCCCATTCACTATAGTTCACGTTTATTGTCTGCAATTAAGACCGTGTCATCGACGTAACGTAAATTGTTAATGCCATAACCGATCATACTTTCGCCACTTACATGCTCGGATAAATGCCTCCTTGAATATCTTTTCGGAGTACAGGCTAAAAAAAGAACGAATAAATAGTTAGTGACAAAGTCGATTAAGTGTTATTACGGTACATACCTTTCTTCATAAAGCTTCCGCTCGTTTGTATTTAGGTCTGAATTAAGTTACATTATTTTACTAAATAATATACTGACATCAACGTACAGTATGAATTCTAAAATATTCTTTCGAAAAGAATTGTATCTGTCAATAATTAAAATTTTGAGTGGTCTCGCAGTCAACTACAACTAGAATAAATGTGCGAGAAATAACGATATAATAAATATTACAGACGAATTCAGCCCCGATATAACGTAGCATTACAAGAAGCTATTTTCAAACGCGTCAAAGTTAATTTTCGACAACCCCTGAAAGTTTTGCGTGACTAGTCACGAAGTGACGATAGACACTGGATGTCAAGAACACTTGTCGATTACATATATACATGTATATATATATATATGCATAAATGTATGTAATACTGATGTATATTGTAGCAAATTATTTATTATAACCGAGTTCGAACTTAGTTAACTTAGTAAACTGCGGTTTTGATTAGTGGATGCGAATTCTTTTAATAAGTACTCGCTTAGTTCAGTTTTAAATTATAAATTCCCTCGTCATTATTAAAAAGTATCCGCAAATTCAATTTCTTCGTTATTATTATAAAGCATCCGAAAATTAGATTCGTTTATTATTGTTAAAAAGTATATCTGAAAACTAAAATTTGCCTCGTCATTATTAAGTAGTATCTTCTTTTTTTTTTATTTTATTTTATTTATAGACGCTCGATTTATGTCTTAGAGTTGATTATAAGCTGTTTATTAGGTTAGTGTCTGTAAGGTACTGTAAAAGATTTTTAATTTTGTCCGGGTTATCGTCGAGTATTGTTTTTATTGTGTCATGATTTAGTATTTTATACGTTGGTTTCTGTAGCATTCTAATAGTATGTGGTTTATATTTAATTGTGAATTGCATTCAGGGTAGATGGGTGGAGGGGTCCCATTGAGTAGGTGTTGTAAAGTAACGTGTCTACTGTACGTAGTCGAGCTAGCGTTTTTTCTGTTTTTCTTTCTTTCTGGTCTGTTCTTTTCCAGTTTCCTAATTTCGGCTTAATCTGATATAGGTGTGTATGTGTACATTGGGTCTCCCAGAATTTTTGAAATTTTAATTTTTTGTATAAGGACTGTATGTAAGTCAGTAATGTGAGTTGTATTGTTTTTATATTCGTAGGAGTTGTTTTGACTATTTTATCAATGTTTTCATTCCCAGCTATTCCCGAATGGGCTGGTGTCCATAAAAGAACAAGTTCATTATTATTTGAGATGAGGTTGTTAATAATGTGTTTTAGGTCGAAAGTATTCTGTATTTTTAATATATTTTTGAATATGTTTAAAAGCGCTGTAAGAATCTGTGCAGATTACATATTTATTCGGTTGCGCTTGTTTACATATGTATTTTAAAGCTTTATAAATTGCAAGAAGTTCTGCAGTAAAAACTGAGGCTGATTCTGGTAGATAGTATACTTGAGATTGGTTGGGTGTAAGATAGGCCGATGAGGTTTGATTTGTGGACTTTGATGCGTCAGTGTATATTTGTGTATAATCGCCGTACTGTTTTTCCAAAATGTTGTAAAATTTTGATTTTAGTATATTTGTAGGTGTTAAATTTTTCTTATATTTTCCCAGTTCTGTGTTTATTGCTATTGTAAGCTTTGTCCAAGGTGGTATTTTTGGAGCTTGGTTTGTTTTAATTTGCGGTAATCGATATTGAAGTTTTGCTAATGTATTGTTAACGCGTTCTGATAGGGGTTTGGAAGCATTTGGCTTGTTTAAGAAAGTATGATGAGATTTATTAGTTTGTAGGGACTGGGATGTTGGATTGGATGGTGTGCAAATTGATTGTGTGTAATAATCTGCAGCTCCCACAAACGGATAATTTCAAACCCGGCCAGCGGGTTACCGGGATTTGATCTCAACATAAAAACACGATGCAATTTAAATCGCGTCAGAACCAATCAGTGTTTCTGCAAGTATTTAATGAACAAATGGAGGCCGTCGGAATCGGAGCTAACTGCGGCGAGATCCAAACGATGTCGTACTTCGTTAATTCGTGTAAAGTAAATAGTTTCGATAAAGGACGGAATGGACTACGTTCACTTGAGGGAGGTGCAGCAGACTGTGTGCCAGTCGTACGTTAATTTATAACAAAGGATATATTTTTCTTAACATTATAATGTACTTTTGTACTTTAATTTAAGCTCGCAATTGATACGATAAATAAATTAAAAAAAGAGTATCTGAAAATATTATTTTCTTTAACATTCGGTGTAAAATTCACTGTCTTAATCGAACAAAACCAACCAATAACAACGAAGTTAATTCGGCAATTGTATTTCATTAAATAACAACAAAGATTTCCTGTACTAGTTATGTAATCTTCAAGTCAAACTTACATTAAATAACGATCTAACAAACGGACTAATTCATTTCTAACGATAATGAACGACTTAAATGTAACAGATCTGATAATATCAAATTATTTCCATCTGCTATTTCATCCTGTTCGAGACCACCTAGATCGATTACAATCATCTTTAACAATATATTATCAGAAATAAACATTCCAAAACCGCACATATTAAAACATTCAATCGCTTTAATGCCGCGGTGAAATTCGGTCGTTAATTGCAATCTGTTGAACACTTCTCGGTTGCTCGCTTTATCTGTTCCCCCGGAATTCTCAATGCGCGTCTATACGGATTTTTTTTTTAACATTTATCGTGCGACGTGAATTAATTCGAATTCGATTAAAACGAGAATATAGTATTTTCAATTTTCGAAGTAGATCACTAAGAGTTTCTTCGAAGCGCGTGTGATTTTCGTTCGAACGAGAAGCGTCATCGTCAGTTAGTTCCTTAACTATCGGTTTAGCCGGTGTAGAGCAATTTAGTCGAGGATGACGCCTGAGAACAGAAAGTCAAAACATATAGGAGACGGATAGCGGAAAATAAAATTCGCTGGAATTGTTCGTTTGAGAACGAATGATGACATATAATATCCGGAATTTCGGGTCGGCGTTTTCCGGGAAAACACACCGTTGGGACCCGTTTCTTTTACGACGACGTTATTCCGAGGCATTCTTTTCCGCCGTTAGCTCTAGATAGTCAAATCCCGCGATAACAATACAATAATAATAATAATAATAATAATAATAATAATAAATAATAATAATAGTAATCATATAATGCGAATAAAAATGTAATGGAGCGAAACCGTTTGATTCGAAAGTGCTGATTCGATGCATTACGACCAAATTTATTTATCTTTTGTTGTCTTTCTGATCATAATCGTCATCATTACTATTATTACTATTATTATTATTATTACCATTATTACCGCTAGCATTACTACTATTATTGATTCTCGAACATTTAAGTTTCTTTTTCATACTTTTCATAATAAAAATATCTTTACACCAGTCTGTGAAGCGTCATTTTGTAGTTTGGAAAATCATGCGAAATATCGACGTAATGTTAGTATTAGATAAATTAACCCATACAAAGGAAATCCGGTGGCGTTATTTTCATTATCATTATTTTCATTTTCATGATTATTTTCATTTTCATGATTATAGCTTTTATCGTTGCTGTTATTTTATTATTATAATAATAGTTTTCGCCGTCACTATCGATAGTAAGAATAGAAATAGTAGCAGTTGTAGCAGAAACAGCGTTAATTCTGTTAAACAGTAGAATAAGTCAATCTGCTGTTAACACGTGACAAGTTTAATGTAGCCTCGTGTTCATTTTGTATGTAAAAAAGAATCTATGTACGAACATTGTAGAACGCCGCAATGACCCTTCGAAATAGACGAATAATGTTCGTCCAGAAGACGCATCAACCATCGCCAAGATTTAAAAATGTACAAAAAAAAATAACAAGAAACGTTGAAAATTTCGATGAGGCTGTAGAATTCCAGACAACAGTTAAATTTAATAATAATTCGTACCGTATGAAATGGGGAAAAGTAAGACTGCCTCTCTCTCTCTTTAGAAATGGATGAGAAAATTAAAAATTATTAGATGGTCCAATAAAAATTCAATTTATTTCGCAGTAATATCGAAACGGGATAATTCAAGTATATAAACGAGCAGAATTGTTCGTTCCGTTATTAAAAAGGTAAATTGCTTCGGTACTTGTATTTTTAAAAGATGAAAGTTTTTCAGCATTTATTTATACTAAAATAGGAAGGAAAATTCTTCTGTAAATTTTTCCCAATCCCTAGACAGCGCGTTCCCTTTTAGTATATATTCGGAGGAAGTAGTTTGGCTAAGACCGGTAGCCACTGAACTGGTGTCGATTTTGGCGTGTCAGATATTACGCGATAAGCTTCATTACATCAACTTTTCAAAGTTCGAGCGCTAACCTCACGGGGGAACAATATTCGGCAGCTGAGAACACCGATGATAGGAATGAGCTGGCTAACCTTTTCATTAAATTTACTTCGGTTTTTAACTTCTTCGATAGATTTTGTAAATATATTTTTAAAGTGAACGATCCGGCGTGATACACCCACAGATATTTAGGAAATTTATAAAGTTCGGAACGGGAACTTCTATATTAGCTAAGCAATTATTAAGATCGAATAGGGCCACTTCAATTTTCGTTGGATTAGGTCGCGAGTTGTTTATTCTTTAAAGATTCCTTTGTAAGAATAATAAATTCCTATAAGAAATATCTAAATTTCGATCAATAAGTAACGTATTATCGGAGACCGATAATTAACATCAGTATAAACTCTATCAAGCAGTATAACCGCAGTAGCTGTGTGTTATCGTGACGATGTTATTACGTTAAAAGGCCAACTCGATATATATTACGTTACTTGTCGCGTGCGATTCGTCGATAACTTGTCAAAAGAAGCGTAATTTCCGAACAAGGAACAGGCGACAATTTCATTTGTCACGCCCTCGCTATACTCCAACTTCGACGGGAAAGGCTCTTTTCTGTCTTCGACATTCGGGAAAGATGATGAAATATTCAACGTGAACAACTGAAAACCGAATGGTAAACAGAATATATATATATATATATATATATATATATTTTTTTTACCGTAGTCGAGACGAAAACGATATAGGCAAGGTAATTTTTTTTTATTTATTTACATTAGGGAGAGTTTTTGAAAGCAGTTATTTATTCATATCGCGCGAAAGTTGTCTCTCCATTAGACTTTCGGAGTAGAGACGACGTTGAAAATAAACTATTCCACAAACGATAACGGCATAAATAATATTGAAAACCAACGTGTTGTATTACAGCGTAAAAGTTCTTCCGAGCTTAGAGATCTTCGACGATCGTGCTAGTAAATAAAGATTCGGTTAACAGCACGCGATCAACCGACCGACGACCTCTATTAACTAAGACGAAGCAAGAAGTAAGAAGTAAGGTACGGAAAATAAATTAAAATGTACGTCCGTTAAAATTCGATTATCCCGTAATTTTCGAAAGCACGATTTTATAGAACCAACCCTATTCAACCGGCAGAAGGCGATTACCCGGGATTTTAAAATATTTACTCACCGACCACCACCGATGATACTTTAATGGTAACCGAAATTTTTTTTATATCGTCGTCGGAGAAACTTTCCGTATTAAATAAAGGTGAAAAGGAAAGCTTTTAGAAATCGATTCGGCATTCTCCTATACCCCTGCTACCCGGAGGTTATGTACTTTTTTTTTTTTTGTTTTTTAAACGGTATTACTAATAGCGAACACTATATTTATCATTATCATCGTAAATCGTCATCATCATTCATCATCATCGTAATCATTATCATCATTATCAACATACAGTACGTGAACTGATGTGGAATATAGTGATTTTTTTAAAGAAATATAAACAATAAAAAGGTAGTTAAAATCACTAATAAGGACCGCACAAAGATTATCGGTTGTTAAGCCATTTTCAAGTGGTCGAAAATAATTTTTTCCCCTCTAATTCAGAACTGATTAAAACGCAATCATCTGCCGGATTTTATATATCAGGAGACGGAGGTTTTGCCCGTTATCCAACTTCGAGTAATATTAGATTGTAACTCAAATCAGATCTATGATTCTGTTTCGTTTCCGGTATTTCTTCATTAAGTAGGTTAGCTGACAATGGATTTGGATGATGTTTCTTGATACCCTACTCGCCATCTGTTTTCCGCATTGGTGGAATGTATTGAATTGGTTTGTTTTTACTCTTTAAGTTGTAATCCGTAACTTTATAAGGAGGCAAGTTTTGTATTTTTGTTAAGGGCGTCATTTTTAATTTCTCGGAGTAATAAATTTAGTTATTTCGATTTCAATAAATTTTTTATAATAGGGTGGTCCTAGTTAGCTGTCGTTTGTTGCGCACTATTTTTTTTTTTATTTTACTAGTAAAGCGACATGCTGTAGGACGTTGTTGTTGACTTTCTGTCTGCAGATTGGACAGTTTCTATGAAGTATTTTATTACAAATACTCCGTCAACGTCTTCTCGTATCAAATGCTAAGCCACGTTAGAATAACGAGAATTAGTCAGAATGATAGTGTCCATCGACATAAATAACAATTTTACCAGATATCGAATTGTAAAAATCGTTGATATATATTAAAAACAGATACGGGCCAAGTATACTATCTTGGGAACATCGTAGTTCCGTCAAATATATTCACTATACGTGTTATTGATTTTAACTTGGTAACTCCTGCTTGCGACATAGGAGTTAAACCATTTGTATATATAACTGTTTATCTGAAAAGATTTCACGATCTATAGTGTCTAATATTTTATCCATAGCTAGACAGACACCAACTACTGACTGTCACTATCCTTAAACCTGGTAAAGATGCTTCCATAACTAGAAATATTCGTTCTATAAGCTTACTAAGTAATTTGAGCAAAAAACCACCGAATACCGATATGTTTAACCCAGAAACTATATACTCATCATTTTAGTTTTCTTAAGTTTTTTTATTCCGATGCCATATTTCCGGCACCTATAATTTATTTTATCTACCTAGTATTTGCAGGTCTTCTATAGTGGTTGCTAATAACACAGCATCATCAGCATTATATTATTTATCATATCATTTATCTTTATTCCTTTTTTAACCTGATCTAGTGCCTCTTTGAAGATCTGCTCCGAATAAAAATTAAACAATAGCGTTGAAAGTATACATCCCTATCGGACTCCTTTCCTAATTTCTATATCTTCCGTAAGGAAGCCTTTTCAAAATCAATGAAACACGCGTACATTGCTGTCGATCGATATATTTTTGAATTATATCGCAAACAGTGCCTCTCCCCACAACTGTTTCTAAATCCAAATTTCGTATTCCAATTTCCTGATTTATTTTCTCTGTTGTATATAATTTTTAAACGAATTTTCACCGCGTGACTCCTCAGGCTTATTAACCGATACTCTTCTGGTCCCTGGTCTCTTTTTTGGGATTGGAATAAAGGTGGATTTCAACCAATCTTTTGAAAGGCTACCTGTACTGTAGATGTTGTTGTATAGTTGTAGCATACTCTTCAATTTTAAAAATTCAACGTTAATTTCATCCGGTCCAGTTTAACTCCCTCCTTAATGGGGTTTTGAAGTTCTTCTTTCATAATCGCTGGACTTTCTTTGTTCTTAATTCTGCTACTTGCTGTCGATCATGTAAAAACAGTTTTTGGCATATCCACGTCTTTAATTGTACTTGTTGATCAATTATCAATTTATTTCCGTCACTGATTACACCATATGTTCTTTCCTATATGTACATGTAAATTCTTTTATCTTTTTTTTTTTTTTTTTGTAAGTTAAATAGATCGTATTCTAGATCTTCAATTTCCCGACATTTCTAGAACTCGAAAATGTTGCATTTCACAAAAACAATAATATTAAATATAAGACGATCCGATCGGAAGTGAAATATTCGGACACGGAAGAAGATCGCACTTTGTAATGTGGTGGAGCATAAAGTGGCCGCCTACTTAAGACTAATAGCCAGAGGGAAAGATAATGAATGGACAAAAATGAATGTTGAAATTGGAAATATCGATAGACCACTGACTCGTCGGTATGACGATATAGCTTAGGAAGAATTGGATTCAGAAAGCTCGGAAGAACCGGAAAGAAAATAAGATACCGGAGAAAACGTATGTCCAACAGCGGACATAATATGAAGAGACGTTTAAAAGGAAAATACATATAATAAAACGGAACACGTTGCCGAAAATCGTCTAGTAGACGGGCAGAAGCACTGTACGCGGCGGAAACTTGTACTTTAAACAAAATATATTTATAGAAAATTGAGCTTTTTGAAACGTGTTGCTAAATTTCGTGGGTTGATCAAATTTAAAATGAAGAAGTTCTTAACCGAGTACAAGAGGAAAGATTTGAAAACGATTAGAAAAACACGAATAAAATACGCACGTGTTACGATAATTTATTGACAGATATTATAGAAGGAAAAATACCGATATGCGGAGATCAAGACAAACACCGATGGATACAATCGAGACAGAACCGAACATCATCGGCTACGTTGAACGGGCGAACATCAGAACGAAAAAGGACTGATACATCGATATAATAATCTATCCGTTCAAGACAGAGCATCATGCGGAGAATTGCAATTAACGCGGCTGTTTCATAACATCTTTACGGCCCAAGGCTGGAGGAAACGAGAAGGAGTATCATCGTAATTGTCATTAGTAATCATGGAGCACTGATAATAGACATAGAGCGTTTTTGTTCTTTTTAATTAGATTTAGTTTCTCAATCCAATGTTTACGTGCACGAATCGTTAAATATTAAACATCACCCGCCGGAAAAATAAATAAAATTTTCCCGAGCCCTGCATTCGTCTTCGAAAGTTTTTCTCGCCTCGTGTCGGTCTCGTTTGATAAGGAAAGTCTATTCCGAACGGCATTGTAGTTAAATATCCCTTCGCGGCGAATAATCAACCGAGATAAATGACGAAAGTTTTAAATATTCCGGATACGAGACGGTGCTGTTTTGGGAGGAGCCGAGGTAATTTTACCGAGAAGGATCATTACCAAAAAGAAAGTTTTCACTCCCGTTAGAGAATAGCGAATGAAAAATACCGAAAACAACCGTAAAACTGATTTTAAATAACGAATAGCTGTAAAAATATCTAAACTATCTCTTCCTCCGTATCTAATTCTCTAATATCACGATAAGCCTTTGTCTATCCACTCGTGAATGAACGCTTTCCCCCAACGTCTTTCATCCACTTCTGTCCTGCGATTTCCTAAACAAATTTTTCCCAGGTTCCTTTGCTATATAATCATTGACCTTCCCTGTTTCCTTTTTCGGTCTATCGACCACCGCTGTAAAATCCGTTTCATTGCCTTCTCTTCGAGCCACGTGGTCGGCCCAATTCCATTTTTTATAGCCATCCGCTCTACTTCATCATCCAACCGTACTTGTTCACGTATCCTTGCATTCTTCTTATAATCCGATAATCTTACATCCGGCATCATTCTCTCATGTGCAGTCTGGGTTTTTCTTAAACTTTTTAAATTTGTTCTCGTATATAACCATGTTTCCGGATCATATATAACAATCGGAAGTATACATCCGTAATAGAGTTTACGTTTCAAAAATTAATCGGTATTTATTTTTAGAGCGGAATATTATACCATAGTGATACTCTCGTTGCCAATTCTGCTTTCATCGTCTTTATTTGTAGCCATTTTTTCACCTAGTTGTTCTATTTGTTTCGATTTTATTGCTGATCGTACGCATTTTCTTGCGTTCGTCATTATTTTGTTTCGTGTAAATTTATTTTCGCTCCTATTTTGTTCGAGCGTACATTTAAATCTGTTATCATCATCTGAAGTTCTTCTGCACTTCCGCTCGCTAGAATTATACGGTAGACGCAAGGTAATTCAAATATTCGCCGTCTATTCTAATACCGGTTGTAGTACAATTCAAGTTTTCAAACACGGTGCCCAACGCGTAGATAAATAATTTCGATAAGATGGTATCTCCTTGTCTAACGCCTCTTTTTATTGGTATTTTCTGTTTTATTCGATAAATTTTCCTGCATTGCAACTGACCCATAAATGTTCTTTATATAATTCGTACGCACTTCTCATCGATGCCTTAGGTTTAATGAATTCAGTACCGCTGTGTTATATGGCTGTTTGGCCCACACGTAGACGGTTTAGGGCGCCATATTCTTTTCTGCTTGTGCCATCTGGAGCCCACCATCTATGGTTGATTTTATGCTCCTCAGAAAGATTGTTTGTGAGGTCCAGTCGGTAGTCTATTCCTGTTTATTGTTAAATGAACTTAAATTTAAATTCGTTCTGACCGATCGAATTCAAAAGTGATTTGTTTATACGTCGTAATCAATACGTTCTATTACATGCATGTCAAGTACCTTATAAGTTTTCACGCAAACGTCTAGATATAATTTCATCTTCAATTGAACAGTTGCGATACGTGACTATAAAAGACCGAAATAAGCAAATACAATGGCGCTAAATGTAAAATCTGACAAATTTCCTAATTTCATCGATACTCAGGAGAATTTACCGTTTCTTCAATCTCATCATCATCAGGTCGGAGGGGTATCGTGATCATGTAGCAATCTGAATCGTCGTGTGCCATACCAACCGATTTTTAGTTCGTTGTACACATTGATACAAAGATAATCCAGATAAGAGGATGTTTCTATTTTTTTCCCTTGAACCTTCGTTGTGTTACAAATGTTTCTAAATTTCGCCCGCTACGAATGACGTGTCCGAAATATTTCATCACACGGAGAACAGCAATATAACCATTGTGCGAGATTCAACTCGCGCACTATGGAGTCATTAGTTCGTTTCATTGTCCACCAGTATGCGGTGCAATCTTCTCCAGCACCACTGTGCCGACCTTATCTACATGATTCAGCTGCATATAATACTACCGAAAGTACTAATATCCTTATCGTGTGTTTATAATGGACTTCCATATTATCCTCCATTTCGTCTCATAGCATAACGGCCCATTCGAATTCGACGCTTTATTTGAACTTCCTTTATTAGAAATTAGCGAACCTAAGTTTATAAAATTATGTTGTACAACATAATATCCCGCGAAGACCTTATCACTGAACGCTGACAGCTTCCCTCTGTCTAAAATCATGATTTTTGTTTTCGTCTTGTTTATTTCGGGACCAAATTTTCGACTGACAATTCCTTTTCTGACAATATTTTCATTTTACCAAAATTGTTACGAGTGTTGTTTCAGTAGCAACATAAGTTGGAGATCTTACGTTTCGCCCAAAGAGACTCCGCCGTCCCATTCACATCTAGTATTACTTTCATAATTATATGTATATATATATATATATACGTTAATTATTGTGACGAATTTCGGTCAACTGTTTTTTCGTAATTAACATCTGTTTTTAAATTTGAAGTAATTACGTAAATATATACATAGTAATTAATGACTAACAGAAATTTCGACATATTATATTCCATCGTTTGAGCTTCATTCCTCCAGGTGTTAATGATTTACGTTAACTATTAATAGATTAATCTACAAAACCAGTTCAAATGAGTAATTCTATTTAGCCGGATATTTCTGACAGGGTTCGGATACTGCAGTTCTCAGATATTTATAATTCTCTGAACTTATTGTTCTTTAATTTTTTTATTAAATTAAGTACAATAGATTAATATATCGAAGTAAGTACCTTTTTACGTAAAAAAAAAAAACAATTAATAATTACATATAAACTACATGCATGCGGATGCGCAATCATAATAATTTGTATATGTATATGATTTTAGCTGTAACAGATATTTGTAAATTGTTAATTTAGTTATGGCAAATAAAGGTTATTATTATTATTATATATATATATATATATATACACAAGCATACATATTTATATATAACATGTGGAATAACAGGTTTAGATATACACACACATGTATTCATATACACACCCCAAAACATTCACATTTTATGTTAACGTACGTTCTGCCCTTATCGGTCCAATTACATCAAAATTTCCCGCTAATCAAACCATTGCGTAATGTATACTGCTCCATATATACATATCAGTTTAGCCGGTGGTAGTAGTTCGACGAATAATGGCGGTGAACCACATTAAAACCCATTAGTGATACTGAACGTACTATAAACGGGCACCACTTCTCTAGAAATATCACTATGTCTGGAAATAGATGTAAATTCTCAACATGAAGTACGAAAAGCGCGCAGTAATTTAAACTATAGTTCAGAGCGTAGTGTTATTAAAGAAGTACTTTCGAATAACACGTGATCAGGATTGCAAACTACACGTCCAGCATGTAGAAGGGAAGGAGTTTCTCTAAGCTGCATAAGGAGTAAGCGATCTGGTAACAAGTAATTTCCAAACAATTCCTTTCCGCTTATAGTAGAACCGTATAAATCTAGGAAGAGACGGTTGCAATTGATAGTACCTAGTAAGTGGCGACTGCTGTTATCCTTCCTGTCTGTTTCCAAAGGTTCTTTCCGACTGTTTTTTTTTAATGTAGCTCCAAGAAAGGACAGCTATACTTCCTTTCTGTAATCTTAAACTTTAGTTTAAATAAGCAGCAATCATGATCATTCAACATGTGCAGAGACTTAACCCAATGGTTAAGCTCTGTTACGTATATTACTTAGTAACAAGCAAGTCAGTAGGTTTGAAACGTTTAAGCCTTCTTAAGTCACCGATCTGTAGGTAAAAGTGCTCCGACTGTATAAAATTTATAATATCAAGTGCAGAAACTAAAGAGTATAGCACACCGGCTAGAAGATCCTCCTTTAGCTAATAAATTTACATATTTTATTTCTGGAGATTCCTCGATGTCTCGGTATCAGTAAGAAATACACAAATATGCTAAAGTTTTCCAGATGATTACGTTTAAACGCGATGAATGAAATCGATGAATCCGGCGATTTCCCTTTATTTTCAATAACCTTCAAAATGCAATGTGAGTCGGTGATAATTACCTGGAAGCGCGTCACATCAATTAAGAATGATAAAGATAGAAACACATCTAAAGCGGTAAATGCGGAATTTGGATAATTTGTACACCTTACTAATATTAAGAGATCGGATGAAAACTGCTGCTCCCGTTCAATTCTATTTATTATATGTCCGTGCTTTCAGGCATTTGGTTAGGTTTTTAGTAGTTTTCTAACTATATTTCATTATTGCGATTTAATTAAATTACCGAACTACTTCTAACGATACAGTACTACATAGTCGCACTATCTGTTTCCACACACACACACACCCGCGCGCACACGCGTTATCACTTGCCATTGTACAAAATCGAAGTATACGAATAAATCGTCAAAGGAGAATTTCAAAATTTTTCGAATGTGCGAATTTTGAAGTTTGCGCCGATACTACGTTTGATAGGTTGCCGCAGGCGGACGACAATAGTTTGCCATCTATACTTAAGTATATAGGATGTATTAGCTATAAGGAAACCTTAGCTTTGCCACCCTTTAGATATGACAATATAAAGCTTCTAGTAATATATCTTTCTTTTTAAAGAACACCGTCGTACGATTCTTTTGTACCCTTTTGTGCCCATTTTCAGTTTTCGTTGTTATTTCCTCTATCTAAACTACAACCGAAATCGGGCAAATCGTTAGTAGACGTCCTACGTTTACGTCCTGCTTTTCTATACAACATACGTCACCTAGTTACACCACGTCTGCGTGTGCGCGTATATATGTCTGTTAATGATTAAGTACATTTTTCCGGACGTCTACTTTTTTCTAAAATATTGTATACATACACATATATATATATCTGTTTTTATATTTTATTTTTTTCCTATTTATTTTTGAACATTCTTTTTTCTAGTCGTTGCATTTCCATTCGGTTTCACGGACACTCCACCGTGGGTTTATGTTTTCTATTTCATTTTTGATATATACGATTCTTCTCGACGTACGAACTCTTTTTGCCCGTTGTCTAGATTCATAAATATAATTCGTACATGTATATATATATATATATGTAAAGGTTTTCTCGGATGTTTGCAAAAACGCGAACCAAAACTCAGGTTTTTCCTTTAATCATTCTAGTATAGTCCCTTTTATTATTATTATTATTATCGTCGTTGCCATCGTTAAAGAGGAACGCAATAAGTCATTTCGTCTGAAGAATGGAAAAGTCGTTGTCGCTTATGTATTTTACATAAACTTGAAAGTGTTCCCTCGAGAAGTAACTTATAACGCAACCCTCTTCCATCCACCCCTTAACCCCATCTCCGAAACAGATTTCAATTCAACCCGTTTTGTCGACGGCCACCTATTTAAAGCGATATTCTGCCCTTCGTCAAACAGCGCGAATTTCCTCTGCCGAAAGTATTCGCATATACGAGGAAGTGCCGCTATAAGTTATATTATATATGTATATATGTACATACATATACACATGCACACACATATAGATTATATTGTAGTAACAGAAAGAAGGTTACATCTCTTGCCAACATTACAGTCGCTATTATCGTAATCATTACTACATTTCCTGTTCTACGTTGTAATCTCTTTTTAAGCGCTTCTCTTCCGATTTCGCTATTATGACAGCCATCGTCGGTTGATTAAAATCCGTTCTTGCCGAATTGTCTTCCTGTTCGATTATATTAAATTAACACATTCAGCTCTTACTCGAACACAGACGAAAATGATATAATTTTGCTGCCGGAGCCAAAACTCGATAAATATCATTCTAGAATACGAGCCGTTTCTAAAGGTGTTAAAATTTATAACTCATTACCGCTGGTATTAAAAAATAGCTCGGAGAGTTTTAAGCACGATACTCTAAAAAGTAGAAACAAGTCGAGCGAATCACTTGCCTTAGGAGAATTATCACTTGTAGATATGCCCCGTTTGATTAGACATTGTCAAAGACGGTCATACGCTCACCTTAAATTTTTTTTAAAGGTTCACCGCGTGGAATATTTATATTTTTTATTTTTATACTCCTATATTCTTTTTTTTTTTCTTTGGAACTCATACGTACAAGTAAATTTAATTACGGATACGGTAGGTATTTTTAGGTATTTTTATGGGAAATGTGTTATCGAAACTATTATTTAGTAATTAATTGTAAACTTCACCTAAATATGATTACATTACAATTGAAACAAAAAACTGTAGTAGCATGCGAATTTTTGCTTATTGCTACTAGTAGCGATTATCTATAAATGTACTTAATTTTAAATATTTCCAAGATAAAAACCGGAAATTGGTTTAATAAAATAATTTCATTCGGTTTAAGCGTACAATCAATACTATACAACTGCCTCAGGTGATCATATTTGTTACACTTGTATATTATATGTTGCACATTTTCAACTACATTACACTTGCAGTTGTGACATTTATTATCACCGATTATATTTAATTTATTCAAATTATATCCAATGGAACCATGACCAGAAAGTATCTGAGTCATGTAAAAATTTACTATAATCTTTGTATTTTTAAAACGATCTATTACATTCGGAAAAAATTTACTAATTGATTTATCTTTTGTTAAAATTTTGTATCTTACACTAAATTCATTTAAAATTTGTGTATTCAACTGTTTAAGAACTATTTTACTTATGACAACATAATTATTTTTTTTAGCATTAAAAATTAAAGATCTTTTTTTAATATAAAGATCAATAGGTAAGATCCGAGCAATAGTATATAATGTTATATTTGATACAGTAACATAAGAAGAGATTGAATCAATAAGAAATTTACGTCAGTTACAAATTACATTATGTATTTGCTGCTTAGTTAAATGTTTGAAATAGACACCAGCACAATATGTATATAATAATGGCTGTACTAAATCTTTATAAAGAATTACCTTAGATTTATAGTTAAGTCCCCATAATTTACCACCAAGAGCTTTAAATATATAATAATATTTGTTGGATTTGTTATTTATATATTGTATATGCTTATTATAATTTAACGTATTATCTATAATGAAACCCAAATATTTTATGTGATCAGTAGAACTAAACACATGATTGTCAATTTTAATGTTATCATAAATTATCTGATCGAAACTTTTATCTCGACCAGAAACAACCATAATTTGAGATTTAGAAATCTCAAATTTGAGATTTAAGGCATTTATTATTGTTTTAAGCTTATTAATAATTTCATTACAATTAGAAATATGAGACGATAACGTCAATTTACTACATAAATTAACATTATATACTAAAAGCAGATCATCTGCATAACTATACAACCGTAAACCAACTAAAGCGTTATTAAAATAAGAATGTATATTGGAATATAAAATGTTCCACAGGACCGGTCCAAGAACAGACCCTTGTGGAACTCCAAAATTATTACTGACATCTATGACATCGTTCTGATATTTCCAAGTAACTCTCCTATTGGTTAAAAAATTATGTACTAAACTTATTACATTAAAACTAAATTCATTTACAATTAACGTGTCAATTATAACTTGACGATCACAGTTATTGAAAGCACCTTCAATATCAAATGAGATAACAATAGATCTATTATTACGTTGTTTATTTTGTGATAGATTATCTATTACATCTGATATAGCTAATTCTGTAGAATAATACTTTCTGAAACCGTATTGATACGGATTGAGCACAGATGTACCGTTAATTTCGTGATTTAAAAATTTTAAAATAATTTTTTCATAAACTTTACTTAACGAATTTAACGAACATATTGGTCTATAACCATTTATATTACTGGGATCTTTATTCGGTTTATTTAACATGATTATACTAGCACTTTTCCACATAATTGGAAACATATTAAGCTGTAAAAGCTTATTATAAAGCGTTAATAATAAACTCGGAAAGTAAAAATATATGATTTTAATTACTTAATTACCTTATTTGTTATACCATCAGAGGATGGCGCTTTTTTATTGTTCAGATTCTGTATTATTTCCTTTAATTCAAAATACGTCACTTCCAATTTTAAATGTTTATTTTTAACTGTAATATTATCAAGTGAAATTGGGATACCATCTTTGAAATTAAAAAATGTATTCATTAAAAAACTCATTTTATCTTTATTCCTATTGATACATGAATAGGAATCATTACCATTATTAATATTCAAATCAGGAAATTTAAAAGTTTCAATGTGCGTTAATATTTTATAGGGTTTACCCCAGGCCCTGGACGAGCTGCATAAATTCCTCCAGGCCTGCTGCTTAAAATATCTAATTTTAGATTTATACATTTTTAATATTACGTTATAAATTAATTTATTTATAAGATTTTTGTTTAATATTATTAAACTTACGAATGAGAAATTTAAAATAATCTAATTCTTTATTCCACCATGATTTGTTCATTTTAGGCTTTTTTACTTTGGAGCAATTTACAATATCACATATGCTATTAGTAAGTTGTTCAGTAATATTATTAACTTGAGATTCAGTATTTGCAAGAATAAGTTTTGTTTCAAAATTTAACATTAAGTCACCATTTAATTTACTGATAAATTTATCGATATCTAGGCTAAAAATATATTCATTATTATCGATGTGAACATCGAAAATATCTATACTTATATTTTTATGGTCGCTTAGAAGAAACTCCTTAACATAACACCCGATAACTTATACTTAAAGTTATTATTTATTAATACATAATCTATCAAACTCCGCCCATTGTGATTTTCAAAAGTGTAAACACCGATATCATTTTTAATTAACAAGTTCCCCGAATACACAAGATTTTCAAATCGTGTACTCCTGGGCGTATGGTAAACATTTTTGTTCCCCATAATTTTTAATCCTGAATTAAAATCACCCAATACTATTACGTTATGTTTACTGTTTTGTTTTATGTGATTATGCAAAAGTGTAAATTGATAATTCATATCATTATTGGGTGGAAAATATATTCCAAAAACAACAATATTATTTACGTTAAAGTTTTGATTGTGGAATGTAGTGATTTTATTTATACTTGATTACTAAAAATAGTTGAAATCACTAAATTTATTTAGTTATGCGAAGCTTTTCGGCAATTACGCCATTGTCAAGCTATATACAATTAAAATTAATTAATATAAAATCATAAAATATTAATTTAAAACTAAGTTTACAATTTTACACAAAAATGAATTATGAATACTTAGGTCTTAAGTATTCATAATTCATTTTTGTGTAAAATTGTAAACTTAGTTTTAAATTAATATTTTATGATTTTATATTAATTAATTTTAATTGTATATAGCTTGACAATGGCGTAATTGCCAAAAAGCTTCGCATAATTAAATAAATTTAGTGATTTCAACTATTTTTAGTAATCAAGTATTATTTACGTTAATTTTAATTATGTAGTCAGAAACTACAGTACTGTTAATATTCTTAATGTTACTACTGATAGCAACGAATTTAGTATGCAATAACAAATTAAAGTGATTTTCATCACTATATAAATAAGGATCACAAATTATGCATAGGTAATTATTATTTTGTACATTATTTAATTGAAGTACTGTTTGTGCTTCTTTACAGTGATTTACATTTTACAAAATTAACTTTATACTATCCATAATTTATATTAAGTTTTACTTTATTTACAACTTTTAAGTATAAAGAACAAGAGTATGAAAACGTATTGTGCGTAATTTTATTAATAATATTTTTCTTGTCTTCTAAGTTAAGCTTACCTTTTTCTTCTTGTTGCTGCAAACATGCATGCGAAAAGCAATTATTGCATTTTACCTTAATCTGATCTTCATATAAAACATATTTGCTAGTCGTTAAATTGCTTTTACACTCACTTTTCATGTGACCAAACCGTAAGCAGTTATAACATCGTATGACAGGAGTATAATCATACACTTTGCATTTATTCCAATTTACAACCATATAACCAGCCTCCATTAAAATGCGATAAGGATCTGCATCCAGCCGTACAAAAGCACGAATTTTACCATCATTGGTTTGTTTCAAAGCAACAGATTTGGGTTTTTGTGCCAGTTTTATTGCTAATTGCCATGCTAATATCCAATTCAGTAATTGTGTGGTGAGCACCAACTATCAAAATCATTGGATCTTTTTTTAGTGCAGTTTTAGTCTTAATATTTACAATATTATTAGTAACTTCTTGCTTTAAACATTCAAATTTTTTTTTGTCTTTAACAACAATTATAACTTTTTGTTTATGCTGTTTTACAAAACCGATATCTACATCAATCTTACCAGTGTTTATTTTATTCAATTCATTATTCCAATTTCTATCTTCCGAACTATTTGTATTTTCAATAATTAAAATTTCAAATTTGCTTTTATGTATTAAATTACTATTTGAAAGCAACTTTGATTTTAATTTTGAAGAATAGGTAGGTTTATCCGAAATAATTCCAGAAACAACATTCGATATACTTTTTTCAGTACTTTTTTTAAGTTCACTGTAATTATTATTTAATTTATTAATATGAATCTTTAAAATGTCTAACGTTGTTACCAGGACATCATTTTTTTTTAAAATACCTTCTTTCAACTTTACTTTCATATTGCGCGACTCATGTAAAAGTTGCCTTATCATCAATACATTTGACACTAGTGTCGAAACAAGCATTTTCGACACTAGTCATGTTCGCCACTAATAATTGTTTATTTACATATATAAATTCTATTTGTTACAAAATTTTATCATTAATAAAAACTTACCGATATTTAACGCGAAAACACACGTGTAATAACAATGTAACTCATATATATGATATATATATATATATATATATATATATATATATATATATATATATATATATATAAATGGATATATACGTGCAAGTGTGTATTACGTATTATTATATGTGTATATATGTTTATGCAGTAACGTAATTTATATAAACAGTCGCATTATTGTAATATTGTACGAATTAAGTATAGTGTAGGCGTAGGCAACTACTGTCGAGATACAATCTTTCCGTGGACCTATTACAGTTTCATCCGCTTACTACCCTCCTAGGCACACCATAACGCAAGGACAGTTCAGTGAATACTTTAAAACCCTCGGTTACAGATTCATTTCAGGAGGAGATTTTAAATAATAATAAATAAATAAAAAGTGTATTTTTACATTTAAAATAAGAAACAACAAATATCGTCTACACGTACCGAAATAGTGTAAAATTCTTCCCGTGTATCGCGATATATAAATATAAAAACAAAAGAAACGAAGCTTAAAGCAAATAAACTGCAGGAAAAACCACCACCAAAACCTGCATGAAATAAATATATAATAAAATAAAATAATAACATAAAATATAGTATGCGATAACAGACGATCAGAGTAGCAATAAATAGGAAAATAAATAACTATATACATAAAATAAACTTAAACTTAAATAATAACTATATATCATCGGGAATGCCGACTACTCATCATAATAATGTATGTTTAATTCTTTTATGTTTATATTTCTTATATTTTAATTGGAGACTAGTGCGAGTGTAGTCTCCTATATTGTTTATAATGGAATACTCACTTAGGGTACAATCATAAAAAAATTTTTTGGTTTGCTGATTTATTACTTGATGCACGTATGGTAATTTCAAAGTTCTGTGCAAACGATCTATCCTAGCATAAAACGGAGCTTTAAGAATAATTCTGCAACATTTATTTTGCATGGCTTGCAATTTAGATAAGTTAGAGTGACTTGCGTAAGACCACACAGGACACGCGTACAACATTATCGGTCTTAAGATACATTTGTAGATAATTAGCTTATTTGCAGAATTAACGTAGCATTTCCTATTAAAGACTGGATATAATTTAAATAAAGAGGCTTGAGTTTTATTAACGGCGTGTTCGATATGTTTAGAAAAGGTAAGACCTTTATCTAGAATAACACCAAGATATTTGATCTGAGTCTTCCATTCTATGGGTATGTTATTTATTATTATAGGAGTTAGAGAGTTTGGTCTTCTTTTTGTAAATAATATTGACTGTGTTTTATCAGTATTTATGTTAATTTTCCATTTATTGAAGTATGATCTTAATTTCTCAAATCCTATGCTTAGCCTTCTTTGAATAGTATCTGTACGATACGACGTACAATATATAGCCGTATCATCCGCATACAACGCCATCTGAAGGTGTTTATCCATGGGAATGTCATTAATAAATAAGAGAAAAAGATAGGGTCCAAGTATACTCCCTTGAGGTACTCCAGCTAGTATAGACCTTTCCACAGAGTTACAATCATTTATTTTTACCATAAATTTCCTATCTGTTAAATAATCTTTAATAAGTCTAACGATATAATTAGGAAATTTTAGTTGAATTAATTTATATATTAATCCGAGATGCCATGTAGTATCAAAGGCTTTCTCAATGTCTATGAGAAGTAAACCTGTATGTTTATTTTGATTAAAACCATCTGTTATGAAATCAGTAATCCTCGCCAACTGCATAACTGTTGATAGTTTACTCCTGAATCCAAACTGTTGTTCAATAAGAATATTATTAATTTGTGTAAAGGTTTGTATTCGACTGAGAATAATTTTTTCAGCTATTTTGCTAAGATTACTGAGAAGCGAGACAGGACGTAAATTAACCGGATCCGAGGTATTCTTACCAGCCTTAGGGATGGGTATTACTTTAGACGTCTTCCAAGAAATGGGGAAATGCGAAAGTAGTAACATAGAATTAATTATGATAGTTAATTTAACTACAGCTTTAATGGGTAGATTTTTAAGGAAAATCGTACAAACCTTATCCAACTCAACTGACTTTTTATTTTTTAGTTTCTTTATATGATTATGTATTTCAGCAACAGTAGTTAGGTCCGCTGCTCTCATTCCATCAGAAGAAATACGTAGATATTTTTTGACATTGGATTTGACTTTGGCATTCTGATAAGCAGATGCCATGTTACAATTCTGAGCATGCACCCCTGAGTATATATTAGCTAAAAGTTCACTTTTATCTTGATCCGAATAGACGACTTTATCCTGCTAATTTAACGGAGGTAAGTATGTCTGAGGATTAGTAAATACTTTGACTGCTTTCCATAGACTATTATCACGGGACGATAACGAATTCAGCTTAGATCTCCAACTATTATTATAGTTTTCTCTTAATTCGTATTTGACTAATCTACATAAATATTTAAAGAATAACCTATATGTAGGAATACGGCGTTTTTGATATCGACGTCTAATGAAATTTTTAAACTTTATCAAAGTCGAGGAGAAATTTTTGTAGGCTTATTCGGGGGAACAGTAATCTTAGGAATAGCTGCATCAGCTGCAGTAAGGATGACATGAGTAAAGCGAATTACTTCTTCATCTAGCTGTTCATTAGTTTTGAAAGGACCTTGTAAAGTTAAGTTATTGGAAACATAATGTCTAAATAAATTCCAGTCAGCCTTTTGAAACACATACTTGGAATGAGGAGTAAATACAGACGAGTTATTACTTGTGCAGTTTATTTTAAACACGATAGGATTATGATTCGAACTCAATAATGGTAGAGAAACTGGTTTAGATACCTCCTGAATATTTTTTACTAATACAAAATCGATAATGCTAGGGTGTAGTCGAGCGTTATCCGGAGTTATAATATGAAAATTAAATTTATCGGACATATTTAGAAGGCAATTACCAGAGGAATTGTTAGAATAGCAGTTCCACGCTTTGTGTCTTGCATTGAAATCAGCAACAATTAACACTTTATTAAATGAAGTTAAAAGTTTATGGATGTCATGATAAAAATTTTTAGAAGAAATTTTAGGAGAACAATAGACCGAGTAAATAAATATGGCATGATTAGGCATTTGAAGGTTAATTCCGACAGCTTCAATTTTTTTTAAGGAAGGTATTGTAATCGGGAAATGATTGATATAAGTTTTAATGAAAAGAGCTACTCCCCCACCATAAGTATTTCGATCTGATCTGTAAACTTTATACCCAGGGCATCTTAGCTTATAATTATCGTTAATTTTTGTCTCACTAATGCAAGCTATGTGAATATTTTTATCATATAACTGTTGTCCAAATTCTAAAAATTTATCTTTAATGGAATTAGCATTCCAACCCATGACATTAAAGATATTATTCACATTAGACATAATTGATTAAATGATTTAGAACACTGATTAATCAGAGCTGCATAAGTCTATTACCACTTCAGCTACGATTGCAAATTTACTAAATGTACCGCCGGCATTCCGGAGTCTACATAATGTACTTTTAGCTAAATCCAAAAGTCTCTTTAAATTTAAATCTTTAAATAGACTAAATATATCTTTAATAACCGACATGTCAGAGACATTAAGAGTATTACTTTGATTAATATGACTAGAATCATTATTATTATTATTATTATTATTTTGGAACGCCAAGCATAAAACATGGGGATCTCGATTGAATAATCCAAGAGGGAATCAACTGCATAGATGTATTCTGATAAACAACTATAACAGCTTGTCTGGCGAAGAACCTACTTACTGGCCTACTGACAGCAATAAGATCCCGGATTTACTTGACTTCTTCGTCTGTAACAGGATCAACGTTAATCATCTGCTTGTTGAATCGTGTCTGGATGGTGTTTCTGATCACTCCCCAATAATTATGAATGTTAGTTACTCTGTCATTTACAGTGATAGTAAACCTGTAATGTGTAATAGATCGACTAATTGGGAAATATATCAACAATTAGTTGAAAATAATATTAAATTAAATATCCCATTAAAAACTAAAGAGGATATTCAGGCAGCCGTAGAAAATTTCACCAGATGCATCCAACAAGCTGCATATTTAGCAACACGTAAGAAAGATAATAAAGTCTTACTAATCAAAGGACATCCGAAAGTAATTAAGGACATGATACAGAAGAAAATGAAACTAAGGGGCAGAATACCAGAAACCCTAACGACAAAACTGCGTTTAATAAGGCATCCAAAGAATTAAGAAACAAAATTCTCGAATGGAAGAACAGCAGTTTTAATAGCTAAATCTCTTCATTAACGCCTGACGTTAATACAGATTATTCCTTGTGGAAAGCAGTAAGAAACATTAAAAATAGTCACCAGCCGAGACTTGCACCCATAAAAACTGATAATAAATGGATGAGAACTGACGAGGAAAAAGCAGAAACTTTCGCTAAGTACTTGTCACAGATCTTCAATCCATACAAACAAAATACGGCAAGTGCTGCAGACAATGAAGTAGAAAACTGCCTGCAAACTTCGTATCAAATGTCTCTTTCAATAAGATCTATGTCGCCTATGGAGGTAAATAATTTTATACAAAAACACCTGAATTTAAAAAAATCTCCTGGACATGATTTAATTACTGCCCTAATGGTTAAGAAAAAGGCTGTTACATTATTAGTATACATATTTAACTCAATGCTTCGCCAAAGCTACATTCCTGTACAATGGAAATTTGCGAACATAATCGTTATACCGGAGTAAACCACCGACAGAGGTGGCTTCGTATAGCCCCTTTAAGTCTGCTCCCGATTTTCACAAAAATTTTTGAAAAATTACTGTTAAGAAGATTGAAACCTATTTTGACTGCTAACAATATAATACCGCAGTTTCAATTCGGTTTTAGAGATCAGCACAGTACCCTAGAACAGATTCACAGGGTTGTTGATCTTATTCACAGAAGTTTTGAAGAAAATAAATTTTGTCCTGCGGTGTTTCTGGACATTGAAAAAGCATTTGATAAAGTGTGGCACGATGGCCTACCGTTTAAAATAAAATGCAAATTACCGGTTCCTTATTATCTATTAATAAAATCTTACCTCTCGGAAAGATACTTTCATGTTACTATCAACGAGGTAGTTTCAAACATCTATCCGATTAAATCTGGAGTACCCCAGGGCAGTGTACTTGGACCGGTACTGTATCAAATATTCTCTTCAGATTTGCCGACAAATGCTAACACAACTACAGCCATGTTTGCTGATGATACCGTTATATTGTCTGCTGACTTTGACATCGTGACAGCAACGAATCAATTACAGAGTCATCTAAAGGAACTTGAAGCATGGCTTACTTATTGGAAAGTCAAAGTCAATGAAACGAAATGCTCGCATGTTGTGTTCACACTAAAAAGGAATTATACGAATTATCCAGAAATAACGCTCAATTTACAATCCCCTCCACGGATAGTGCGAAATACCTTGGTATGCATTTGGATAACAAATTGACCTGGAGAAAACATATTACTGCCAAAAAAAAAACAATTGTTTATAAAATTTTCCAGCATGTACTGGTTAATTGGGAAAACTTCCAGACTTCCAATTGAAAGTAAAGTCTTGCTCTATATAAGACGATCCTAAGACCTATTTTGGTCTTATGGAATAGAACTTTGGAGTTCAGCAAGCAACTCGAGCATCGATATCATACGGTCAGCTCAAGATAAGATATTGCGTACAATAGTCGGAGCGCCATGGTTCGTGAGAAACGAGGATATACGAAAATATCTACAAATACCATCAATTAAAGATGCGATTTTCAACCGTAAGGAAACATTCAACGGTTAGAAAACCATATTAACCATCTGGCGTAGAACCTGACAATAAGTCGTTCGGAATTCGTACACTTAAAAAGGCGTAATATCATTAATGTAAATACGCTATTATAAAAAGTAGTTCTGTTATAAAATAAGGAGCTGTGGCCGCTGGGACACGTTCCACTAAATAAATATATTTGCTAAATGCTATCTTCGCCGCTTATTGCCTCAGATAGGCAGATTGCGAATATGATTCAGCATATTTCTGAGGTATTTAGTACGCCCGTTGCGTACTACGACCGATTATTTATCTGCGCGCGTAAGTATGTGATAGCGATAATGTGTCCGCCACTAGCGCAATATTGCGTATGGGTGGTTTTATTGTAACCCATTCAGTTACACATGAAATTTCGACACAAGATAGTTTTTTCAATGCGTTTAAATGAACATTTTATGCAAACGATACAGCTCTTCTCTGTACTTCTTATATATCTAAAGCAATTACTAATAAGTTACAGTCAGGAATAAATCGTGTCTTGCGTTATTATAAAAAATGGCAAATTGATATTGTGTTAAAACGGAGGCTATATTTTTCACCCGCAGGCGTCCCACATTACCTGCTGAAGTTAAGGTTAACTCTACCATTGTGAGTTGGTTAAATTTTTCTGAACATGTCAGTCATACTACCTTGAAAGCTAGCAGGAGTATATCTGCCATATATCCATTAATCAACAGAAAATCATTTCTCAATGTTAATAATAAATTAATTCTGTATAAAACACTTATACGTCCCATAATGACGTACTGTTGTCCAGCTTGGAGTTTCATTTCAAATGCAAATTTTAACAAATTGCAAGTATTTCAAAATAGGTGTCTCAGATGTGTGCTAAATGTCATACCACAAAATCGTTGACATGCATTACTGAAACATGCCTTATATTAAGGATCATATCTTAAATTTAACGCGTAAGTTCTACGATGACTAATCCACGATAATAGTTTAATTTCTACCATCGGTAATTAACTCCAATTTATGCCTATAGTATAAACATAGGAGGCTCAAACATAACCTGTTATAACGTTATATGGCGATTATTTCAGAAATTTAATATTCCTTATTTATTTAATGTCTAACGTGTTTTTTTCTTTTGTTTTACTATTACTATCTTAACTTTTTATTGTTGTTGTTGTTTTTAAAATTGAGCCACTTCGTGACAACCAGAAAAGTAGCAATTAATGTACACCATATAATGGACATTGTAACCGAAAGGGTTAATTAATTGTTATCAATACGCTCATAATACTTGCTGAAACACATTTGATTTAAAAAAACTTAAACGTTTTTACACGTTCTCAATTAACAGTCGTGCTAACGAGTAAAAAGTCGTTACGTGACCCAAAAAAAACCAACTAATATTAATAAATATTTCTTCATCGCGTTTTATTCACTCAGTCACGATAATATGAATATTAAATTCGAAATATATTTGTTAGTAGGCGTGAAATTTTTTTAATATACATTTTAAAATTGTAATCTGGCTTACATAGTCAATAAGCAATTTATCTATATGAGTCGTGATAGGATGGGAGATATCATTCATCAATGATATTCGGAGTTACTTCGCCAATCAATCAAATCGATGTGGAAGGTCTAAGGGGTGCAACGGTCAAGTCTGTGGGCTTCGTTGCCACTATCTAGCAAGTCAGCTGCCAATCGGTTCGGGTGTATTATGTGCAGGTAACGTTCAATATTTGTTTGAATTCGACGCATATCCGGTACATTTAGGTCGCGATGCAAGTTGTTAATATTTTCGACTGGTGCCTCATAATTATACACCGATACTGTATCTGAATGGAGTATACTGTAGGTCCACGCCGGCTTCATAACTGCGTTATACAGCAATAATTTCCAATTTAGAGACAACTTGGAACGTCAGAAGCCAGTACATCTTTCTCAATTTCATATTTCTTTAACGTTCACCTTAATCCACGTCATACGGCGATCGAGCCACATGCCCGAAGTATATCGAGCTTTACTTTCGAAATGAAACGTAATTCTTACTATAATTTACTTCCGTTATGCGCATAGGTCGCGCGAACAGCGTTTTATATTAATCGACGTATAAACGATCTTGCCCGTGCCACTAACGAACTAAATTAAAATTAAAATCTCCACAAATATAAACGTGTACACACGTATACCAATGTCGATCGTATTCGAACACGGTACCTTTCATATAGAAGTCCGTACTCTATAGCCACTAAGAGCCTATCTCGACGATTACGTATTCGCATATGGTATTTTATAAACAATGATACAAATACTTTCTCGATTAAAAACCGCCCCTAACAAAGGGATAGTTGTTCTCGCAATAAGTCTGAATTCTTATAAACATATCTTCTGCTATCCTAATTGTCGATAACCGCACCTCCTTCTCAAAGAAGATTTCCTTATTAAGAAATATAACACTCGTCAATTAATCTTCTTAGGAATAAATCGAAAATACGGCCACATTAATAAAATACTTAATTGTTCCTAATTTCGTTTATTTAAACACTACTGCTTCATATCACAAATAACTATAATTTTGAATATAGTCCACTAGCGCGCCGTTGAATATTGAAAAATCATTTACGTAATTTGGCGCGACTGGCTTAATTAAATACGTCAAATTTAGCTAACACGAAAGTCCACGTTAAAATGTAAAATCGTAATTGAAAAATCGGACGCGTAATAAATAAGAGTGTGTCACGGAGAAAAGTATTCGGCTACTATTTTCTTCGTTTACATAATATCCATCTATATACGCGGATGACGCGCCTAATGGCAGATTGATTGAATTCATTCAATCGTCAATTCTAGATCCAGCTCGCATTCGAAGAAAAATAGCGGCTGCTGAAGAATGAGCGAAGTACACAAATAATGTAAATTTCCAAATCTATCGAGATCCGATAGAAAAAAAAGAAAGTTCAGATACCAAAGTTAAATCGAGATCGAAATGAAACGAAAACAACGGACTCCGGACTATTCAAGGCTTTGACCTGAAAAGTGGCTTCGTTCAAATAGAGTCCGGTATGCCGTGTCGTGTAGTAGCGAAGTGCAATTTCGAAAAACGATCCATCCTAAGATTGTCAGCTGGTAGATCAGAGGATCGTATCCTCAACGAATGCTCACACAGAGTCCTTACAGACGGATTGCAGTATAATAAAATAGTGTCTCCTGTAACGGCGATAACGAATCATCAATTCTATATGGTGAACCAGAGAAGACAAGTTACATCTTCTCTCAAGTATTATAGTAAGGTTACTTTCACGGACCATATAAATAAACATATTTGCAATCTTCAATATAAAATCTACTCTATCATCTATCAATAAGTTTTTAACACATAAACGAGTTAATATTGTATGCTGTACTATGCTAGTCTGGTCTAATAGCCTTAGCAATATAAAACAATTATAGTTCTTAATATATATATATATATAAATGAAGCAATATATGGAATATTAAGTTGTAAAATTTCGAAAATTTCTTATTCATTCGAACCTTATTACAATGTACTTGGTCGAAAGTATTTTCACGCATCATTGAAGAGAGAATTAGCTTTTATCTTTACTTCCACTATACTGCAGCGAAATAATTTCTTTTGTAATGGAATACGCATATACCGGAATGCGAGACGAGTGCTTGAAAGACTTTCTTATAATTCGCAATAAAACGATAACAACGAATAGTTTTAGTAGAGAGTTAGAAACAAACTTTCGAAATTGGTCGTTCCTCCACAAAAAGTGAATCCGGGTGTATCGTTTCGTGAGAAATAGAAAAGTCGATAGGCTAGTGAGGAGTAGAAGGGATTGATAAAGTTACTTAGGTTACTATAGAGTTCATCTCTTAAATGTAGCTCTTCGTCGAGTTTATTATTTAACTTTTCCAAGTAAAATTCCGTTCCAAAGAAATAACGTTCCTTAAAACGAAAACGTTCTCGTCGATTATTCGAATTTTCTCCTTTAATGAGTCACGTCCTTTTTTTTTTCTTCGTATACAGAGAAATAGAGAATGAGAGAGACAAGGACGAGACAGGCAAAAAGACTGCGGTGGGGAAGAGAGAAATTGTTTCGAATCCGACGAACAAAATCTGTTATATTACGCGATTCCTCCAAATTCGAATCTAGTAAGAACGTGTGTGTGTTATACGGTGTAAATGTATGTGTGTGTATGTGGGTATATAAACGTAGACGAGAAGTTAACGAAACAAGACGTAATTATTTAACCGAGAGTGTAAAGCGTGGAAACTTTTAGAAAACAATGAAACGCGACTAAACGATTATTTTGAAAATGGAATCTACAAAATAGACCTTAATTACAAAACGTTCAAACTACGTCGAAATTGTAATTTCGATCCATTGTTCACCGTATATACCGTTTTAAATACTAACGCTCTGCTTACTTTATTTTTCAAAATTTTTCCTCAGACAATAAAATTCGAGTTTTTGAAGTGACACTTGTACTGGCGCGTTGTATATGTGCGGGGTTAACCCGTAAAACGAGCGAGCGAGCCAAAGACTTTATAACAGACCGGCCTACTCTCGCAGTATAGTCGGGCTACTATGCTCTGTCCCGCATGCTGTACTCGTATACGTGTATATTAAGTTTACACACACATATGTACAAACACGTACAGAAATTATAAAATAATATTTTTGGCGCGTGAGCAAAAGTAAAGCGTGATATCTCTTGAGTACACACATACTCTGCTCTCCGTTCACTCCCCCCCCCAGTACATAATGCATACGAGTTACCTTGACCTGTTCGTATTCTTTCTCTTGCGCATGCGTACACGACTATCCGTTATTTCATTCAAATCTTAACTGCACAAAGGATGTATGTGAGACGTAGATTTGAGAACGAAAACATTTTAGTTATTTCCACGTCAAGTTGAGCATAGCGGACAGTGCGTTCTTTTTCTTTGTGAAATTTGTACGAAAACGCGAGTTTATTAACTAAAGTGTCTTTTTGGGAAAACGTCATTAAGTATCACTTCTTCCCTGCGCCCTGAGTCACAATTTTTGTTCGCTAAAAATCGATTTGAACTCCCCTGCTATAGTTCCCGCATGCATAGGACATTGTACAGATGGAGTATGATCGATGGAGTATAAATGGCTCGGAAGGCAATTATGATTGGAACAAAGTTTAAAGAAAAGTCGAGCTGGGATGTTTTAGGAGGCATAAGTGCGAGAATGGATGTGGTAGGGAGATTAGGTTAGATAGATCTATAAAAATTAAACCGTCTTTTACAGAACGTAGACTTCTGTTGATGAAGAAGGTCTGGATGCAACTAAAACAGGAAGAAGATATTCTCGGAATGAGAATGTCTTCCGATGCCCCAAGTTTTGCACCCCGATATCATACTTCATTATTACCCTGGATACCCTTCCCGATTGTTTTTCCTTCTATCAGGTTAGCAATCCATATCGAGTGACGTATAATATGTCCTATTACCGTATCCCTTCTTCTTTGTATCATTGTTAAAATTTCACGTTTTTCATTTACTCTGCGCAATACCTCGCAGTTGGATATTTTATCGGTCCATTTTATTTTTAACATGCGCCGCCAGCACCATATTTCAAGCGCCTCTAATTTACATTTGTCCTTCTTCAGCAATGTCCGTGTTTCGCATCTATAAAGAGCGATACTCCAAATGAAACTCTTGACAAAATGTTTTGTAATATCCAAAAGATATATTTCTGGACGAAAGGAAGCATAGTTTTTCGCTGAAAGGGCATTCTTTGCTTGGGCTATTCTTTTCCTTACCATCATTTGTTATTAGGCTGCCCAGATATTCAAATTGCTTCACTTGCTGTAAAACCTTTTACCATTTACTAATATGCGTATTAACCGTCGCTACAAATCTAGCCTATAATCGACGGTACCCATCGACTGGTACACCACAATATGGGCGAAAAAAAGTGTTACGACCACTGACGGAGATTTGCGGTTTTTACTAATTCGGGCACGGGCTTTTCAACGATGAAACCCGTTTTCAGCCATCTAGTAAAATGGTCACGTCAGATGGGTTTAAAATTGGGCTACAAAATCGAATTTTTTCCCTATAAACCCGTCTATAAAATCGGCTATTCGAGCTATCGAGGTCGGACTGGCCTTTTTCGAAACTAGATTAATAATACTATAACGTTCGTAGAAGGTTGGGCCGCAAACAAAAATCAAAGTCGAAATTTGGATTTTGGAAATTTCAGCTATTTTTTTGAAAATCACCTTTTTCTTAACTTTCCTTTCAGTTAACCCCTGTCGAATTTGATATCGATCGAAAGTTTATTATATTCCCTATAAAACATTTATATATAGTGAAATTTTCCTCAAAGGCCAAATTCCAGCCTTTAGACGAGGTTAAAGTTGGCTATTTTGACATATAAAAAATCCTGATTTTTTACAAAAATCGCCTTTAAAAAAAAAACAGGGACTAAACCGAAAATCAGCCCGGGCGAATTAAAGTAAATTTTTTTTTATGTAGACTTCCCACTTGCGGAGGCTATTGAAAGGGTGGGTTTACATTCCAACTGCCGCGCGCCTGCAAAGTTTTAGTTATGCTTTCTCCCCGAAAAACTTTCCTAAATAATGATCACAAGTTGTTGCATACAGGGATGGATATTCGTGGATAACTCGGCGAATTTTAGTCGGATTTGTGCAAACCTTTTTTTGTTCTACTCCTATTGAGCCCCCCTCAATCAAAATCCCCCTGAATGGTAGCCCCTAGTTTTATCTTAAATAAATTCCGTTTATTGTTTTGGATAGTTTTCTTGCAGCGTTTTAGTTTAAGTCTACTGATCATTATAACTGGAATATGGTCCGAGTCAATATCTGCTCCCGGGGCTCTTTTGTACACCTTGACCTGGTTCCTATATCTTTTATGAACTAAGATATAGTCTAATTGATATCTTGCTTTATCCCTCAGGAAGCTCCATGTATATCTTCTTCTCTTTGGTTGTTCAAATATTGTATTTGTATTGGTCAAGTCATGAGTACTCCTAAAATTATCAGGTTTTCCCTGTCTTTTACCCATAGTAGAACTTCTTCTATTTATTTATATAGTTCTTCTATTTCACTGTCATCACTGTTAGTTGCTGGCATATAAACTTGAATAAGTACCAGATCTTTTGGTTCACTTCTTATTCGAATCATGATTATCCTGCCCAAATACTGTCCACTTTCTCTCCTATTTCTCTTGACAAAAGAAATCCAACTCCTGCTAATCCTTTTTTCGCGCCAGTGTGTATAAACCTATAGTCTTCGCTCCAAAAATCTCCGCTTTTTTCCCATCTGACTTCACTGATTCCAAAAATATTGATTTTCATTCTTTTACAGGTTTTCTAATTTTACATTTGGTTCTTTAAACTCCTTCATTTCTTATTTCTGTATTTTATAGCGCATGTGTGACGTCCTGCAGAGTTCCGCAGCGGCTTTATGATGCTGGGACAGCAAGTGAGACATATTTATACAGGCGGACTCAACGTGCCACATCTCAGGAGTGTGGAGTTTTATAGGCAGTTTCTCCTCCTGTCGATAAATCTGTCACTACTGAAATCGTCTATATGATACTTTCCACCAGTAGCCGCTCTTGAATCGCGACTGCTTATTGGTTATTCGCAGCTGGCCAGTATATCTACTGGTTATTCCACTATCCCCTATCCGTGGACGCGCCCCGTTACGGTTAGAGCTCCGGATCCCCGAAGGTACATAGTACCCTCTAGGGGGAGTATATATATATATACATATATATGACGTACAACACCAATAGCATCTTAACAATAAATAAGACACGTTAATCGAAGTTTTCCTAAATCCAAAATGAGTATCATCTAGTTGTTATTCTATTTTCTTACGTATTCTTCGGTATATAATTTTGAGGAAAATGTTTAGTAAGTAGCTCATGAAGCTGATACTTCGATTTCACATTTTTCAGTATTTCTTTTTGTTAATTTTAACCGGTCACATGGAATTTTTCTCGCGTCGTATATATTTTTAATAATTTGAGGAGAGAATTCATTGCCTAGTATTTTTAAAATTTTAACCGGTATTTAATCAGGTCCTGTTGAAATATTTTCTTTTTGCCCAGTTTTTACATTGTGTCCAATTTAAGTGGACTTTCAGACTATAAACTTATATTATTATAAAATTATATAATCTACGCTCATCCAAGTAAGTAGGCTCCACAATAAGCTCTTCAATTTGTATTGATAACATGTTCCTTGTTAATAGAAGTTCAGACAGAAAGCTATCCCCATTTTTGTATTTTGGGCAGGATCAGATCCGATGTTCGATGCTTGTCTTCGATATTACATATCTCGCAAAAATTCCATTTCTGATGATCGCCAACTTGGCAAGATTACTAGATGTACATTAATGACCCACTCCTTAGTCTGACAAGCACAGAAACAAAATCTTTATAGATGAGATCTCCATATTTAAACCGGGGCTCTTTTGGAATTGTCTTTGGAATAGTGACATATTTTTTACCTTTTAACAAGCTTTGGAATTCGAAATATGATTGAATAGAACGGTATGTCCTTAAAAAGTCTTCCAAATGGAGTTCACAATTTCATTGTCTAGTATTGGAAAACGAACACGACGTTTATGAAATTACACCGATGGCTCTATTGAACAATCCAGAGATATACAGAAATCCTGTTGAAATATTACAAGTTGCCGCACGCTTAAAAAACAAAATTAACTAGAAAAAGACATTTAATAGATGACTTATGAGATAAATCGTGATAGAAAGATTATAGCGATAATAAATCGCTATGCTCGAATCGCGCGCATGCAGAATGCGACCGCTGATTAAGGAGGTGCATAATTCATTGGCAACATAACGTAGCTAAAGTAGCGAGAGGAAATTGAATCGAAGTAGCGCAGGAGTAATCGGAAGGAATCTACATCGAACGATAATATAGGGATAATCGTTTTAAATGTATATTCTACATAAATGTCATAAAAAATCTAATCTGACGAACTAGACGACAAAATTCGTCGATTTTCCGACTCGTAACGCATATTATAGCGACGCCGAATTTACATCAGCATCCTCGGACACGTCTTGCAATTGTTTTTCACTTTTTCCGGTCAGATTAATTTCGAGCTTGGTAAAAAGTTTTTCCGTTAACAATTGTTTCTTCGATAAAAAATTTTTTTCCTCCTATATTCCCATTCCGTTATTTCATTTTGGAATGAAAGAAAGAGGGAGTGATGAAACTTTAGCCTTTCTCAGCGCCGCTTTCCTTTGCTACTCGGAAAATTCCGAGCACACGTTCGTAAACAAAACAAAAAATATAAGAAAATAAAAAAAAATAAAAAAAGCAAAGTTGTTAAAATAAAAATCGAAAAAAGCCTATTGTTTCATTTTTAGGACTTTTTCAAAGAAACTAATACGGTATTTTTAACTTGTGCGCGTTGATCGACTGTACAGAAAATTGTAAAACGTAGTTATCTAAATTACGTAGGAAACATCTGATTAGACGAATATAATTGAAAAACTCGCCTAATTCATCGAAATCTCAATTACATCTAACGGCGGAGAATGTCATAAATCGAACAGAATCGTAGAAGTAGTAGCGGAATACGAACAATACTTATTAGACACCTTTTGTTATACATATATGGATTATCTGCTGAATCGTAAACTCGAAATAATAGGGCGAATCCTGAAACTGTGGAGCCAAAAATTAGTTTTTAAACACACGGTAGGTTACTTAAAAGAAGAACGTCTCGAACAGATGGATTTGAACCTATAAGGAGAGATGACTTCAGAATCCACGTTCGAAGACATAGACTAAAGTGTATCGAACGTCGTTCAAAATACTTAATAAGACAGGTTAGGTATATCCGTCCAATCGTTTAGCATTTAATTATTTTTATTTCTATTTTTTTTTTCTAATAAATAAAAATACAATCTTACCTACTAAGTTAAATAAGCATCAACTTTTACAAACTGTAGCTTAATCTACAAAACCCAATTTTATTAGTAAAGCATACGTGTTTAAAGTCAATATCGACCATAAGTTTGACATAATCATTTAAAATTGGTTTTATATAATTATACAATTAGATCTGCTGGGTGGAGACGCCTGACGTCATATCCGGTATCCAGCAACTGGATTGCTTTCACGTTGATATGTCGCTCCAACCTCTTTTTACGAGCAGTTGCGTATCTTCGAATCTCTTCGTTCGCGAATGGAATCTGTAGATGTCGATGCACTTCGTTATTTCTAGAATCGTTAAAATTCCCCTGAAATAGAAAATTTTTTGAAAATGATCTGCTTTCGGAATTGAGTCGCATTGCGAACGATATTTGCGTGGAATCGAATCTACAAATATGATAATTTTTTTTTTTCAATCGAGTTTTCACCTTTCGGTCAGTTTAAGTAAACTATTCGGATTATAAATTTATATTATTTGAAAAATTATACAATTTACACGTATACGAAAATAAACTCTTCAATATGTATAACGTGTTCCTTGTTAATAGCAGTTCAGAGGGAAAACTATCTCTATTCTAGTATTTGTGGCAGGACCAAATCTGATGCTCGATACTGTTTTCATTTTGCACACCTCGCAAACCTCACTTAATTTAAATTATGCGTATAAGTAAACGGAAGGAAAAAAATCAATTCGTCTCTACCCTTACGATTCTGTTCGGGAAACACACTGTACGCTGTAATCATTATAAAGTACGTAACGACTGAAATTGAACCTTGTCCCTAAATTCATTACGAGCGACGTTTTACGCGAAATTTTATAATTACAAGCCAATTGCTTACACTCTTAACGACGTCATTTTTAAAATCATATTTCTCATTATTTACATTTTTAACGTCTGTTATAATTATACGATGAATTTTTAATTAAAAATTTATATTTTAATATTTACACTTTGTTATTTTAATAAAACTTACGTGCGCAGAACGTGAATATGTCTGGATGCGATTTCCGTAGAATCATAGTCTAGACCATTAAAAAAAAAATTACCAGAAATATAATTTTATTAATAACAAATTTTATATATCGTAAAAATATTCATCATTAGTCTAATAATTATAAAGCGAATGTAATACAAATTAGAACAACGCGTTCGTTGAAAAATATACTATTTAAACGGTAAAGGATTCAATTGATTCATTACCATTCAGTTGATAGTATATAAAAAACATTATCTTATATTCCGGATCGATAACCAGTGATGCCTCTTCTTCGACAGAGAATAATGAAAAATTATGGCCGGTGTAAAAATAAGATACACCATAAATTACATGTAACAGAATGTGCCGTTTAAAAAGAGTTAAGGTAGTTTCGCTATCATTCTAATGTTTCTCGGAAAATCAGTACCGACAGAAAATGTATAGACCCGCTATATATACTGCGCGTTTCGTGGATGTTTAAACTATTCGTATTACAAAGGAGATCTGAAAAAAGGAATTTTCAACTATGGTCAGAATTTGATCATATAATTACAGTTTAAAATTAGATACAATAATTACCGTGCACAAATAAGAAAAAAACGATTTATTAATAAAAGTAAAACGATATTATTAATAAACCCGAGTTTTAAGCAACATGTCGTGCCCATCGTCAAAACTAAACTAAACTAACCCCGACATAACAAGTTACTACCTTAACTATATTGAGAAAAATACATCCGATTGGTTCTCAATTAACCAATCACCGTTCTCTATGCTGGATCAAGTCGGAAGCCATCCTGTCTATTGAAGTTCTTGAATTTTTAAGGCTTCCCTAACAATTCTTTCACCCAGTCTATCTACTTTGATAAAGAACTGTTGTTTCTTCAAACTTTATTATATGCCCTGTAACTATTTGATGTTCCGCCACAGCCGAATTTTCGACACTTCCGTACTTGCAGTGTGTTGCTTAATCTGTACAGCAACAGTTCTGCCTGTTTGTTCCACATAGCTATTATGACCGCAAGATCATGGTACTCTGTACAACCGTCCGTCCAAGGAAATATCACAATTAAAAAGTGTTCGAATTCGTATCCCAACCAGATGCACGGACGCGGTTCGAAATGCGACTGACCGAATTTTCTACGATATCAAAATTATAAGAATACAAGGACCCGCAAAATTCAAATTATTCCTAATTTCTACTCTTCCTAATTATTAACGGGGCGTAGAAAATTTGGGTCTTATCTATTTCGTTTTCATTTAAGTAAGGATGACAAGTGTGGCTCAGTAGAAACTGTTCACCATGTACTCTTTTTATGTCCTATCTCAGACCGCATAAGAGTATACAATGAAATTAACTTAGAAGACAAATACACTGCACACAAATTGCTTTCGATGTACTACACAAGAAATTCAAAGTTTTTTCTACTAGCGCTTTGCGAAAAAGTAATAAAACTTTTTAACGTCAAATGAAATTATACGTGTAGGCTGAATATATTTCTGAGCACGTGAATGCTTATTTGTATTCCAATTTCCATGTCTCTAGCCTTAGTTGCTGCGCATGACAAGTAAATAAATAAATAATAATAATAATAATAATAATAAAATTCTTCGAAATTAATTCCATTTGCAGCCTTTCGACGAAAATTGCCTAATCTCGGTTAATCGAAATATAGTAAAACGAAGTGGATATAACACTTTTATACGAACCGATCTATATTTAATCATCTTGGACCGGTTCAGTATGTTTGGTTTGTTCGAATTAATAAAGGTAAAGACTGTGATAATAATAATGATAACAGTAATAAAACTGGTCGCGTGTTGCGTTCATTACGATGATCCATCTTGTCGTGAAGTGGATTTATCGAAAGGTAAATATTTTACAAATAAATTCATCGTACAACTAAGAGATGGCGGAGAAGATGATGCCAAACGAATAGCCCAAGAAGAAGGTTTTACGTATATACAACCGGTAAGTGTTTAAATCAGCCAAAAATAAAAATAAAAAAAAACTATCATGAATTATATTATTTAAAATAAACTTTTTACATCCACTTAGTTGTAATATCCTCTACATTTTCATGTTTCACACTGAAAGGTAGAATTTTAAAGCACTGTTTTTCATGGTTTCCTGAATATATATATATATATATATATATATATATATATATATATATATATATATATATATATATGGAAACGAACATCGTGCATGGTAGAAGTTTTAAAGTATCGGAGTTTATTTAATGATTTTGTATTTTTAAAGTGAACTTCTATTGGCGCATTGTATATGGGGAGTTAATCTCCAAGCCAATGACTTATACACACATAGACACATACACACACCTATTCTCGCAATGTAGTCGGACTCATCCACTGCTTTCCACATGCTGTACTCATACATGTATATATTCAGTTTACATACATACATACATACAAATACATACAAATATTATGACAGAATGCGTCTATATAATATATTTATACATATACATGTAAAAATTGTTTTAGGTGTTCATATTCTTTCTCTTGTGCATGCGCACACGGCTATCTGTTATTTCGTTCAAATCTTCACTGCAGAAAGGATGTATGTATGACATAGGTTTGAGAATGAAAACATTTCAGTAATCGCCATGTAACGTTAAGCATAGCAGCCAGCACGTCTCTCTTCTTTGTAAAATTTGTACGAAATCATGAGTTTATTAAATAAGTGTCTTTTGGGGAAAACATCTTTAAGTTTTACTTCTTCCCTATGCCCCAAGGCACAGACATTTTTTGAACATGTTCATTATTTATTTTTTAAATAAATTCAACTGTAGGTATTTCACATTCCAAATATAACAACCTGTTCCATTATTTAGTACCGATTGGAAACCATAAGCAAAGCTGCAGACTTAACAATAAATAAAGACAAAACTAAGATAATGATTATTGATTGAAACAACTCTGATAACATCCAGCAATTTCATGATTTTCAGGTAGTTGATAAATTTCGTATACTTAGGCTCAGTAATTACCAAATATGGAAGATCGACCAATGAAATTAAAAGAAGAATAGGAACTGCAAAAAATGCATTGGCTCAACTAACAAAAATATGGAAGAGCCATGACAAAATGAAGAATATAAAAATTCGCCTCATGAACACCTTAGTCTTTTCGGTTTTTCTGTACGCATCGAAATGCCTGGTATAAAAAATGGATGTTCGGCGAATAGATGCTTTTGAAATGTTATGTTGAAGAAGGGTGCTACGGATTGAACCGAAAAGAGAACAATCCTGTTGGTGTTAAATGAAATCTGTCCAAAAATACGACTGCGAGATGTAGTAAGGCAGCGAATAGTAACTTACTTCGGTCATATCATACGTCAAAAAAGTCTGGGAAAACTAATTTTGGAGGTTATGGTTGAAGGTCGGCGAAAACAAGGAAGAGTGCCTACACAATATACGGGGATGGAATCAAAGAATTACTAAATACTACATCACTCCAACAAGCGGATATGCAGAGGACCGAAACATATGGCGGACGCACACATATAGAATCAACGTTTCATAATCTCACAATGCTCGGATCGAGCTTTATCGATCCAGTTTCCTGTTAAATCTACGTACGTTTTTCTAAATTAATTTCACATTTATCGGACAAGACGAAATCTTATTTCTCCGCATACTTAAAGATCTTTTGCTTCTACAGCCCTGACGTACATAATATCGCATCCATTCTTACGACCGTTATTTAAACATTTTTTTTTTAAGTAAGTTAATTTTTTTATTTGGGCTCTCCCACGATAGTTAACGTCATTGCAAACTGTAATATATTTAACAAAAAATACTAAAGTAACCAACGAAAACGAGTTAAAATCACCGAACTTTATGAAAAATCACAAATCTTTTCGACTGTAGCCATTATCAAGGGAAGATTAAAATAAAATATAAAAATATATGCAATTTATAAAAAATATGTAAAAAATACTGATCTAGATATACAATTTATTACAAAAATTATCAAAGTACAAACAACGCAATCAATAATCGGCAATATAAAATATATACATAAACAATGACACAATAGCCAGTAAAAGCAATTGTCCAATGAAATTTACCTTATAAAACTAATTCTTCATTAAAATCTAAAATCTATCATTGAATTTAATAAATTATTTTTATCTCTTACCTTTCTTATTTTCGTTTTTTCCAACCGTAGCTCATCTATGAATTTAAATATTCTTTAAATCTTATTGTGAAATGTCTGCCTGTTTCAACGACTTTTTTTTACGTTAATTACAATTTATCATTCGCTATCAGATTATATTAATAATTTGTGCAAATTGTATATATCTAAATTAGTAGTTTTTTACATTTTATATATATGTATAAATTGTATATATTTTTATATATTTTTTTATGTTCATTTGATAATGGATTAACAGGCGAAAAGCTTTGTGATTTTTCATTAAAAAATTTGAGTGATTTTAACTTCTTTTGTTATTTATTTCATTAAAATTTATACATTTCGCACTTTTCAAAATACTAAATTATTTAAAATGCATCTACATAGTTACAATCGAACTTATGTCAATATATGTATATATATATATATATATATATATATATATATATATATATATATATATATATGTGTGCGTGTAAACGTACTCGTAGATATTACAAATTACGAGTAAGAAAAACACGTTTACGAATAATGAAATGAATAAGGATTTGAGCTGATTTTATAATGTCCCCTAGTGGGAGAGAAGCAAGGGGAACATTAAATTGCATGGAGGAAACACTGAGGGGAGTAGGCCGTAAGGGAGGCAATAAAATAAATTTTAAAAAGTAAGTTCTTTCCTAATAGTAGCCTATCGCGATAGTAAAAAAACGAAAATGTTTATATTGTGAACAAGTTGTAATTTGAAATATTGGGAGGATTATGCGAAACAGTTTTACCGTATTATTCACGGGTAATTTTAATAAAGGATAGAAGATCGTATAAAAAATAATAATCCAGTAGAAGGAGAATCGGTGCAATAATCAGCGAGTAACCAGGTGTCTCTACAAACTTAATAAAGATTCCGGTACTATGTAGTATAATAATATGATTGTAAATGTTCGGTATTATACATAGGAAACGAAGAATTTTAATATGAAAATTTAAAAACAGAGAAACAACGAAGTCTGATAACGTTACAATTTTTGTGACAGTTAGTATGAAAAGATAAACTAGAAGAATGAAAAATGACTACTAAACTAACTTTTCAAAAAAAGTGAATTTGCAAAAGAATAAACTTTTTAACAATTTGGAAAGAACGAATAATAAAACCGTACACTCAAACACGCGTTTAATATAAAGTGACATATATAGATAAATTCGGAATAGTTTTAATAAATGTGGGATCTGAAGAAAAAGTTCTTTTACGATAATACATTTCTATCGTAAGCGGAACTTATTAAATAGATAAAACATATCACACGCATATTTTGAGTATATGTATTGTTTTTTTGTTTTTTTTTTGGTTTTTTAAATCTTACATGCCATGTACTACAAAGGCTAAAAGCACAGAGTCTATTAGTCAGTTATTATAGATGTGAAGATAATTTATTGCGAATGAGGAAAGTAATAAATCCCTACTTTAAACAATCAGTCAGAAGAAAGTTCACTAATTTTATAATCAGAAGTATGACCCGGAAATATACCGGGAGATATAATTAAGTATTTGGACGATAATATCAAACATCTAACCAAGCTCTTTTTGTGAAATTTACACTTGTGGATCTATATCTCGCAGAATAGCGTAAATTAAACATTTATAATACATAATACGAGAGAAGTATAATTCCAAGACAGTGTCGAGATTTTACACAGACTTTCTTACTTATATGATCAAAATACGAGCCCACACTATCATATGCCCAATTTTTGGATTACGACCATATTTAGAAACTCGAGAAACAATTACAGTACTTAATATTCTACGGCAAGAACTGATGAAAGTTCCTATAATAGCTAGAGTTGACAAGACTAGAAAAACCTTTACTGAAATCGAGGAATTGAGCTGATTCTAAAAAAACCCACGCGTAAATAATATGAAGTTTGATGTGCAACGAGGTGTAAATAATACATAACTTTCTACGCTCGCTATTTAATTTGTATGTGGAACAGTTTGTCAAACAAATCATATCTAGTTCCAGATGTGGGCACGATGCTGTTATTTTAACAGATAACCTGCATAGTCGTCAGCATTTGCTTAATAGACTAAACTCAGTCGGTATGCCATACAACCTAAATATTCATATGAGAAAAACAAAATGAATGATAGAAAGCGAGCAGAAAATCGACCCGGTTTAATCACAACTATCACTGAAATATCAGAGGAAACGTAGAAATTTAAATATCTTGGGGCTTTATTATAACATAACGATCAGATGCGTCTACGCACGATCAGCATTTAACAACATGAAGAATCTATATATGCGGTAGATCCTTAAATTTAACCACAAGAGAACAACAGATACAGCGTTATAAGTAGGCGCACTCGATAAATGATATATAAAGCAACAGAAATATGCTTAAGATTTCCTCTGAAACTTCAGAACCATGATTTCTTAGAAATAACGAAGTCGAAGAAAATTAACACGAATGACAGAGAAGAAATCAAAATATTTTAGACACATTACCATAAAATTTATAATTCAGTAAAAAAAAGTGATAAAAGAAGAAACTCAGAAAGCCACTAAATAGATTAGATCAAGAATATGAAGAAGTTGTTACCTCAGTCCAAGAGCTTATCTAATATCCGATAGAAAGATAGATATAATTGCAATTGTTATCGCCTACGCAATATATATTATTACTTTTTTTTTTTTTCTGTAGTGAAAATGACTGGTGTTAAAACTAATATTTATTTTGACACCAGTATCAAACACATAGATATAATTAAATAACCATTAAGTGAATCGCATAATATGAAAGTAAATTAAAGGATGGAACATTTGAAAACCTCGGGAAATTGGTTGGAAGTATCGGGTAATTTGAAATTTGAATTTACTAATTCAAATAATAATTTTGAAGAATTAGAAATACTGAAAAAAATATTACGAATATCGTTTCCGATGTAATTTCAGATAAAAAACAAACTTACGCATGTAAGTTAAAAAACTAAGTTGTTTACAAACAGTAATTTAGTAACCAAAAACTAATTTGAAACTTTAATAATTTAGGATACTCGTAATTCCGAAAATAGGAATTTGAATACTGACCTAAGTAAAATTAACTGATGTCAAATTGGTGTAGATATCGGCTTTGTAAAACAACAAAAAAGTAAAGTTATAATAGGTGTTTAAGTGTCAATTCGAAACGCTGAAAGAAAAAAGGAACTAGTAACTTTATAAAAATAAAATTAGCATCAAGAAGGATCCGATAATTACTACTACAGAATCAGATATTTGTTTGGCAATTAATAATAAAAAATGCGAAATCAGTTACGTTAAAAAAAAAACAATAACAAATAATGGTTGTCACGATGCAGCAGTTCCGCGTGTTATTGTAGTGTACTATATTGTTTGCCAACGCGCATATGGTGTTGTACGTGGTGGTTTGCCATTTCCTTACACGCGATAGTACCATTAGGATTATTTATTTTCCGATGATAATTTTTGCGTCGTCGATCGTATATCGGTACCTTCCGTATAGAAGTCCGTGTTCTTAGCCACTCGACTATTCCGACGACATAACATCGAGCTTTCCCAGACGTCGACCATCATCCAAGTACTTGGTCCGACGTTGCTTAACTTCGGTGATCTGACGAAAACCGGTTCATTCAACGTGGTATAAATATATATATATATATATATATATATATATTATATGTACGTTGCGATGGCATAATTGCTACAACGCTCGACTGTCAACGTGAAAGTCGAGGATTCGACACTAGCTCGCGACATAAAGTTTATAAAGTTTTTCATCATACATGGAAAAAGCAGTAGCATTTCACCCCGTATCACATCAAATGTGAGCGCATCTTCGTTGCGTGTAATTAATGCATTGAACGCTGGTCAATTTTATAAGTAAAAGTAATGCATATTGGCTAGTCTCTGGGTCACCCTACTACTTCTGCTTCCATCCATGTGTAGTTGGTATCTTAATTTCTTTCAAACATCGATTGAAAAGTTGCCAAATTGCAGTGATCATCCTGTCTCCACTATATTTAATCATCTCCGCTAGAATTCCATCTGTTCCGGTCGTTTTATTCTTTTCATTCCTTATTTTATCTTTCGTTATTTCTAGAATCTCTTAAATATCTTTATATCTTTATTCGTATTTATATATGGCTCTATGTTCGTATTATCTCTAAAATAGTTTTTCACTCGTTATATTATTTTGTGTTCGTTCGTTACAACTTTTTCGGTAGTACTTATTAGTTTTGTTATTCTATTTCCGCAAGACAAGCGCCCTTCTAAATATTTTCAGACTCCCTATTCGATCCAACTCCTGACGTAATTTCTCATTCTCTTTCTTATTGTTTTATTTAAATTTTCCAATTAAATCAAATTTTTATCCCTATCCACTTTTAGAGTTCTTCGTTGTTTTAACAGTAATTTAGTTTCGGCACTTAATTTCTTATTTACTACTTTACTTTTCGATGCTAATTGCACGCTTCTTCATTGTTTCCGCTATAAGCCTCGCTTCATCTTCAGTCGTTGCTGTTGGTGTTGTTTAACAGTGCAATATACAAATCTTTCTGACATTCTTCTATCTTTTCAGTAAATATTTTCGTGTCTCTACGTTCACCGGCATCTGTTTCGAATTGTATTTAGCTTGCTTCAAATTGATTTTTAGTTTGCCTTTTACCAATCCGTCACTACTGTCTGTGTTTACAGCGCTTAGCGCTGTGCGACATCTTGTATTAGATGTAATTTATTTGAAATTATGAAATCGATTTCGTTTTTATGTTTATAATCGGTGGTTCGCCAACTGCTTTTTTCTTCCTTTTTAAAGAATGTATTCGTGGCATAAAATTTATTTATTTCGAGTAAACATTTCTCTCCTTTCATTTCTGATGCACGTACCCTACTTTCCCAATTGCTGTCTCCTTTTCATCCCAACGGCTCTCAATTTTGGCATTAAAATAGCCGACCACATTAATATACTGTCGTCTGTCTACGTTTAAACTATCCTGTATTTCTTCGTATAATTTTTCTATTTCTTCTTATCTTAAATTTCTGTTGGTCCACATATATTTGAACAAGTATCGGCTTCTGTTCCTTATTTATTTGCATCGCAAGGTATGCAACTCAATCCGAGTCGATTTTAGCTTTATTTTGGTTATATTCAGCTGTTTTTCACGTCTGGGAGGTTTGGTCCTTCTGTTTATATTTGTGCTAGAAGCTGACATCATATCCGGTTGCCTATTTATAGCCTTGGCCGTTACGGTCTTTCCTTTTTCTTACTGTCATATTGAGGAAAATAACGCCTAATCTCGCGTGCTGAACAGGTAAATCGGAAGATGCATTTTATGCCTACTACCAAGTTAGTTTTCATATAGCTGTATGCATTCTTCTATTTCAATATTATGGTAATGATTATAATTATCTGTTAATTTGTCCGTTTATTTATCAATATATATATATATATATATATATATATATATATATATATGTATGTATGTATGTATGTATGTATTATATATGTGTGCATATATAAAATTTCTCTGTCGAAATCGAAGATCAAATTCCGCGTATTGGAATAATTTTCTTGTTATTTGTTATGTTTACCACCGCTTTTACACTTGAAGAGCTTTAACTACTTCCGCCTATAACCGACTTTTCTTTTTTTCCTATACTAATAGGTACCCAGTAATCCTGTTTTTTAGGTGGCCCAGTCGATTCGCTATTTTCAAAAAAAAATAAAATCTACCCTTTTTACCATACCGTTTTATCATTTTGTCGCAGTTACCGCGTCACTATGTAGATGTTGTCGAAAAAAGATTAGTAAAACGATTAATTTAACCGGGTGAAATTTACCAGAATCAAAGGAAATCGAAAATTGGCGTTTAAAATTTCCTTTTGTTTCTGTTCTTTGATTATTCGATCGAAAAGGTATATAATTTTTTTTTTAATGTAAATTTAACTACAATGAAAATCCAGCGCAACCTTTGTAGTTTCTGGTCGAATTTCGACGAATCAACGACAATAGCAAAGTAGTTTACTCGTTACGGCGGTAGTTCTTTTAACTTTTGAAATTTAATTAAAAAATAGTATTACTACTTTGTTCCCTTTCAAAAGTCGTAAAACCGAAAGGCTTCAAAAAAAGAAGAAAAGAGAAAAAAAAGGTCTTTCGACCGTTTTTTTCTTCACTCGTTGGAGTTTGTTTTTCTCTCTCTCTCTATTTTTTTTTAATCGTGCATTAACCAATAACATAGTAGGTGGAACCACGAAGTGAAGGCAATATAATTCAAACGAGCAACATCTACCGAATAACGAAATCAACTGACTAAAAAAAAAATACAAAATAAACTTTAAGCGGAATTCGCTCGTCTACTAGTTCTGGTTAACTTTCTTCCACTTTACAGAATTAAATAATTCAATTTATTTCATTACATTTTTTAATATTTTTTCTTCTATATCCGCCGTGTCCATTTCGAAGTTATCCACAATCGAATGCAATACCCGTTAGTGACCGAGACCGGAAAAGTTTTAATAATGAACATCCGAACCATTTCTCGAGGTTGTCTATCCAATTGCGGTTTTCCCCTCGATCTTTTACCGTTAATATTACTCTCGAGTAACATTTTTTTTTGTACAGTATATTCCGTTCCTCTCATAATATGTCCAATTTATTGCAATCGCCTTCTTTCGATAGCTTCCATAATTTCACGGTTTTTTTCTCGATCTATTAAGCGCTTCGATTTTCTCGACTTTTTTTTGTACCCACGGTATTTGGTAATGATACATCTCAAAACGCGTTGATCTTTTTTTCCAATGTTGAATTTAGTGTCCAACATTCGCATCCATATAACGGAATAGAGTAGATGCGACATTTCAGAAGTCTCTAGTTCTTAATTCCAATTTTGACACTCTTGACGTGTAAAAAAATTCCTCATTTTTATTAATTCACTTCTAGCTTATTAAATTCTACTACGTATTTCTCTTCGAGTATGCTTCCTAAATACGTGATTTCTACATAATACTATAATATGTGTATATTTGGGTTTATATTTGAATAAGCGTATTAAAAAGAAAAATTGTGGACATGACCCACAACTGTTTTTATTTTTCCTATATTAATCCGCGCTATATATTATTGCCTATCAAAAACACCTCCAAGTAGAACTACTTCGACTACCGCGCGTGAGCCGTGTCCAAGCTGTTGTGTTAATATTATTATCAACAGTAACTATTATATTACTAGTGGCACTCGTGCTACTAGTAATCCTAATAATTATCGTAGTTGTAATTCCATTTCTATACTTTCTATATGTAAACCGCCCACATATATGCGTAACCTAGCCAACGATATCGAGCAGTTAATGAGGGTTAATCACAAGGTAATATTAGTCGGAGACTTCAAAGCCAAAAGCGGACAATTTGCTTAACCAATTATCTTTAAATGACCTTCTCCGCATAGTAGCTACCTCTGATTGAGCCAACACATTTTCCCAATCATGCAGGATGCAGAAACAGCATCTTAGAATTAGCACTTGTAAAAAACCTAAACACATCAAATATCTGTTAACAAAGTAAGAAGGTTTTTAATGAAAATAGCAAGACTTGCACGAATATATCAATTTCGAAGAGTAGACGAAACCTTGTATGCGGGAATTCGGTCGAAAGCCTTTACTAAATCGAAGAAAACTGCTAAAACGTGGTGTTTGTTAATGCAGGAATTTTGTACGGCTATTCTTTAGAAACATAAATTGGTCGACTGAAGTCTGAATCATCACTGTACGCTAGTTAACAGTTGTCTAGACTTGAGAAGCCAGAGAAGTCGGTTGTTGATAATTATTTTTAAAAAATTTACAAATTACCGATGTTAACGAGATGAGGGCGGATTAATCGGCGTAGGATTTTAGGATTTTTGTTGGGTTTTAAAATCGGTACAATTTCAGCAATTTTCCAGATTTTTGGAAAAGTATGAGATATTCATATTCTATCAAAAGCATTTAATAGAAGATTTATTGTAGAATATGAGGTTTTCTGAAACAATCAAAGTATGGACTCCAACTGGGCCCGTAATGATGATTTTATGTTATGGATTGCGCGTTAAGTTCACTAATTGCGATAAGACTATAATTAAGGTTCGTCGTCTGAGGAAGAGTAGTCGAAATTTGAATTACTACTGTTCTCTTCACTAGTGCAAGCGTGATGATCGGTAGGAATGGTCGGCAAAAAGAAACACTCGAACCTCGAAATCGAGATACTAATTTATAGAATAACTATGAATCCTATATGACCATATGGTTTTATAAGGGGTTGTGCTAAAGAAATCCATTTAAACAATATGAAACCTTTCCAAAATAAAGTCATTCATTTCCACCACCTTGGTACATCTCCGTTTGTACTTTATTAAGGGGCTCTCAAATCGCCTATACTAGAGATGAAATTCAAAATTATACATTTCGATATATATATATAAGTAGATTACAAATTCATATAAACACCTTAGAGCGGTAAGAAAGTAAAAATGCTAACGATTTATCATAAACGTCCCTGATAAATATCTCATTGGAGAGTACCGTTTGATGCTGACCACCTTTCAAAATGTCGCCTTGCATTCCATATAAAATTACCAGATAATTTTGCATAACTAGATGGAATTTTACAACAATTTGAAAAGTGTGGAACGTAATGATTTTTAACAAATAAACGACAATTAGTTTTAACTTTTATATAAAAAGATCACAAAGCTTTCTTCCGGCTGTTAAGCAATTATCGTGTAAACATTAAAAATAAAATATAAAAAAATGCACAATTTTATAAAAAAATATAAAAATTTAAAAAAAAATAGCGAAATGAAAAAAACAGCATTTATGAAAAAATCTTATTTATATTCAGATTTTCTGATTGCGTTTTATTATCAAATTTTTTTTGTAAATACGTGTTTTTTTTTTAACTTTGTCCTTGTTTTGTAAATTGTATATCTAAATTATTATCTTTTTTAAATTTTATTTTCGGTTTTACCTTTTTATATTTTTTATAAATTGTATATATTTTATAATTTTTTACGTTCATTCGATAATATAGCTTATAGCTTAGCCAAGAAACTTTGTGATAATTTTACATATAAGTTAAAAAGGAAACGATCCGAGAAAAAGATGTATAGCACTTATATGATACGTACGTTGTCACGTGTTTTATACTGCTTCTCATTTTATATAAATTTCGATGTGTGCGTGAGGAATACACGTGATAATATATTATATATATATATATATATATATATATATATATATATATATATATAATATATATATATATGCGTGTTTGAGCAAGTTTGTGCGTGTCTAACAGAAAGATGACTGGGTAACGTGTATAGCGATTTTTATCGTTTTGGCCAATTTAATTTCGTTTACTATACCGGGTGTGATGGAGCCAACATTTCAACGCGGAGTCGTTGAAAAATTTTGTTTTTCCTTTTCTCGATTTCATTCAATTTTCACACGCAACGAACATTCTACATTCGTCGACATCCGTTGCGACCGTAAGCGAATCCGATAAATTAACAGACCCCCCTCGCCTCTTTGAAAACATGCGACCTCATTGATTCTTTTTTCCAGTTTTGTAAATGTAAAAATGAAAACGTTATTAACCTAATAAAAGAAAATGTCTACATCTACATGCATACGTAGACGATGTTAATAGTTATCCCAAATATTATTATTATTATTATTATTATTATTATTGTGTTTTAATTCTGTCCACCTGCCTATATTACATTATTCATTCTGATAACTTGTATCAAACGTAGGCTTGAACATCTTTCTTCTTGTACAGTCAGTGTTGGTATATATTTCAAGAGCATTAATCGCGATTGTAATTTATTTATTACACGATATGTATGTAATATCTTTTTGTTATTTATCATAATAATTAATCTTCTTGTATGGTATGTTGTTTATTACTTTTTATATTAATTTAAAGAACTCGTCGAATTTGCACCATATTTATATAATAAACCTCAGTGGCGTACCCAGGATTTGTATCTGGGGTGGGCTCAAACATCCCCCCCAACGTAATAAAAATGAATAAAATATACACAGCCGAATGTGTAACAAAATTCAACAGGCAAAACAAACTATAAACGATGATGAACAACAACAACAAAAATGCACTAGTCACGAACTGGGTCAGATATGCCGAACGACCCAACCAAAGGCCACTTTTTTTGCTTGTGTTTCACAATCAATTTTCAACGTCATTACCAGACAGAATGTAACAAATATTTTCTAACAGTACTTTTTGCAATCTAGGCTGCTTTGCACACTCTTCAATATGAGGTTTTATTAGTGATAACGCATCTACATCAGGTAGCTGATTAGCGATAAACGAGCTGCCAGACGTGAATGACATCGAACTAGATACTCATCTTCTAAACACCAGTGTAACAAACTATGTTCCGTACTTAAAATGCAGCTCCGTGATCTCAGGAATGAACAGTTTCAAAACTACACCGCATCCTTATCAGCAAAACAAATAAAACGTTTATGGCGAGCAGCAAAAAGTGTCCCTAATTATCAAGAAGGTTCTCATGGTTCTCGGACTAAATCACCTGAATTGAAATCTGCAACTTTTGCAAAATATCTCTATCAAGTATTTACTCCTCACCAGGACAATATTGATAATCAACACGCTATGTACATTTCACAGGAGCTGAATACACCACTCCAGCTGATGTAAAATACATAATACTACGCTTAAAAACTAAAAAAGCTCCGGGATTTGATTCCGTCACTTCTGAAATTCTTAAAAATCTACCAAAATGTACTATCCTCCTACTTACATATATATATATATATATATATAACTCGACATTACGAGAAATGTATTTTCCGCTTGAATGGAAGTTTTCGATCGTTAAAATGGTATTTAAACCTAATAAATCTTGTGAGGAAGTATCATCATACCAGCCAATCAGTTTACTACCTTAATTAGAAAGAATAATTTCGAAATAACCGCGTACAAAAAAGAAAAAACTATTTATTAAAAAAAGTAAAACGATATATTAACAAACCCGAGTTTACGTTTCAAGCAACATTGCCCATAATCAGAATTAAACTGTTCATGTTGCTTGAAACGTAAACTCGGGTTTGTTAATATATCGTTTTACTTTTATTAATAAATCTTTTTTTTTTTATTTTTTGCACGCGGTTATTCCGAAATTTTTGTACCTAATTAAGAATATCGACCGCGAAAATAGTTTCAAAAAAGTTTACTACCTAGAGAAATTAAGATTAAAACGCCTTTATCCAATACTACGTGAACAAAATGTCGTTCCCGATCACCGTTCGGTTTTCAATCACTCGATTCATTAGTGTGTTGTTGATATGATATCATCCACTTTCGAGGAGGAGCAGTACTGTACTAGTCTATTTCTGGACGTTTCTCAAGTGTTTGACCATGTGTGGCATGATGAAGGACTTCTATTTAAGTTGAAAACGTTTTTACCACATAACCTTTATTTATTACTTATCTATCGGAACCATATTTCTGTGTCAAAGAAGACGACGTTTTCTCCACTCAGTACAATATTGGTGCCGGGATACCTCATGGCAGTATATTTGGACCAACACGGTATGTAATCTAGCCGGCAGATATACCCCGCTATCCTGACATATTAATGTGTACATTTGCAGGCGACATTGCAATACCGTCAAAACATGAAGATTCTGTTCAAGCTTCCAATTGCACCAAAATGTTAAGTAACTTGAACGTTTACGAAATGGCGAATTCATTTAAATGTCAGTAAATGTCATAATGTTACATTCACATTCAGAAGAGGTACGTGTAGTACAATATATATTAATAACGCAGTTATTCCCAGCGCTGACCGTGTCCGCTATCTTGGCGTCTACCTTGATAGCCGTTTAACATGGAGATATCATTTAATTGTTATGAATCAAGGGCTACTGAAAAGATATATAGTATTGATGCGAATGTATAAAAACAGTGGCGCACCCACGAGGCGGCTACCGGCCTTAAGCCCCCACAGGGCTTACAAAAATTATAAATTACATATCAAAAGGGCCTATAACTTGTACACTCCAAACAATTTCGCAGCTAATATGATAGTTAAAACAGAAGAGAATATTTGAAAAAGCTCACGTTTTCACTAATAAAACCCCATCTTGAAGAACAGCCTAGAAGGCAAAAAGTACTATTAGAAAATATTCGTTACATCTAATGACGTTGAAAATCCAGCTGACTGTGCGACACAAAGAAAATAAATGGCCGTTGATTTGGCCGTTCAGCAATCTGACCCATGACCTTTTTTTTATTCTTGTTATTGCTTGTTTCGTTGTTGTTTGTGGTCGTTTATAGTTTTTCTTTTTGTCTGTCGAATTTTTTTACACATTCGGCTGTGTATATTTTATTCATTTTGATTAGGAATTTTTTAATTTCTTTGGGGGGGTGTTTGAGCCCACCAACCCCAGACAAAAATCCTGAGTATAACGATGACTGTTAGTTACTAGTTAATATTATAAGTTTAAATAACTTATAAAAGATTGAAGCCAGCTGTTTCTTCGTCGAACGTAATTAACTTGTACATAATAAATGTGTGAACTTTTCGATAACACGTGAAAAAAGTATATATAACACACTGTCCAGATGTTTGTTAATAATATATCGTATTGTAACTTGCGTTTTATGAAATAAACATTGATTTTAAAAATCATATAAAATTCGAAGAGAAGTGGTTACGATATTATGGGTATCGTACATATTGTTCATCGAACAGGTCGTAATTTTACAAAAAAATTGGCAATTTGCGGAATACGACAATGGAAACGAAAGTTATATCGTTCCTCATTAATACTTAGATAACAATAAGTTATATATATATACATATATATATATATATATATATATATATATATATATATATATATATTATAGTGTCCAATAACGAACGCGTTCTTAAATTTGGGTTCTCCTTAGCTAACACCCGGGGAGTAATAAAGTTTCGTGTTCTTTAACGATATTTGTGCAGCTATACCGCTTTATCGCATTGTCCACAGTTAATGTGACTGCCTTAACGCGAAGGCATCCTGCGGAAAACGTAAGTCACCGCATCCGAAGGATCGCAACAAGAGTGTTGAAAGAATCCTTTATTGCAAATTTTGCATTTCTATTCTTTAGACGATGGATTAAATAATTTTAAGAAAATGCAATTAACCGTATAAACTGCAACTGAGGTTAAGCAACCATCCGCTGCCGCTTTTAAATGAAAGTAATGTTCAATACACTTGAATCTAGTCGAATAATTTCACACCGACTATATTCAACCAGAGATCTCACCTCGCGATCACGAATAAAACGTTTTTTATTATATACAACTAAAATTCGAAAATGAATACCTGATGGACCTAAAGAAATAAACAATGGCGAGCGATTAAATTCGTGATATTTTAATTAAATAAACCGAATTTAATGTGGAAATTCCGCTACAATACAGCGATCAAGCCAGAATTATACATCAGAATCCAGGAATAAATTAAACCATATAATAATAAGAAAACGAATAAGGCAAATTCTTAATGACACGTTTAAATTAGATTTTAATAAAGTGATGTGTGAAATTTCCGAGAGAAAAAAAAAATAACGGTGGCTTTTTATTCTCAAAAGGATGAAATCAGAAAGAAATTAAAGTACGCGAGTAGTTTAGTACATATTCACATATTATATATATATATATATATATATATATATATATATATATATATATATATATATATATATATATATATAAAGAGAGAGAGAGAGAGGGAAATTGTTACAACTGCAAAAAATTAAGAAACAGAAAATGTTCAACATATGATATATAAGTGTGACAAATATGATCACCTGCTGCAGTTATATAGAGTTGGCTGTACACTTAAATTGAATGAAATTATTTTATCAAACAAATTTACAATTTTCTTCTCGGAATTATTTAAAATTAAGCATATATATAAATATTTACAGGCTACTATATCTTTGTTTCATTTTTTTGTAATATTATATTAAAAAGAAATATATATATGTATGTATATGTGTATATATATATATATATATATATATATATATATATATAAATGAAAAAGTTTCGAAATATCAATGGCAGCACGAATCATATGAAAGGTGTCTCGAAAGTTATGTATCGAAAGGAAATCACGCAAACAAGAGAAAGAAAAATTAGATGAAACTCGCAACTCTATTCGTCATCAGACGGGGGTTTAGGGTTGGGGGACAATGCCAAAATTTGAAAACGAATCTAATATATAATTTTCTTAGACCGCAAGGGAAAACAAAAGAAACTTAACATACGTCACTTGCGAACCCATTTAATATACCTACTTTCAAATATGGTGCACTTTTATATATATATATATATATATATATATATATATATATAAAATGTACATAAAATATATATATGTATGGATGTATGTACGCGTTAGTTATAAGTTTTTCAATGTCAGCTGTAGAATAAAGGCGAAAATAAATCGTAAGCTCGTTGTTCAAAGCAATAGCTTGTTATAGCAGCATAGCGTGCCACTATTACCACACTAGAATAGTGGACCATACGTTATTACTACGCTATTACCATCACGACTTCCAACTTCGACGTAACTACTACCATCTCGGCCGGTGCTATTAACTTTTAGAAAGGAACGTTTTCGTTGCGGGGATAATTTTCCGAAAAGTAAAAAGAAAAAGAAAAGTCGGGGGAAAATCTGAGGGAAAAATATCAGAAGGAAACGTAGCGATGGGGACGAACGATAAGAAAAATTACCGCTAGTACTTCTATTCGAGTTGTCGACCCTTAACAACGTACGTAAGCTTTTCTTTAGAAGCCTGTATATATATATACATCGAGATTACAATTTTCTCTGCCAATTATTATTAAAAGTTTATCGCTAAAAACTCACCCTCCGTCGAAGATACCGTACGCAAAAACAAATATCTCCGATGCAAACTACATAATCATTTTATCCTTTTAGTACTATCGCGAAATCCAATAGTTAATTGCAATTTTCCAGATAACTCCGTCTATTAGACCTCGTCTAAATTCACACCGCGGTCGTTGATTTTAATTCATCCATTTGTTACCCCTTCCGTAGCACGGTTCCAGATTGGACATTTTAGGCGGACGTATATCTTGTTTAATATTGCCGAAAAATCTGCGGAAGAGATCCTAAGCTATATAATTAGAGTATATAATATAATTATAGCGGTTTAATCGACTTTTTCAGATAGGAAAAAAAACGCCCTAAGTTCCGTCGGGGCAATTCATCGAATTGTAGAGTTTACATTCGCGAATAACGTTCCAAGTATGAACCTAATTTTTTCCCCCGGACGAATTTGTTTTTCCAGTAATAACCGAAATATTGAATTTTTTCCCGAAATTGAATCTATAAAAAATTAATAATCTTAGAATATAAATACTACTTGCAGCGCGTCGAATACATCTAAACCGAATACCGTGATGAATTTTTGATACAATTAAAAACTTTTTTTTTATGAGATTTTTTAGCCGCACCATTACTGTACAACTGATTGTGACTGAGCAATATATAATCTACGTAAATGTGTAGTTTGGTTGAGTTAGATAAAAAAAAACAATAATAATAATTTAGTCTCATCAACGTTATCTGTACTTAACGTGTTCTTTCCAAGATAGACTGCTGTTCGGAATTAGTGCTAAATATTTAATATTATTCATTCTTTCCATAATAATTCGTATATATTTTTCTTCTTCTTCTTCTTCTTCTTCTTCTTCTTCTTCTTCTTCTTCTTCTTCTTCTTCTTCTTCTTCTTCCTCCTTTGAACCCTCAGAAGGGTGCAGTGATATTATAAGACCGTCGCATATTCTTCTCCAATCCGATCTGTCTTGAGCAGCCAACGAGATGCTTAATGTGGATTTAATCCAGTTAGCGATTTTATCTGGTCAACCCAGCGCATCCGCGGTCTTTACTTTCCCGGTAATTATCAGATTTTGCAGAGAGTCCGTATCTCTCCTTATGTGTCCGAAAAACTTCAAGACTCTCTTCTTTATTCGCCGCATATATGTATGGTTTTCGGAAGACATATTCGTTAGTTTTCCGGTCCATCCACGATATTCTTAGTAACCTACTGTAGGCCTAATTTTCGAATCCGTCTATTCTATTAGCGCAGTCTACAGTGAAGGACCAAATCTCGCACGCATAAGTAACAATTGAAAACACCCGATATTACCTAACCTAAAATATGCCTAATTGTCTTTTTCGAAAGAGTGTATCTACAGACCTTGACTCAAATTGGGACTATGTAAAATCTTCTTTAATTCGACTTGTAAATTATTTTGCAATTACGTTGCATTAAATTAACACCGTATCATTTGTAAAACTAAAAAATTTTTTAAGTACACTTTTTTCTCCTTCTTTTTTTTTCTTCAGCATGTCAGTGACAACTTTAGCCAACTTTCGGAGTTGTTCCTTGTTCCATACAAGATCTTCATCTCCGTTTGATACGTTATTAAAATTTTTTTGCATATTTCAAAGATGTGATCTTCCGCTTCTTTACATTCTCCGCAAAGGCTGTCGTTAGTGATACCGAACCTTTTTAAATAACTAGCAAAATTCCCGTGACCTGTAAAATACCGTGCGTTAGGAAAAAATTAGTAGTGCCGAAGTTTTTAATCTTTAATCTTGCTCCAATATCAGGTAGAACCTCTGTACACGTCCGTCGGTAACATCTTATTTATATTGTTTTTTGTCGCATCGACGTTGTTTCTTTTTTAATTTATTATCATTTTTAAGAATTCGTTGTTCAATCCGTCAATTCTGATATCGGTTTTTTTAAATTACATCGATTTGTTTCAAATGGAGATCTATCGGAATAATACCTTCTGTTACGCGTACAGAACTATAAGAAACAGTTCTGTATGCTTAACGTTTACGGGAATTAATCTTTGTAAGAATTTTAATTTTTTTGACCTAATTTATTAAAGTACATTAAGGATCCGTATTGTGTGATTTTTTCTAAAAAGAGTATTCTAAATTCTTTTACTAGTATCATATCCGAATTTATTGCGATGCAATTACCTCAATTCAGTATAAAGTTTTCCAATTTTGAGCGTTATATTTTATACATGTTTATGGTAATTAAGATTTTTCTGTATTACTATTCCAATGTATTTAATTTCATTGCCAAAAGTCAGATTTTTATTATTTTATTTTTTTTCTCGATATCCTGCCGGAATTTCCTCCTTTTATGTTCTCTTGAAGTAAGCAGTGGCGTATCCAGGGGGTTGTTTTGGCTGAACCCCCCCCTCTTGGAATCAATCTGATAATAAGAAAATATATACTCGTTGTTAAATTCAGTTTTGAATTTGGTAAACCTATTTGCTTCTTTATTTATTTTATTTAAATTTCGTTGTTTTTGAAGTAAATAAATAGTTTTGTAATATAACAGAATACTCGAAGAATTTTATAGAAAAGATTTTAAATTTTAAATTTAGTTAAGTATTACTATGTATTATTCCTTCAAAAAATATAAAATCGTTATTTATTTTTTCGAGGAATTTATTGTAACCATCTCTGTCCTCAATAACATACTATTAGTGTGTTCCAGTGACGTTAAATATTTCTGCCGTCTATTGCTTCTAATAGAATTACATATTCGGCATGTAATAAGTATAAAAATAACTCTGTTATGTTGGATTGCTGAGGGCTTTTTAATTTACTTGAGTTTTGGTTATTTACTTAAAGTTCAATTTAACTCGGGTTTACTGTTATAATTTAGTTTTGTTCGAACCCCCTTCTCCAACCAAATCTGGCTACGCCACTGAATATATGTCTCGTCGATGTTTAAATCCGAGTTGTGTTATTTCGGAATTTCTATTGCATCGTTAATTATATTAACGTTTCTTATTTCATCGATACCTGCGATCGTTAGAATATCATCGGCGTAACTTATTATTTTAATGCGTCTATTTTCTTCGGCCGCTTTATCAACAGCTGACATAACGATGTTAAATAGTGTCGACGAAAGTGCAGACCCTTGAGATACTCCCGCGATAAGATTATACATACTTCAAGGATCAGTTTGTTTTCTTCATCAAATAAATTTATTTGCCTATTTTCTAAGAAATTTTTAACTGTAAAATGTGTATAGTTTCTACGTTTAGTACACTGGGTACATGAAAACTTGTTAATATCGTATATTACCGCACAAATCGTTCATATAGATTATATTTCCTCGAGGTAATCCAAACTTTATTTTTTATTTGTCAATTATGCATCTAGTCTTTGTAGTTCGAAACCTTCCTGTTAAATACGATAAGCCGCTAAATCCATATTTGTATTTTCGAGAAGTATATTATGATTAGGCGTGACCAAATTGCGATTCAATGTATTTAAATTTTCAATGTATTTAAATTTTCAATGTATTTAAATTTTGTGTTTCTAATCGCGTTTATAAATTGTAATTATAGTTGAAAATCTTTTTTACACAAATTTACTGACGCGTCATAATTTTCTTTACTTTTTTTTAATAAAAAGTATAAATAGTGAATTAATAATAATAATAATAATAATAATAATAAAATTTAAAAAAAAAAAGTAAATTTTTTTAAAGTTAGAAATTTGCTTGATTTAGTATCCAAAAATGTTTTCATGTTAATTTTTTAAATACGACTATAAAACCGACGCAATTTTTAAAGGAAACTGTCGACGGAACATAAAAGAAAATTTTGCAATAAATCACATCGGTGGAAAATTTTCCGCCAGCTGATTAAGTCGACACATTTGTATAACTGCGTTAATAATGAAAACATTTAAACAAAAAATCCTAAAAACCAAATATATATATATATATATAATTGAAAAATACGAGAAATAAGTAAAAGAAATGAACGAGGAAATAACGAACAAAAAGAAGTCGAAGTTATAGTTAGAGAAATTAATTTAGACGGGGAAAAGTTTTTGAAAAATATTTTGAACGTTTGGAATATTTATTACAAAATTTACCAGAAACAACCGGAGAAAAGAATTATAGCTGCGCGTGAATTGTGACGTTAAAACGGTTTACACGTAAGATAAAAATAGGTCATTTTTAATTCGATTATTATTATTTTTCAGCATGTAAAAAAATTCTTATAAACGTAGTTAGGGATACAAAAAAAATTTCACACAGCGCGCGTCTGTAGTTATTGCTAATGTATTTCCTCTCGATCCTCTCCTATATTCGGTAGTCATCTTTCTTCTGATACTGATCGAAATACAGCGAGTAGTAATCTTCAAACAGCACTCATTAGAGCTCAAAACTGGTTTAACAAATGGAATATAAAAATAAATGAGAACGAAAATCTGTAAATAAAAAATCAATTGAAAAATTAGTTAAATCATTAAAATTTACTTTCTTGTGAAAAACACAAAAAGCTTTTCGGCCTTTACGCCATTATCAAGTGATAACAACTTTTTTTTTTAAATCATAATTTTACAAGTATAAATTAAAAATAATTATTTAAAAAATATCTATATTCCATAAAATGTTATTCTTCTTGTCTGTTCTGTTATTAATTTATTTTTTGAATTGTTGAAATTGAATATATTACCATCTTCTTCTTCTTCTCCTCTTCGAATTTGGCCATCTGTGTGAAAACAACAAACTTTTGCTTTTCCTTTCTTCCCAGTATTTCTTCATACTCTGCTTTTTCTTATCATCTGCCCATTTTTGCCCGCTTCCATGCTTTTCGGTTCTTTTAAATCCATCAAACTTTTTAATCTTATTTCTGAATTCTATTCTGTTATCAATCATCGAATTATACATTTTCACTTCATCGTGATCTTCTTTGGTGTTATCACCTCGGGCTGGTTTTTAATCTATCAAAATGGTGAAAGATTCTTTTTGTTAGTCTTACTCATTCTCTGTATATGTGCGTAAAATATTAATCTTCTTTTTCTCATAACATCGGATAGTTTTTCTATTTTCTCATATAGTTCTATATTGGGCCTATTCCTGGATATTTCCTTTCCTTTTCTTGGGCCAAGAATTTTTCTCATAATCTTTCTTAACTTTTTTCCAATATTTCAATTTTTCCAATGTCATTTAGCTCTAAGCAGTCAGCTGCATATAAACACTCCGGCTTAATAACTGTATTGTAATGTCTAATCTTAGCATTTATCGATATCGATTTTTTATTATATATATTTCGCGTTAATTTGAAAGCCGTTTTCATTTTTCTAGCCTTCATTTTCAACGCCTCTCCATCCAGTCCATTTTGTTGAATAACCTCGTCTAAGTATCTGAATTTGGTTATTTTATTGATTTTCCCATATTTTTTACACATGTATCAAGGCGAGCAATGTTGGTCGTGTATTCTGTCTTCTCAAACGAAATCTGTAGATCAGTTTTTTTCTGCTACTTCTTTTAGGAGATTAACCTGCTTTATCGCTGATGCTAAATCTTCCGAGAAAATTGCCAAGTCATCTGCAAACGCCAAACAATTAATAACAATTCTTTCCTTCTTACATCCCAAGCTTATCTGTTTATTTATATTTTCTGCTTCCAGTAATTTTTCCCACTCTCTTATAACCTTCTCTAAGACACTATTGAACAATATTGGGGATAATCCATCTCCTTGTCTTACACCCGTTTTAATCTCAAAAGCTTCGGAGATTCGACCCATAAAGTTTATTTTAGCTGTAGAATAGTGTTTCTTGTATTAATCTTGTTGATTTGTCATCTACGCCAAATTCTTGTAATATTTCCATTAAACTTTCTCGGTCAATCGAATCGTACGCTCTTTTTTGAAGTCTACGAATATTACCACATGTGATTTGCTCCTGATCATTCTGTCTGTTATTATTAGTTTCAGGTTAAGAATTTGTTGATTTTTCCCGAAACCTGCTTGGTATTCTCTCAATTCTGTTTCTACTTTATTTTCTATTCGATATGGTAACACCTTTGAAAATATTTTATACGCCTACCGGCAATAGAGATATTCCCCTATTGACCTTTGACTTGTCATGTTTTTTATGAATTGGCTGTATTAGTGCACATTTTCATTCCAGTGGTATCTTCTCTGTTTTCCACACTTCCGATAAAAGTTTCGTTAATTTTATTTCCATCGGTTCACCTGCTGCTTTTATCAATTCCGCTACTATAGAGTCCTCCCCTGGAGATTTATTATTTTTAAGCTTTGATATTATTTGTTTAATTTCTTCTCTACTGGGGAGGCTCTGAGTCTGTTTCTTTTTCCTAGAATATGTACACTTGTAGTCGTTCTTTGCGTTTATCACAGTTGAGTAGTCTTTCAAAATATTCTGCCAATATTTTGCAGTTATCTGTATCATTAAGTGCTAGGCTTCCATCTGGTTTTTTAAAACATAGACTTGGGGCTCGATATCCTCTTATTCTGGATTTGAAAACCTTATAAAAATTTCTTGTTTTATTCTTTTTAAAGTCATTTTCTACTTCCTCTAGTTGTTGTTTTTCAAAATTTCTCCTCAGTATCGGTAATAATTTTTGCCGTTAGTTTTCTTTGATTTCTGAATTTCTCATACGCAGTTTTTAACTTAGTTGAGTTCCATTTTTTCCAATATTCTAATCTTTGTTTGATAGCAGCATCACATTGTTCATTCCACCACCTGTGGTTTTTTTTAATATTCAGCGGAATTGTTTGTTTGGCTGCTTCTTGTACTCCTTCACAAATGTCATGCCATATGTCTGATTTTATTCCATTAATTTTTTTACGTGTATTTTCTCTTTATTTTCATCATTTAGCTTATCTATATCATATTTAGCTACTTCTTGTTTGAGATTTTTTTTTTTATTTTCTGGTATAAATCTCATTTTTATCGTTGTGAGATACTGAATCAATGTTGCTCCCTTTCTTGTTAACGTTCGTAATCTCCTTTTGATTCTTATTTGAGAGAGCGACATGGTCAATTTGAAATTCTCCCAAGTTTTTATTGGGACACCTCCATGTTTTCTGTTTTCTCGGGAGCTTCTTACAGTTTGTAAACATTAGTTTGATTGTTAAAAATTCGGCATAAGTCCATTAACCGCTCACCGCTTCTATTCGTCCTTTTAAGCCCACGATATTCTCCTATTGCGAGCTTAAACTTTTTTTTCTTTACCTATTTGACCATTAATATCGCCCATCAATATTTTAATATGTTTCTCGGGTATCTTATGCATTTCTTCTTCTAACATTTCCCAGTACTGTTCTACTTTATCCAAATTTCGCTTGTTATCTTCGTTAATTGGGGCATGTACATTAACTATGATATACGTTTTATTAGCACATTTCAACGTCAAAATAGACATCCTTTCCGACGGGGATTTAAATTGTATTACAGAATCTAATATCTCTCAGTGAACACAGAATGCTGTTCCTAGATGTGGCATTCTCTTTATTATTTTCTTTCCTGGTTTTTCCTTTTAATATTCTATAATTTTCCATGTCTATTACATCTTCTTCCGTAAACCTAGTCTCCTGAAGAGCTAGAAGTAGTACAACATCGATATATTTGTTTACTTGATTTTGTGTTTTTTTTTTATTTATTTTTTTCGATATTGTTTTCTGGATTCTGCAAAAGTTGTATACTAATGGAATTTTAAATTTTCATTTACTGTCGTAATGTATGATATCCAAAAATAAAATATGAAATATAAAAATATACAAACACAAACATTTTTTTAAAAACACAATTTTACAAGTATAAATGAAAATAAGAAAATAAGTATTTGAAAAAGCTTTGTGTTTTTCACAAGATGAATGATAGTGATTTAACTAATTTTTCAATTAAAATCACTACACCCCACATTATAAAAAATTAAAATCTGTAAATAGTTTACTAACAGAAAAGCTAAATCTCCCTCCAGTTAGAATCAATAACGCAGAAATACCAATCCGAGCAAGCGTGAAATATCTCGGCTTACACTTGGATAGGCCGACTAACATATCGAAATCATATTCAAATGAAGAGGAAAGAACTAGATGTATACGTATCAAAAAACTATTAATGCGCAGAAATAGTGCGCTGTCTGTTGTCAACAAACGTCTTATTTATACTGCAATTTTAATGGACATACGGAGTGCAGCTGCGGGGTTGCGCAAAGCCGACAAACATAAGAATTATACAGAGTGTCCAGAATAAAATCCTTCGGCTGATAACAAATACGCCTTGGTATGTAGCAAACCAGATCATTCATCATGATTTGAACATTCCTTATGTGTGCGAGGTCATTAAGCAATATGCACAGAGCCATGTTGTGAGGCTGGAAAATCATCCAAATACCCTTACATTAGGACTGTAGGATACAGCCGGCGATATCAGACGCTTAAGACGTAGAAAACCCCTGGACCTAATCTGAGGTCGTGATTGCCCAAATACTGTTAAATGATCTTGTTGGTCAGCTTGCAGTAATAAATAAGAGAAAAAAAAATGTTCGCCGTTAAAAATTCGGACTTTTTTTCCATACCTTAATCAACAGTTAGTAGAAGGAACGAAAATTATAATCTCAAAATGCGATCTAAATATAATATCAAATTTCCAAACAATGTGAATGTACTTACATTTGTAGATGATATAGCAATTGCTGACAAGTGTGAAAATGCCTTTTCAAAAAATACAAACTATCAAATTGGTTAAAACGATATAATTTAAATATTAACGATTACAAGATTATACGTTGTTTAACAAATAAAATTAAAGAATAAAAGATAAAATTTAGCGCAACACGGATTAAATATTAAATTAAATGCTTTTTTTTTAAGCTGGAGGTGGAAAATCTTCAAAAGACAATGATAGAATAAAAAATTTAGTTTTTTATTAATGCAGTGCATATAAACAACGTACACTGCAAGGAAACCAAAATCAGCGTGTGGGATTTTTACCCACTAAAAACATTCGCAACAAAATTTTTGAAGCATGATAGATCAATAGTGCGATAATCTGTACACATTTTGGGGATTTTGTTCTTTGGGATGGGTATCATAACCGATATATAATGATCCTGTGGCCGTGTTCCTCTCAACATTAATTCACAAATCATTTTGTATAACATTTCTTTAACACATGGGAACTGCTATTTTTCCATAATTCTGCATTTATATTATCGAATCCAGCCGCATTGTTATCCTTTAGAGATCGTAGCGCTGCATCAAGTTCTGCTCGCAATATCGTCTCCTCCCCTTCTATCTGATTTTCGTTATTCAGTTTTACAAGGCTTGGTTGGCTGCTTGTAAAGAGTTTCTACATATTTTTTCCATGTACATCGTATCTCTTCTGTTGTTTGTGCTACTAATCCTTCTTATTTGTGGTCTCCTAAATCTATTACATGATATCATTTTTACTAATGAATGATCAATATTTGCATCTGCCCCTGGATATGCGCAGCTTTTGATTATTTGGTTTTTATATCATTTTTTCACTAATATGTAGTCTAACTGATTATTTTTGTCGCTTGGATTTTTCCATGTATATCGTCGTCTATATGGCATTTCAAAATAGGTATTTGTTATTACAAAATGTTCATGGTTAGAAAAATCGACCAGTCCTTGTCCTCTACTATTTCGTTTACCCAAACCAAACTTTCCAACTATCGGATTTTCTTCCCCTTCACCGAACACTGAATTCAAGTCCCCCATCAATATAAGTCTCATCAGCACATGTTTCATGTAGTAACGACTCTAGCTGCTCGTAAAAAGTATCGACTTCTTCTTCAGATGCTGCTCTAGTTGGCATGTATACTTCGATTATTGAGATGTTTACAGGTTTGACCGCTAGTATAACTCTCATAAGTCTATTTTCAATAATACTGATATCTATTATGTTCCTTCAATAACACTGCAACTCCTCCTCGTCCTGCTTTACTTTTTCCCGCTCTTGAATTCTCCTTCATCTTGCCATCTAGTTTCAGAAAGTCCTAAAATGTCAATATTGTTACGTAGCATTTCTTGTTTTACATTTTACAGTTTGCCAATTTTTAACATTGTTCGCATATTCCATGTTCCGATACCTATATTGGTTATTTGTTAATCTGGGGCTTCGCTGGCTAAAGGTCTGAGATGCCCAGAATCTTCTTCTACCTTGCCCGACACTGTTCAATTGAACAGTTCCGTGGCTACTAATTACATTTTGACGTATCTTCATGTTGGTTTACTTGAGAATTATACAGCGGTGGTTTCTCCTTGCCTTCAGCCGGATTTTCTGCCAGGGTTTACTCCCTTAGCCTTTAGATAAACATCCTAACCGCAAGGCAGCGGGTTGTTACTGAGGAGGTAAGGGTGTAGGGTTTTTACAGCGACCCAAACTCGCCAAGGGAGAGACAGTCATTTTAGTAGACAGTTCCTATTCTCGTGTCTCTTTACCCTGTCACTACTGGAATTGCCTACATGAGGCTTTCCACCAATAACCGCTGTTGGTCTGCGACTGCTTATTCGACTGACGTCTTATTCGCAGCTAACCTACATATCTGTAGGCCGTTCCACTATCCGTCACCTGTGGACGCACCTCGTTCCGGTTGCAGCTCCGGATCCTTGAGAGCACCTGTACAAGTACACGTGCCCAAGGGAGGATTATTGATGGAATCCAAATCGATGGAATGAAGCGGGAAAGTTTGTTTATTTTTTTATTTTTAACATTAAAGACACAGCTCGCTTGAAAACTTTGTTCCTCTAATGCCTAACACTTTCAGTCGTACATTATAAAATTTTTTAATACAAAATTATAAATTTTATACAGACGTTTATTATAGAGTACTGCTTTTTAGGCGAATTGTAGATAATTTTTAAAGTTTTTATGTAAATACTTTTAAAATTGGCGGCATTTCACGTTAACTGGAAAATAAAAAATATAATTAGCGTTAAAATTTATAGGTTAAATGTCGCTGCTTGTGAAAGAGGAATATGTGAAATAACAACTTTGCTCGTTCGTGTTTTAATTGATATGTGTGAAAACTTTCGTCTTATTTTTTAAACGTCGTGTGACTAGTTTCCTATAATCGTCGGAAATTTTTGACTTAACATATACAAACTAAGATCATTGAGCTAGAACTCAAGATGCAACAATTGTATTAGCTAATTGAATATCAATAATAAATTAATATTGTGTAAAGCAATATTGAAGCCTATATGGTTATATGCAACAGAACTGTGGGATGTGCTTCGGCAACTAACGTAGACCGAATTCAGCGCAGGCATAATAAAATACTACGGTTGATAGTTGGTGTTCCATGGTACGTCTCCAACAGGACATTACATACCCACCTACATGTGCGATATGTCGCTGAAGAGATCAAATCGGCTGTTCATAGACACTTATCAAGACTTCAACACCATCCAAATCCATTGGCAGCTAACCTACTTAATAAAGAAATACCTAAAAGATTAAAACGGAAAAGAATCATAGATCTGACTCTAATATTACTCGAAGGCGATTGGATTGGCTAATGGGCAAAACCTCCATCTCCTCTCCTGATATATACCTACATAAAATCCAGTAGATGATTTCGTTTTAATCAGTTCTGGATTAGAGTGAAAAAAATTAATTACGGACGCTCGATTACCGCGATCATTTACGTCTGTGAATTCTTTATACGTTACGAATTATGCCGGTAACCGTGAGGAATTTTAGGAGTTTTTCAATTATTTGGGGATTATTATCGTATTGTTTAGATCGCTAATAGTACACGTTCTAATCGAGTATTGTACGTCTAGCAGTTTGGTGGAGGCATTCAGCAAGTGTTTCGATGTGAGTCTCGTGTGTCATATACGTGACTTTGTCTCACTTCGAATCCAATATTGAGAGAGGGGAAACTTCAAGAGGTAATCTCCAACCTACTCAACTTACATTAAGTTGATGAGTAAATGAGTATCAATTTGTTAGAAAGTAAAGAAAAAGCTTGGAAGAAGGTAATATAGAAAACAACATTTTATTGGCTCGCGCAGGAAACATCGCTTAGCATGTTTCATATCATTCCTGTTTGATTTGACGAGAATCATCTTTCAAGCGACATACGCTACTAACTTTCGGGTGAGCCTTAATCGTTTAATTTTCTTACTACACTTGAAAAGCAGATTACCTTTAATATATTTTGTTTTATTAAATAAGTAATTTATATATATAATATAAAAAAATTTTTTTAATAATAAATCCGTTAATTCTGTTAATTTTTATTTTAGATAGCCGAATTTGATAAGTATTATTTCTTCAGAAATAACGACACACCCGATAAACATCGAATGAAACAGGATAACGTATTGGAGCGGCTTAAATCTCACGGAAAGGTAAGATAGCTACACTTGTGACATTATTATACCGCTTGTATCTAACGTAAACGAACTGCTGCACACATTTTTCATATATATATATATATATATATATATATATATATATATATATATATATATATATATATACAAAACTAGGCTTATATGAACAATTGATTGGTTCGGTCTGATATGTATAAAGCTTTCAAACACCCTTCTGCTACCTTCGTGACGTATTAATTCGCTTCCTTTTGTGTACATAAATAAATAATTATAATTTTGTATAATGTGTATTTCACACATATATATATATATAACATATTTTCTATAGATAGCTTCGCCTTCTGATATTTCGTCTGTAAAGGTTAACTAATCTAATTAACTCGCAACCAACTTGTGTCTTTTGTACAAGCGTAATCAACTATGTATTATATATATATATATATATATATATATATAATATGTGTGTATACGTATTATTAGTGCGACGTTCTGTATTGGCGAATTTCCTGATACCAGGTTATGTTCTAACAGACCCGTAAATCCCCTGGCAAAATGTCGACACATATGTAGGTAAAGATAGAACAGACGCCGTTCAGTCAATAGTTCGAAAATATTATTATCATCATCATCATCCTATCGATATCGTCGATGCTGTGTTTACACTAATAAACTGTGGGCTGTAACACTATCAACGCAAAATTCAATCATCGCGGTATAATGAAATATAAATATATCGCCGCGTTAGTTCAGATATATATATATATATATATAAAAATTATAACCTGTTACAATATTATTAGTCGAACGTGTTTCATCTTCCTTTCAGAATCGAGGATATGTTCGACCTTCGAAAATTCGATATATTTACATTAAATTATAATATATAAAAATAGATAGTAGAATTTCGAAAGAACTTACTACTCGAAAATGTTGTCTTCTTGCATGTAGGTGAAAATTTTAGAAAATCGCCGTAATCGCGTCGATTATAAAAATTTTTTATTACCGTGATGAAAAGAATGAACGCGATGGAGATGCGAATCTAGCGCAGAATGACGAAAACATCTTCTAAGAAAATGAAGAAATCCTAGAAAAGGGAATAGTTGAAAAATGGAGTTTAACAAACCGTATAGAAAAGTTGAAAACGAAACTTCGTTAGGACGTGTAATAAGACGAAATAAGTTTTAAAGTTACAGGGAAAAATATAACATCAATAATGAATAGTGTGTATGCGATCGCTTGTATATAAGTAAATATCGAGGGAACTTCGAACATATCAACAGGACACAATGGCATTGCCTTTAGTGAATAATAATGATGATTTTAAAAGATGAAAAATGACGATTGAAACGTGAGAAAAATATGCACAGTACTGAAAGAAAAAAAACCAGTAGTATAGAAAAAAGAAAATACAACGTGTACGCGCATTTATTTGGATATAGCGGAGTTCCGGCATGAGCCTGGCAAGTTTTTAAAAAAAAACTATAACGACGAAATTGATTAAATCCTACAAAACTGCCGGCTATTTGGCGAGCATTGTTATTGCGGGAAATCAAACACCATTAAGATATAAACATATTAACATATTTTTCATGAAAAATAATATAAATATTCAGACGAATTCGGCAATGTAAAATATCTGGACAAGCTTATTTCATTCGTGAATAAAAACCTATTTAAACAATTTGTACATTAGATAAGCGTTATACAAATAAATTTCAATCGCGGTGGAACGAATATAACGGTATTATTGAAAAAAAAAAAGATTCAGCGATACATCATTCGCACATAATTTTTGTTGTTAATGTACAATTTGTTAGGGGGGTAACGGCTTATTTAATTTACGCAAGTATATAACATCGTATAATAAAACTCCGGACAATGAAAGAAAATTTAACATTTTTATAGCTATTCAGAAAGAAATGTCGAATAAAACGAAATCGAATATTATTCAATAATCCGAAAAATTAATAACAGAACAACATTTTACGGAATATCGTGAAGATTTAAAGAATGTAATAATAATAAAGTAGTATTTAAGTAGATTTCGCCGGGGTTTAATGCATTAACTTACAGAGAATGTACCGGCAAATCAGCGGCAAATTAATATAAAATATCCGTGGAAGGAGTCCCAGAAGTAAATTAAAAGCGCAAAATTTAATAGATTGGGATCATATAGGTACAGAAATCTTAGTACAAATTATGGAAAATATTATTACAGTATCCAAAAGGAAATACATACGGATACCCGGTTTTCGAATAACCTGCATAGAGGTTACATTAAAACAATGACAAGATTGCGGACGGAACATAATTTTAACAAAAAAAAATAAAAAAATTAAAATTATAAATTCAGATCATTGAACATTTATATAATTTGGAACTGCGGGATAAGACATATCGGAAGAGAACAAGTGGAAAAAGAAATTGTTCGAACATATACATCGCCTGTACATATCGGATAAATAGCTATAATAGTAATAATAATAATAACAAGTATATTTCAGCTTAATAAATAAATTACAATTCCAATTTATGTACACATACCGAGCTTACATAATTGCTCATACTGTGCGATATTTGATTTAATATTAATACTAATATAGGAATAAGAAAAACAACTGCAGAGAAAAAATACAAATAAAAACCCTGCTTATACTAATTTATCTATTTAATGTATAGTGATATATATATATATATATAGTGAAACATTTAACGCACTTTCTTATACATATCCATATTTTCGTGTACATAATTCTTATTATATAGCTTAAGTAAACAAAATTTAATGTATAGCGTGGTTTCGAGTTAGGTAACCATGCCGTTTAGAGAAGCGCATGCCTAATTCTTTTATGTTTATATTTTTCGTATTGTAGTTGGAGTGATTGTCGTGTGTAATTGCCGATTTTCCTTATTATGGCATGCGGGTTAGTACTACACTTTACATAGAATTTGTTGGACTGGCTATTTACAATTTCAGATATGTACGGATGCTTTAATTTAGTGTGCATTTCTGATACTCTCGTATAAATTGGAGCATTCAGTATAATTCGTAAACACTTATTTTGGAATGCTTGTAATTTGTTCAAAGTTGTCTCGCTTACGCTACACCAGATTGGACAGGGATATAACAGTAATGGCATAAAATAAGTTTTATAAATTAAATATTTGTTGGCTGTACTCATTTTTGATTTCTTATTGAATATAGGAAATAATTTATATAGTCTCGTATGGGCTTTTTCAATAGTGTGATTAATGTGCTTTGAAAATGTCAGGTTTTTATCAAGTATAAAGATTAATAATATTAAGATATAAATTAAAGATCATAGATTGTTATAAACTTTGTAAAAACAAAAAAAAAAACAAAACGATGTAACTTTACCAATACCGTTAAGTACACTCTTTCCGATGGTAATCGTTGTAATAAAGATTTTACCGACAATAGAGCAGATCAACTAGTAACTAAATTGTTTAAATTTTTTAACACTTTCATCGTTGCAGAAATAAATCATCTTAGAATCAATGTGCACCTAGCCTTAAGTATATCGTATAATAGAAATTAATCTTATAATATTGCAAAACAGCAGTTTGTTCAGAGTTTCATAAACTTAATTGGACGATATATATTTATTAAAACTTTCGTGGTTGTTTTCCATTCGTCTAGAATTATTTTCGGTGAAAACCACGTCCTGATTATTGAAAAAATTTAACGTTTCGAATGGACTTACACCACTCATCATCAGAAACGAACTAAACCACATTGAGTTATTTCCTTTTATAGGCACTTCTCAATCGGAACTTTATATTTCCAGAGCTGCGATTTCAGCCGATACATCACCCGATATTACTGGATTGTGATCGGTCAATTCTTCCGTAGTCATTATATTTCCAGGGCTATCCTAACGTCGACTAATTCATCACCTGATATTCCTGTACTATGATTGGTTGGTTCTTCTGTAATCAATGCTTGGTTAGGCCACTTCGGTAGGATGTTTTAATTTTTCTCTATTGTTTAATAATACTGGTTTCCAAGCGTGTCAGGTAGCCGAAATCCATCTTCTCCGTTGAAATTATCATGCTTCTCTATTTCAATAGCTTCTCGGACAATTCGCTTCCCATATTTTTGCTCATTTACCAATACCTTCCTCTCCTCGAAGTCCTATAGAGTGACCAGCTGTAATCAGATGTTCTGCTACTGCTGATTTACCTACGCGTTTATATTTACAATCTGCAACGTGCTCTTTAGTGTATTAATAGACCTTCCAGTTTGTCCAATATAGTATTTCCACACACGAACAGGGAATTTTATACACGCCGGCAGTGTGGGAATTTTATCTTTATTATTATTTAACATACAGTTCTTATACTGCTTTTTTCGCAACACCCTGACAATCCTATCTGTTGTTCCCATAATATATGGTAACTTTATGCTTGCCCTATATTCATCTTTGTTTTCCGCTTGTTTTTTTCTAGATGCAGTGCTGTAATAAATCTCTCGAACTGTTTTATACCGTACCCATTGTTGATGGTTCTAAAAAATCAACAAATTTGACGTATTTCTAACGGTCGCGACTATGAGTTTTCGTTTAAACATTAAAAACCCATCTAGGGTATACATGTACGTGTATATTAAAAATTCGAAAACGATCAGTTTTAATAAAGTAAACGTGTCTGTTTTTGTTTTGGGGTTTTTTCCTACTCCGGCGATAGGTAAGAACTGCCGATCAGGAGTACATTTTCCAATCTACGTTAGAAGAGATGAATAAAGCGAACGGAATGGTCGGTAGAGAAGATCCGCGTCCGGCAGAAATAGAAGATTTAAATCCAGACGCGGTACAATTAGGAAAAGATTTCCAGAAAGATAATATATTTCAAAATAATTTCCAACGTAAAGAACAATCGTTACCACCGTTAAGAAAAGTTTGGCCAGAGTTCAAAGTAAGCAGTAATTCGAATAACGATAATAAAAATAACACTAATATATCCGATATTGCGTGCGGCTTACACGTAACTGAAACGTTTTAATTATAAAAAAAAAAAATCGAATTTTAAGAATTCGTTTCTAAGTATATATATATATATATATATATATATATATATATATATATATATATATATATATATATATTAGTTATTATCGACGGAGATAAAATTAAATAGATTTACTCGATTTGAAAATTTTGTATTTAAAAAAAATCTAAATCTAGTCCTATAAGGAGACTCATATACTTAGAGCATTTCATAGGACGTTGTCATAGACATACTGCTTCTTAATTCCTAAAAATCGACGGATATCTCCAGGAGTGGTCCGTAAAAAGATATATCTAATAACGAGGAAGGTAATAATAATAATAATAATGATAAATATAGTTATTATCTTTGACGACAAAATTAAAAGGATTTATTTAATCAGTAAATTTTGTATTAAAAAAAAAAAAAACTAAATCTAGTCCTATATATAACGAGACTCATATACTTGGGGCATTTCCTAGGACGTTCTTAATTCCCAAAGATCGACCGATATCTCCAAGGGTGGTCCGTAAAAAGATATAGCTAATAATGAGGAATTTCAAATCAAATTTATTTCAGAAGTGTTTACATTATTTACAGTATTAACACTTTAATTATAAAACACATAATAATAATAATATTGGAAAAAATATAATTACAACATTATAATTGAATGATAATAATAATAATAATAACGATAAATATAGTTATTATACTTGGAGACAAAATTAAACGGCTTTATTTAATCTGAAAATTTTGTATTTTAATATAAGGAGACTGGTAAATGTTACTTATATAACGTCGTCATCGGTATACTGCTTCTTAACTGGTTAAAGATCGTCCTGCATCTCCACCAGGGTGGTCTGTAAAAAGATGTACCTAATAATGATGAAAATAATCATAATTACAGTTATTATCCTCGGAAATAAAATTAAAGAGATTTATTAAATCTGAAAAAAAAAAAAGTAAATCTAGTCCTATAAAGAGACTCGTAGGTGTTACTTAGATGACGTCATCATCGGTATTGGTAAAGATCGCCCTGCATCTCCACCAGGGTGGTCTGTTAAAAGATGTACTTAATAATGATGAAAATAATAATAATTACAATAATAATAATAATAATAAATATAGTTATTCTCAATGGAAATAAATTTAAAGGGATTTATTTAATCGGAAAATTTTGTATTAAAAAAAAAAAAAATCTAGTCCTATAAAGAGACTGGTAAATGTTACTTACATGACGTCGCCATCGGTATTCTTAATTGGTAAACCTAAAAAGATATACCTAATAATAACGAAAGTAGTAATAATAATAATAACGATATAACCCACTGATATGTCATTAATGATATTCTAAACGGTAAATAGCCAAATAAAAATCCAACTAATGCAACTGGAAGCTAAACTAATGGAACCCGATAAGACAACACTGAAATCGCGCCTATAATCATAATTTTATCCAGTGAACTAAATCTGCCAAACAAGTAAAAGAAAATGTCCAAATAAAAAAATAAAATAAAAATCAGAAAAATCTTTGTCACGATATGTGATAGGTGAAATTTTATTATTATTTCTTAAATTTACGTGCCACGAACAGATCTAGAGGCGGGCATAAATATAAATTAGGTTGCTACGTTTTTCAGACTAAATTGTATAAATCGGAATAATAAAGGAATGCGATTAATTTGGATACGCAGTTAGGAGATCGTCAGTAAATGTTTCAGTTAAAGAAGATGGAAAGTTTAGCGCGGATCTAATAGAATTAAATCGAGGACATTCTGTATGGATATGATTAACGGAAATATTAATATTACACGTGTTACATATCGGAGCTGTCTTTTGCGATAGGTAGCCGCGCGTTAGTTGAGTATGGCCAAGTCGGAGCCTGCTAATGACTATTTCATCTCGACGTCGACTGAAGAGCGTATTACAAGGTCGAGCATTACATTTGACTCAACCGAGTTTATTTGCGGTTGAAACAGCTATCCACCGTTGATAGCACAAAGTTGCAAGGGCCAGGAACAAAACGCCGGTTAATTTCGAGGAATTCCTACGTGACCGGGAATCCAGAGTAACGTTATTTGGCAATATTATCGAAGCTTGACTATTTCCTTATCAATAGAATGTTGCTTATCATTGTGACAATCGAAAACGTATACACAACGAAATGAGAAGAGTAATGGAAGGATCGAAATATGGAGCTAAAATTGCGGGAAGGATAATTATTAATTTGCGATACGCGGACGATATTAAGTAAAGCTAAGTCGTCTGTTCGAAAATTTAGGCACTGCAAGTAAAAAAGCTGGTCTGTTAATGAATAGAAATAAAACTGAAGTAATGATCACTAAGGGAATCGACAAAATTTAAACAATTTGCAAATTGTCGATAAATTTGTGTACTTCGGATCACTCTTTACAGAGAATAGAAACTCCTATGAATATGAACGTACATGAAAACCAGTGTAGTCTAGATATTTCTGTAAGCGTCAGAATGTTGAATACTGAAAAAAAAAGCAGATTTCCACAGTATTGACGCATTTGAAATATACTGTCGAAGACGAATGTTGAGAGTACCATGGACGATGAAAAGAATCAATAAAAGACGTTAATGCGAATATCGGACTACGGCGCATAATAGAAAAACGTAAAGCCTCCTTCTTTTGATCATATTATGCGGCGAGATGATCTAGTGAAAGTGATTGTTGTAGGAATAATTGAAAGTCACCAACAAAGATAAAGACCACGAAGGAGATACATAGACGAAATTAAAATGATCACTGGTATCACCTCGCTGTAAGAAATTATTACATGTACTGAAGATACGAAAGATGATGATACATACAAACACACACACATATATATATATATATATATATATATATATATATATATATATCATCGTCATTGCTATATTGTTCTTTACTGAATATCATGAAACTGTACATTATTTTGTATTCGGATAGCATTTAGGGCACTAATCATACGAAATTTGGAGCGCATATGAGCTATTTGATAATTAAAAGTTATAAAAATATGAATTAAATAACACGTTTAAGAAATTAAAAGATGATCAAAATAATCCAGATTACATTGAAATAACTATCCAAGTGATATCATCACCCTGTAGTAGTGTACTTATTGATAAATGTTAACATATTTAAAAATAAGGTAACATCAACTTAACAACCTTTATCATCTTCCAAACTGTATAATACATAATTATTTCTGATCGAATTAAAGCCTAATAATTAATATACGCGTCTGTTATGCGATCCTCTATTAATTCGCTATATATAAATTCGTATGTGATAATGGATGATAAATGATAAATATATATTATATATATATATATTACGTCTCAGAATCATTTTTATATCATGTTTTCTTGATTTGTGTACATATTATATATATATATATATAGATCAGTGTGATAGTTACGTAATAATCTATAAATCTATCGGACATCATTATATTCTTTCATGTATTATATATGTATATTTTATTATATATACATATGTATTTATATTTATGTATTATGTGTACATGTATGCGTTTTGTATACATAATTATAATAAGTACGTCTGTATACTAATATACGAATGTTTTAGAGGTGGTCCAAAAGTCATTGCACAGTGAGAAAAAGTGTTATCTACAACTATGTGTGGTTGACATAGTGAAAGATTACAACGCTGTAGTAAAAATGTCGATTGCGTGTAAGGTTTTATAACCACTGAATATAGTCTATATCTAGGGCAACTGCAGACACATGCACTGAGCGGAGGGAACGGTTGTGTAGCTTGGTGCTAAAAAAAAAGAAGGTTGCAAACTGAATAAGAAAAAATGCGTTTTACAAATTGTAGATACTGAAGCCTAATGTGAGCTCAACCGGCTTAAACACTTTGGTTTACTTTTCGATTAAGTTCGTTCCACCGTCTGTTTCATACAGCATTAACGATGTGTCCTAACACACTCCATTACTTTATATACTGTTCATTCTCCTCGTATACACCTTTGTCACTGCCATTCCCGTTTTGTGTGTTCGCCGAAATTTGAAAGGTATTTATTATAATTAATAACCATTATTTATTTTTCATAGTGTGCAATGGCTTTAGACCATATATATATATATATATATATATATATATATATATATATATATATATATATATATATATATATATATATATATATATATATATATATATATATATATATATATATATATATATATATAGATAGATAGATAGATAGATAGTTCAAGTTGTTTATAAGATTGTACCTGACTAAGTGTGAAAAAATAATTTGTTTAATTTATACAACGATTTTATTTCTTATTTTTTTCGCATTTTTTTCCTTTTATGTCTTTAAGATTGCTTCTTGTTACGTATGTAATATAAATTATTTTCATTTAATGCGCGTCTAATTTAATGATTCACATGATATTGATGATACGTATTGAAAATAAAATGAATCAAATAAAACCCATTTATACTGTATCGTGATTATATTTTATAAACACAATCAACTACGACCGTTTGCTCAACCATCATCAGAGATAATTTATTTTTGAAACAAATTAAATGATAAACACTTTTGACAGCGAATAAACGCGTATCTTAATTTGAAAACACAAAATTGAAGTTTTATAACAACAAATGAAAAAATCAAATTATAATAATAATAATTTACAGAAGATATCAATAAAAACAGGGAAAAACATGACGTTGTAATCAACAAAGAAAGGAGTTGTACAATAAGAAAATGAAGGAACATCGGAGAAAAAAACTTAATTCCGAAGTTAGTAATAATAATTAATTCTACCGGGTTTCCTTATCGTGGAGCAGAAAAAATACTTGAAAGTGTCTAAGTCGATGTTATCAAATTATGCCGGAAAAAATTAATACAAAAAATAAAATTGTGAATTTTTATTTCAGAAAAATAAATATTTTTCTAGTAATGATTTCTTCCTATATATATATATATATATTTAAAACTTTATTCTAATTAGTCGAAAACCTCGAAATAAATAATACAGGTTTGACGCTCGAAATATTCTTGATTTAAATCGCCATTATTTTATTATTTTACAGGAAAGAACTATGTACAAAAACGAAATATGAGAGCTACTAAACTCGCAAAAGAAAATCATCCAGTCGATATATTGATCGATAAGAATTTTATTCCGATCGATATTCTCATTCGGTTTCAAAAAATAGAAATAAAAAATCTGAAAAAAATGATTTTTATTTTTAATATTATGTAAATCTCCATATGCCCTTTGTAACTACCAGGGTTATAAGGAGACGTGTGTCTAGTTTATATGTATGCTAGGAGTCCGCTTTCTCTTGCAAAAACCAGAATACTACCTACTGTTTGAGGGTAGTATTATTTTGTGTATCGGGCCCTGTATTTTGTGTTTTAGCCTGTGTGGTGTGAGTGTTTGGCAGTTGTAGATTAAGTGTGTTGTTGGTTCTGTCAAGTGTCCGCATAGGGGGCAGTTTGTTGGTAAAGGGCTTTTTGTATAAAGATAATTGTGCGATTTGGCTGTATGACCCCGCACGTAGACGGTTTAGGGTACCATATTCTTTTCTGTTTGTGCCATCTGGAGGCCACCAAGGTTCTATGGTTGATTTTATGCTCCTAAGGAAGGTTGTTCGTGAGGTCCAGTCGGTGGTCCATTCCTGTTTACTATTATTCGTGAGTACGTGTACTAATGTTGATGGAGGTGGTGAGTGTTAATAATAGTTTTTACGGGTAAACAATTATAATCAATTAGATACATTCTGTCCTTATCTAACCACCGTTCCGGATACAGTTTAGTAGTGTACGAGTAAAAAGGAAAACTTAACATTACGATGTAATTCGCTCGTTATTAAAGAATTAAATTAATATATATTGCGTTCGTTTATCTTTGTCGTTAATTTTCACACGACCATTCCGAAAATTCTTGCAAAGGTTTCTAAGACGTACGCAGATAACGAACGCTAATACAACAATTTCGTAGCTTTTTTTCGTGATAATCACTGCAAGCAATTTAACAAGAAGTTTACTACACACATATATATATATATATATATATATATATATATATATATATATATATATATATATATATAACTGTAGTGTCTGTGATTTGCGAATATTTTCAATCACTGCATTGGACTATTTTTATTACGCATAAACAGAAAATCTATTTTTTTTAATTTTTTTGTCTGCTTGTCTGTTTGTTTCGATTTAACTCAAAAACTATTATAGCAATAATTATAGCCTATATTATCGGATTCGTTCTATAGAATTGGTTTTTTGAATTCAGACATTTCAGCATTTCCCGCTGATGTTCCATCCTCCTCATACCGACTTATCGTTCCTCAATTTTCGCAGTCTGCATTTTCCACATTTTGATCACTTCCTCTCCTTTTCCGATCTTTATATTATTCCACCTGGTTTTATCTTTATATAATTCGCTGATATAGTCCATCTACGTGTGTTTTCTGCTCGGTCTCTGCAACTCTTAATACATAATTACGACGAATCTTGCAAACAACAATAATAAATAAATCTACACGCGTCTATGTCCTCTCCGACGTGTTTATCTTCAGAGTAAATAACGCGCTAACTTAATTATAGATACTGACCGTAACAAGTATTACATTTTTTTTTTTTTTAAAGTATTTGTAAGGAGCGTCTGCTCCGACACAATGAAGAATAAAAGCGACCAAACGAAATCATAACGGGAGCTCTGCAAATTGATGATGATAAAGACGTAAAAAGTCTGAAAGTAAAGAAAATAATATCAAAGAACCGAAAAACCACCTCCAAATAACAATTTACGGGGTTTTAAAGAAAAAAATGCCAGATGATAATATATACGCTGCAGAGCTTTATCTGGTAGTATAGTTGAAATAAAAACGAATAAAATCGAAAAATAACTATAAAAATATTAAAGATGTAAATATAGAACAGTATCAATTAAAAACCGATAGATTCCGTATATTAGAAGTCTTTCCGTTAGTACGAAGGATATCATCGATTCAATGGAAAAGCGTGGGGACACGGAGTAAGAAACATAATCAACTTTAAACATAGACTAAGCAAATTTTACCATTATATTTTTTTTGTACATTTAAAACGTACGAAAAAAAACACAATACCGATGCATATAATATCCGACCATTAATTAATATGGCGGTACAAATTCGACAGTGTTTTAGATGTCAGAAATTTGGTCACACTGAAACATGCTGCAATGTTTCGTAACGCGCGGCGAACAACATCCATTAGCATCGTGCAATAATTATCAAAATGTGATGTGCTATCATGGAAATCATCCTGCTAGATATATATATATATATAAAAAACTTCATGCACTTAGATTTAGAAAATGTTCAATAAAAGATAATAAAAAAACAAATCCGTTATCTACGAGGCCTCCACTCAAACAACTAAAATAGGTCCGTCAAAAACAACAACAAATAATTCAACAAACTATATTCCAACGACAAATAATTCCGAACAACAAAATAGGAAAAGACACGAATGCTAGGCAGTAAACATTCCAATTAATCAGAATGAGTATATTCCTATTAATGAAAAACGATATCAAACTTTAAATATTTTTATCGGTGAAATTAAACCGTTATTTACGAATATCAAATGCCGAACAATCTAATTAAAAATATGATGACTAATCAATAAATAACGAATAACTAGAGCAAAACAAAAAATTCCTTCGTCATTCCTTATAATAACTTGGAATATGGACGGTCGCCGTGTGCAGAAGATAATTAGTGCCGAAGTCGACGAAGCTGATGTGTTGCGTTTATATTTTAGTCGCAAGTACGTCTACAATCGTCCTATGTCGTTTACAAAATGAATACCGACTGCAGGCACACCTATCAAAAAATTCTAACTTCAACGCCTACGTGTTCAATCTTTAGACTGCAAGATTCAGAATTATAATGCGGCACATCTAGTTTACGACCATGTGGAACAATGAATCATAATTGTTCCGATTATAGTTTTTTTGTAGATTATTAATTTATTTTACGCGAGAGCTGATGGTAACGTCTTGTTATTAAATATCGTACAGGATGTTTGAAGCGATCGATAAAATAAATTATCCGGTATAGCACCACCAGATATAAGACGGGAAGTGATGGCTGGAAAGGGAAAAACAAAACGAGAACAAGACATAAGGCATTTACCGAATGCAAAAGTCGACTCAAGTCAAGAGTTTTCTTAAAACAACAAACGCTCTGATACAAACGCCGGAAATCACTAGGATGGAATTATGGAAAACAACCGAACGAACATCTACATCCCGGTAATAAATTGCCGTGGTCAGCGTAGAAAACTCTAAATAGAATAAGAACTCCGACAGGTAGAACAGCAACGAGCATGAAACGATGGAAAATTATAATGACAGATGTGATTGTGGCATGGTGCAAGATTCGAAGATTAACTTCCTCATTGTTGCCAGTGCGATGCGGGATATATGACGAGAATAGACGGAAACTCGGACGAGGCAGTCCAGATAGTGAAATAGAATATAAATGACCGACACGATAAGAAGAATATTGGATATAGTTTAATTATTCAGCGTGTTTATCTCCTTTATTCCTGTAATAATACTGTTGAACATCTATTAGTAAAAAATTATTTAACATATTTTTTATATCACGCCCGTTAGTAGTACGTTATATATACATACGCTAAACATAATACGCTGTCAATTCCCGGTAGAATAAACTTCGAACTTTAGTTGCACTTAAATTTTTGGCCCGTTAATCCGCAAAGAATAAAAAGTTACGCTATACCGACTGTAAATAATTACAAAAGGAGAGAACTTGTTGTTACATACGGAAGACTTTTAGATTAACGAATATAAATGACACTCGGGCCGTATATACGGCCGACAAAAAGAGGACAAAAAAATATATATCCATAGCTAAAAGAATGATGATGATTATAGCAACCGAAACAAATTTATATTCGTTTAGACCACTACACCAGTAATGGTCGATATTATTAACGCGACTCGGTGACACTTTACTTAAAATATCCCATAAACTTTCCGCGAAAAAGACAAAGTATCCCACATTCACTTTTGTTAATATACAACACATACACTTTAATAAAACAAAGGAGATACCGGTAACCGGAAGCCAGACGTTCCTTTTAATTAATTTAACTTAACCGACAACTTTTAACCGAAAGCCATATACGAAATAGTATAACCGGTAGTAGTGTACTAAACTAACGAGGATGACAGGCACTCATTTAACCACTTTGTCCCTTTTAACGGCGCATATCTTTTACACCCTGGTCCTAGGCACTTAATTATTTCCCTCGTAGATGACGCTGGTACAATTACCATCGCCGATAATTGTATTAACACTATAGAAGGACGGAGACGAGTCAAAATGGTTTTTTTTTTTTTACTTTTTAAAATATAAATGGGCATTACCACCACCCAGAGCTGTTATGTCTTATTAAATATTTATACTACAGGCTGATAATATGATCATGTGTATACGCTATTGTTCTATTATGCGATCAGATGGGAGATCCTTTACTTATACGATAGGAATTTTGATTGATACGGTATATAATAACTGCAGCTGATGATCCGCATCGCAAGGTACAAAATGACGAAAGGGCTAATTTGTGTGTAAATAGAAACGGAATGTTGTCGACGTTTTAAACCTTAGGGCGATATACAACACGAATAAAGGAAATTCTGTTTTCTATGTTGGCAGAAAGATTAAAGCACCGAAGAATTACTGGACTTTAATATTCCTAAATTGTTTGGTTGAATAACAATACTTCCAAACGCGGTTCCAAAATTCCTTGCGCGAAAACTTAATCACAGATAGAATGGCTTCTAGCATGATCGCCTATCGTTCCACTGGGGGGATACCCGAGTGGCTGGGAATCCGGATAAATTTTACACTAACGCGTTTCGAAAATAGATCGTAAATATTTCTTAGAATATGGTAGATTGATATAGATAACAGCGACTATTAAATGCGGAACTTGAAATAGCTTTGAGAGCGAATCCGTGAAAATTTGCAGAAAAAGCAACCTGAGAATAGCAAGACGCCAGCTGTAAATGTTGAAGGAAATTTAGGTAGTTTCGAGGTTTTAGCAACGTTCATCGGAAGATTTAGAGCCATCAGTATATGAGTATAATCTTGCCAATGGATCAAAATGACTAATTCGTTCGTTTACTGTGTTATGCGCTGTATACGCGTTGTTGATAATGGCTAAACTTAGTATCGTGGAAATATTGCGTTAATTATATAAATTCCGAATCATCCGGAAGAGATAACGATTTTGGAAGTGATTAAATTTAATTTTGCTCTGTATATATTAAACTAAAACTGTAAGTCTATAAGGTATAATGTAATTTTATATATATATATATATATATATATATATATATATATATATATATATATATATATATATATATATATATATATTTAAATATTATGTAAATCTCCATACGCCGTTTGTAACTACCAGGGTCTATGTATGCTAGGGGTCCGCTTTCTCTTGCGAAAGCCAGAATACTACCTATTGATTAAGGGTTGTTTGAGAGTATTTATCGGGCCCTGTATTTTGTGTTTTAGTCTGTGCGGTGTGAATGTTTGGCAGTTGTAGATTAGTCTATTTTTGTTTCGGAAGGGTCCCAAGGAGGTATCATTATAATTCAATGTTAATTTTGGAATGAAGCTTATGTGATATGTTGATAGTATGTTAAGTAGGTTTGGTATAGGGTCATTTGCAAAAACGGGGTTAGGGGATGTACGTTCTATGAGAATGTTTTATTGTAGCTAAGCAGACGGCTGAAATAGAGGTATGGTATTTTCTGTAGTCTATAAGTGGAAAATATATATTTATATATGAACATATCCAAGAATTTCTAGTACGTATATAATTTTATAGATTAACATTTTCTTTTTTTGCAATCTGTGAGACATAGCCAATAATCAATTGATCTATGGGTCGTGGTGTTTTAACTTATGCAGGTACTTGTGGACATCCGATACCCTTAAGTCTTGACGCAGGTTTTCATCGTGCGTGTAGCTATGGTTCTTAATATTTTTGACTGACATTGCTGCATAATTTTGATGTTGGAACCGGTGCTGCTCAAAAGGCATATACCATAGGTCTACAATGAATTGGTAACTGCATTGTACAGCAACAATTTCAATTTTAGACGTAACTCGAAATTCCTACCGAGAAGCCAATACATCTTCCTAAGTTTCATATTTATTTCTTTTACTTTGATTTCATCTACTATTTCTTCACAAAACAATTATGTACTTCTTAACCCTATGAATTTGCTCTGCCATCGCATGCCCCACAGATAAAATTAATTTTTTTAATGTTGGAGTTAAATGAAAAGGTTTCAATATTTATAATATAGAAAGTGCGGCTGTATATACGTTACACTGGTAATTATTACATAGACACAGGAAAACGAATAAGTGAAATAATCTCTGTGATAATTAAACATTAAATTTATTATGAAAATACTAATATGTATATAAGCTAATAAGCTTGTGGGCAATCCATAATAGATACAAACTAAGAAAAAAAGGAATGATGGGAAACAAAGCTAATATGATAAATAACCACGTGCTCGTAAAAATGGATGAAACTAGTCATCTAGTAAACCTACAAACAAGGCATTGTACAATAGTAATTATTTATTTTTATATCTATACTGTTGTTGGTTTATTTACATCATTTTAAAGCAAAGTAATGATTAATGTGCTTAAATGTACAAATAAGTTAGCTGTTGTTTCATTTATATTAGTCGATTTTTTAACAAACTTGAAAAAAATTTGAATGCTAATGAATGGACAAACAATAGAAAGAGAATAACATCTGCCTGGCCGAGAATGGATTGCCGATGTACAAGGAGAGTGTCCTGTTTTGAAATGTTAATAAATCGTTTCGAAACAAAAATTGAAAACAACAGGTTTTACACAGTTATTTTTATGAAAGGAATATCCTCGAGCTTTGCAAATTTGGAAACCGGAATATGTTGAGTACATTGTATTATAATTAAATTGATACTTTTATAAGTAATCGGATATAGTTTTGCTTCTCCGTGATTACTTAAATGCTACACTTGATTTGTGCTGTTGCACGGCACAATTATGATTCCATCAATATAGTGTATTCGGGTTACCTGAGTGATAAATTCTTTTAAAAGCATAACGACTTAACGATAACAGCATGAGTCTAATAAGCTCTTTATATACTGGAATACCAAATACAGAGCTATTTAAAATCGGCTCGTATAAAGATTCGAGAAAATCAGCGAAATCTAAGCTTTTATTAACAGGAAGAATCCAGATAAAACGTTCTAGATTTGTACAATTAAATGAGCTTGCTGTTGGGCCACCGACAGCAAATTCAGTAGACAAGTGATCACTTCCTAACGGAATATCCAGAACATCCCATTTACCAAAAAATAGAAGGTTGTTTGAGACGTGAGATAAATCGAGGGAATCAGGGGAGAAATGTAAAGTAGGTATATTAGTGTGCCAACCATCATTGATGAGTGAATGTACAGACTTTAACATTATTTTATAAATTAAAAGCTTACTTTCAAGGTAACTGAGTGTCTGCCAAGAAGCCAGTACAGCTGTTTCAATTTTATGTCAAGATGTTTTCTTTTCTGTTCGACATGTCTGCCCCGTGTTAATTTACTGTCAAGATGCGACCCTAGATACTTAATGTAACTCTTTTGAGAGATTAATTCCCCATTTAATGTAGTGGGTGGACAAGTTTCGCAAAGTAAATGTGACCTGCGTGCACTTACTTTCGTTAACTGCGATACGCTAACGTCTCAACCAGGTTTCGATTTTTATTAAAGACCGCTGCAGAGTTTTATGGACTACGTTTTGCTCTTTGGCTACAACTAAAATAGATGTATCGTCAGCAAACGTGGCAGTTATAAAATTGTCACTAACTGGAAAATCAGCCGTGAACAACAGATAAAGCACCGGACCCAAGACACTTCCTTGAGGCACGCCAGCGAAAATATTATAGATAGTGGAGTATTCGTTTTCGAATTTTACTTGGCATGTACGATCCTCAAGATACGATTTAGGAGAAGGATGTACGGATGAGGAAGAATTTTTTTAAGTTTATATAATAACCCACGATGCCATACTTTATCAAAAGCTTGCCTGACATCTAGGAACACACAGAGACATACTTGCTTGGCATCAAAACCTTCTTGTATCCTATGTACAATTTGGTGCACCTGTTCGATAGCTTCTTGCAGAATTCAAACTGATATTCGGGAATAATATTTCCCGGTTCTAGGATAGGATTTACCCGCTTTAATATGATTTTTTCAAACACTTTTGACAGGATAGGTAATAAGGAAATAGGTCTACATGATGTGACCAAGTCCGATGCTTTATCCGATTTAGGTATTACAACTATTTGCGCCAGTTTCCGTGACAGAGAAAAGTATTGCAAACACTGCGTTAAGATTATTATTAATAAATAGTATCGCTTTGTCCGAGAATTCTAATAATTTTCAACTTTTCCACGTTTGAGGAGTTAAGTCTTTTAGCTAGTTTTACAAATTTTAAGAGAGTTAAATAAGCATAATAGCCATCTTCTGACCTTTAGGTCAGTGTTTTACATATTCTGTGAAAATACCTTATTTGACAGGTGCTTTTCTCGAACGAATTAACTTAATCCCACTGCATAATTCGTCTAGAGCTAACTGTCTTTTGTGTTAAAAAACTAGTCAATTTTCATACATGTATTTTCAATCGTGTAATTAGCAAATAGCTTCTGAAAATACTGCTTCTATATTGCTAACGAAGAGTTGAACTCATCGTAAAACAATGTCTAAATTTTGAATCCACGTTATCGCTGACACTGATCCTTTGTGGATATGCTCATTCCCATAAAAGTTCTGTCTGGACAATCACAAATAAGGTGCTTGATGGTTTGACATTAGTACATCGTCTGTTTTCAGTGTGTATGCGATATAATTGCTGCCAGTCCTATTAAATCAAAGCCACTTACCACAGCGTCAGGCTGGCTTATCAGTTTACAGTTACCTGGGCTTGATTTACTCCACTGCTCATGCCATCTTTACGTTCGTTCGTATTTTCATATGATTATATCTTCACCAGATGCATATGACAGTCTTTGTAATTTCAATCAGTACATTTGGGACATACTTATTTATTGGGAGTTACATACCCATTCACATACAGTAGCAACTTTCCTACATATGTGAGATGGCATAATATTGATAATTACTGGCAGCACGTACGGTTATATGATTTAACCATCCCTGAAATTAAGCTCATAATTATATTCAGTTGGGTATCTATCTTTGCGGTGTGACAGCTGTTTAGACAAACTGGGGCTTCATATTCCACTGCAGAGTACACTAACGCCATTGTAGCAGTTATTAATGTCCAAGCTAAAGCACCCCAAGTAGTACTAGTTAATGTGTAATATTATTTCTGGTCTTGATTTTTGCAGAGATATATGTGCTTTCGGTATGTTAAATTTGGGCACTGATTTATAATTTGATATCTTGTCCATGATTTGAAGTTTCATATTGACAAGCTGGGAAGTCAGGTGAAAGCAAGATGCCAAGTTTTAGAACTACTTAAGTGCTATAAAAGATTTGCCAGGTCATCTTCCAGGCTTGTTAGCAATTCCAGGATAACAGAACTTTTAATAGCTAGTAGAATATCACCTGCATAAATAAACTTTTCTGCTTGCGTTTGTGGAAGTTCATACACGTACAGGTTGAAGAGAAGAGGCGCCAGCACCGATCCCTGTTAGGAGCCAAAATTAAAATTGACTAAAATACACTAATTTAACTTTCCTGTCTATCGTTCTCCCTCTAAACGCACAAATTTTGCAAATTATATAAGAACCCGCTTCAATGCTGGGAATCAATGGGAGATTTGAATTCTAAAAGCCGCACGTGTAACTGTTACACAGAAAATATGGCTGGTAGAATATTGTTAACTTTCAAATAAAAAATCCCTTAGAACCTACATATTTCACTGGGAATCCCCGACTTAATATAATTTCTATAACATTGTAATGAAGCTTAGGTCTTCCTTTCTGCTGGATATTAGGTTTTTTTTATAAACGTTTTCTAAAATATTTGCTCTATATCTTTTATAATTTTTAAGTAGTACTTATGTTCTTTGTATCATATTTTTATTTTATTATTGTAAATTAGGTATCACATACACATTTCTTTCTTTCTTCACCATACAACTACTACAGAAATGTTTACAACGGGAACACATTGTCAGGCCAATCGCAACACATTGGTTTATAAACGTTACACATATTTAAATTGTTTACATATATATTTATGAATGAGATTTCATTTTTATTTTCCGCTTACAATAATTAATATTTTATACCGACTTTTACATATACGATAATTCTATGCTGTTTACCGCATATGGTCCCAGCTATCGCAATCCTGGTAATTTTCTCATGCATTTCCTGAACAAGTGTAACATCGATTTCTTCATTAACTGCCAACCTATAAAGAATTTCTCTCTGTTTTCGATATTTCCTCTACATCAATTTTTGTGTGTTGTTACTGTCATTATTTTTATCTTTATGATACCCAAATATACGTCCTGTTATAACAGCTAAAGCATTCAGAATTTGGAGGTTAAGTATCTCACGATAATTGATGCATAATTCTGAAAACACACAGAACAACACTTATCAGGGCTACAATAAACAAATTATTGAAATCAACAAATATAATCCATTTTGAAGAATAAATAATTTACCAAACAGCGATTCAACACTTGCCTCGTAAGGGAATTGTATATTTAACGAACATTTTGAATGGAGTTCTGTCACCTTCAAATTCAATCGAAAACTACTAAAATTATAATTATACCTAAACCCATTCTTCTAATATTAACCTAATTTATTCATTAATTGAAAAAGCTAATTTTATCGATTAAAATCACATTCCGCAAATAATAGATTCATTATAGACGAAGAGTATGGATTTAGAACTGATTATACCACTGTATATAAGTGGCTGGAATAACAGATTACATAACCAATAACTCTAATCTTAATATTTATAAAAAAAAAGTTTATTACTAACTAATATTGAAAAAAAAACTTCTACTCGACATAATGGTGTTATAAACTCCTTAAGTTTAAATTTTCCATATCCTTAAAGTTAATAAAATCCCACTTAAGCAATAGAAATTTTTACGTTACTCATCCTATACATAAGTTCTAAGTCAAAACTGATCACTTCAGTTGTACCACTTAGCAATGTATTGTGTCCTTATCTATTTTTAATTTTAACATACATAGGTTACCTTATGTTAACACCGCTATATGTCAATTATTTGGCATTATATTATCAATCTTAAAGGCTAACAGATTACAAAAGCTAGATATATACATATGTCATATGACCCAAGTCAACATGTTTCCCTATTGCAGAGTTATATTAAATCGTCACAGGTACACAAAAATTATTGACATACACTCAGAATTTCGCATAATATATTTACTTCTTTATAAGAATGAATTGTTAAAAAAAAAAAATCTTAAACTGATTAATGTTATAGAAAACAGCGACACGATAAGTCTTCCCAAGAGCCGTTATAAGTACAACCGCAATAGAATTAAGCGTAGGTTATTTTTATAAAAATTTGTGCCTATTTCAATTATTTACATTTATCATACGTACATACATATATATTCATATATGTGTGTGTGTTTGATAAAATTAAAAATTATCACGACAGATTATCGGAAGTATATTAGCTTTTTTTTTAGTACCCTTTTTAATGTAAAACAATTAGATATAATGAATAAAGATTTAAACGCGGCTTTGAAAAATTGAATATCTCTTTTAAAACCGAAACACGACTGAATAAATTTTAAAATTTATTGCGTACATAGCACACGTTTATCAAAATTAATTAATCGATAGATTTCTTAACCCCACTCTAACACTCCAATCAATATTTTATACTATATATACTTTGAATAATAATAATAATAATAATAATAATAATAGTAATAAATACGTGATATAATCATTGAACGTGAACAAAACGGATAATGTACAAGATATATTTAATATTATTAATACCAATCGTGTCAGCAATAAATGATTATAATAATGGATATTACACTTACGATCGAAATCTCATATGATATTATGCGGAATGAGGTGCTACTGACTTCTCCGTGATAATTGAGTTACGTAATGATGAAAAACTTTATAAACTTTTGTGTCCCGAGTTAGTTCTGAATCGTCGATCACTTAAGTTGACAGTCCAGCACTCTATCAACTATGCCAACGCGACTTTATATATATATATATATATATATATATATATATATATATATATATATATATATATATATATATTGTAATGTATTAAATTGAAAAATAAATACAACCCTCGATAGAGGTACTAAGTAATCGAACTTATTATTAAAGGTAATTAATTTTTAAAAACGGCGGTAATGAAAATGGAAGTGATAATTTTGAGAAAAATATTACTTTGTTCATAACCAGTTCCTCCAAAAAAAATAAAGTGTATAAATGACTTAGATAACACGCATTGAATAATAAAAGCATATATGTAAGAATACCAAAAAATATATGAACGTATTAGCAAATGCAAGTTTTAATTAAAGTTGGTTATTATCGATAAATGTCCGTTTCTCCTAGATCAGGCAACGGTACTTCACTTTTTAACAACGACACTATAGTCCTGTAAAATTAAACAAAACTATATTTAATATTAAATCGTCGAGACTTATTAAAACGAACAATAATACACAGCACATTATAATTCTAATCATAATAATTTTTAAAAATCATTAATAAAGTCATTACACAATCGTAATGTGCGGTTTGAGGGATAAAATATTACAAAAATAAATAGTCATATGAGTCGCACATGATGGTACCTGTAAAGGTTTTGCATTGTATCCCAACAGGATTCAAGTTCGTGTAATTAAAAAGAAAAAGAAAAAGAAAAAAAATCTAGTAAATCAATATGGCCAACTAATTTGGTCGGATAAATAATAAGCACTAGTATAAAGGATGGGAAGAGAAAATTGTCCTATAGTGAATTATATAGAAAGCGTTGTTTGCAGTTTGGGTAATAGTTGATGAACTCCTTGAAACTAACCTGTAAACGAATTTAATAATAACCTCCTATTATAGGATGATTAAAATAATCATTCGATAAAGCGTAATATCAAAATTATTGGTACCGTTTAAATAAGAATATCTTCTACTTTCTTAAACCGCAATATTGCACCGGCCAATTATCATCGTTGTATAAATTTTCATTACAAATACTACAAACTTCGATGACGAATATCCACAAAGTTTATGTACACGTATTTCATTAACTTCCCAGCGTTAGAATCAATGTATAAATTTTATTGAAAATCCCAGAAAAAGTAATAAACAACAGCCTTCGAAATATCATAGATTTAACAACCAATCAATGCAGATTTGTTAAGGGGCACGGTACTACTGATGCAATTTTTACAGTCTTGATAATGGAAAAGCACATGGAAGAATATGCACATGGATTTTATAGACATGGAGAAAGCGTTTGACCGCATCCCTCATAACTTAATTGTCCTCTCTGAGAGAACACACGAGTTTCTAAAATACTGATAAAATTAGATTCAAATACTCTATAAACATATAAAAACCAGGGTCAGATGCGCCGTGGGCGAATGCGAGGAATATTCTGTCCAAGTAAGAGTACACCAGGTTCAGCACTCTCACCACTGCTGTTTAATGCGATTTTAAACACATGCGATATACAAACGCCTATACACGGACACTAATGTATGCAGACGATGTTGCTATCGAAAATACAAAGAATGTACTCCAAAACACACTTCGAATATATGCTGACCGATTAGAAAAGTTTGACCTTGAAGTAAATGTGAAGAAAACGGAATATATTACTATTGATACTAAAACATTTGGGTCTATACAATTATCTGGAAAACAGCTACACCGGACAAACAGCTTTAAATATATCGGTTCTTGTGTACAGACTGACAGCGGTACATCCGAAGTAGTTCACAGTCGGATAACCCACATCATGACTGAAATGGAAAACTGTGATCAGCGTATTGTACGACAAACGCATGCCCATTCGACAGAAGTCAAAAGTTATTAGACCAGTTTAGCTGTATGGTGGTAAGTTCTAACCGGTAACAAAGCGTGAAGAACAGGCGCTTCGTGTGATGGAAATGCGCACGTTAAGATGGTCAATAGGCATCCGTTTATCCGATTGAATCAGAAATTGAAAGCCGACTAAGCTGGTATGGGCACGTGCTACGAGCTCAACACGATAGCAGCGATTCACCGATATCGGTAGCACATACGTTTCAAGTTCCTGGTAAAAAACCAGTAGGAAAACCAAAACAAAGATGGTATGATGTTATAAGGATTGATCTTAGGGAGTTGATAAACTTTTTGACCTTTGTGGGATTTATTAGGTCCTCTACATTTAATGTAGACGTGTTGCTTATTAAAGATGTATTTATTGTTTCTCTTACTTTTCGTTCGTGATAACGAGCAGACATTACACGATTCTATTCATGTATGCTTTCAAACTAATTAGCTATCAGTTCAACTTTATCTTTATTTGAGTAAGCTGCATTATCTGCTCTACCAGATAAACGTAGACTACGATTAAGCGTATAAATGACATCTCAAAATTTAACACATGTGTTTTAAAATTTAGAAAACAAGTTCTTTATTAAAAGGATATTTGATGTTAAGCAGGAACAAAGAGATTTACAATCTTATTAGCGTTATGGCCAAATTAAAAAAACACTTGTATTACAGCTACGTTTTATTATTAATATTATATTTTATTGTGATCATTATGAATTAGTGTGAAATGAGTATTACTTTATATCACCACATTTGTCTAAAAATATTAATAAAGTACTTACGCATACATTGTGAAGAAAAAGTTCAACAGATAAAATCCACAGACGCAAATTGAATTCCTCATATTCTTTTTAATTTGTCCTCTATTGTGAATTTCAATTGGATCGAAAATACCTAAGCTGTCTTTTGGCACGGAAAATTTCCTAGAAATAATAATACAAATAGGCATTATATTTTCTGAAATACATTTATCTAAAAATCCAATTTTGTAAAGAAATATGTTCAGATGTTTGTTTCCTTTAATTTTACAAACGTACGCGCAAAAAAACAAGTCAATTCTTTAAAAGAACACGAAATAAACGTTTACTTTCAAAAAAAAAAAAAACTAAATTGTTTGTTTAAAAAACCTAATTTTACTATTATTAGGTATATTCACTATAACACTATAACCACCACGACATATGATATTTTCTAATAACCCCTATATGAAAATTACGAAATATTCATACCTACTTCCAATCGGATAAGCGTGATTATAATAATTACGTACATATATGCTAAGCTTAGTCAATTATTTATCATGCTTAAAATCAAAAATATAACAAGCTAATAGTTACATTATTTTTCCGGCTGTATTTTTAAATATAGATATTAAAACGGAAATGTATTATTTTTACATCTGATTATCATAATTAAAAGACCTTCAAAAATAATTTTTGATAGTAGGAGTGAAATAATCAAGTTTAATAATAACTAAACTTAAAGTTTGCTTAATTTTGCGAAACGCAATAATGTACAAAATTTTATTGTTCTTATACACATAAATATTAAATAAATATATAAGTATTGTTAATTTACACGAGAACTGTAATACAATTAAAGAGATTATTAAGTCGAAATAGTTTCTAGGATTAATTTTAGTAACTGGTGAAGTAATATTTTTCTCGAACGTCATTAATCGCGAGTTTATAATAAATACCTTTAAAAAACCTTAATTTTCTTTGAATAGTTAACTTGTATTAGACCAATTTAAACTACGAATATAAATACGAAATTTTATAGAAAGGAAACAATCTTTTATTGTACTTACTCGTACAAAAGCCAACCGGTAAAAACAATATTAAGTACCACAAGTATCCATGAACGAACAATTAACAAAATTATATCCACTACTACTTGAATTAGCAAGCGTGGAACAATGCACTGAAAATATTTACATTAACAGTAATATATAAAATTATACAAGCACACTTGTACTTTAATCTAATTTTGAAAATTAAACATTCATTCTATACAATTTAATTTCACCAGTTTAAAAACTTAAATAATCTTATTAACCCCCCTAAAAACACGATAGACTTTTTACACTTTTGAAATGGATACGAAAAAATCAAGTGCCGCGTGAAAAGTAGACAAACATGCTACTCAACAAGCAGTATAAAATAAATTTTTATTTAAACTTCAGATTGATAACATTAAAACATACATAAACTTAACACAGTATATTGCAGATTTAAAGAGAACGTTAAATTAGTTTAAATAGACGTAATTTTCCAATTCAGATTCGCCACTGTCTTTGCATTAATATTAAATAACTAGATATTTTGCGGCAGACTAACACTTACCACGTTAAGTTTCTCGCAACATTCTTGAGGATTCAAATAATCGCATTCCAAATCGGATAATGTAATTATCTATTAGTTTATTCGATTAAAGCGAACACCCAGAAAGGCCTTTAAAAAGGCGAATTAATAATTACTACGATAAAACCAACATAGCAGTATAATGGATTAATATTCTAAATCTAAAATGTTTTTTTCATTTTTAAATAAGTAAAATAATTATAATTACATTCGATACTTTTAAATATTACTTTTGTTATACACTTCTGAAAGTAAATGACGAATTCAGATATTTTATACATATATATATATATATAAAAATCAAAAATATGTATACTAAAGGATACAAAATATATTGACATGAAAAGCAAGATGCCCGTTATGGCCAGACACGCACATAATAAAGCTGTGTCCATTCTTACGTAAACATTATAAAAAAGTACACTAAATTAAAAAAACAAATACAAAACTAAATAAATGCATTAATAATAATCAAAATTCAAAACCAATAATTCTACCATTTCTCGTACGTTATGTAAACAGAGCCGCCGAGCTGCACTGTTGCCATATTACTACACATCAAATTGCTACGCCATTTCAAAATTAAAACAAATCATGCATTGAAAAAATATACTGTTCTATTAATAACATAAAATTTTAAATCACTTATAATTTTGTTAAAAAATAATAATTATTTTAAAATTAAACGAATTATAGTTTCATAGAGTATGTAAACATCTATTCAAATTATTAATCATTAATAAGTTTCTGAAATTAGAATGAAACTGTCAAGAATATTATACTGTTGCTGTAGTTTCGAAATTTTATATGGAAAGTTTATTTAATTACATTTTTATATTTCGTTAGGAACAATTTAGTTTTATAAAATGGCTACACCTTATGATTTACAAAAGCCGTTACTTTTTTAATCGAAATTTGAACGTTATTTTATTTTGAGAATGGTGGAATCAGATTGTCTATTGTCATATCCATATCATTGACAATTCGACAATTTACATTAGCCATTTGGGTTTAGAATATAATATACGTTGAACGTGGTTGGTTTCATATTCATTTCCATTGTTAATGCAATAAATATTAATTTTAGAGCGTTTTATACTTATCTCTGTTGAATAAATACGAAATTCGGTTAAAAACACATAATTTGATTTTACTGATTCAATAAGTAGCGTGGCTATGGATTCTGATAACTTGAGCTTGAAAAAGACGCAAAATAAAAATAGATCGGAACATTGTGGTGTTCCTATTTGTTCAATTCGGAAAAATACTGCTTTTGGTAAGTTGTGTAATTACTTTTTTATCTTTATATGTAAACCATTTTTGGATTTAAAAATGCATAAATAACGATTTAAATGAGGTCGGAAAAATTGAACTGAAAATCATTACAGCTCGCAAGAGAATGTAAATGTTATCTGTGTGTGCCTTTAAACTATAAAGTAGAATCTTAATAATCTAATTTTAATGTTTATAGTATAATTCATGTTTATCAGAATTTGTTTCAACAATAATTAGGATACGTTTTAACTTTATAAATTCATATTTCTCGTGTGATATATATTTTTTAATTTTAAACTATTTAAGAATATAATGTATACTACAAAGCGATTTCTAGTGTAAATTTCTCAATATGCTTATAATGTTTTCGGTAGTGATGAACAGTATGAATTTATTCGAAATTTATATTTGCAATAAATTCTAGGTTCATTCGTATCGAAATCAGCTATTAAGAACAGCAATCAATTTATTAAACAAGTTGAGGTTAAGGACGAGAAAATTTATTCTAATCGAAAAGCGGTAATGTTTAATTCTATCATGAAGACAAATATCACATGTAAGTAAATTTGGTAAACAATAATATATCTCCATATATGTTATTCTACAAACATATTATTTTGGAATGTGCATTATATTTTACTATTTTGTTACAGCTGCACAAATTAATATGAAAAAACCGGCAACTATAAATAATAATGTGAAAAGTATTGAAAAATCATCCGTCTTAAAATCAAAACCAGGCCAAGTTGCTAAGGATGACAAATGTAAGTTTAAAAAAATATTTTTAAAACGGTTACAAAAAGTTATGAGTCAAAAGCATAAATAAATATATACATTGAAACCTGATTCGGTTAAAATATTCACCATTGAAAATTTATATATTTAAAATAAAAAGCAGCGAGTACAACTCATTTAATTTGGTAATAACTTCAGTATACTTGTACAACCCCAATTTTCGCTATTTTTTTTTCAGAAATGTCAAAAATGACTATTTTCAACGAATTATGGTGTTAAAAATCCGTGGAAACTATTTTTGAAGGTTCTATAGAAAGAGAATGATGTATAAATAGACTAAAATAAAGGGAAGATAACGTAATTGTAGATAAATAAGTAAATAACAATCAACAGTTAATAAAAATAGATCTTACCGTAAATTTCGATATATCAGTCATCCGGGTAATGTACCATTCTGGTTTTTTCCTTTAATTCTACTTGTAACTGGCCTAAATAAACCTTCATTTCTAACTTAACCTAGCCGGGTATTTTGTTATTCTCGTTTTTTCTTTGAATCATACCTAGACTATACAATTTTTTTTGTTTTGTTATTATTTTAAAGTAATTTTTAAAACAGAATTATAATAACCCAATCGACACTACCGCTATAGCGAAAAAACCCATATTTATAAACGTTCAAGTAAAATTTTATGAGGGTGTAATTTATAATAAAAAGTTTTCCCCCCTTTTTTTTAATTTTTTATCATGCTTAGAGAAGCAAAATACATAAATTTATCCAAGCCTCAATTAATTCTGAGTTGTAAAATTATACTAGAAATGAGTCAATCGGGAGTAAAGTGATAAAGTTTGAACCTAAAGTGATGCGTATAAAGAGAAGAAAAGTTAGATTAATAATAATACGTACTTCGTTGGATAATCTATATATTAATTGGTTTGTCAAAACATTGTACAAATTTTGGAGGAAATTGTTGACCTTTTATAGACACGAATATTCTTGAATATTAATTAAAAAATTTTAATAATGAGATAAAATATGTCACGTCAGTGATCGTCAACATGTATTATACATATTATTATATAATGTATCCCCAGTAACTTTTTTCTTATCTAACGCAATTACTATATCGTTTTGAACGATGATAAAGAATTATTTTCGTTTTATATTTATCACCCCTTCCACGCAGAATACAAGAACTATTGATCACTATCAATTTTGATTGTATAATAAAATTCTTTACACATTAATAGATTAAAAATGACACACTCAAATATCAGATGTTACCTACATGATTGAATATACGTTTGTTAACCTTTTCCACAATTTGAATTATAATAAATTTTAATGTTATTTTTAAATGAAAGAAAGTGACAAGGTAATGAAATAATTAAATGCGTGAAAATTTTTAACGATCATTGTAGATGAACATTCATAAATATTTATGATACTGTTGAATTTTATTTCCAAATATATCAAATTATTGATGTGATGTTTGTTTTTGTTTTTTTCAGCAAAATTTTCAAGTTTGCCAGCAAATAAACCGATTATATTGACACAAAAGAGAGCTATATGCCAGACGAATAAAGAGGGATTGAAAAAAGGTATAATATTGAACATATAAACTATTAGTAAATAAATAACTACATATATCATCTTTATGCCTTCGAAATATAATTATCTCAATGAGAATATCTGTATACTATATATGTTAACGTTTAATATTTGACAATCTTCAGATGTTATTAATTGCATGATTACTATAATATTTATTTAATTTCTTCTGTAGTTAATTAGGTTTAACATTTTTTAACGGCCAAATTCCATTTTCCCGTTATTAACGCACCGTGTTTTATTATCTCGTATTCTCAATTAAACAAAAAAAAAAACATTTGCCTGTCTGCCTAATATAGTATGAAGTTAGTATTGTTTTCTTGCTTAATTTTACATTCACGTTTACGTACGCATATGATTTTAATTATAATTTTTCAGTGTGTTTTAAATTCCAGATTTGTAACTCGTGTTGCACAATGTTGTGTATAAATATAACGTTCGTAATGAGTACATTTCTCACGTTATTTATAAGATGATTATTAGAAAAGAGCTAATGATTCTAAAATCATATTGAATTATTACATGGTATTTCATTATTTATTTATTTATATATATATAGAGAGAGAGAGGGACCCATTGAAAAGCTTGTTAAAGTACAATGGAAACAGTTAATAACAATGCTTAAGGAAATGTTTTGCCGTTCTTTTAAGTTATATTTTGAATGCAAAAACTTGTTAAAATGCAAGAAAACATGCTACCATTCAAAACACAATCCCAAAATAGCCTGGAGTTATTATAAACATGAGATTTTCTCCATAAAGATACATCTAGCCACCTTGCCAAGTTAGAGATTATCAAAGGTGTGTTGTAATATTGAAGATAATATCGAACATCGAATTTGGTCCTGCCTCAAATATATACAAATACAAATAGCTTTCTATCGAAACTTCTATTGACAAAGTATACGCTGGAACTTATGTAGATCCTACCACATATATATATATATATATAACAACAAACGTATATTTGCAAAGTAAAACATAATGAACTAAGAAAATAAATAATTGAAGTACCGGCGCTTGCTTCAATTCCATTACAACAGTAATACGTTATATACACATGCAATTATACTATATTATTAAGAATACAAAAAGTAATGGCATAACGGTAAAAATCTGAAAAAAAACATTAATTAAAAACATGTACTTATAAATTATATATAAATTTTGAATTAAATAAAGATGTTATAAAATGATCATTCAACAAATGATTTGTAAACATGCACGTACATTACGGTCATATCTATGTATTTACATTTACTAATTTAATTTTAGGTAATTTAGATAAATCCAAACGTTGCGAAACTTTAAGTGCATCCACAAATGAACAGAAACAATCAATGGAAGTTAAGAAAAAAAAAGTAAATTGCAGGAAACAACCGGAAGGTATATTTTTCAGTTGGGAAATATATTTAAATTGCAATTATATACTGAGGCGTGGAAAATTATTTAAAAAAAAAATGAAAATTATAAATTTGTTTATTTATATATATCTTCTTCTTCTATGTTCCATACTCAAGAGAGCGTAGGCGGTTACCAATATGCCAATTAGATTTTACGTTGTCTCGCATCTGCCGTTAATTGTTATATTGAAGATGCACCGGTCCAATTTTTAATATTTTTCAGCCAATATGTCCTCGTTCTAACCGGACTTCTTATTCCTTGTATAATAATCTGTAAAATTTCATACTTTGCACCTCTAATGATACGGCCAAAGTATGACACATTTCTCTTTATAATAATATTCCGTAATTGTCGATCTGTATTCGCCTTCTTTAAGACATCTTTGTTGGATATTTTTCCTGTCCAAGATATCCTCAGCATCCTCCTATGTATCCACATTTCCACAGATTCGTGTATATATATATATACAAAACGACAAAAATGATGGATCGATATAAGCATATCGTGATATAAAGAACTTATTTTAAGTATATCTGTATTTACATTTACTAAATTAGTTTTCGGTAATTCAGATAAATCCAGACGTTGCGAAGCGTTATGTGCATCCACAAACGAACAAAAACAATCAATGGATGTTAACAAAAAAACAGTAAATTGCAGGAAACAACCGGAAGGTATATTTTTCAGTTGGGAAAATATATTTAAATTAAAAGTTATATATTTAGGCGTGGAAAATTATTTTAAAAAAAAAATATCAAAACACTATATCATAATAGGAATATTTAGTATATTTTTAAATTTTTCATATTACATATAAGCATGTACGTACATTTTAACTAAAATGAAAATATTCGAAATAATAGAAATATTTATGGATCAATCTAAGTCAACTGGTGTTGCGCAAGATACAATGCACAATAACGAAAATCGCGTACCTTTAATTCCTTCTGCGAAAACAGTGCATCATACTCCGCAGCCGGTATCAAATTCATCGAAGAAGTTTATTTACAAGGACATGAAACATAGCGGTGTTTTCATTACACCAAAACCTAAATCAACGTCATGCAAAGACATTTTCGCATATAAAACCGTAAATATATATATATATCTTTATTATGTTGTTTTACATTTTTAATTTCTACAATATTATATAAAACTCTGTATGTGTGTGTGTGTGAATAAGAATATAAAATCGAAAATATATCAGAAGAAGCGTTAAGAAATTACAATTCATTTTATTTCGTAGATAAATTTAATAGGGCATTAATATATTGCTATTATTTTGATTACAATTAAAACATTCGTTAAATGTGTCGATAATTATTGTTTTGTATGAACATTTTTAATTTTTTTATATATCTAATTTGTAGGAATGTGATAATATTTCCACAAAATATTTCAAAAGATTTTTTTTATATGGACGTTTAACTTCGTGTAAATAAATTATTTTTACTTAATTTGAAACAATTTCAATAGTGAAATATTTTTATTTTTGTATATTTGTCGTGTGCGATCGATGTACCGATAAAAACATAATTAATTCTGGTTGGAACGTAATACAAAGAAACCTGTATTAATACATTTTTTTTATATATATAGCCAAAAGAAATTTCAAACAAAGATGCGACAAGTGGGACATCAGATACTTCTATTTCTGGGATTGAACTATTAAGGTAAAAAAAGTGTGTAATAACAGATACGTTTATTAGACGTCGGTATTTTTAATTTATTTTTTAAACAATTTAGTTACATTCAATATTGTGTTTGTTATATAGCCAAACAGACGAAAATCAACATCGCGATTCGAAACGTACGCAAGAACCAAAATATTATATTAACGCGGAGAAGGGTGATCGATCGTCTGCTACAAATATCGAGACTATAACGTCCATTATATCTAGTCTCGATAATTATACTAACATTTGCCAGACTATAGACGGAGATTTCGATGAAAAAATTGTTCAAAGTTACGAAGAAATATTGTCTAATTACGAAGCGTATTGCGAGGATATTTTCAAATTATTTCAAAATATTTTGGAAAATATCAAACTATTTGTTCTTCCGCAAGAAGAAGATATACTATGTAAAAATGGCGAATTTATCGACGATCGCCAACCTGATTGTTGTACTAATAATTTAAATGATTTCATCGATCAGGTGCAGACTGTCGCTCGTATAATCGGTGAAAATGTCGACGAAGCAAAGAATAGCGTAGCGTCGAACGATTGCGGTGACTTTATCGAAACTTTGAAAAGACAAAAATCTATGTTAGAACAAAAACTTATCAAATCCGATAGTAGATATAATCGATTGCAACAACATTTGGAAACAACTACCAGCGACGCTCTTAAAAATGTGATAATTTTCGAAAAAACCGCGATTTCTTGTTTGAATTTTTTACAAAGACAAATCGAAGTCGAAAAATACGAAAACATTCGGCGATCGACGGACAAAGACGAAGAGATTTTACGATTGAAAAACGTCATTTCCGACTATCAGTTACGACTGCAAGAATTTGAAGACGACGTAGCTTTACTGAAAGCCGAGAAAGAAAACTTGGAAGACGTTATCGAATGTCGTAGCGATAACGAACGAACCGATGATGAAAAAACCAGACGCGTCAGTTTCTTTAAAATTTTAACCGAATTAACTTTCGCTACTCGCCACGCGGTCAACTTGGATCCGGCTTATAGAAATTTCTATCTTCGTTTTTTCGAATTTATACGGGAAATAAAATGGTCGGTAACTTCTTTGAATTTGGACTTTTATTTGTCGTTACCCGTTATCACGTCGTGTCAACGATGTTCAGCGCTGGCCGTATCTTCATCTTCGACGAATTTTCTGCCATCGAAGGTGAAAGAAAAGAAAAATTCCTCGATAGAAGTAGAAAATATTATACGATTCGTTAATATGTTAACTGATAAGATTCGCCGGTTAAAACGCGACGAATTGGAAGAATATTTAGAAGACGATGATTGGAAACAGTTATTATCGGACAACGAACATCGTATCGATAATGAAAATCGACTCAAATTGAACGACGCTTATTCTAAAATGACGAAAGAGCTTTCTGATTTGAAGGTTTCGGTTAATTTTTCGAAATGCGAACAATCCACCGCGTCGCCTGAGAAAACTACGGCAGATTCCGCGAAAATTAAAAATGACGATTGTACGTTAATCGCAGAACCTGCTGAAACATCTAATTACAAAGAAGAACCGAAGTATTCCGCAAACGAACAGTGTGAAATAAAATGTTTAGAAAAGTAAGTTTATTGAAAATATAAAAACAATTGTATAAATAATCTATCCGATTTCGTTTTGATTTTTTTTTTTTTAAAAAATAGGATAACGATATTTTTCCTCGTGTATATGTTTTATTATCATGGGAAAACGCGAGAACTGCCTAGTGAAAAGCCGTAGTAATTGGACAGATAGAAGGAAAAAGAAGCAAAGGAAGTCCTCCGACTCGATGGATAGATACTGTCACGACGCTTACTGGATTAACAAGAGTTCAAACTATATTCGAAAGCAGAAATAGGGTCAGGTGGAGAAAAATTATATCAGATGCATTAAAATAGAGGTCACGTTACTCAGTCATTGAGTTATCGATTATGATGATATGTTTTACAACCTTCTTTTTTTGGTTCCACAACGGTATACTAATTTTCGCACTTTCGATTACGAGATCTTCGCATTTTAATATTGAACCTCGAGATTCGTTAGATTTTTCCACTTATACGCTCAAAAACAAAAATGTATTTTTTCCGGTAAATATACTTTTTTTTTTCCTATTTCCAAATTTGTGACTAGCCAGTAGTGGCTATCTAACAAATGGTATCTATGATTCAATCACCTGTGTGGAGGACTTGGTGAGTCCTCCTATTTGTCAATGGACTAAGTCCGTAATCTTCGTCCTTTTCAGTCTTCTGAGGTCTTGCTGTGTATGCAGTAATTGAACCGCTAGCTCATTTGGATGATATCGTAGTCGTAGTAGGTGCTTTTTAGTAAGTCTTCGTATTTCTTCTTGTACTGAACGTACGCCCAGGTCTGAGTGGATTATATAGTTCGTCATATACCACGGAGCTCGGTATATTAGACGCAAAATTTTGTTCTGTAATCCGTGTATTTTATTCGTATTTGTCTTTTTTGCACAGCCCCATAATTGTGCGCTATACATCCATATGGGCTTCAGCATGGTTTTGTACAAAAGCACCCGATTACTTAGGGTAACGTCTGATCTAGGTCCTAGAAGCCAATGCATATTTTTAAATTTTAGTTCTATCTTCTTTTTTTTTTTCTTATCTATATGCGTTTTCCATGTTAGTCGGCTGTCTAAGTAAACTCCCCCAAGTATTTGATTTGATCATACTTTGGTATAACTTGATCGTCAAAAGACACTCTATGGCTATGTTGAGGACGATTACTGAATGTAATATGGGATGATTTTTCCGGATTTATTTCTATTAACCATTGTTTAGTCCAGTCACTGAATTTATTTATATAACTTTGCAACTTGATACTTAAACAGTTAAAGCATTACGTTACATTTTTGTTTCATTTATTATTTTTTCCAGATTTATTATCTTGGTTTTCATCAAAACGTTTTAATTAACAATATTGTAGCTATACACGTCCGTTATATTTAATCTTATATAATCTATCTGTGATATTCGTTTCAAGGAAATATTTTAAATAGGATAATATTTTCCGTCGCGTGTATGTTTTACAATCGTTTTTCTTGTTCAGCTGCGATATATTATAATTTTTACACTTTCAATTATGAGATTTCCGCATTTTAATTGAATCTCGGAAATTTGTTCGATTTTTCTACTTATACGCGCAAAAAAAAAAAAATATAATTTTTATGATAAATATACTTTAAAAAAGTTAAAACATCGTGATTTACTTTTGTTTCATCACTTAGCCAGAATTATAAGCAACGACTTTAATCCACTAGCTCCCAATCTAATAAATAATGGTACGCAGTTCAGACGTTTGAAGAGGATCTGCCAAACTGAACTGCACTACAGATCCTGATTTTACAAATTATACCCAGACAAGCTATGAACAGCTGTAATTGTACAGCGTTCATTTGACAACTTATTGTCAGCAGTGCTGCTTATTGTTCTACAGGACAGATTGCAAGCAATTCTAAGAAAAATTATTTTACTTTCCAGATTTCGTATATCTTAACGAAAAATTTCTTACATACTAATTCAATATTCTTACAAAACGGCGAGTTACGGTTTTCATCAAAATTTACTAAGTGGTATTGCACCTCCAAACATAAGGGGGATGGTGGCTGCAGATATATACTAAGAACCAAACAAGCTCTGGACCCTCGATACCCTATGTATGGGCAAAATGTTGCAGCCCCGCGTTTGAAGTCTAGAAGAAGCTTTCTAACTTCGACAAGCAGTATGGCGTTAAATACTAATGCAGAACAAGCGCGAGTTTTAGAATATGGCGAGATAAAGTTCAATGTTGAGATTTCGATGTGAAGGAAAAACCGGCGGAAGGTTTCAATGAAAATATGGAAAACTCTTAATCGCATCCGATCAGGATGTGCCCGAACAAAACAGAATCTAACAAAGTGGTCGCTAGCCATGTACGGACACTGCGAATGCGGCGAGATACAGACCATGACATACTCGAGTGTGAATTGACTGGTGTTGGACGATGAATAATGTCAGAAATTTAATAGATGTTAAAAATTAGTTTAATTTATAATTGGCTCGGACACGATTAATAGTAATCAAAACTTTTTAATTAACAATATTCTAGCTATACACATCCGTTATATTTAATCTTATATGATAAATCTCCGTGTGTAAGATACAAAAATATGAATGTTATTGCGATGAGTTAAACTAATGTTCGAACTTTTTTCCTTTAAAAAATAATAACGCTATTTTTATATAATAAAATTAATCTTAATTTATAATTTATCTTAGCGTGAAATATCCCGCGATTTATTAAAAACAAAAAAAGTTATTTCTCCATTAGATAACCGTATTGAATAGACGAAAAATAATATGTCAAATATCTTTTTTCATAATAATAATTTTTTTCTCGTGTATAACGGTTTTCGAATATTCCTTCATAAATATTATTTTTTAATATTGTAGTGTTTAATATAAACGTGCTACAAAATTTTAAGGTTTAGTTTTTTTTATATATATATGTATAATGTGTTTTATGTCTATGCGTGTAAAAAAAAAAATGTGAATAATACTTTGTTTTAATTTGCACAGTGATAATCACCAAAATGTAAAAACTAACGTACGCGGTGTTCTTAAAGAAGATTTGAAAAATTGCTTAGAAATATATGAAACGAACAAAGAAAATAATCCAACAATGTTGAATACATCAACTAGTGCGGGAAAAATTAATTCACCTTTGAAAATTCGCGATATTAATACTATTTTCTTATATTAAAAAACTTATCATTCTTGTTATTTCATTACTCCGAAGTATATGTATATTACTTGTTAACTTACGTATTACTTTCGAAATATTTAAATTAGTATACTTGTAATCGTAGTCGAATTATTATTTAATAGAGTCACCACCGACACTTTTTTCCTAACAAATTCTTATCGAATTTTTCACATAGAACCGAAAATCGATATTCTCGTATTAGTTGTTCGATTTCTATTATTTAATTGAGTTTCAAATTTTTTTGTCTAAACGAATGAAAATGTTTCCAAAAAAAAAAAATTAAAGTTTATTTCACATCGCCGTGCATTATACTTATTTGATGAAAGTTTAAAATTCTATAGCGATACATTTGTATTAACAATCTGCACATTTATTTTAAACGGTATTAGATGAATACTTATGATAGTTTAAATTAATCGTTAGAAGTAAGAAAATTTAGGTTGTAGATATTAGTCGTTATACAACATCTCAGTTTTATCGAATGATTATATTGAAATTTTATATCGTGAAATTAATCGCGGTAATCTTAAATTAGTAAAATTATCGCTTAATTGATATTATTCTAAAGAAACGAAACGAAGATGAACCTGAATTCTAATTCTGTATGCAATCAAATTATGAATTTGGTTTTGAAATCACTCCATTTTGTAAAACGAACAGATAGAAGAGTTCGCAATAAATTAAAATCCCTAACTTCGTGTACTGATCTTTGAGAAAAATAAAATAAACTAATGATTGAAGCACTGTATAACAACGCATGTTTCTATAAATTAATGCAATATTGTAAATACATTTTTAATTTTAAATTCTACTTAACAAAAATAAATTTAAAAAAATATATATTTTTTCGAAATTTGTTCTTTATAAAATTATAATTGGTAGTTTCTTATTACTATTACAAGACTGATGAATGTAAATTATTAAGTAAATTCTATTTACGGTGATGGCTCGGTGAACAATAATAATTCGATAATTTTCTACAATTTTAAACATGCTCTTATTGTTGTCCTTATACGCATGGTTGAAATATACGTAAATGGTATATTATTAAACGTTTTCTTATATTATAAGCTTGCTTTACGTTTTATTTTGGTATGTTTCGTACGTTGTTTCATAAACGGGTGTGAAATAAATTAAATAAAATTTTAATTCTGTTTATTTACGTATGTGCTCTGAAGAATGTGCCCAATATGTTAATTTCTCGCATTTTTAATAATATTATTGAAAACGTTGATTTATTCTAAACATAGTAAATTTGCGCGTTGCAAAATGGAAATTTTATTTGTAATGAAACACAAAAAATAGGTTATATAACACTTGGATTGAAGGAATTCGAACCTGTAATGATGTATGAGTCACTAGGTGTTGTACCATATATTTAAATACATCATATTGAGCAAAATAATTTAACGTGCAAATTGTTAACTGTTTTTAAATAGTTTGCAGCAACTATGGCGACTAATATGATGCTCGGTCTCTTATCTTGTGGACCTAACCTAACCTTAAAAGACAACCATTTTTGGATTTCCCCAATTGGATGATGTGAGGAAGAGAAATTGTAATTTTGTCATAAATTATTTCTTTGTATCTCATTGTTCTTATTATTCTTCTGTTTGCAACGAGTGTTTGTAGAACTTGGAAAATTGTTATTTAAGTGTAGTAATAGTTTTTTAACTTTCTTTGCGTGATTATTTAATACTCTTAAAATTGGTATCTGTAGTTTCCATTCAGTGACATCTTAATCTCGTTTTAATTAAACCTAAAATGACTATAAATATTGTCAATATTAATGATCATAAAATGTTTTTCTCGATATTTTATTTCGTTGTAATAACATCGTGGTCATTTCTCATATTTAACCAATATAGTAAAATTGATATAATCAGTTGAATGATAAGTTGCAATAGGGTGTAAAGTACGATAAAAAGAGTATTAAACTATATTAATTAATACTAGTAGCAGAAAATATCAATGTACTTGTTGCTAAATGTCTGGTGTTTCTTTCACTGAAATACAACTTCACATGTTACCATTTTGTTTGTGAAAAATGTGTACACGTTAGCTAAAGTTTGCTATAGTTTTTATCACCAATTAACTGAATTTCATATAACAAAGTAATATGAAAATAAATCTGTCATTTTTTTTTAGTCAATCTTTCATCCGTCAACTAAAGTCTAGCAAGGTATCATAAAATACAAAAATCTGATGCAAAAGAGAAGACAACTGAAAATGGAGCGAGACACGGACAAGATTGAATACAGCGAAAATATGTATGACGACGCAAAGACTTAGGAGAAAATATTAAACATTATAATAAAAGAACACAGGAGACAATAGAGAAAAATAAAAGTATGCAAATGTTAAGAAGAAACTTAAAAATAGAAAATAATAACAATAGACCTAAAAGAAAAAACTATGAATATGTCAATATATGGCGACTAGTATAGTAAGGATGAAAAATAGGATAGAAAATGGAAGAAAAAATGGCTACAAAAAGTGTGAAATCCGGGAAAAGTGAATGTCCGGGTAGAATAAAATGGAAAATTCTGAAAATAACATCGGACGATATTTCAGACCTTTTGCCGAAGCTTTTCAACTTTTGTGTACAGAAAAATATAATACCGGAAGAATGAAATAAGGCCCAATTAACACTATTAGAGAAAAATTCTGATAAGAAAATATGTAGTAAATAATTATAAACACATTAGCCTGCTCTCAAATATATACAAATTATTAACGAACAATTAAGACAGACTTCAGCCGATGAACAAGCGAGGTTGTCTCAAAAAGGCATGCCACTATAAATTACATGCATACTATAAAACAAATACTACAGAAACAAAATGAATATCGGCGTCCATTATACATGATGTTAATCGATAATAAAAAAAGCTTTTGATTCTATATCAACACAGCTTTCTTAAAGCACTGGAAATTGTCAAAATAAATCAATAGTATATCTCAATCATACAACACATATACAAAAAAACAAATGCTACAATATAGGTTGGCCCAGTGGAAAAATAAGTTGACAGGGGTGTCAGACAAGGAAATTCCCTAAACTGTTTATTGCGGCCTTGCAATGAGAATTTGAGAAATTAAACTGGGGTAGTAATGGTTTAAAAGTTAGGCCAAACGTATCTCAACCATCTTCGATATGGAGACGATATAGTAGGTACTAGTTAGTGAAAATATAGAAAAACTAAATGAAATTACATATAATATGAAAAGCAAACTTCATTACCATGTTTGACTAAAATGGGGAGAAAATGAAGTATATTATGAATATAAGTATTAGAAATGGAAATAAAGGATGATCAAGAAAATCAAGATCAAAAATGAGTTTCACAGATAGATAAAAAATACCTCATATTCAAAGGCAATTGGTATACCCCACATGTGTACAAATGCCAGGTATATTCTGTATAATAATTACATATAATAATTACATATAAAGTTTGTATTATTATGCACATTTCATTGTATACATTAAAAAACTGGGAAAAATTAAATTCCCTTCACTATCAAGCATGTGTAAAAAATTAATTATATTTTTAGATGCAAATAAAGACACCTTTTTTATTTATTTATTTTTATTTATTATGTTACGTAATTGAGCATAGGTATGAAAACTAAAATTACCCATTGTCAAGTGATTATAATTTATATATTTTTAAAAATAAATGTGTTTGGTATTTAACTTTTTTTGTGTAAATTTATCATTAATTAAACATTGAAATGCGTATTTCTCGTTATCAGTAATTTAATAACACACACCAGTTGTTGAATAACCGGGTTTACAATACAAACAGAACAGTACATTGTTTGATTTTTAGCGTGTGCTGTGTACGCTTTTAATCTGTTTGATAAGCTTCACGTTTCGTGTAAATTATTTATTTATTTTTATATTATATTTCGTTAATTGGAACAACTTTAATTATTCTAAAATGTGGAATGATCCAGTAAGATATTCATGATTAGTAAAAGATAATTTTCAATTATTTTGATTAATATTTTGGGGGTATTTGGTTATTTTTTAAGCGTTTCATGAAAAGTATAAAGGTGTGGAACTGTAGAATTCAAAACACGATAGTGTTTATTTCATCATAAATAATTTCGCATTAAATTTTTATTTAAATATTTCATAACAGAATTTATATATGTACATTTTATGTGCTTTAAATCAACTATTACAGAGTGGAGAGCGCGTGTTTTTAAAATGTGAATTAAAACAAAATTATTATTTTGAAGAACGATTAAATTATTAAAGTATTGAGGTACATTTTAAAAAACCTTACCTTCTAAGTAAGAACACGTATTCTTAGTAAGATATATAACTGTGCTAAATATGATTTTTGTATTTAGATATTTCACTGTTGTCATTAAATAACTGAAAAGTAAATGTTTCTTCTCCGACATTAGGTGTTTTTTTAGTGTACAGTTTTACATGAGATACTAACTATAATCGTATAATCCAAATAATAATTATGTTTAAGTGTGTTTTTTTACTTGCCGGATTAACTAAAAATTTAAGATTTATTAAAGTAATGATAAAGTAGTTCTAAGAACAGTATTGAGTAGACGAAGTTTATACATATTTTTTTGAATTTTAACTTTAAGTAAATGTTAATTTATTTTGCAAGCAATAACATACTTCCCTTACCATTTCCATGCGCTGGTGACATTTTTAATAAAGGATCATACCGTATTTATAGAATATAACATATTAAAGATTTTTAATATTGAAATGAAGTGTTTTATGCTCCTTATTCGCGTAATATTGAATAATTAAATGCGTTATTTTGGTTTATATGTTGTTATAGGCGGAAGAATTAGATCTTAAAGCAGAATGCACAGAAATTTTCATGAGTGCTTTTAAATGTCCTACGTTAATAACTGCTAATTTTATTCCACAAAGTAGTTCAAATTTATTAGTCAATGCCAAATATACGCAGCGTGATTTTGAGTTTTTGAATACAACTTCATTTCAACAATCGATCTTTGTTTCTAAAGATTTACAAAGTATAACGACAGTTCCACCAGTATATATTAACGAGTATGTTCGTTAAATAATTATATTTTTATATATATATACACATGGATGTGTATACCTTAAATTTTGAGTATGTGTTAATATTATATGTTGTAAGCATCTAAATAACTTATTAGGGTTGTTGAAATTAAAAACAATTAAAGAATAGCCCATTTGACTAAATATGAGATAGCGGATTCGATTTTTCAATCGGACCTAACTCCGATCATTGAGAAGCATATTAAATTACAATGGAGACAGTTAATATCAAAGCTTAAGGAAATATTTTACCGTTCCTTTTAATCATATTTCAAATGCAAACGATTCTTAAAAGGTAAAAAATATGTTGCTGTTCAAAAGACAATTCTAAAGTGGTTAAACATGGGAATCTCCATAAAAATGTTGTCTCTGTATTTGTGAGATTAAGAAGTGGTCATAACTGTACACCTAGTAGGCATTTTGCCAAGTTAGGGATCATTAGAAGTCGAGTTTTGTGAGGTATGTAGTAATATTGAAGATAATATCGAACATCACTAAATACAAGAATAGAAATATCTTTCTGTCTGAACTACTACTGATAAGGAATACGCTACCATTAAACTTGAAGAGCTTGTTGTGGATCCTACCTCCTTGGATGTTATAAGTTGGATGCCTTTTTTTGACACGTTTCACTAAGTATTGTACTATTAGGACTTTTCCTGGTTGTTTGTTCTCGCTTTTTTAGTGATTTTTTACAGATTCGAGCTTTTTTTGTATATTTGTTTCTAAATGTTCTATTTTGATTGCTTTTTTTGTAATTTTTTCGATTTTCCATGCTATTTCCGACTTTTTTCTGAAAATCTATGACTGTTTTTTTTTACTTATAATCGGGAAGAATATATATATATACTAATATATATTTCTGTTTTTCTGTCGTCTGGTGTGTATATGCGCATTTAGAACGACCACTTTATACAACCCGGTTTTTCTTCAACTGTACACAGAGGACATCATTGTGAAGCACTGTTGTGTCTTTTCTTGAAATGCCAACCTGTGTAAAGAAGGAGGTGAGTTAGTGCGTATAATACAGGAGTATTCGTTTTATTCATTTTAATCTTAGGACGAGTTTAACAGTGAAACATACGCTTCCCTAGATTAGCAGTGAAACGAATTTTTGCTAGATTTTGTTCACATAAATATATTAAACAGAATCGTATCTTTATCGTGTTTGACTGTTCTGTTCGTAGTTGGTTTAAAATTTAATATGTCTAAAGTAAAGCAAGTGTGTTGCGAAAATATGTTGACGAATTCGGATCACATATTTTTTCGACGGATGATTTAATTTTATTTTGCAAAGTGTGCGAGTGCAAAGTTAACGGCGAAAAACGACACAACGTCTTGCAGCATAGTAGGGGAAAACATATTCGTGGACTGGAAAAAATGTGTGAAAAAATCCGAACGACATACTCAACTGATGCTGAATACACCGTCGGCATCCACTTCAAAAACATCAGTCTTTTTTAAGGAACTCTGCCTGGTATGGATTGGGGCCAATATACCATTGTATAAGTTGAATGATAAAAAATTAAGAGATTTCTTTGAAACCCATATGGGAAAAAAATTCCTGGATGAATCTACTTTACGGAAAACTTACTTAGATAAAGTATACGAGGACACTATGAATAAAATCAGGAAGCGGATCCATGGACATAAAATATGGATATCAATTGATGAAACTACCGATACGAATGGGAGATATGTTGCCAATGTTGTAATTGGAACATTGATTCCAGATTCACCCAGTAAGGATACATTTTTATTTTTACTAACATTTGAATTGTAAATTACTTCAAGAACCAGTCATTTTTTTAATTTTTAATTCTAATGCTTTTCCGTAGAAAATGAAAGTTGGGATTATGAATAAAAAAATTGTACTGTATGGAAATCATTTTGTGAAAGTTTACTCTTTGATTTGCTGTATATAAAAATGTATTAACTGACAACCGTTTACATTAGATAATTTAAGGGAAATTATGGTGATTTATTGCAACAAAATGGATGATGAATAAAATTTTAATTTATACATCGAATTGTTAGTGCTTCATTTGCCTTTTAACAGATTTTTCGTGCTTTTTCCGTCTTTTCAAACTTTTTTATAGCGCTTTTTCAGTAATTTTTTAGAGCTACAACTTCCGAGCTCATTATATATGCTTATCTACATTTCAAAAATTACTAAATTAATACATATTCATATTTCGAGTTAAAATTAGATTTTAAAATCCAGTGAATATTATTGCGAATCGATGGACACATATTTCGTAAACGTTTACATCATAATAAATTTGATTAATTACATGAAAAAAATTTTATTATCTTTCTTAATAATGCAGAATTTTAAGCGCTGTTTCACCCAATGGAGTTTTTAAGGCAGTCCTACTGGAAGGTGTAAAAAGTGCTAATCAGACTGAAAAACCGTTTAAATTAGAAATATGGGAACGTAATATTTTGATCAAAAATTACGATTTAACTGCTTTAAAAATACACGGAAATGTTTACGGCGATAGTAAGTATTATCGATTATTTAAAAATGATGCCATTACTTTAAGATGTTAACATATTGTTAAAAGTTTTGCGGGTGAAATTAACATAATGCAAAAATAATTTTGTTTATTTTATAAACGTTATGATTTATTTCTTTTTTGTAATCGATACGAGTTTCTAATAGTGTGTGAAGGTAATAATGTGTCATAAGATTGCCGACACATTGTGTACAAATGAAGTGGATCGTTTGTAATTAATATATATAGTATATATACAGTCCATTTTAGGGTTCCGTATTAAATATTTTTCGTATTATTAAACTCGCGTAATTTTCTTTTTTAAAAAAGTTGTTTATACTTAATTAGAAGATTAAAACGGTATCCCACGAAGGTTATGTATATATAATTTTATTTGTATATTCTCAAATAGATATATTAATTCATACAATATATAGATATAAATAAATGTAGATATTTCGTTTTAATACGAACTATTAATCGCATTTTTAAGGTACGTTCGGCTGTTTAAAATGGTCCGCAACAAACGATAAAGTAGTTTATATCGCGGAAAAGTACGTTACACAATCCGAACCTTTTTATAAAAGAAAGTTAGCCGAGGATACCAAGAAATTAGAATCAACTAGCAAAGTACGGAAGATAATTACAATATAATTTAAAAACTGATATCGAAAACGAATTTAAATCGTTTATTTTACTATAAGCAAAATATTTTTTGTGTTAAGTAATGATTTAAGTTTATTCGTTTAAAATTGTATTATTTCCATTTGACGATTTAAAAAAAAAAAAAAAATGTTTTATCGATACATACATTACAAATGTGGTTGAAAATTCTGTAATTTTATTTATATATACTACAGGAAAAACCTTTTTCACATTTTATTATTTATTCAACAATTTTAATAATATTTCTCTATCCTAAATATGGACTTCCTTTGATAAAAATACGGTCATGCGCGCACAGACAGCGATATGTTACATAAAATGAGAACACATTCAAAGCACTAATTATATGTCACACAATCGCAACGCAATTATATTTAGATCTCCAAACTAAGGTGCTATATAAAATAATTAAATTTGTTTATTCGGTTACTAATAATAGTGCTACGATGAACCTAAATCAGTGTCATGTGTAGTATCCTATAGCCCCTATAGTATTTATTTACGTTACCATCTATAATTGCCATCCCCGAACATTAATGTGTATGTTCTTTATTTATCAATTGGTAGTCGAGCTTACATTATTGCTTTTGTTGTAATCCGTTTAATGTTATCAAATCTAAGTTTCTAATTTAAATACTTTATAACGTTTTATTTAAAATATTCTTGCATAATGAATAATTTATTTTCTTCTAATTATTATTTTTTCACTCGCATAATTCTGCAAAATTATAGTCAGTTTGGTTTTAACGCCATATTTTAATATGATGTTTATCCGTTCGCAATATATGATTATTGTAATTTTTAACTAGGGCCTTGTACTAATCTAAATGTTTAAACGTTAATCATCTATTTATGTGAATGGTTATAATTTTACCTCTTTAAATTTCGCAAGAAGTTTTTGAAATTTTCATTAGTTTTAATTTTCTTGTTCAATAGTAATGTTCGCACATTAATTGCTTCGTATCCATTTCATAAATTATTGATTTCTCAATTATTACGAGCTTTCTAACATCTTGTATAATTGTTTTGTATTGATTATCCCTAAAATTCACCGCATAATTCTTATATTACAACTGATTACCTCATTTCTGAAACACACGAGAAACATTATTTTTAATAATTTTTTTCACAGTTGCAGTTTATAATAAGTTTAACGAAGCAGTTTCGTAAAATAAACTTGAATAATCACTCTTCAAATTTTAAATTTGTTAAAATTATACTTTGTATTTCATTTTGAATGTCCAAATTATTATTATTACCTTCGTGTTCTTTAATTAACACGAACTAACAGTTTCTTATATTCTCTTTACTTATTTTTATGTATGCGTTATAACTATACCGATATCTCGATAGCGGCCATGTCAGTGAATGTTATTATCATTGTCCGATGTAATCACACGAATTAACTTGCATTTTTCAAATTTTCTTCGATAAATTGTTATATTATTCGTAATTTAGACGGCAGCAATGATTAATGTATGTAGATATGTTATTTTATTTTCTATTTTTTAATAGGGCGATAAATATGTGAAAATTGATGATTGGGGGGAAACTTTGGAATCTACACATAATACAGTAGTAGTTATGTGGCACGCCGATAAAAAATTGCCATTTGTATTGGATAGCATACCGCAAGGTATTTCCCCTTCAAAAATCATCTGGGCACCCGATAATGAAGGCATAGTTGGTGTTGGTTATAAAAACAGAATTCCTAGATATGGTGTGGTGTATTGTACAAACAGACATAGTTGTTTATTTTATGCTAAACCACCAAACGTTTACGGTAAGTTTTTTAAAAATTGTTCTCAACTTAAATTACTAACAATGAGTTATTAATAAAATATATAAGGTAAGTTCTGTAATAAAATTAAAATAATCTTGCGAATAAATAATTAACTAATATTAACCGTATAAAATAGGGAATTTACTTTTAGTATCTTTTTTATCGATTTATAAAAATATAAATTTAAAAATCAAATTCTAAAAAAAAAAAAAAAGTATAATTTTGTAATATCGCCTCGAAAGTTGATCAAATAACTTTCACTTCAATAAACTTCGTTAAATACCCCGTATAAAATTTAGCTATTCCGTCGTTTTGGATTGATATTACAATTTTTTTGAAACTTCAGTCATTCTTGCATTTATATTTAAAAAAAAAAAATACCAATAAATTATACGGAAGATGTTAATCTTCTTTGTCGTCTGTTGAAAATTATTTAATTAATGAGAAATTCATTATTGCGCTTATTATCAATAACTACATCGTCATCCGTGCATAATATTCTTCATGATGTTAAATTATCATTTGATGTGACCCGTATGAATTTATATATTTTTGAATGAAATTTATATAAAACGTTGTTTATTTATATGTATTTGAAGTTGTTTGTTATTTTTGTTTATTTTTAATATTTACCATGTTTTGTTCATTAGTTTGTCTTACCGGTGACGTGCTGGCGGTCAATTCTCCTCGTTTTAATCCAGCAGGAAATTTACTAGTGTGGTTAGAACGATCAGTTGGTGGTCCGCATCATGCTGCTCATCGTTTAATGAAATTACATTGGGATTATCACACAGTATGAATTTTTATATACGTAATATTCCTATGTATGAGATCCAAAAATATTTTAGGAAAAGATTAAGACGATTGTGTTGAATTTTTTAAGAAATCGGAAAATAAATTCTCTATCGTCTAATGCGATAATTTATCAAGTTATAGTATAATGCTTCTTCAAAGTTTATATCAACTTTCAAATTAACAGAAAGTATATATTTTCTTTATGTTTAATTTAGCGATGAAATTAATTGATAATTGAAAACAAAATCGATAGTTACAGATCGATAAATTAGTTTTGAATTTGTGATATTTCCATTTTTGATACCAATATAATCTGTTAAATGCGTCACGTACATGACAGTAAACATCATTTTTTTCTCCCCCCGCTTGTTCGCTAATTTAATTCTATTTTCAAAACGCTGTGTTAATAAAAATAAACTGATATCGAAAATTATATCAATTTTGGAAATAAATTAAAAATGAATAATGACAACTTGTTTTACCGTACTATAATAAATTTGAAAACGAACATCATTCACCTACACGATTTTAGCGCTTTTTATGATCACCGAACAAGGAACACAGGGTGATTCAATTTAGTCGCATCAATTGAGTGATATAAAAAATTTCATACAAAAAAAAAAAAACTAAAGTAATGAATGTTACGTTACAATGTAAAAACACCGGTTGCTTTTGGACGTAGTGGTAAACGTACTTATCACTTTAGTTAAAGATCAAAATTTGCGATGAAAAATTATCTGTATTAATGCACTGTGTACTCTGAAAACAATTACGTTTTTTGTCATAAACGTAATACTGTATATGCGTTTATCAGCAAACTAATGCGTTCCATAAATTGTTATACGTTTATATTTCGCAGCATCTAAGTTTAAAAGTAAAATGAACAGTTATTTCAATATCCTAAAAATATCAGAAAAAAACCAGCAACAATTATGCTACCTACTGTAAACACGAGGCTTATTAAACTCTTACATCAACTATTCTGAAACATGTTTACACTTTCCAATAATACAAATGATATCAAAAACACTATTCGGTTGGAGAAAAAATTAATATGACTAAAAATATTTGTATGTGGAAACATAAAAAATCGTCAATTTTTTATATTTAAATACTTTTAAGATTGTATTTTAATTTATTATAGATTATAGAGAAAATGAAAGTCGAGGATCAAAAAAGTGTCGTAATCGACACTGTGGATACGTGCACTAAAACAGATAACGACAAATCATTTTATGGCATTTACTGTCTTGAATTACCCAATCGCTGTTGGATTTCAAACAACTGTTTATTATTCAGCACACCGAAAGAATGTTTTATAGCCACCTATGTAGTCGATGTTGGTAAGAAATACGTAATTATAATAGTATTGTAGACGCATACTTATATGTGATAAAGTAGATTTCGTATTATTTGGTTATGTAGAGGAAATATCGAGATTTGTATAACTGCATCAAGCAGTTTCTATTTTCATGTGTAGAATGAAAAATTTATTTTGAAATAATCATATATTCAAAAGTTAAAATTCTGCAAAAGAATATAATAAAATTTTAAGAAGAACGCTCATTTATACGACCGATATTAATGATTGTAGATATTTTGTTTTGAAAGATTTCATAATTCATTACTGATATAAGGTCGAATTAAAATATAACAATTATCGATTTCATGTAATTTAATGAATTAAACGGAAATTTCACTTATCACTTTGCCGGCAACATTAAAATTAGCTGCCAGAAAACACTGGATTATTTTTTTTATTAACAAACATTACCGTCAAATACTAATGTATACCTTGTTAATTTATGAAAAGTTTGTAAAATATAATTACATTATTGAAACGTACAAACTTTCTTAATAGTTTTAAAATTTATGATGAAATTTTTCTACTTGAAAATGATACTAATAATCTAATTTTGTTGTCATGGGATAATTTATATAATAACCGTTCCGGTTATGTCAATCAATTTTCACTACAAATCCAGTCGCTTAATCAGCATAACCTATATCTACATCTTAATCTTACATATCTATATCTACATATAATATATGAAAACTATAATTTTACTATTACATTGTATTAAAGTCTACAATTTCCGATCATGTAATTATTATTTTTTTAAACTATAATTTTGATTTGATAAATTTTCAATTTGTTTTATAACTTATCACTGTTCGAAAAATTAAGCCAGCTTTTTCAAATTCATATATCTATATATATAGATAGATAGATATATATTCTTTTGTACATGTAATTTGTAATATAGTAATATATTTTATCTGGTAGAATCGAAAATAATTTACGAAATTCTTACCGCCGGGAACAGTTATACCGTATTGGATGTTTACGAAAATTTTGTTCTATGTGGCGGATCTAGTTTGAAAAATCCTACTATTATCTTCATAGCGAAAATCGATGGCCTTAGTGAAAACTTATTGTTCGTGCCCTTAACTTCACGTTATGATCTCGCACAAAAATATGAAATAACTGTTGACCGTATACGACATCGTAATTTGACCGTTGATCCAGGTAAGAATGACTATCTGAATACTGAAATAGTATAACAATATGTATGTTTTTAAAATAGGTATGTTAGGTGCGTGTGAAAGAAAGTATATTTTATAGAAATTAATGGGAATAATTATGATTAAATTTACTATTTATCGTATCTGTATAATCAATTAACATAACCTTTATCCAGTATTATTAATAAATAATAAGTAAGATTGTGTCTCGTATACGTACTTAGAGTTGTAAAAAATTGTGCGTAGATATTTATGATCTAAAAATATAGCCCGCTAAACAGAAACGGTTTTAAATTTATTGATAATTTTATAACTAATGCTGCCTTTCGACGTTCTTCAAATATATGGTGTAATTTGCAGGATCTGAGATTATATATATATATATATATATATATATATATATATATATATTTTCAGGCTTGTTAATAAATTGAGATAAGACTAAAATAATGATCCTTGATGGGAAAAGTAAAACACAGAACCGGCATGAACGACATGCAAATTGTCAATAAATTTGTCAACTTAGGGTCACTCATTACAAAAGACGGAAGCTGGATGGCGGAGATCAAACGTCGGATAGCAATAGCAAAAACTGCATTAAAGTCACGACATAAACATGAACACTAAAGTACGTCTCGTGAGAACCCTTGTGTTCTCGGTATTTCTCTACGCATCCGAATGTTGGAAGATAAATAAAACAGATATCCAGAGTATCGACGCTTTCGAAATGTACTGCTGGAGGCGAATGTTAAGGGTTCTATGGACTGCAAAACGAACCAATCTGGCGATTTTAAAAGAAGCTAATGTAGATGCACATAGTGGAGAAACGTACAGTCACATTTTTGGCCATGTTATGCGCAGCCTAGAGAAACTAATCACATTAGGAATGACGAAAGGTTACAGGCAAAGAGGAAGACCACCAACGCGGTACATTACCAAAATCAAAATTATCACTGGTATGAGATTATTAGACGCCCCGAGGATCAGGATATATGGCGGTCAATTATACGCAAAAATTATGATTCATAATTCCACGACGTTCGAAACGAGCACACGACTATGATGATGATTATGATATATATATATATATGTATGTGTTTATAAATACCGTATTACTTCGAATTTAAGACGCACCCTGGTTTTTGGTTTTCAACGTGAAGAAAAAAAAATTCATCGAATTTAAGACGCATTAAAATTACAAGGTTTTAGGAAAGGAAGTTTTGGAAGAAATAGAAATAATTAAGATACTAATAGTCAATACCCGTATACTTCTTCAACATAATACGAAATATTATAAACTTATAGGTACATAGGCTTACTTAGCGCAATTTCATTTGCAATAAAAAAAAAAAAAAAAAAGGAAAACCCAGTAATTTTTATGACTAAATTACCTATTTATTGCTTTTTCTAATTATGTTTTTAATTGCTATCGTCGGTTGTTGAATCGTCGTCATTGCCGGACGTTGAAGTAGAATCGTTTGCGTCATCTTCGTCACTATGATTCCATGCACAATCATCTTCAGAGCCATCCAATGCATTCGATATACAGCACTTCAAAAAGGATTTGATGATTATTTATACAGGGCGGTAAATCTTTCCAATAATTTTGAAATCCATCCTACAATCGTACCTGCCGAGGCTCGTTTGATTTTGCCAGTTGGTGTGAGAGGATGATTATTTTCAGTCAACCATTGATTGTATTGCGCACGAATACGATCTTTAAAGGCTTTATTAACACCGACATCAAGAGGTTGTAACTGACTTGTCATACCTCCAGGAATGACTACTAAATCGCATTTTCAATTTGACAATCTGGTTTTCAGATAAATGACCGCGAAACGCATCCATCACTAACATGCTGTCTCGTTTGAGAAGTCCACCTGGTCTTCGCTCCCATACGCACTCCAACCAATCTTGCATAAGTTTACTTGTCATCCAGGCATTTTGTTGGGCTCGAACAATAACCCCATCCTAGATTTCCTTTGGCACAGTTTTTCTGTTCAGGATTACATATACGGCGGTAACTTATTGCCATCCGCAGTAGCACTGAGCATAACAGTTACTCTTAATTTTTCGTAGCCGGTTGTTTTCACTGTTACTTGTTTTTGCCCCTTCTCACTGACCGTGTAATTTCTTGGCATGTCAAAGAAAACAACAGTTTCATCAGCATTACCGATGACTAAGATGGTATTGTTTCTTTAACCTTAGTTGTATTACATGACGTTGATATTGCACCAATTTATCCTCATAATCAGATGGTAGTTTCTGGTAAATTGTGGTTCTACGACGTAATGATAGATATTGTCTTTTCATGAATTTTTCACACCATCCACGACTAGTTTTAAATTGAAGAGTTTTATCGCTGGCAATTTCTCTGGCTTTTAACATTAATGCTTCTCGCGTTACTGGAAGACCTTTCGTGCGAAGTTCTTTAAAATAAGTTAAAACGGCAGCATCGATTTCCGGATATCTTCCATGTTTTGGTCCCGAAAATGATTTTTTTGTTCGTTTACACGCGAATAACTTATTTTTATTTCACGCCAACGGCGAACATTCACTTCGTTAATCGAGAACTGTTTACCGGCGGCACGATTTCCGATATTTTCTGCACATAAAATAACTGTACGCTTAAATTCCGCTTCGTATGTAAAACGCTTTTCCATAATAAAAAGAAAAAGTACCGTATTAACAAAACAACGATGGGTTAGTAACTGCAATGTTTGGAAGAGCGACACTGACTGACGAGCAAAGACTGTGACCGGAAATGGGAATAGGTTTACAAGTCACTTTTATAAACATCATTAATCAACTCCTACAGCTAGTGTAATATATCCATAGCATTAATGTAGCAAATACAATAAGACTACTACCACTATTCCACGTATAATAGGAGATTTTAGTACGTATAATAGGTAATTTTACTCTTATACATGTGGTCAATTTAGAAAGTACCTCGAGTTTAAGACGCACCCTTGATTTTAGACCTTGAATTGTGAAAAAAAAGTGCATCTTAAATTCGAAGTAATACGGTATTTAATAATTTGTATTATATAACAAAATTATGTTTCACACTATTCTATTCGGAAAAATTTTAACTTTTTTTTTTTTTTTTTTGCTGTTTATACACGGTACGCAGACGTAATAACTGAAAATTTTTATAATGGCGGCAGTATGAAGGAGTCAATTACAAATAAACGATTTTATACAATAGCTCATACCTTTACGCGAAAAAGTTACGAACGCGATTAGTAAACTAAAAAATGAAATGCAATAGACAGTGACCAGATGCTAGCGGAGATAATTCAAATATTACCCGGTACACCTTTTGACTTCATATAGAAATTGTGAAAAAAATATGAAAAACATATAAATGACCGCGCAATGTGCATTAATTATTATAATACTATGAACACGATCTTTACAAGTACAGAATGACCCAGAGATGGCAGACGATTTTGTTGTTTGAATAGTGTAGTTGCTAACATTGCTACAAACCGCGTGCTCCGCGTTTAGTATACACACGAGACATTCATTTTTTCTGTCATCATAACAATGCTGAAAAAAATCAAAAACAAACGAGATCGATTTAAACAATCTCTTGACGAGCGATGAAGCTCATTTTCAGTTATCCGGATTCGTAAACGAACAGAACTGCTGCTAGTAGTCCGAATCTGATCCGAATTCAATCTAACAGAAGCCGTCACGCAACGAGCGAGTAACCGTCTTGGCTACAGGGGAGGGAATAAAAGAGCCTTATTCTTTCACTTGGTACTGCAATGAAACGCGTTATATCGGAATGATAAATTCGTTTTTGGTTGCCTCACTTCGTCTCCAAGTTGCGTTTACAGAACATGATCGATCTGGAAAACCTGAAAACTCGGATTTCTAAAGACATTTCAAAAATTCAGGGACCTATGCTAAGTTTGTATTCTATCGTCTCTTTTATATAATATATACGTAACGAATCGTATTTATGTCAAATTACGATAAACCGATAACACTACGATTTAAATGATAAAATACCCGAAGAATTTCACCGTAGTAAGCAAATATTTTGAATCAAAAATAAACGTAGTGAAAATGACAATTATGATAGTCTCTCATATACAGGGAAAAAATGAATACGGAATTGTCTGGGTATCTAAACTCTACAACAACGAAAGATCCGGCAAGAAAATATAGATAATAAGTGCAGAACCGCGGTGGATCTTATGAATAAAATGTGATATATTCGGCCAGACGAAGAAATCGCAGACCATACAACATTCTCTAGTTTTCTATATCTTTACATTGAGACCCCGCATAGACATATTTGAAATTAAATGTTAGCTTATAATGTGAAGAATAAAATGATATGATTGACATAGTAATGAGTCGTTCATTAACACAAACGGATTTCTCGAGCGAATAAATTGCGATTTTTTTTTATCAATAAAATATGTAAACGAGGATTACATTAGATAATCGTATTGGAAAAAATAAATGAACGTACAATAAAGAGTGAAACGGTCAACAACAATGTGTTAACGTTTGGACTGTCAAAACGAGTTCATTCAGTAATTGATCGCAGCATAATAGCCAATACGTTTATTTATGACCAAGATAATAATGACGGTGATGCATATATATATATATATATATATATATATATATATGTGTGTGTGTGTGTGTGTATGTGTGCATAGTATATTTTAATATATAATATATGATTGTGTGCGTATATTATGCGCATTTTTAATTTCAGATAATTTAGTAAATATGTAATTCTTTTAGCGGATTATTGGTCTCTACTTTTGCGCCCGGTTGAACATGAATCTCAAAAAAAATCATATCCTTTGATTGTAGCGCTGCATGGTGGACCACACTCTGTTATTTCGGATGTGTTCTCATCAACGTTCTATTATTTTGCTCAGCTAGGTAATAATTGAATAATTTACAATACAATTACTTATATATAGTGTTAATATTGTGCTTTGTTTTTTTTTTTAAACGTTGTAATATGATAAAGTACAAAGTCCATTTTAGATAGGAGTTTTATTTCATTGCATGTTAAGTTACTGTGTCTATACATTTACTTTATTGGCTGATTTATTTGAACGTGAACGTATTGTGTAACATCAAATTTTAGTCAAAAAATAATAATCGACGATTTAGTTACAATGTAAACAGAACAAAAAATGACGAGCGACAGTTAAAAAAATAATATTTTATGTAAATTTATATTCAATTCCGGAATAGCCGCATTGGAGCACAAATTATCGCTTATAGAAATGTGATCTCCGAAGCGCACTTAGCCTCGTTAATTAAGAGGCAATATGAAAATAACAGAGCTAGAGTTAAAATGAGTAAACGATTTATTGAGGTCACTTCAATTCGGTACGAACGAATTGGAAATATGATACGCCTATTTCGAAGACTGGTATAAATCAGTAAAGAAAGTAATATAGAAACAAAACTAAATTAATGATTATTAATAGATTTGAAAACCGCTTAATGTAGAACGAACGAAACAGAAGTGGTTTAAAAGTTTACATATTCAGAGTAGATATTAGAAAATGCAAAATAAAACCGTAATATCGCGTATAAATAACTAAAAGCCCGATCGTACATTTAGTACGAACCTCTGGCACTTCGGAAAAGCTAAATTGACTTAATGCAAGCGCATTTGAGTTATTATGGTGTTGGAGACGGATGCTGCCGTGCTCCGTGGGCGGTTAAGAAAGCCAACCAAAAAAAAAAACCGAAAAATATTTTTAAAATTGTTTTTTTTTTCGCGTAGTTCGGGCGAATAAACAAGGCGCTGTTCGTAGGAAACCAGATTGAAAATCGTAGTCGTGTACCTTTAACGTGGTCTAAAGGGTTAATAGAAGAAAGCCGAATATGTGCACAAATCGTAGAATACTCGACGTAAATTACTTTATAATGCTAGAATTACTTCTGTGTCACGATATTCTTGCTAGAGACGGGACGACGGGAAAAGCATATATTGTAACACAATTATTAATTTTATGTTTTAAATACTTTTCATATCAACTGAGATAATATAGTCATACCTAGATGAAAGGTACTTCTGTGTTAAATATGGAGAAGACGAATCACAGATTTATCCGGTAAGCGCAGGTGTACCAAAGGGCAATATACAGAGGTCTTTATTCTACCTAATCTATACGGGATATATTCCTACGTCCCGACAAACGTTGAGAAATAGCAACTTTCGTTGATGACATAATAATTCTGTGTTCAGACGAGTCAGCTAGATATGCATGTATGAACTTGAAAGGAGCGGTAAACAAAATCGTAACATTGTTTAAAACACATGGAAAGTAAAGATTAATGGAGACAAAAAAAAAAAAAAAAAAAACATCTGTCAACAAGGCCGAATAATTATAAACACGAACGACGTGTGTAATAAAAAATCATAAAAAATTGAATATTAAAAAGAAATAAACGTTTCGGTTCCTAGGCAGAAGATGGGAAATATTGATCGAGAATAAATTGCTATTATATAATCAACTCTTGAAACCAATTTAGCGATACGGCTGCCAATTATTGAATTGTTCCAAAAGAAAGCAATATTACTATTTTACAGAAAGTTCGATATAAAATCTTTCGGCCCGTTTTCAACACCCCTTCGTCTTACGCTTCGTGAAAATCTCTCACGATGAAAAGCATAACTGAAGAAACAGCGATAGTTTCAAAAAAAAAAAAAAAAACGGTGCCCGACTACAGAACCATCCACATCATATGGCTATCTCTTTATTGGATAAAAAAACAGAAGGAAACCGTAGGATTTAATCTAAATGACCGCTATTAATATGTATGATTAAGTTTAAGCATCCATTATTGAATTGGATGCTTCTCACGTGATGACATTATGAAAAAATAGTTACAAAACTTACCAAAATAGCATTAGCTAGGTGTAAATTAGCGAATATTATAATAATAATAATTATAGAAAATGTAGTTGCGCATTCTAAAATATAAGGGAGTTTCCGAACTCGGACTTCTAGAAATAAATTAGTTGCTTTAATATCGGCAGTATCTGCCCGCATGAATTAATCTGATTTGTAAAACTCATTAAAATCTTACGCGTGCCATTTATGTCTTAATACGAACGTGTTGTACTTCAATATTGGTGAATTCTAATGGCAACTTTGATACAATTACAGTTTGTTTATATACTCGTCAAAAATGTGTACTTTCTTTTTATATCGTTTTATTTTTCGATATTTCGCCATTTTGTTTTAAAGCGAACGATAATGTTTCCTCAAGTAAACGTGCTATTTTCATTTTGTTCGTCTGCGGCACAAATTTTAAAATGTATATCTTTAATTATCCGAAAATTTTTTGCTATTTTAAATTTATTTATAAAATTGTTATATTTGGAATCTCGTAAAAAAAATAAATGTGAAAAGTAACGATATTTTTTGTACTTCTACTGTTAATCTGTTTATTAAAAAAAATATATATATATACACCAATACGCGCGTCGAATACGACATGGGTGCCAAAATATAGTCTTCATTTCACCGTCGAGTTGACTTAAAAATTAGTACCTGTATTTTATAATATTCAAATTAATTGAACGACAAAACGAATTAAAAATTTAAAAAAAAAATGTAAAATCTTAGAGCATACACAAAAAAACCTAAAATTCGCGAATAGATTTTTTTTTTACTTATCTTTCGTTTAGATTTACGTTGTACTTTATAATATTCGCAAAATTTTAGACAGTTTAACAAAATAATAATCTTTTATAAATTAATATTACAAAGTAAATATTTCCGTGACATATCTTATTAGTAAAGTCAAGATCATTTCAGTAACCGATTCGAAGATGAACTGGTTTTTTTCAGTTTTACTTCTGCGATATTATCCGTTTTTGTATTTATAAAAAGTTTATTTTTAGGATTCGCCGTGTTCATAATTAATTATCACGGTTCAATCGGCATGGGCGAGAGAAGTTTAAAATCTCTTCTCGGTAACATCGGTTCATTGGATACGGGAGATATTCATCGGGCTGTTCAAGAACTCTTAAATAACAATCCTTCTTTAGATAAAAAAAATATAATGCTTTTTGGCGGATCTCACGGTGGTTATTTAGTCACGATGCTCAACGGATTATATCCGGTACGTTTCTTTTATGTCCTTCTATGTTAAATTAATGTTGAATAATCGTTATTAAAAAAAAAAAAAAAAGAAATGAAAAAGGTAATATTTTTAAAAATATTTTAAAGATCTGTCATCTCCCCTTAAAAAAAAAAAAAAAAAAAAAAACATGAAAACTAGAAACGGTTTCAGTGCACTTCTAGTCTTAGTTTTTTCGTTCACCTATCGATATGCTTTGGTAATATGAAGAAATCTTATTTTTACAATTATATACATATCTGTACGTGGGTCTAACAACTAAACACATAAATACACACACACACACATATATATATAGATTAAAAAATTTCTCAGATGAACATAATATTATAAACGAAACTCAGTTCGGATTCAGACCCCAACTCTCAACCGTTATGGAACTAGCGCGCCTTAGTGATCACATACTGGATCAGTTTAATCTAAACAAACATACTGGGCTGTTGCTATTAGACGTAGAAAAAGCATTTGACACTACCTGTCACCATGGCATAATATATAAAATGATCCATTATGGCTTCCCCAGGCAACTTATAATGATTATAAAATCGTACCTAGCCGATAGACAGTCCTATTCGAGTAGTAAAATATTATCTGCTAGAGTTCCGCAGAGCAGTATCCTAGGACCTTTCTTATATATTTTATATATTAATGATTTGCCGCAATTGAGGGATGTTGATACTTCTCTTTACGCGGATGACACTGCTTTATTTACATCTTCTTATCGAATCGATACAATAACAAACAGACTCACTAATAGTTACTATAAAATATAACTACACAAAATGGAAAATTAAAATTAACACCGAAAAAACGGAAGCTATCCTATTTACTAGACGTAGACCACAAGTAACTCATCACATTGAAATAAATAATACACACCTATCTTGGAAATCCCGATTAACATATCTTGGTCTCACCACGGACAAACGATTGTCGTTTTATGATCACATCAAACATATCACGGACAAAGTGCACTCCCGTTTATACAAAATTTTCCCTATATTTAACAAACGCTCTAAAGTCAGTGTTAAAAACAAGCTAATAATATACAAAGCGTACATATTGCCGATATTATTATATTCCTGTCCAATTTGGTCTGGTGTTAGTAAGTCCACCATTATTAATTGCAAACTGTTCAAAATAAATGCCTGCGTATCATACTCAATGCTCCATACTACGCTAAGATAACAGACACGCATACAGCTTTAAACCAGCCTTCTACCTTTGACCTTGTACAGGAAAAAGTTAACAGATTCTATAGCAAATGCCTGACTAGCCAGTACCATATCGTACAACGTATTGGAAATTATACTCATGACTCACTGACCCGGAAATATAAAAAATATAAACACAAAAGGATTAAACATTCGCTGCTTTAGCACCAGGTTGTCTAACTAGGCAGGTCGTTATAAATTAGTCTCGTTTTTAAATTAATGTATCATTATTTCTCTCTCTTTATTTCCTTATTTATATTTAGTTATATTAATACATACTATTAATATCTAAACCATAATTAATTTCTTTATCTTTCGGCTATGCAGGGTTTTTTTAGTTGTATTTTTCCCTGTAAAAATATAGCATAATTTATAAACTAATGTATGACCTCGTTGTACACTAACTTTAAGACGCGTAGTAAGAGCGTTAACGCTGCTCGGTATGCGCATTTTTATTTACTCGTCTTTTCTGTAACTGTACAAATTATCATAAATATACTTACTTGTATTTGTATTTGTATATATATATATATATATATATATATATATATATATATATATACCGTGTTTTAGGGGAGAATACTTATAATTGTACAAATTAAACAAGTATTTTAAAAAAAATGTAGCACTATATTTTGTACACATTCATCAGTAGTAGAAAGTAATGATATATAATATAATAAGATTTATGTTTTTATTCTACTTAATTCTCTATAAGATACATGAACTTTTAATTCTAAGAATATTATCTATTACTAATAATAAGAGACATTTAATTGATATAGAATATTTTAATTTTATTAAATACTTATATAATATCTTAAAAATTATCTACAGTCATTTAACAAACAATATTGTATACACAAAATATTGCTTTGTTTTCATCACGTCCAGTAATTTTCTTTAATTGTTTTATACGCCAAAATTTATAATTTTGTATGGAAAATAGGCTGTGCGTAACTGAGAGGGTTGGTGCCACATACAATAGTAATTCTTGCGTCTTTTTTAATAATTCAATTTATTGTTAGATTTTTAGTATGAAATTAGCTAATTCTAACGAGTAGTATGAATCTCTATAATCTAAATTGTATGAATCTGCAGTTAATACTGGTTCGACAAGAGCCGGAAGAAGGATCTCTTTTTACGCGTATTTTTTCTTTTAAAAAGAGAACCATGGAAATTTAGGAAGAAATGGTTGTAATTGATAGTACTGAATAAGCAGTGACTACTGTATATTCTCCAAATATATACATTTCCATAGTATGTCCCGACTGTATGAAACATATCATGTGTAAAAAATAAAGAGAATGCGACACCATTAGAAGACCCCGCTTTAGCTAAGGGATCTCCAATTTCATTATCAGGGATAACGATTTAATTACAAAAATTAGTTGAAATCGCTAAACGTTTATTTTCTTGAAAAAATCACAAAGCTTTTCAGGTCACTGTCAGATTTGTAAATTTGTGATCTTAAATTTATATTTTGTGTTTTTATTTTAATTTAAATATCACTTGATAATGGCGTAAATCATCCGGTTATGATTTAATAACCTCAGTAATGCTTAAAAACTTGCCACGGAAAGTAATAGTCCTCCTAACATACATTTTTAACGCGATTCTCCGTACTGGTCACTATCCTATCCAGTGGAAATTCGCATCTATAATTATGCTGCAGAAGCCAGGCAAACCGCAAGAACTTGTCACATAATACAGACCCATCAGCCTACTACCGTCCAAAATTGCTTGAAAAACTAATTTTGAAAAGAATAAAATTAATTCTTGATGATAAAAATGTAATACCTGATTGGCAATTTGGTTTCAAAAACAAACACGGCACAGTAGACTCATCGAATAGTTAACTTAATCAACAGTAGTTTTGAAAACAAAAAAATTTGTCCTGCGGTGTTCCTCGACATTGAGAAAGCTTTTGACAGAGTGCGACATACGGGTATATTATACAAGATAAAACTTGACTTGCCACACCAGTACTATACACTATTGCAATCATACTTAACGGATAGATACTTTCAAGTGAATATAAACGGTGCTCGATCACAAATATACGCTATACGCTCGGGTGTGCCTCAAGGCAATGTACGCGGTCTCCGTTGTTATACCAAATATATACATCTGATTTTCCGGAAAACAGATACACTACTACAGCCATGTTTGCGGACGATACGGCGATATTCTCCACTGACTGTAATCTAACAGTTGCTATCACGCATCTCCAGAATCATCTTCTGTAGTTGGAGAAATAGTTTAAACTATGGAAAATTACAGTTAATGAGTCTAAGTCTAATCACCTCCTTTTTACATTAAATAAGAAATTTGCAAATGTGATGATCCAGTTAAATGGAAGAGCGATTCCAACAGTAAATAAAATAAAATATTTAGGACTGCATTTAGATCAACGTTTCACTTGGAAAGATCATATTCTGGCCAAACGGAAACAACTGGATCTGAGAAACTAAGAAGTATGAGCTGGTTAATGAATAAAGACTTATCACTGTCTGTAGAAAATAAACTTCTACTATATAAAGTCATTCTAAAACCAATATGGACCTACGGAATAGAAATCTGGGGAACAGCCAGCGATTCGCGAATAAAAATAATTCAGCGTTTTCAGGCAAAAGTCTTGCGCAGCATTGTGTATTTATTCACAAAAAATACAATAATAATAAAAATACCTTACTTTTTTTTTTTTACCACAGTTAATAAAAACCTATATCAGTTTTTACTTTCTGTCGTAGTAAGCGATTGTTGCCTTAATTTTAATATGTGATTTTCATTTAAATTTCCCGTTGAGAATTTTCACTATTTATGGGGCGCTAGATTTTATATATATACTTATTCATGCCGTCTGCAATATATGTTTGGCGATCGGTCATGATATATTTAATTTTATCTATGATCGCATAAAGTCCACTTGTGTACATAGTATCGTTGTAGATCAGTTCACTTGAGCTTCCTTTTACCAAGAAATATTTCGTGTAATAGTAATTGTAAAAGATAATAATTTTCATTATGATGGGTTATGACCATTGTAATAATTCTCTACCTGTTGTTTCGGAGACCTAAATTTGTTTCTAGCGCAGTCGTAATTGTCCAACTTTCAACTCCATATAATAACACTGTTAATACATAAGTTCTGACCAACCTCATTTGCGTTTACGTACTGAACGACTAGCACTCAAGGATACTACGCAGGTGCGTGCGTATTAGATGGTATACCCCGAGTGGGGTACTACTATCTCCTTCATTATATATATATAATTTTAATACGTCAATATACTAGATAATTTATATGTTAGATCTATAGGATTATATTTACGAATGTTATTTTAGGGTTTCTACCGAGGGGTTGTTGCGAGAAATCCGGTTACAAATTTACCGTTAGCACTTTGGACTTCTGATATACCTGACTGGTAAGTGCATCATTTTGAGATAAATTTTTGAAATTAACCGATTAAAGAATCAATAATTGAAACTTACTTGCTGTAATCAATAACGTATCTGCTCGCTCTCTCCATATATATATATATATAATTTATATATATATGCTGATAACAGAATATAATAATGATGATGTAATATAAATATATGTTAACATTTGAGAATATATTACGCATGTGAAAACGGAAGAAAATTTAATAAAAAGTTTGAAGATAATATGGACTAGGAAACAAAAACGGATAGCGAAATTCTATATGAAACATAATTTATTTCGAATGCTATATATAAAAAGCGCAAGAACCGAATTTACACATGGAAAAGTCCCGGAGATAATAAGAGATGTCAAATAGACTACGCGATAGTGAAACAGAAATTATCCTGGTGCGGACATAGAAATTGTACATAATCAAATAATTATGAAATGTTCGAAATTTTGAAATCTCGAGAACAATAAAATGACAATTTCTAACATTTCATGATTATTGGATTATGAACACTTTCTCTGTCCGCACCAGGATAATTTATGATTCACTACTACATTGTCTATTTGGCATCTCTTATCTCCTAGAACAATAAAATGGCATTGTGACTCGAACAACATATGAACGTCGAAACAATATCTCATCTCGATAACAACCAAACAAGAAGATTATTCAGAAAACATCTTAAATGACATATTAGATTAGTAGGCAGGATGTGGATCATTGGGTCCACTTGGTAAAATTTATTATGTAAATAAATAGCTAAATTAATTGTAGCCTCTTGGGTGGTAGTAATCAAGGATATATATATAATTAAACAAAATTAAAAAAAAAATTTATTAACGCAAAGTTTTTCGACAATTACGTCATTATCAAGCATATACAATAAACATTACATATAAATTAACTGTAATATTTTTATAACAACTTATGAATTCGATATACATTTAAATAGCCACAGTTATTTTACGGTTAAATTTATTTTTACAATAACATTTACTTATAAAACCGATTTTAAAATTAATTCTTTATAAAACCAAAACTATTTTAAATTTAACAATAAATATTACAAACAAGAATAAGGGTTGATAACGGCTTCCTCTTCATCAACTGTTTTAGAATAAATATATATGAAGAAACTAGAAAACGTAGTATGTAAAGAAAATAATATTAATATATTTAAAAACAATATAAAATTTTGGATAAGATACGTATACGTTAATTAGTTGGAATAACAAACAAATTAAAACCCCGCTAATTAAATAAATTTGTGATAGAATTAAACAACTTTAATCAAAACATTAAATTTACGGTAGAAATCGGTAATAAAAATATAACTTTCTTAGATTTAAAAATCAATATAAACAATAATTTACTAGATATTGATATACACAGAAAATAAATACCAACAGATGTAATAATACCAAATGATTCTTTTTCATGCAAAATCACATAAACTAGCTAGAGCTTAAGGAATAATGGCGCTAAAATTATTTTAAGTTACAACAAAAACAAACTTAATAGAGAAAAGAATATTATGATAGTAATAAATAATAATAAAACATTATATTTAAACCAATTTGAAACGATAAAATAGAAAAGAACGAGATATTACAAAAATCTGAAGTATATAAAATAAACTGCAGAAAATGTAATAAGTTTTATATAGATGAAACGGAGCGACAAATAAATAATAGACTAAGAGCGAACACTTCACTCTATATAAAAATGAAAAGGACAAGTCATTTTATGGTAAACACGGCCGACAAGACAAACATAACATAGAAAATATGACAGATAATATCAAAAAATTTTACACTTAGAATTTAAATTTTAAAAAGAAAATTCTTTTACAAATTATAAAATACAGAAGTAGTAATAATTTATTAAATAACGTGATTAATTTTGATGAAGAATTAATTTTAAAATCGGTTTTATAAGTACATGTTATTGTAAAAATAAATTTAATAGTAAATTATCTCTGGCTAGATATCACATATATAAGTTGTTGTTATATAAATATTCCGGTTAATTTATATGTAACGTTTATTGTATATGCTAGATAATGACATAACTGTTAAAAAGCTTTACGTTAATATAGATTTTTTTTAGTAATTAACTTTGTTTTTATTTTGTTTCATTAATTCATAAAATCACTGCTTTCCGATATATCAATATCAATATATAATTAAGAAATAGGGAATAAAAAATGTATGATAAATTATGAAGAAAATATGACAAAGACGAAATTCGGTATAAACATCTAGAAATGAAGTTAATAGGAAATGTATATACAGGCTAGAGACTAATGGATAAAAAGTAATTGTGAATTTGACATAGGAGAAACTGAGTAAGCGTACAACCTGATATATAAGAATTGTTCGAACTACAGATCGAAAATTAGAATTATAAAAAAATGTGAAAATATGTTAATTGAAGATAGAGATATAGCAGATAGATGGACAGAAGACCTGGGATAATTATATATAGAATATGATAAAATACAAATTATCGAAAAATAAGATACCGTCGATATAGAAGATTATTAAGAGTTGAATTTAACAGAGCATTACAATAATTAAGATCAGACAAAGCACCTGGGATAGATGAAATAAATATATCAGAAGATTTTAAACTCAATATAATAGTCACAATACCTAAAAAAAAAAAACGCGTGAAAATATTAATTTGTTAAAGGATAGGAGAAAGAGAATTAGGAACTTTAGGAGGGTGAAAGGTAAACTCTCCCGCACTTGCTCGAAGTGCAGATTGGAAAGTATTTTATTTTTGAGTGTCCGTTCTCCTAGGACAGTTGCGTATCAATGCTAAAGAGTCTGTCCTGCCCTTTGCTATTAGGATAATAGCAGGGCGTTACGATCTCGACTCGCCCGGATCAGGACTTTTAGCGGGTATTGTTGGTGTTTTAGTGGCCCATCCCCTTCATGGTTCCAGTACACACTCTAGCACTCTAGTCCCTATATGTCTTGTCACTACTGGGAATCGACTGTAAATCAGACTTTGCGCCAGTAGCCGTTCTTTGTCCGCGACTGCTTATTTGTCTATGTATATATATGTATATACGTTTAATTTTAAATGATTCCGAAATGAATAAGGAAAATTGTTCCAACGGAATTATTTTACCCAGATGAAGTGAACAGTATAATAAGAATATCGCGTAAATATGTGGTATACGTGATTTATTATTTGTTTTAACGTAGGGCTGCTGTTGAATCCGGTGTAATATCACCTGTTGATCCTTATGTGAATGTATTAACCGCGTGCACTAAAAACGAATTCGTTAATAAAATGATGTCTATGTCGCCGACGAATTTCGTGACGGAAAAATTATCTCCAACACTATTACTCATTGGTAAAAACGATTTACGTGTTCCTTCAGCTCAATCCATCGTCTATTACAACATGTTGCGAGAGAAAAACGTACCGACCAAGTAAGATTATATAATTTTATTTAAATTATACTATATGCGACAGTGTCGAACCTGCTACTATGGACCTTTGGAATTTGGATGTTTCTTTTAGAAGTACGTCGAAAATGGTGCATTCCGAGTAAATTATAAATCGAATGGATCAAAACAAAGAGCCACTGAAAAAAAGACAAAATTCACGTATAATTAGGACATAAGAAGTAAAATACTGGACATTACTGAGATAATATTACATTGGGAAATAATAGCAAATCGGCTATCAAATGAACATATATCCTATATATATTAAAAAAAAAAACACAATTGAGAGGAGTATATATAAAAGTTCGTCACTGGATCCGTACACTTTAGCTGGTATAAATACTGTTACTCAGGGTGCATTACGGGGAAGCGTATACAAAGTGCACCCTCATCGATAGGATGAACATATATGTGGACAAAACATAAATTGTATCCAAACTGCGTTAACGAAGAAAGCACTCCTAAAAAACCAGCACGATTACTCTTTTATTGAGGCGTTATTCGCCTGTGTTGTATTTTTTATGAAATATTTTAATATTAAGAAATTGTACGAGATAAAATGTGGAGTAGTGAAAAGGTGGATACACACTATATTAAAAGCTTTTATTGAAATATGCTTTTACATAAACGTATCGTAAAATTAACGATTATACAGGAACATATAGAAAAAGATGAGTTGTAATCGATATTTGTTGATTTAATTTTTTCAAATAAGTCTTAGGTAGTAAAATTATTTCTTAAAAATAGCCCAATACGGTGATTATAATGAAAATATTCGAAAATTACAGACATTACAGTTTTATATATTAGTATATATGTGTGTGTATGTTGATTTACATATACTAGGTTGCTGTGTTACGATGATAATCATTCTTTGAGTACCTTGCCGGCTGAAATGGATGGTATAATTAATTCGGCTTTGTGGTTCATAAGTAATCGTTATTGTGAAAACGCCGAAAATGCAGTGGACGATGCGATAACGTCGTCGACTGATTGAATATCGGTAAACAAAAATGGTCCATTATCGGAACCGTAAATATTATGCCACCGAGAAACGATTTGATTTAATTGCAGAAATATTTTTTTATTGGCCATAATTAGTTCTAGGCGTTCTATAATATTGTATTAGCAATAGAATAGTCGCAAGAAAAATTATTTCGCAAAATTAAATCATTATAACAAACAATATAATTATATATTAGAGGTAATTTAAAAATCAGAAAACTGTTTACAGTTCTATCGAATACTTTAAGACTGACGTCAATTTTTCAAAGTTATTTACGGATTTAAAAAAAAAAACGAATGTAATAAATTGTATTTATTTTTTATTTTTACACCGGCATGTTTTTTGAAGAATACAATTACGATTTGATAGTTTTTACTATTTATTAGTACGCCTCGTTTGTAGAAATTTTTTATCAAATTTCTTTATAAGATACTATAAAATATATAATTAACGCTTTGTGTCTATAATTATTATCACTTAAGAACAGTCGTTGTTATTGTATGCAATTATTAATTCATTAACATTTATTATTCATTATTTTACATGTTTCTAAGACCTCATTTTTTTTTTTACTTGGATATTTATATTGATGCGTACTGATCGCCTTTTACATATTTTCGTCTCGTCATTTATTTTATTCATAATTTGAATGATTTAGTATGATATTATAAATATTAAAATTGAATAAATTTATATATTGTACGTATTCAAAATTAACTGTGCTGCTCATACAATTATCTACTATATATAGAGTAAAAACAAAGTGTTAATTTAAAAATAAAGGAAAAATAGGGATACTAAATCTATAACAGTTTAAAGAACAAACTGAATAAATAAATAACTACACTCATAAAACTATCACAATCAGACTGAATTTTTAGTAATTAAAAGTAAAAGATTAATATCTCATAATAGCTTGTATAAATTACCTTTTTGATAATATAATCAAATAGATTTTTTTGTAACATATAAAATACATATTATTCCCCATGGAATTTAAATATAATAAATTTTGTGTACGCTTCATTTTATAATAGTTGTAATTTGGAATAATGGTCGCCATTCATTTGTATTATAATTAACTTTAAAAAAAAAAGTAATACTCTTACAATATGCGATATAAAAAGTAACCAGAACCTTGCTAACATTATTTTTGTTATCAAAACATTTTTGGAATTATAATAAAAGACCAAATTTGTGAATAGTAAAATAAATGCGTTGCATCATAGTTGATAGTGTTCGACTGTCGAAGGTTCGAAACCAACTTGCGATATAGAAATTTATTCATCATTAGAAGTTACCCACGGCTTCGCCCGTGTAGTTATTTTTTATAATATAATATTGCTCTCTTTTTTTTAACTCTCTCTCTCTCTATATATATATATATATATATATATATATATATATATATATATATATATATATATATATATATATATATTTCGGTCACGCTCCTAACGCAACAAAACTTGGTTTGTATTGCGAGGGTTAGTAGTGAAGGTACATTCGAACCAGAAAACGTGTTAAATTTTAAACGATTTGACAGATACCGCTGTCTCCTCCTACTTTTTGAAATTTTCAATTATTGTAATTTCTGTCCTATTTGAGATATCAATGTGAATCAAAGCTTAGAACGAATCCGGTAATATAGGCTATAATTTGTGCGAATTTTATTATTATTGCTTCGATAGTTTTCGAGTTAAATCGGTCAAACAGACAAAAATTTAAAAAAAATAGATTTTCTGTTTATGTATGATAAAAATAGTCCAATGTAGTGATTATAACGAAAATATTTGCAATGACAGACAGACACTAATATAGATTACGTAATTCCCCTACACAATACATCATATATGCGCATCATTATTGCGTTGGATGTTAGTCCATTTTGTATGTAAAAATAAATGTACAATGGCCTGTGAGAGGACGTTTATCAATGAAAAATATAATGATGATGATGATGATGATGAAAGTAAATGTTATTACATAAAAACTAAATACAAAATTACAACATATAACATGTGTTTCTGAATAGGGTAAAACTAAAGGATAGTTTTATTCCCAAAACACATCCGTTCAACATATAAACCTATACTTACATACAATATAAAATATTAAAAAAAAAAAAACCAATCTACACATGTTCCAGTAATGAGTTATTCCTTTTCGAAAATAATATTTTGCTTGGGATTGATACAGCTGAAATACATAATTATTTTAATGTAATGAATACAGTTCATTTTGTCCGAAATCCTAATGGATTATTTTTTCTTTTACCATACTATAATTCTAAATATTGTGGAATAGAAAAAGCTGATATTGCGATGGGTGTAATTTTTGTGTTTAGATTTTTTAATTTTTGATGTTTAGATTTTTTTGAAAGTAAATATGTAATTGGGACTAAATAATTAGGTCATAATTGTTAACTTGTGCTGGAGTATTTTAAATTTAAAAAGTATGTATCTAATTGACACTAATTCCTGAAATATTCTAAAAACCATTCCTACTGATTTTAATTGTAAAAGATCTTAACTGTATGTTTTTTTTTTACTTAGTTATTCTGACTTACTTCTTGATTAGTTAGATCTTCATAATTTTCCTTGTCGTACAATTTAATTTATTGTTTCTTCCTAGTGGGAATTAAAGTTCTAATGGCTTTAATTACGTACATCTTAAACTATTTATCAATTTAACGTCATTTCACGTGAAATATCCACCCAAAACCGATTTCATCCTATTTATCCGAATATTTACCTGGCTAATTTGCGTTAAAATCTACTAAGCAATAAATATCAAGTCAAATATAGTGTAGATAAAAATATCTAATAAAAAAATATTGTTATTTTGATGTATTGTTTTATAAAATGAGGCTTAATGTTTTTTTTTTTTTTTTTTTTTTAAAGCGGGAGGGGGAAAATCTTCATAAGACACTGATACATAAGAATTTTGTTTTTATTGCTGCAGTGCACATAGATGCACTACAAGGGAACCAAAATCAGCGTGTGGGATTTTTACCCACTAAAAACCCCCTCCCTCTAATAAAAAAAATGGAGTTAAAGTAGAGAAATGGAGGTCCCAACACAAACGAAGAGACCTCCACACTTAAAATTAACTTATTGTGATGGAAGAAGGGATGAGAATACATAGTCCCTTCTACCATCAAGTAAATAGTATTGAGTTTGTACAAAAGATTAATTAAAAAATAAAAACATTAAGTAAAAGAAAAAATATTAAAAAAAGCAAAAGAAAAAATATTAAAAAAAGCAAAAAGAAATAGACTTATCTTAAAAGGTTAATGTTAGTGTTGCAGTTAAAAATCATATTTTAAACAAAGTAATAGATGACACTGAATTTAATTCATTTATTTTTATGTAGTAATCATAGTGGGAATTTTGTGACCCGAAAAAATACAATAAACATTAAAAAAAATATAGATAATGAAAATAAATTTTCTAGTGTATACACCTTCAAACCGTGTTTGAATTAACGGATATCAATTTACATCCCTTGAGTTTTTTCATTTGTTCCAGAAAATTGTGTCACGTTTATTCAAAATGACGGATAAATACTTTTTTTTTTAAAGTACGTGAATTATAAAATTAATACCTGGATCACTGTACAATCCATTAAATCCGAATATTCTAAAATCCAGAGAGATGGATGTGTACAGTGAAGATGAAGCCGAATAATTTTTGCAGGTTAGTATACGAAAATTTCGGCTCATTCCTAGAATACTTGTACAAATCAGAATTTTTGCTTTACAACTATCATTAATGATTTTTTTAAATTTTGGACGCCCTCTTAGAAAAGAGGAAAATACCATAGCTGAAATGTTTTATTTACTTGAGAATATACTGTTACATAAATACTGTAAATTTGTGTATGATAGTATGTTTTATGAATAAAACATGGTTAATATCCGTGCAGATAATTTAGAAGCGACGCTTATACCAGAATGTAGAATGATTTTTTATATATATTTCTCATTTGGAATATATATTTATGTTCACGTATTAATAAATTGAAGTACTTGATATAATTTAACTATTCATAATTAATAATTATTTAGTGTTATTTTGTAATTTACAATTCTATTATATGTACGCAGTTTATATACATGCTTCAATTAAGAATTGTAATTTAGTTTTTTTGATCAATTATAATATTTTAATCGTTCAGTTTTGCGGCAAAGTTATAAATAATTGTAAGTGATTAGTATTAATATAGTGTAATATTTGGTGTATATTTAATTTCGAATAATTTATTAATATACAGGATACATCAACATTTGAAAAATTGTTCCTTTGTATGATACCAATGAAAATTGTAGATAAAATAATATTATTGATAACATCGTTTTTATCGCAGCGCGGAGGGCACGATTTTCATACCTGATGGAATGGATTACCAGTACGTTATTTATCAAATAAATTAAAAGTTCGTAATTGTTTAAAAGATCGATTATTTAATTAAATTGTAGCTCACTGTTTTGTATATTATTGTTTTTGTTTCAGACTTATTAGATTTGAATCTTATAAATAAAGAACATGTCAATCGGTACTATAACTTAATTTTTACTGTGATAGAATATTTTGTAAGTATGTTACTAATTTTAAAAATGAAAAATACAATCTTGGATACAATATCAGTTTCTGTGTTTTTTTTTCTAATTTTAGCCTAAGCCATTTTATTATTTGTTATATGTATTCACAGAACCGGATGATGTGCAACGATGGCGAAAAATGAAATGCTGGAAACTTATTGGAAGGCTCGGTGAGCAAGGATAAACTGCCTTAGAGATTATAGTTGCTACTTTTTGTTCAATGCATGTTTACGTAATTTCAGTAATTCTTGTTCTTGATATTGGTTGCACCATTTAAAGTCATAATATATATATTGGAAAGTAGTAGAGCGTTTTAGAATAGCAATAGTTGTAAGAAATATTAAATATGAATTTTTGATGTGGTCGTACATAACCTGTGTTATATTTAAATATATTAAATTCCATTTTCGATATAAACTTCATCGAACTATCACGTTTGCACATTTGTTGAAATGATGCTATCTGTATTTTCATATAAATGAACATTTTCTGAATTGTTTCACGTATGAAGTATATTTTCTTTTATGATTTCTAAATTAAATTGTTAACGATGAACGCATCTAACGTATGTTGACTAATCGGAGTATCTTCTTCTTTGGTCGAATAACCTCGGAGGGCGATGTAATTATTCTTCGCCACTGTTCCCGATTTTTCCCTTGATGACAGCACATTTGCAGGCCACGCCTGTTGTTTTTGAATCGCTCTTACCCAGCGTGTTGGCAGTCGACCCCTTGACCTACCATCAACCTTCGTTTATATTGAACGTTTTATACCATTTTCCTTTCATATAAAATTACCGAAATATTTCATCCTTCTAATCAAAAATTGGATTCAATTAACACGTGATATCTTCATGCAAATAATCCTTACTCTGAAATCATTGCCATGTACAGGATAGTATAAAGAACCTAATAATCAACTTCACTTAATAATTATTTTATACGCAAATTTTACTAACATAATTTTTTCAAAGCATCGCATATCTTGATATTCAAATATTAACTGATTAGTATATGTAGTGTACTGAATTAAAAGTAATAATGATCGTAAATTAGATTTTATGCATATTTTGTTAAATTCGGTTTTTAAATACGTTAGTTATATTATCTTGTGTAACGAACTTCTGATGATATTATGTATGTTAAGTGTACAAGAGTTATGTTGTTGAACATTGAACATATTTTTAAGTAAATCGTAATCTAATTTCTTTACCATTACCTTTGCAGTTTATTTTAAAAATATGAACCGAATTTGGTGAAGAGTACCATTACACCTCGGGTGAACTTTACACCATTTGTATACAACAATAAATTTTATAAAAATCTAAGATCTCCTAAAAATATCGCTGATAGAAATTTGGTCGATTCTTCCGATGAGTGCAAAGTTACACTTTCTTCTCACGTAAGTTATTTATATTTTCGATTTGTAGTATAGTGACAAATTTTAAAATATCAATTTTTTTATCGGTTGAAAATGTACATGACGTTGCTTTTAAATGTGATTGCATAAAATACGCACAAAATTTATGCGTGAGTTGTTATTTTGTTATTGTTAATGTAGTACTTGAATCTAATGAAATCAAATGGAAAATATCAAGTTTTACATTAAAAAATAACAGAGTTTTGTCAAATATCTTTCCTATGATTATTAAATATTGAATGTGATAGACTTGAATTTGGTGGTTCTTATATTTTAATGTTTCGAAGGTCCTTATAATATTATTTGAACGAAAATGTACACTATAAAGTTACTTATATTCGTTAGTATCAACATGTCTAAGCATAAATTTTTATGATTTTAATTTTCTAACATAATGATTTATTATACTTTTGCAATTAAAAAGGTCTGTATGGTTGTATTTTGAAAGTTTTTATTTTTATTTTTTTTAAATATATCTCGTTATAGTTTTCTCCTTGAAGAATTTCGAAGTTAACTATTTAAGACAGTTTAATGTTTTTTAATATAATGTTAACTCTGTTACTTCCAGCCGAAGAAGATGAAATTGATGTGGTTCCTTACTATAGGTTACACAGATATAAACACGTAATGTCTTTACACGAATCGATTTAATTATTTAGTTTTAAAGTGTTACAGTTTCATTGAAGATTAACATTAACAACGAAATTACTGTAAATCGAATCTTTTTAAATTTGTTTCAAAAATAATGTACTTAATTTATTTTATACTGTTACAAAGAATGTAGTGTTTGATATTAAAACGGGAAAAATAAGGATATTATTAAAAAATATGTTTATTTATGCTCAAAACTTTTCGAATATGACGTTACTGCTAATATATAAAATATGCAAATTCTTTGGATATTTGAAGTAAGAACGCGGTGTATACGAATTAGCGGACATAGACGAAAGGTCGGCCAGTAATCCGATGAACACGACAAATATGTCGACGATTATAAATATCTGACATAGTAGACTTAGTAATATCAAATTTAACATTTTCGTGCAAACATTACGTGAATAATTTTTATTTTTGAAATTATTAATTAAAATTACGTAAAAATAAATCATTCTACGTTTATGATTTCTGGATGTTCTACACTGAGAGACGTTATAAAATGTCCTACTGCGCCACCATTTATACGAAAGTATGTGTTCATCTACAGTGATACTAATTAATCGAATTGGTGGCTTACTTAGCTTTAAAATTTGTATCTGTTGAGATTAGTACGTTTGTTTTGTTTTAAACGGTCTGTCCAACGTCAGTTTGAGGTTCCTTTCTGTTTATTCAACCCATATTTTTTCTATTTACCTCGTCTTTTTTGTTCTTTATTCATCAGATACGGTGTTCGCAAATTTTCCAAGTATTTAGTTTATCTAAAACTACTATATCAGTAATTGATTTTGCTGTCATTCTTTTCAGTAATTCTTATAAAATCCTTTTCGATGGTCTGTTCATATAGTTTTTCTCGTCTACCAATATCACAATCGTAGACAAATATACGCATTTTGTAATGATATTAAACTTAAACTTCTTTAGAGGCATCAAATTCACTTTGTAAACAAGCTGTGCATATTTTACTTATAAACACTCCGCATGCGTGATAAATCGGTTAACAGCTGGAAACTTCTCTATCTAACATATTCGTCTCCAAAGTTTCATATTTTTCAAATTAGATATCAGTTTAATTTATGTAATATTAACATAATTCCAATAGTTTGAAAAAACATTTTTTCTACATTATATTTACGTACAATTTTCTTTCATATTCTCATTCTTCAATATAATTTTAATTTGTCTCTGCTTAAAAAAGATATTTTTGTATTTTTCTTATAAGGATGTTTATTATTTTTGTTAAAACAGTTATCACGTGTTAATATTTATTGTTAGATACTACAACAGCGTGAAGAAGTTCGTATGTTCTATTGAACAAAATTTAATCTGTGACGGATTTTGATAGTGCGTTGATATACCAAGTCATGTTATGTTCCATCCGTATATGAGACATTTGACTGCGATCACTGCGTACAAAACAAAGGTAACAAATTGAAATTAACAAATTTATTTGAATATTTTGTTTGTTTATTTGTCCTTATTTTCTCTAACCCGTTATGTAATAGAGATTTTTTTTTCATACAATCTATCCTAAGTGGATAATGAATTGAATATTAATAGAACGCTGTCCAACGACAGCTATTCTTTATTTGATGAACATTAGTTAAGAGCGGCTACATATCTCCACTTGCGTAAGTCTTTTCAGACGTTGAAAATGAACGCTGTTATCCTTGAGATCGGCTGCCTGTGGATTTACCATGGTGCTGTAATCGCTGGATATATCTCTCACTGTGGATTTTGAGAGTTTCCTTTGCAGTTGGCATGTGAAGGTCCTTATGAAGATCGTCATTACGAATATACCACGGGACATCCACAATGCTGCGCAAGACCTTTGCCTGAAAACGCTGAAGTATTTTTATTCGCGAATCGCTAGCCGTTCTCCAGATTTCTATTCCGTAGATCCATATTGGTTTTAGAATGACTTTATATAGTAGAAGTTTATTTTCTACAGACAGTGATAAGTCTTTATTCATCAACCAGCTCATACTTCTTAGTTTCTCAGATACAGTTGTTTTTCGTTTGGCCAGAATATGATCTTTCCAAGTGAAACGTTGATCTAAATGCAGAACTAAATATTTTATTTTATTTACTGTTGGAATCGCTCTTCCATTTAACTGGATCATCATATTTGCAAATTTTTTATTTAATGTAAAAAGGAGGTGATTAGACTTAGACTCATTAACTGTAATTTTCCATAGTTTCTCCAACTACAGAAGATGATTCTGGAGATGCGTGATAGCAACTGTTAGATTACAGTCAGTGGAGAATATCGCCGTATCGTCCGCAAACATGGCTGTAGTAGTGTATCTGTTTTCCGGAAAATCAGATGTATATATTTGGTATAATAACGGAGACCGAGTACATTGCCTTCAGGCACACCCGAGCGTATAGCGTATATTTGTGATCGAGCACCGTTTATATTCACTTGAAAGTATGTATCCGTTAAGTATGATTGCAATAGTGTATAGTACTGGTGTGGCAAGTCAAGTTTTAGCTTGTATAATATACCCGTATGTCGCACTCTGTCAAAAGCTTTCTCAATGTCGAGGAACACCGCAGGACAAAATTTTTTGTTTTCCAAATTACTGTTGATTAAGTTAGCTATTCGATGAGTTTACTGTGCTGTGTTTGTTTCTGAAACCAAATTGCCAATCAGGTATTACATTTTTATCATCAAGAATTGATTTTATTCTTTTCAAAATTCGTTTTTCAAGCAATTTTGGACGGTAGTAGGCTGATGGGTCTGTATGATGTGACCAGTTCTTGCGGTTTGCCTGGCTTCTGCAGCATAATTATAGATGCGAATTTCCACTGGATAGGGTAGTGACCAGTACGGAGAATCGCGTTAAAAATATATGTTAGGAGGACTATTGCTTTCCGTGGCAAGTTTAAGCATTACTGAGGTTATCAAATCATAACCGGGTGATTTTTTTAGTTGAAGCTGTTTTTGTATACATGATTTTACTACCATTGGTCATACAGAATTGATAGGTGAGTACATCTGTAATGGTGTTTTCAAATAGTTGTAGATATTTTCCTCTTCGAGGGTTAATGTGTTGTAATTATCGTGATAAAAAATTTTGCAGAGGTATTTACCGAATGCCTCCGCTTTTTCTTTATCTGCTCTTGCTGCCCATTGGTGGTTTTCCATTATAATTGGTGGACACTGAGGTACATGATTCCTCTTTATATTCTTAATAGCCCTCCATCAAGAATAATCTGTATCTGTCGTTGGTGTAAGATTTGTTAGATATTCATGAAAAACTTCATTTTTCATGTTCATTTTTTTTTTTTGTCATTTTGTTCAGTGCATTTTTATTTACTGGGGTTCTATCATATTGCCAAACTATTCTTAGTCGCCGTTTTTCTGCAACCATGTCTTTTACCATTTTCGGATGACTTGTTGTTTTTCTATCTGACTTATTTATCGGAGTAGCTAAACATGCCGATTTGTGAATACATTTAATAAAGTGTTCCACACCCATCTCGATGTCTTCTTCAGTTTTTAACGGAATACTGAGATCGATTTCACTTTCAGCCATCTGCTGAAAAACATGCCAATTAGTTTTCTTGTTTGTTAATTTTGGTGTAATGGGGATCTGTATCACTGTGCTGCTGAGGCTTAATATTTTTGGTGAGTGATCAGAAGTTCCGTCCATGGACGAATCAACTAATGTCTGACTCAGATTAATTGCATTTCTGACGAAGAAATCCAACAAATCAGGAAGTTTATTTATATCACTTGGCCAGTATGACGGTTTTCCGCCTGACAAGCACTGATATTTATTTTTCAATAGACACGAATATAACTGTCTTCTTCTTGGTGTTGTTAAGCGAGAGCCAAATGATGTATGTTTGGCATTGAAATCTCCGCCAACTATGAATTTAATTGCAAGACTTTTAAAGTACTCGTCAAAATGTTCTTCCTTAATGTTGTGCCTAGAGGGACAATAAACCGATGACACTGCAATATGGCCTAAAGTTGTTTCAATGGTTACAGTGGTTGCCTGTAGATATGCTTTAGTAAAGTTGGTTATTGCATAGTGCTTCATTGATGTTTTTATTATAACAGCCGTACCTCCGTGTGCTTTACCATCTGGATGTTGAGTATGGTAGACTGTATAACGCGGTATTTTAATATAGCTCTTGTTTGTAAAGTGTTATTCAGATATCAACAGAATATCAGTTTTGTTACTTATAATAAATGCCTCAACTTCATGACAATACTGTGCCAATCCGTTTATGTTCCACGTAGCTATTCTTAATAGGCTATTCATTTAGAAACAAATTCATTTATGACTGTTGATAATAAATTCATTATCATGCTGTTTTGTTGTATTAATTGGCTAAACATGCTTTTAAATTCCAGCAGTATTTCTTCGAGTTGATTGTTAATACTATTATTCTGATCGTTATTATTTGACGTTGCTTGAAGCGTGGTTTGTTTTCTTGTTGAGTCTAATAAAACAGTGTTAAAAGAACGTTTAAAATTATTTTTAGGTTTTCTCAAATTTTCTATATTGAATGTTTGTGGGAAATCTGCAGCAGTTGGTTCAAAGTTATGTATATCATTTTTATTTTGATATGGTTTATTGTGATCTTTGTTCCTTTTATGTAACAATTCTCTGTATACTTTGTAATTTGCCCTCACAGTGTATACATTTCGCCGGTTCATTCATTAATTTAGCACAGTTCTTAGTGTCATGCTGTCCACCACACTTAATACAAATGAATGGCAGCGCACAATACGCTTTGATATTGCCAAACATTTGGCATCGGGTACACTGTATTATTTCTTTATTCTTATGCGGAGGTCCCACCTTTATTTTCATATTCAGTAGGTACTGCATATCATATATCTGTTTATTGTTATCGTTAGGTTCGAGATATACAAAGAAAACATTGGTAAAGGTTGTTTGGTTTTTTGTCGCATATTTATTATGTTTCTTGTTATAAATCCCTGTTTGTTTAACGCTTCTTTGATTTCCGCTAGCGGCATAATATGGCGTATATTTGTAATAAGGGCACGATACGCTCGTTCCTCTTTTAATTGATAAGTATGATAAATTATATGGTTTTCTTTCAAATATCTGATGACTTTTCGATAACTGTCTGCATTGTTAACTTTTAACTTATTTTTTTGTCATTTAAGACCTGACAAGTGAATTCAACTTTGTTTATGATGGAAGAGATACACTGTTCCGTAATAATTGATTACCTCGTACAAGAATAAGGGGGGTGGCTTTGGACTTCTTGTTAAGTTCTTGTTTGCATATTCGACATATGAATGTCACTGTCAGGAAGATTTCTTAAAGGCCAAAATATATTTCCTTTTACTTCTATATCAGAAGAAGTTTCAGGAGTTTGTACTCGAGTGCGTTTTCTGGGTGGTATTTGCCATGAATTTGTTGTTTGTTTAAATGTAATAAGGGGAACCGTTTTATGTGATTTTGAATTAATGTGCGTAGATTGGCATGTCGGGTCCGTTACCTGTGTTGTTTGCTCGTTATCAACATTCATGTTGACACTACTAGAACCATTATGCGCAATATTATTCAGTGAATTCATTTTATTAATTCCTTTCATATTCGTAATATCGATATTTGAGGTGATATTATCGCTGCTGTTGCCAGCAGAATATTTATTATTATTATTATTATTATTACTATTTTTACTGTTAGTATTGGTAATGTTAACATTTGCGACCGCGGCGGTACAACTCGACGAAGATGCGACGGCATCATTCGTCTTTGTCATATTAAGCCGTGTCGCTTATACGTTACAATACAATGTAATAAAGATAAGATTTCTTCTTCTTCTTTTTTCGTTGATAACCGTGCCGTGTACTGCTACTAAGGCCAGAGGCACGGGAGGAATTTATATTAACGGGTAGATTGTGGATAAATGAAGGAAGACAAGGAGTCTAGATTCGGATGTAGGAGAATGCTGTAAAATATTTGGGAGAGAGTTTGGAAGGTTTGCGATTGTACGTTCGGAGGAATATAACGGACAGGTAATAAGCAAGTGAGGAATAGTTAAAGGAATATTGCATGCGGTACATTTCGGTTGGTCACTATTAGTAAATAAGTGCTTGTGAGTAAGCAGTGTGTGGCCTGAGCGTACACGGCACAGGACTACTTCGTTTCTCCTGTTTGAGTTTTGACATGTAGTTGACTTTATCCAGTTGACGTTGTATTGCTGCAGGTTTGAAAGTCCTTAATTTAGATCGTATGGTGTGAACGAAGTCCTTCGTTGGAATTGGTATAGCGGGAATAGGTGATATTAGACACGCTTCTTTTGCGGCTGCATCTGCACTGTCGTTTGATCCCACACCGTTATGCCCTGGAATCCAGAGGAGAATAATTTTTCCGGTAAACTCTGATGCGTTGGCTAAGATGGATTTGGCCAAAGGATGTTGGTGGTGTGATCTGTTTTGGAGACTTTTAATGGAGCTCAAGGAATCGGTGCAGATAACAGCATTGTTTTTTAGTTCTTCAATAACCACATCGACGGTAATTGAATCTATTCTATAGAATATGAATTATAATTGAAACGAACTTACCGATCAGCTGGCTGCGATAATAACTATTCATTGCGATTTAGACAAAACGCGATAACACAACCGATAAACTCGACGAGAGCGTAATGAATCAATAGAGAAAAATGGATGGAAAATTGATATCGGGAATGAAAATCGATATTTTAATTTTTTTAATGTGTGAAAACTGTTTGATTTAATATTTTTAAATTATATATAACTACATACAGCCTGCATATTATATTAAACTTGAAACTTAAATTTATAACGTACTTATGAAATATCTATAAATTAGGTTTTCCTTTATAAATGATTGTTTTATCTTTTATTAAACAAACTTTTTCTTGGTCGATAACGATATATTTTACTTTCGTTAGAAATCATGTTAATTTTATGGAATGTGATAGTTTTTGTTGAGATTATTCATTATTAAAGTATTTTTCATTATCTTAAATATAGCGGATACCATTTTACAAGAATGAGACAGGATTCATACCAGGCAAAGGTACTAGGAAGCAGATCATTAATGTAAGACAATTGATAGAAAATATTCGCGAGTTTAATATGACAATATACACGGGATTTATAGGCTTCGAAAAAGGGTTTGGCTTTAATTTGATATATATTAGAAAAGATGGGAACACCTGTGAATCTTGTATATTTAATAAAACAGTTATATGAAAGCAGATTGGTGGTTGTATATGTGAACAATATAAAGTTAAGAACTTTAAACTTGGTTTGACAAGGATGTCTACTGTCGTCACTGTTGTTTTATATATATATACGGAATATATTATGCGAAAATTGTTGAATGACTGGAACGATGGTATAGATGGTAAAAGAATTAATAATCTACGATATTACAAAGATCTGGAACGATACAGCGGTGACACTGAATACAAAGTTGAATTTATTAAATTTTCTAGTCTTTCCAATAGCTACTTATGCGTGCAGAACACGGTCCCTTGCTTCTGAGTATGGGTTTGAAAGCTGAACATGTGCTGTGAAGAATATCGTGGACGAACCGAAAACCTAATGAATATGTTTTCCAGAAGTTGAAAATACATAGGTGTTTACCAAACAGAATAGAAAAAAGTTTCTTGGTTTCTTCGGACATGTTGTGAGAGATATAACTACTCACTAGTAAAGTGAACGGGCGAAGAAAAAAGGAAGACCAGGAACCAGTTGAGTTGATCAGTTGAAATCGTTAATTGGCTTAAACATGCATGAAGCGTTGCTGTCTGCTCAGAACAAACCAACATGGAGATCAATAACATATGCAGATGTTTCTTAACATCACTACGCTGAAGGAAGAAAAAGAAATATATAAGTATATACATATATATAACCTAACTGTTCTTTTTAATTATTATTTGTTTATGTATCGTCTCCTACCTTATAAAAGCTAGATCTATTATTTGACTCAGAAAAATTATTAATATCATCGAGCATTTGAACATTGATCGATATTTGTATTCATTTGTAAGAAATTTGATTTTCGTAAAAAAAAAATGTAAGTTTTTCAAAATTTACAGAAATTTACAATATTCGTTATTTTCAAAGTTTTAATACTTTATAAAAATATAGATTACATTATTTTATATGTTTAACAAGTATAATTAGGCTGGTTTTTTAATTTGTTCTGTGTGAGAAAAAAAATTAAACGTATAAGGACTAACTGCCTATATATAAAAAATCATTTTTTATATGAAATATTTCTTGAAGATCCAATTATTTGTTTATAGGTATAATTGGCGAGTGCGCTGAAATCGCCAACACCTCACCTTGTTGATCTTTTTTGGTTGCTTGGATAATAATTTTAACGATAGTGTCGAAGAATCCGAAACAGATACAGATGCTGACACCAGTAGCTTAAATAATAATTTCCCACGTGAATAATTAATTATCGTGCGTTTGTTTTTAATACCATATATTTGTACGTGTAAATATAATCTTCTTCTTCTTTTGTCCAATTGACTGTTCTCAATCGTTGATAGCAACTATGGCGACAATTTCTTGATATAATTTTCGGTCTCTGGCCTTGTGAAACAATTCTTCTACCTCCATCGACGACCATTTTCGGATATTATCCAGCCAAGCAATCGTTCTTCTGCCTACTTTTCCCGTGATTATGGTTTGCGGCAGTACATATTTCGGGCCTCTTAATATGTGTCTACGCTGTTTTCCTTCGTTTGATCGCGTTTAACAATTTTTTATCTTTTTTCAATATGTCCAATACTTCGTTATTCTTCTTCTTTAATATGATACGACGGTAACGCCACATTTCGAATTATTTTAGCCTTCAGCGTCCATGTTTCGCAGCCATACAGCAACACTGGCCATACGTAGCATTTTAAAACTCTTGAGTCTTACTTCAGGAGATATTCCATGCGATGTTAATGTTTTTTTCATTTTTATAAATGTTACTCTTACCTGTCCTATCCTGCATTTAATTTCTTCATTTGAATCCCCGGCTTTGTTTAGCCATGCACCGACGTATCTTGTTCACTACTTTTAATTTCACATTACTTAGTATTATCTTTGGTTTACTTTCATCTACTGTCACCATTACTTTAGTATTCTTAGTATTAATTGTAATACCATATTTATCACCGGTTCTTTCTAATAATTTCAACAATATTCCAAAATCTTTCGCATAAATTTAATTAATTATTGGTGCAAATTTACTTTACAAACAAATTCACATCGTGCAGAACATAGACCACTGAACTAAGATTTAAACAGCGAGACAAATATGCTAATACCCTTTTTTTCCCTTACTTCAATTCTTGGCTGTCATTTATTTACATAAATAATTTTACAAATAATGTTCATACAGGTACCATACAAATAAATTTTTGATTTCCTGTATTTCCATTTTACAATATTATAAATAAATATACTTTTATATTCGTATCATCGCACTAAATAATTGAATTTTTCCTCTATAGCAAACTCATTAAATTCTTTAAGTCGGTTCGACACTAATTCTGTAACATTTTAAATATTAAATACATTATTTCTACGATTGCGTCCATTTATAATGTACGAAATATACGTCTTCTCTGTGTTAGTAATATTTAATCTGTATAGGTATACTTTGAAAATCGCGTGTCCGGATATGAAATGCACATTGAAATTTGTCACAAATTCCTTATTGTTTATTTTTTCTACAATGTTAAGAAAGTATTGCTTCCCAGTCCTATTGTAACTGCCCCGTAGTTTGGCATTTGTTCATATAGTGTTCCTTTAGTTTTACTTTAAACTGTTTTACATTAAGTACTTTGTTATCATATATGTACCACGGATTGCTATATGTTACTTTACTGAAATTACGATTTATTTCTATTTTATTTTTAATGGCAACAAACAAGTCTATCTGTTTTAGTATTTCATATTTAATGGGTCAAAATATCTGCAACAGCTATAGCTGCCAAATAGTTAAGCTAATACCCGTGTTAGACAGTTTAAGAAAAAATATTTTTCTGTCAAAAATAACTATTAAGTTTAAAATAGTAATTATTTGCAAATTCACTTTTTACTCACAACCGGACAGACTGTGAAAATTATGATCATTCTCGAACTTAATCACATGGTTTAGTATACTAAATTCAATTAATATAATATAATGTAATTAATTCTGTTAAAAGGTTATCATTACATATAGCTACTACTATAAAGTTAATCTATTTTATTTTTGTCAAATTATTACATTTGTAATCGATCTGATGATGACCCATTTACGTGCCGTATACTGCTACGGAGCCAGAGGCACGGACACGTAAGCTATAGTTGTTGAAATAGGCCGGTTGCACGTAGGAACGCTACTGTTGGACCGGCTGCAAAAATCGTTGCAATGCTTCATTGCGAATATCGTATTCATGGGCTTTCATTGTGGAGATGCGCTGCCAAATCTAACAGGAATCTTGTGCAGAAACAGCAGAACATCATTTTACGCGCAATTGTGGATGCCTATCGGTACTCGCGAAATGAAGACATTCATAAGGATTTACATATGAAGTTTATCGATGACGTTATACAAGAGTTTACTGTAGCGCATAAAAAGCGATTAAGCATGTAAATACAGAAGCTCCGTCAAGTTGTAGATATTAAAAACGATGTCAGACGACTTAAACATCGTCATCCAACTGAACTTAATAACATCACTAACTTAGTAATTCAAGTTCTACTCGCTGGAGTATAACCCCATACATGTTCACCTGCATCACCTCATACATGTTCACCTGTATCACCTCATACATGTTCACCCGTATAACCTCACACATGTTCACCTATATAACCCCATACATGTTATTTAATATATTTTATTAAAAAAATTAGATGAGTTGTATTGCAATTAAGATTTTAGTCATCCTCACGTGTGTTGCAATATTGTTTGGATAGAATATAAGTAATGTTTGAAAAACGATGATAATATTTCAGCTTGTATAGGTAATAATAGTGTTTTACTTTTCAACATGAAGCCGGAAGAGGTATGTTAAAATAGCAAAAAAAAAAAAAAAAACTGAAAAATGAATTTATTGTTTAGTAACTAATAAATTATAAAAAATATAACCAACATTGACTTAATGTAAACATTTATTTGTGCTAAGTGATAGAATGATTTTGTTTACAGGCGAGTTTTTTCAATCAATACCCTAAACTCACGTATCAGTGTTCTTCGAAGATATACCTGCGATTATTTACACACAACCTTTTTCGACATAATTTAATATTTACAAAACAGCGTTCAAAAATAATTCACTCTTTAGAAAGAAATAATCGGAAATACATTATTACTACCTACCTGAGGTCGATTTTTTTCATCTCTCTGTATTGAAAAGATCACAAAAAGTTTACACAATTTTACAAAAAATAACAATGTGTCAGAATTATTTATTTATTTTATAAATCCCGCATATAGAGCTGTAAGCTATGAACCGGTAAATGTTAATTCTTATCATTTTCGTAAATAGATCAACATTAACATCAACAATACGCAAAATAAACGTATATATTTTTCCTTAAATACATTTTACACAACCAGCTAACCTGCAGGCTATCAAGCAGTTGATATTTGATAGATGACGTGTGAACGAAAGAAACTCTGGGTAGTTTTATCACCCCCCCTAAACAGTTAAAAACATCAGTGGGTTTAACACCGGTCTAATCAACCTCTTCCAAGTTATCGAGCATGTTTATTGCCAAAAGATTTTTCCAACCTTATTAAATAGCGTTGGGCACTTTTCTCGACCTTCTCGAGAACAGTATTTACATGTAAGTCACGTTGTTATTGGTTTGATTCTGAAATATTTGTATTATATCTACGTTGCTAGGTTTCGTACACGGCTGAATATTGCGCACACTTTTAAAGAAAGTTCTATAAACCGATAACGTGTAATTTTTTCCCCGCGATATAAGGAATATTTTTTTTTTTGTTATATCGTCAAAAATTACTTTATTCTTGCAATATAACCGACACCCTGTATAAAACGTACGAAATCCATATTTAAAGAGTAAATATCTCGCGAATTTGAAAATATAACGATCGAAATAAAAATTAACGTTCGTTATATTGATAACAAAAAGTATAAATCCGAATAAAGCTTTGAAAGAAAAATGAAAAACCCCGATAACACGTTTTAAATGAATTAATAAAAAAGTATACGTCCGCTTTAACGAAAATATAAAAAAGAAGAAATTTATTCCACAGTGTCCGACGAAAGATTATCGTCGTTACTAGATAATTGCAATTGCTCTTGTATTTCGGACGAATTAGCAGCAGCGCTAGTAGAAGCGACGTTAGTTCGTTCGTACTCTTGGACGAATTCATTCATTTCGTCTACGCTAAATTCTAAATTTCCGGTTGCTAATCGGTCAACGAATCGTTGTAAAGAGGTCGGAACTAACGATTTTAACGTGTTCACATCCTGTTCGCTACACTGTCCTTTATCCAAGCCGGATAGAACGCCCATTTTTTTAAACAATTCTATATCGTCCTGAACTTCGAATTTATCGTCGAAATTTAACAAATATTCCGATTTATCCTGCGATATGTGACATTCGATCGAAGTATTTTTATCGGTCGTTACCAATACGAACGGAACGTGTAAACGAGACGATTCCGGTAACGGACCGTTAGATTGTTCGGTTTTTCTATTATGCTCGGCTAGACGTTTGTAACATATCTGATGTAAAATAAGCTCGTACAATTGTTTCAATTTATCCTTCACGTTTTCCATATATTTCTTTCGTCTATTGATCAATTGTAAACATTCCTGTAACGAATTCGTCGGCAGACCGATCCAACGGATTTCTTTGCGTTCTTTCGAAATTATATTCATCGCCATCAATACGTTCAAAGCGTCGTATACGCGTCGGCGTATATTCTTTTGATCGTACTGCGCTCCGACGTACATCGTATTGGACGGATTAGTAAATTCTTCCACCAATTCGTCGGCTACTTCGTTATAGGAGGTCGTTCCTTTTTCGCGAACTTTTTCGCAAACTTTCATCGAAAAATGTCTTAATCCTTTACCGGTTTTTTCTACGCGACGACGTTTACCCGAATTTTTCGTACTGCGTTTAGACGACTGTAACGATTTCGAACCTAATTGTTTGTAACCGGTTTTACTGATACGGCGTTTATTCTTATTCGTTTGAACGCTACTACTACTATTACTACCGCTCCCAGCTCCACCGTCGGTCAAAACACTACTGCTACTATCGTCGTCAATACTGCTGACATCGTCGTCGCTATTACCTTCTTCTAACATGTCGGCCGATAAATTAATATCGTCGATATTCAATTGTTCTTCGTCCGTTGACGAATCGTCCGAACACTGATTATACTCTTCGGAACTGATTACTTTTAAAACTCCGACGTTTTGTTGTTGTTTAGACGCGGATGGACCGGCTACTACGTTTACACTTTCGTTATTACCTTTACCGCTGCCGGTAGCGATTTGTTCGTTTGTAATAGGTCGAACTCGGACAACGGTTAAACCAGCGGACGATGTTCCCGCGTTATTGGCAGATTCGTTGGCGCGATCGGAACTAGAAATTTTTTTGATAACGCAATTACCGGTATTCGACATAATATACGTTGGAAAATTTTGTTATCTGAAACGATTAATTTATTCATTATAAACAAAGTACTAAGATCAATAATATGAAAGAAAACATTTATCGAATATTAAAATAACCCGTGTCGGATAATATGTGACTTTACGAGCTTATGACACATTTGATATGGAAATTTAATTGCCCATCGCATCGTCCGAGTATTGTACTTCTTTTACCCACCTAACTTGCTTATTTGTAGTAATTTTTTAATCGTTTTCTCGAAAAAAAAAAAAAATATATATTGCCCTAATTTTTTAACTTTCAACTTTTTAATAATATTTGAAAATAGTGTTTACAGCTTTTTATAAGCGAGTATATATAATGTCCGTCCCGTATGAAGTGCAATATAATAATAAGTCATCCGTGTACAGTACCATCAAACACGAAAGGTAATTTCGGAATATCATTTAATTATAAACTCAGATATTTGGCCGAGGACGCTTCCTTGTGGGATTCCGGCGGTGAATGTTTTAGTTGAGCAGTCGTTTAAAAAGTTAGTCACGTAGAATGTTCGATTAATAAGCGCTAGTACCGAAATTTAATCATTTTGTATAACACACCATTATGCCAACATGTATCAAAAGCTTTTTCAAAGTCGATTAGGAACATAACAGAGTAATTGAAGTTATCGCTAACAAAGTCAGATATTTTGGATATTTGATGCGTTGTAGAATAATCTGAATCCGAATTATTCATCTCGTAAAAAATTTTGTCTCAAGTTTGATGACTTTCTCGACAAGTTCACTTAAATTACTAAGCAAACTTGTAGGACTTATGTTATTAACATTATTGCTATCTTTGCTATGGCAAAACTAATCAACGATGCAGGAAAACGCGAAATTCTGATCGTATGACTTATCAAGTTAGTAAAATGATAGCTTTACGCGAGATAAAGTATATCTGTAGCGCATTCATCGTGATACATCTTTTTATGTAATTTATTTTAGTTGTATATCTTAGTATAAATTATTCCTTCTTTTCCCTTCTAACATTTGAAAAAATTGTAAACAAATATTTTGTAAAAGTTAATTCGAAGAATACGACTTAAAAATATCATTACATTCCACCTTGATACAACACACAAGTACAACTTTCTGATTTATTTTAAAATTAAATTATTATTAATCAACATTCTGAATGTTGGTGTAGTTAGAATTATTCATACGGCGCCCTATACTTATAAACACCGGTTCCGTGAAAAGTAATCTAAATTCGCAGTAATATATTTTAAGATATTATTAAATCCCATTTTTAATCCGGATTAATTATAAAGTAAACTTATTCGAATATAATAACAATTTTATTTCGACGCATATATTACAAACAAATCTGTACTACGAAATTAACCTCAAAAAAATGAATTAAAAACGTATTCATTTAAATTTAAAAAAAAGAAAATACGAATCAAAGTACAACAGATATATAATTCCGAAGAACATAAGACAATTGATGCGTTTTTAGTTCAAGTATAATTAATAAATCAATAAAATCATTTCACAGAAAATAATTCATAAGTAACTCTATTACTAGTAACATTATTAATACAACGAATGCCTGGGAATTTCTAAATATAAGATAAACTTAAGTTCCAGTTCAAAAAGATCTAAATTACTATGTCGGATACCATAAGGTAATTTTACAAGACGTTCTATATTCTTAAGTTCTGGCCCAATAAATAAAATTGTTAATAACTAAAAAATACACAATATTTGAGGAAATAAACAATCTTTTACAAGTTACAGCGACGTACCTGCAATCAAATATTTTACGAGCAATATGACTATAGTCAATATTTTTCAAAAACTTTATACAAGAAAGTACTAACAATATATTAATAAAAACTCTCAACTTTAACAACTAAACTATCTAAAATTCTTAAAACCTTACGAAATTTATACCACCTCCAACAATACAAAATGGCGCCACACAGATCGAATAATGCGGGACAAGAGCCTCCTGACAATGGTATTATTGACTTGATACAAGCACGTTATAAGCGGCAGGGCTGAAAATAGCGTGCTTATAAAATATTTAGTATAAATAACAATTATTTGGTGTACTTTTTTTTTTAATAATTTTTAAAATAATGTTAGATTTTTCCTTCTAAAATTTAATTGAACACAGATAAAATTTAAAATTGCTATTTATTTGTTGAATATTTAATCAATTTCAAGTTGTATCGTCTCATTATATTTTTATGGAAATCCAGTTTGGATCTATATCTTGTTTCATAGAAAACTGACTTATTAGACATCCCTATTCCCTATACATTCTGCATTTTTTTGTACTCTGCAGTTTTTCTTAATCAGATATCTGCGAATCACATAGGCCAACCGCCAAATACGTTATATTACTTATTTTTTACTTAATTTGTTAATAAATAAATACATAATGGCTGATAGGGTGCTGGTGGGTTGATTCTTGATTGTCGGTTGATGCTTTTTTTTTTAAAAAAAGGCAACTTTCAAATTTCATTTCTTAACTGTTATCTAAAAGCTACTTCTGTTGATATTTTATATTTTCGAATAGATTTTTTTTATTATACACATACTTTAATGTTATTCATAGAAATTGAATAATGAAAAATAATTTTAAAGGAAAGCGATCAATTATTTCTAACCTTGTTACAGTTAAATTGAGACTAATGCTAAGTCGGTTTCAAAATTTCAAACAACACTTAAGTAATAATATTTCCAGTTATTTTTAAGAAAATATATTTATCCGTATGCCTTTTTCTCATTCAGCTTGTTTATATTTGATTCTCTACTTTGAATCACGTAAATATTTGTTAACGTTATTTACTAAAAATTTTTGCTTTTTAATTTTTTAATTGATTACCGTATGATTATTTTGCATTTTTGAAATGTATAATTTGTTTTTGAATATTTGCAAACATAATAGAGGAATCAGAGATAAAGTAGTTTCATCATTATATACGTACAATTTTATTGTGCAAATAAAAATACCAATCTCGCCAATGGAAACTAAAAAATCATGATAAAATTTCGAATTTCCAAGTAAAATAAAATATAAACGAAAGTAAATATAATTATTCAAACAACTTTTTAAACACTGCTTTTCTATCGTTTTTATATGTCGTTGATTAATGTTAACAGCAGTAAGCACTGTAAAAAAGGAAGTAAGCACTAAGCAGCAAATAAGCAGAAAGTAGAAAGCAATAGAATTTATTATATCTATTATTTAACCTGTTGTTCATGATTATATTACTTCTTGTCTATAACACTTGCTTTTTTTATACACTAGTCCGGCTTCGGTTTGTGGACAAAACGAAAGTTTGTTCTTAAGTTTGTACCAGCGCATGCATAGCAAAGGTCATAGTTAAAATGTTAAATGCTTCTATGTTATCTTTAAACCTGTAACTAACCATATAGCGTTTCCTCAAAAGTAATTAAGGAACAGATTATTAAATAACAACACATTACTAATCTGATAATAAATGTGCCGTATGTAGAGACCTCAATATACTTCCCCAGCTTCAGACATGATCCGATAATCTTCTGATTGTATATAACCTGCAATGATGTATTATTGTAGAAACAGAGTCAATGATAGCTTCCCAACGGTTGCTGATCTATTATAAGTTATTTTTATCTATACGTTTATGAGTTTAAATAATTTATTTTCAGTGCTGGAGATAAATGAGATCATATTTGTGATCTGATGAAATTTTAAACTGTTGGAATAAATTTCTTTACTTATATATTTCTGTGCGTCATTACTTGTAACTTTAATTTGAGAAATGAATTTGTTCTTTGACTATATTTATCTTCAAGTATTTGGATGCGTCGTTAAATCCGTATGAATCAATGTGCATTGACCATGTTCATAAAATTTTTGCTTGCATCGTTCCCATCAGAATTATATTGGAATTCGATGTAATGTTACATAGTTCAATATCATATATCCAAATTGGCTTTATTATAGTATTATAAAGCGACACTTTATTCTCCAATGAAAGTAAAATTAGCCAAATAAGTTTTTCAGTTTTAATCTGATGGGCGAGCCTTTGGCGACTATGTTCTTTTTCAGTCTCTAGTAAAGACGTAGATCAAAATATTTAAGCAGATTGCACACACACACATACACACACATACACACACAAAAAAGTTTAACACTCTATTACTCAAGTATAATCTGTCCCAAAGCAGAATACACTATGTATAACAGATCTCACATTATTGTCGAAGGTCTGAATGTTACCGCTTTGTTATTACAATATATATCAAAGTTTATCATGAAGCACTGGTCATCGAGTGTTGCCAGGCAATATCTGCCGGTTGCTTGATTCATATTTAAAGTTTTAACAACGATGTTTAATTTACATTAATATAATATTATCAGTATGAAGTCGTATTTTTCCTATAACGTTTTGTTAAGCCTGGATTGTGAAGCAACATGACTTCGTGTGGTGCAACCTGATAATCCTGAAAGAAAAGAACCAAAATGTGACAAGATACGTTTAATAGATTTTTCATCCATCACTTTTTAGTTATAAAACTTGTATCAAACATTTTTCATGCATTACTGACCATAAATAGTTTTAATGATTTTTTATTGTTGAAATTTCCCACTTACATAATCAATAAGTAAGGACACTCGCCCCTTTGTTGATAAGTTTAAAAATAGTTCTTTTACGTTTTTGTTTTTTTAGAACAGTTAAAAATGAAATCAAAATTATGGCATTTTAGATAACAATATTAATTATTTTAATTCGGCATCTACACCTATATCTTTAAAGTCTGGGATTTAAAATTTATCGTTGATTTGGTTAAAACATACGCTTAAAAAACAAACGTTTCTTTGTAATTTATTACATTTGCAAATATATACAGATTCTATAATAGAATTTCACATGCCACATTAAAAGACAAATATATATTCATGGCGTTTATGTAGGTATAGAGATAATGAAATTTGTTATTACATAGTACTTTATTACGGTGTGAGTATATTTCGTTACTTAATTTTGAAATTCTTAAACAGAGTTAACTATATTACAGTCCATAATATAACATTTGTTATACTACTCTGTTCATCTATTTCATGTGTAAATTTTTATTTTTTATTTCCTCGCTATTTTTCTAAATTAAATTTTTTTAAACCGACAAGATTATCATTATCTTGTATGTTATTAGTTGTAACTTGAAGTTATTATGTATTTAGTTATAATACATGTCTCATGTCTCTATTCAAAGAATAACTTAGGTTTTCTGTCGCTTCTTGACCAAGACATCATTCTGTTCTAGCAGCGTATATCATTTGTCTATTTCAATAATCATTTTGCACGATTAGCATTTTCTGTAAAAAAACATAATTTGGCTTATTTATTTTAATAAAAATTTATTATAAAACGACTATAATATTAAAGTAATAAGACTAAGTCTTTAGAGTATGAAAAATCAATTGAAAATATTTTTTAAATGAAAATTGAAATAAAAGGTAATTAATTTCGATTTTTGATGATCGCTGTGTTAAAAATATATTCTTTGTTTATTATAAAGTTGTATTTTTCATGCAGGAAATATTAAATAAAGCGAAGCCAGCATTTCATTTAGTTGGAGTTTGGTTGCTATTGCTACTTTGTTCCAGTAGTCTTCAATAACTGTGACATTCTGTAAGTTTGTTAGAAAATGTTTTGTGTTTTCCAATTTTTTTTAAAATTTGTGTTTTATTTATTGACTGCTTGATAGTGATTTTAATTTTCCACGATTTATATAAGTTGGTCAAATTGTTGCTTAGTAAGTTACGTTTATTTGAATGATAGTTGAGTAATCATATAACGTATTTATTTATCAATGTTAGATAACTCATTAAAGTAAAATTTATTCATAAATAAACCAGTTTTTTTCTAAATATAATAAAAGTGTTAATCAGAGAATTTACCTGTACATAAGATTTTACATTTGCCATGTTTGTGGTTATTGTTCTGGAGACAGATAATTTGATATAAAATGCCGTTTAGCGGAGAAAATGTTAGAGGAGCTCTCAATTGCAACTCTAAAAATGTTACTAACGTATCTCTTCCTCAAAAATCATCCAAGCAGATATTGAATGAATTATTTAATTCGCTGAATATTGAACCACCAACTTCTTCGGATTGTGAAGCCGAAGAAAATTCAGAAACAAATAGTGAATCCGATACTAGTTCAGTTCGTAAGAAGAGTAAGAAAAAGAAATACAAGAAGCATAAGAAAAGTAAGAGCGAAGATAAAACAAAAAAACATAAACGAAAATATAAGAAGAAGACTAAAAAATCTAAATCTCAGAAAATTAAAGATTATAAAATACATTCTAGCAGCAGTGACGTATCGACAGAGGATGATGAAGATATGCAGACTAATAATAAATTAGTGTATTCCAATATTCCGGAGAATGATTGTGTCGATACAATGAAAGTGGTGTCCCATAATTCTGATAAGCTGTTAATTAATGAAGATAAGTCACCCGTTATTTTAGGTGAGTTTTTAGACCTTTATTAATATTATTATAGTATCAATTGTTTTTATAAAATATTTGATCTATTTCTAAAAGACGTTGATCGTAAGTTTAATAGGTTAAAAATACGATATATAACGTTCATTTTGTGGTAGTTTGTATTTATATATGTGCGATGCGGCAGTTATCAACGTATTAATTTTTTATTAGCTAACGAGAAATTTACAAAAAAATTATTCATTAAATTATCCGTTCTTTAAAATATTATCCTAGTTGTCTTAATTTTTATGTTAGTTATGCGTCTTATATAAATAATGTACCGTTTAACAATGTTATCACATGCAAATAAAAGTATTAAGGAAGTGTAAACAATTTTGAACTGATAATTATTTTCATGAATAATGTACTACTATTTAGTGTATGAATTTAGCTTTTGTATTTAATTTAAATAATTTTATTATATCAACTTTTAGTTATTTATAACTGTTCAGTATAACTGTTTTTTTATATAATTATTCATCTTTTACCATGAAAATATTTCTTCTTGTAAAAGAGTTGTTCAAAACACGAGAAATTTCATAATTTACTAAAAATAAATTTATTAATTTATAAATACATAAATATAACATAAAGTATGTTTGAATATTAATTTTAACATTAATATTAAATTATAATGTTTTTGTAACTTATTGATTATATATTAGTTTCAAACGGATTCATAATTTTCACGATTCTCCATAAATATCTCAAAAATTAATAAGAAATCGTATTGTGACTGTAAAATACCTTGTTTTGTATCTATAAGATTTTAAAAATGTACTGGCAATTCATAAATTTAATTAGAGTGATCCTAATGATATAATTAAAATATTTTCATTGCAGCGAAATGAATTCTTGAAACTTTAAATGTTTTTTAGGTTTCCTCATCGAAATGAATATTAGGTTTCTGGACATATTTAAGAAATTCCTGATCTGTGTTCTCTAATTCTTGTTGTTGTTTTTCCAACTATCGTGAACATTTCCATTTTTAAAATTATCGGAACCCATATATTTCCTTTGGCTATATTTACAATAGATTTTGCAAACTAAAGACATATATCGGGAATATTACTTTGTGCTTTTGGCTATATTTATATTCATGCAAATAACCACAATTTATAGTCTTCGATATTTAAGTTTTGAGTAGATTATTATATTTTTTAGAGCAATAATGATGGAACACATGTTATTAAATATTAATTGTACTTAGAGTTGGGTGCGTAGGTATTTATTTTGAATGTAATTATAACGTTTTCATTTCGGTATAACTTTTTTATGTAATGTACCTATTTCGTCAACTCATGATTTTATAATCTAAATTATGTTACATCAAAACAAAATTATACATTTTGTAAACGTTACATTTGTTGAAATGTTTGATTAAAATAAAGAATTTTAGAAAATTATGATTTATTTGTCAAATTTTTGAATTCTTTTTTACATACATATATGTTCTGTTTCAGCAGAAAAATATAGTGAAAATAGTGATAATACAAACGTTTCTGATGATTATAAAAAAGATGAAGCAAACGATGGGAAAATCTCACCCGAAAGGTACATTAAGTGATAGTTTTATATTTAATTTAAATTAATATAATTTTCTGAATAAATATCGGTATGGGCTGCGAAGTGGGGAATCAGATTAACACACTCAAAAAATGGACAAATAACGTTCTCACTGAATAAAAAAAAATCTTGTCCGTTAATGTATGTATGTGTATAATTTGGTAGAAAAGATTATCTTGTTTCAGGATACTTCTTATCCACACAACAAGAAACAGCTGAACTGATGAAGCACGCTAATAGATAAGCTTAAGATAGCTAGGTGTTCGTAATTTTTTTTTTTTAAATTCATTTCCTTGATACATTTTTATCTATCATGCATTTTATGGTATTCTTTTTGATTATCAATAGACTGTTAGTACCTGATATATATCGACCATAATTTTTCCAAGTCAGAATTATCTATGATAATAAATTTATTTATTTTATAATTTGTCACGCATTATATTCGTTTTGTACCTTCTCGTAATTTCAACTTGGTTGTAGTTCCCTAAAGTATTTCACACACACACACACACACACACACACACACACACACACACACACACACATATATATATATATATATATATATATATATATATATATATATACCTAGAATTGACAGGTTTTTTACATTCTCTTTTTTATGGGTTATAAGTAATTTAATTTTTCGTACGAAAGATAACTAATCCTCAGTTTTCTTGTGTTTAGAATAAAATATAAAAATGATCGACCTTCGCGAAGTCCTCGATCTACCAGCTGTCGAAGATCATCGAGTGGTAAACGTTCTAATAGTAGCCAAAGAAAAGTATCGCAGCAAGAATTGAAGACAGGTAGTTTCATGGGACACATAAATAGAACAGAAGATAAATATCAATCTAGAAGTCGTTCAAAAAATAAATACAGATCTAGAAGTCTGTCAAAGAATAAATACGGATCTAAAAGTCGATTAAAAAATGAATACAGGTCTAGAAGTCGAACAAAAAATAAGTATCGATCTAAAAGTCGAACAAAAAATAGATATCGGTCTAATAGTCGATTAAAAAATAAATATCGATCTAGAAGCGGTTCAAAAAATAAATATCTATCGAGAAGTCACTCGAGAAATAAATTTAGATCTAGAAGTCGGTCAAAGAATAAGTATCCGTCTATAAGTCATTCAAAAAATAAATATCGATCCAGAAGTCGATCAAAAAATAAACATCAATCTAGAAGTCGGTCGAAAAATAAACATCGATCTAGAAGTCGGTCGAAAAATAAATATCGATCTAGAAGTCGATCGAAAAATAAATTTCGGTCCAGAAGTCGGTCGAAAAATAAATATCGATCCAGAAGTCAGTCGAAAAGAAATCGTCCAACTCGAAGTGTTTCGAAAAGTCGTAATCGTTCTAAAAATTCTTCAAATATCCGATATCGATCTCGTAGCATTTCTAAAAGCAGAAATCGATCTAGAAGTCGGTTGCGAAGTCGGCGTCTGTCCCGGAGTTCTTCCACGCACAGAGGTAGAACTCATTCGAAAAACAGACATCAATCTAGAATACCTTCAAACAACAGGTTTCGATCTAGAAGTCGTAAACGATCAAAAAGCAAGGATTATCATAAATCTAAACATAGAGATCGATCCTGTTCTGTTGGGCGGTCAGTCAAAAGAAGCGTATCTAGAACACGTTGCTCGAGTATCGAAAGTCGTAATTATTCGATGTAATGCATTTTTTTTTATACTATTTTATTTTTACTGATATTTCATACCTCTGAATTTGAATTATCTTGGACGGTTCAACGATATTTACACTTGTAATTAATTTATTCTTTGATTTAATATTTTGTTACACGCTGTCGATTAATTATGTCGTTACGGGAAAAAAAAAATTGAATATAATACAAACTTGGAGCCTAGATAATCGGAAAAATGTCTGGAAAATATGAACTGAAAGAAATGATAAAATTGTGTAGAATTAATATATTTATAAATACAACAGTATAATTTGTGGCAATTGCCGAAGTGAGATTACCAAGCTCGTTATAGTATATACAGATATGGTTTTTTAAACGTTGAATCTTAATTGTTATTAGAAACCATGTTAAAGACTTCTGAGAACCGGAAATATAGCGCCTGAATTGATCTGCTTTAAAATAATTGAATTTAATAAAGCGCTTAAGAGTGTCGTGAAAATAAATGTTCTAATTTGATAAATTTCAATTGCTGACAATCTTATTTTTTCTCGTCTGGAATTTGATTATAAATTCTGACTACCCGTTTATTTATTAGTTATTCCACATTCGATTATAAGAACTGATATCATATATATATATATATATATATATATATATATATATATATATATATATATATATATATATATATATATATATATATATATAATCACGGTCGTATGCTTGTTCCGAGAAATTTGAATTACAATTTATACGTGTAATTCATCGCCATGTTTTTCAACCTTCAACGTATTTAATAATATGTTGCAATAAGCTGATACTAACGATTGTTTTTGTAGTCTGCTCCATTGTTTACGTCTTTCAATCATTCAATCAGTTTTCATCTCTTTGCGCGAAATGTATAACCAAAAATAAATAATTGCTATAATTTCTTTTTTATTATCGTGATCAGATATTCAAATTAACTTCTTCGTCTAATACTGCTGAATTGGTTCTTGTAATCCACAGTATTCTCAACATTCAGTGCATTTCAGATACATCGACTATATCTTCTCGACACTCTGATGCGAACAAAAACGTATATATTTAAAGCTTTTGTAGTGTTAATGTTGTCCATTCCTCTTCTTTTTTCGATGTACAGTCAAATTTTTTAAAATTAAAATCGTTTACACGAACGATGGCAAAATTTTAACAATCCGAACAATAATTCGGATGTGGTGTTTATCGAAAAATATTTACAATGCAAAATAATACGAGAAAATCTTATGTTTTAAATTGTTGTTATAATCGCAAAAAGTGTGGTGGAAATAATAGTTTTTACGTTACTAGTTTAAATAAGTGTTTTTCTTTATCGATATTTCCATTTGTGTAAAATGTATTGATAAAGTGGGAGTTTCTTGTCGGAAACATATAGTTGATGAATTAATTAACCGAGTAAATAAAATCGCATAATATTACAGCGATAAGAAGTCACATAACGGTGTATAAATCAGTGAGGTTTATTTTTTTTAACGGAATACCTAACTTAATCATTTATAATAAAACTAAAGAGGAAGACATTTTCAATAAAAACAACGTGCAGATCAAACCGAAAATAATGGTATTATTAAAAAAGTATATTTTTGTTTTTGCGCAAAAGTTTAAAGGAGTTACTCGAAAAAAATTTTTAATCGTAATTTTTTTTGTATAAGAAAAATGTTTTGCACAACGATTTGACATTATTATATAGAATTTTCTATCAGTCAAAGGAAAAATTTTTCATAATTTTCAATTTAATTGTATTTGTTTTGAAACGCAAATTCGCATTTAAAATGAACAAATTTATTTGGCTAATATATTACTTTGAAGTGTGTTTTTCAGTATTACATACGTTATGTACGTATACTTAATGCTGGAGTTTTTTTTTTTTTTTTTTTGCAGGGGAGATAACGATAAACTGAAGTTCGATAAACAGAAATTATTAGAAATCGCTCGTAAAAATGCTATCAGTATGTTGGAACAAGGTTCATTACCAGAAAATGTTATTCCTATTCCGAAGGAAAAGGTAACCTTGATTAAAGCAGGTGGAAAAACTGTGGACGAATTAACCAGTTAGTAACCTAAGTAACAAATATTTTTGTTGTTATTATATTCATTATTGAAATTCATAGTTTAAATTAATGACGATTTGCTTGTTATATTGTTATAGTAATTTGAAGAATGTGGAATGTAGTGATTTTTTATTAAAACAAACAACAGAATCCAAGTTAAAATCACTCCACTGTCATATTGTTTTATTAGTACTGTTTTTTCGTTTAGTTGATTTTTGTGAATTGTAATCTTAATATTTTTTTCATTTTATATTTTTATTTTTTTAAATATTCATTTAATAATCCGAAAAGCTTTATGACTTTTCATAAAGAAAAATGTTACTCATTTTAACTTTTTTGTTGTTGTTTATTTTATTGTTATACTGTTTTGGTCTTGTCTCTAAAAGCTTTACACACTTCCGTTTATAGTATTGTAATTTTTTTTATTAAAAATCGAAGTTCATGCAGAATTCTGTGTTGCAATGGTGTAAATTATTTACTAACGATGAATGCATTTATTATCCAATGTCCTGTTAAGATTATATAATGAAAATTGTTTAGTGCTTCATCTTCATTTGAATATACCGATAATATAACTATGAACTCGTTTAGGTAGTTTTAGAGGCGTAGTTAGCGTAAAAATTAACGGATTAATTGGTTACATTAGTTAATGCACGTAAACCTGCTTGTGCTGTTTTTAAGAGATGCATTATGCCATTCTTTCCAGGATAACGATGAAATTATGGTGTAGATTCAATTAACTGAATAATTTTTCCATTTTTCGGCGAATCGCGCCTACCCTCATGATATCTATTTAGCAATTTTCGTTGAGTATTTACTATGTTACTTTTTCTGCAGTAACCTCATAATGTGCAATTACAATGACGAATCATGTTTTTTCTCTGTTGATACCTTTGACTTCTTGTTCTATAGCGAATAGATTTAAACTTCCTTAATGCGATCCGTTTTTTCTTTCAACGTTTAACATTGATCAAGGTATCGTGATATTTTATGCATATTTTTCAACTCTAAGATTATACCATCCATTAGATCAGTTCGTCTGTTAGCGAAGATTACTCGCGCTGATTTACTTAATTATTATTTTTTTTAATTTTCACAATTAAGTCATGAAGAAATTTCATTAATTGCTGCTTGGATAGTATTTCGCGTTTTGATCGGACAAGATCGCTTCTTTCATATTGGTGGGCCCAACGCCTACTTTTATCGCATATATATCTGACGAGTCATCTCCAAACTTTATATAGAATATCTTTCATGCATACGTTATTGAAGTTCGATCTAATTCATATGGAAAATTAATGTTCCGCAATAAGCTATCGTGCCAGGAATACGATATCATAACCATTTTTTTTCCATCGAGGAATTCCCAATGTTGTTGACTATACGGTGTACATGTTTATACCTTGCTTGGTTCTAAATCCAATGTTCAAGCGTTACTTTTTTTATCACTCATTGAATAATAACTTTTCATACAGCTTAGATTATTATAGACAGCAACGAAATAGGTTCAATCCGTGCGATTATGAGACGCTAGCCAGGTGATTTATTTGAATTTAAAGTTTTTAGTAAATTAGTAATTTCACCCGGTCATGTGAATTTTATTACTAAATAATGAGTATATTAGTTCAATGTTGTATTTCTCGGATGCGGTTGGAATATTTTTGCAAAGTTTCCTTAAATTTTCTGTTTTTTTTATTTTTGTTTTTATTTTATTTTTTTAATTCCGTCTAAGCTATGTTTCGTCCGATTTATTTCTAGGATATATTGTTTGTTAAACGAACGAAAATAAAAATACTTTTCTACCGTATCACAATATATTTAAGAAACACAACCTGCTAGAGGGTTTCACTGGCTCCAAACATTATAATACTAGTTTGAGCTCCAGCGAAACTAATAAACTGTTTATTAAATATATTGTAATGAGATATAAAAGTATTTTTTTTTTTATTTTTAAAAATTTAAATGTGTATATCGTTAAGGAAGCACTACAGGAATACTTTTTATATTGCTTGTATTGATCTTTTAAGATTTCTCGTTGCCTTCAATCAGTAGTTATGCTGTAATCATTGGTGACAGATTTATTACTTGATTTAGTGATTTGTTTTTCAAATATTGTATTTTTTTTTTCAAATCTTCGTTTGCTTATTTAATGTTTGATGAACTGGATTTTTGTATGTCCCCCATTATTTTCTAAATTTTATTTTTAATTGAACCGTTCTTTTATTTTTCTCATAATTCATTGATTATTCTTTATCGTTGATGTAGTTCTGTGTGATTATAATAAAATATTCCATCGCCTTCTTTTTTTTATTTTTCAGTTTTCAGTGGTATTTTTAGATTTTTTTTTTCCGTTTGAGTTATCTTCTGAATGCATCCCACCAGTTTCGGTTTTCGTATTTTCCGTGATTACATACTCTCACACTGCTTACGTACACGATGGCCCACGACCGTTAATTAAATAAAAATAAAAAACGCTTTCTTTTTGTAAAATATAATTTATTGTATTTACACGAATAAAAAAACAAATTACGATTTTTTAAATGTATTTTAACACGCGCGATTTTCTGTTATACGCTTATACTATTACGATTTTTTAAAAAATTGTTATCGAATTTTGTACATTGTTTTGCATGACTGACGAAACTCTTTTACTATGTAAAAATTCAACAGGTCGCGTTTGGTTGATCAGTATGTATATAAGCAAACAACGCTATATATTGCTGTCTCTAAGTACTAATACGAAGTAAATACTTTTCGCATGGTAACCATTTCCTACAATATATCCAAAAGTTAGCGAACTCTTCTTTTTCTTAATATTCAGATTTTATTAGCTATAACGCTGGTTGTTGGCAGATGACTAAATTTATATCTGTCACACCGGTGCTGCCATGTACTGTCCACATAGTTGGCCATGACTATTTAATTTAGCCTGTGTGTGTGTGTATAGGAATTAATAAATTAACTAACGTTAGTTTCCTACCGTATTTTTGTTTTTTATTTACAATTTTTTTATGAGTTAATTAAGCAAATTCTATTTGTAAGGATTGCAGACGCGAAATCGTACGAAGTTTGTTAAGTAACCTTTTACTTTATAGACTGCGATAGGAAGTTTTGGTGGACGTTCATTCGAGTTTTCTGACGTCGTTGTGTATATATCTGCTGTTATTTCTTTTTTACATTTTCTCTACTCTCTCTGAGGAAATGTTTCTACTGAATTCTCTTCCCATCTCTTGTTTGTTTGTTACCTCTTGCCAGCTGTGATCCTTTAAATCTACACCTTTTCATATAATCTGTTAAATAATTTGCGACCGACCGCTAATAAAAGTACTAAGCGATGTTCGACTTATATATATTTTTAGTCATTGCTATAAATATTTCCGACATGAATAATTTTATGATTACTATTTCGATAATTGCTGTCCCATAAATATTATTATTATTGTTATTAGCATCCATATTATTATTAGTTATTAATGTTGTTGCTGTTATCGGCCGCTCTGTTAACAGCACTAGTAGTATTATTTGTAATTATCTCACTTGGAATTCATGTGATTGTACCAGAAACAGTAACATTAGCAGTGATTTATTGTTGTTCGTTAATGAATGGTTTGCGTTTCGATGTTGATAACTTCGATAGGAACATATCGCTGCATCACTAGTAAAAACCCCGATCAGGATAGTCTATATTCAGCACATTAGTTCATTTCTAACTAGTGATAAGATTTAAATTTAATTTAATTTAGTTGGTTTATCTTACAAAACAAATAACGCGAAGAAATACGTGTACTCAACAATATCTTTTGATGAGTGATGAAGCTATTTTCAGTCGGGATTCGTGGGTCCGAGTCTAATCCGAATTAAATCCAACAGAAGCCGTCACACAGCGAGCAAGTAACCGTCTGGGCGGGAATAGTGGGATCTTTCTTATTTTTTCTCTGATATACTGTCAACGGACGCGCTATAATCGAGGTGATAAACTCGTTTTTGCTTCCTTCACTTCGTCGTCGTCTGGGTCGTACATGGTTTCAACAAGATGTTTCGACGTATGTTCGGCAGAAACGCTCACAGTACTGAAAAAAGCGTTTATGGTAACCGCATATTGTCGCGTCGTTCAGATTTCATCGCTCCAGATTTTTTTTTTGCGGGAATACGTTAAGAGTTTACGAAACATGTCTACGAGATCTCGAAGACCTGAAAACTCTGATTTCTGAAGAAATTACAAAAATTCAGCGACATATGCTCGAAAAAGCTTTCGAAAATGTTGTAAAGACTGAATGAATGTATTGTTGCAAATGGCGATCATCTGAACGATATTGTGTTCCACGAATGATTGTAATCTAATTTCTCGTTTTCCTATTTTTGAATAAAATTCCATTCAAAAATTTTGGTCGAGTAGTTTTTGAGTTATTCAAAAAACAACAACACCGTTCGTCTTCTGTGGGTCACCCTATATATACGATTCAGTTGTTATTAATACTATTTCAATAATACATATGGTACTGTGTAGTTTAATACGAATAGAAAATTTTTCAGGATAATTCTATGAATTCCATAAAATGGCTCAATTTCTTTCGATTAGTTTTAAAAATTCATAAATCAGGTTTTATCGTATTTTATACTTATATCTGAATGTATCCGTTAATTTCTGATTACTGACATGATATTAAACAATTTTGATATTGTTTCTCAGATTAGCGTTGAAATAATATTTTTTCTACAATTATGAAATAGTATTACACCATAGTCATTAGTTTCATAAAAGAATATCTACAATTATTTTTTGCTGTGATAAATTGTTATGTGTATTTAACATAACTTGTAGGAACGGCTTATCTTTATAATCGTCTTATACGGATCATAATTTTTCTCGCTAATTTGAACATAACGACATTTTTTTTTTTTTCTTAAACATTTTTGTTGAACCGGTATGTAACTTCGATAATACAGAAGTAGGAATTTGCCTCAAATACTTTAAATCAATTCGTACCAAATTAATTTGTTGATGTTCTCGAATTAACTACAAATAACATAGAAAAATATATGTATGTTTGTATTTTTATTAATCATTTACAATAATTTTTTCTTTTATTCCAGTAAAAATTTTTTATTCAGCCGAATTTTTTCCAGTTTTGAGCATACATTTACGCATTGGCAGTTCTTATTAATATTCCAAATTCTTTTTTTTTTTTTTGGCTTAGAAGTAAATTGTGTGAAATGATTTGTCTTATTAATTTTTATGAAGTATGTGGTACAATTATATTAAGAGTATTTTATCGACACTTGTGCAATTAAAATGTTCTATAACGCGCTGTAAATCAGTCATTCTTTTATTTCTTACTTATAATTTATTACTACTATACTATATCGTAGTATTTTTCCGGATACATAACGTTTGTTTACTAATATCTGAATTTTGAACAAATAATTTAGGTAGCAAATAATCCGTTTCGTTTCGATATAAGACAAGAAATAAAAATAGTGGTTGATCTGCCTCATATAATCATAAAACGTGATTTGATCGATGACTGACCAGTACCTGTTTGTTGTCGTCTATTAGATTTTGAGTGAAGTGAACTCTCCATTTAACTGACAGAAGAAATCATACGATAGTTAGTCATAATAAAATAAAGAAAGTTGTTTATTGTTAAAATAAGGGCCACGCATTTCTGTTCGTATTTATATTTTATGTGCGAAAATGAGAAAGGAACTAAGCAGCTGAGTTACTACGTCGTTTAAAGTTGTTTATACTTAAGAAAGTAAATACAGAATAAAAAACATGATATTTATTCAGGGCTCAGCTGTAAAGTATAAAATTTATGTCAAGCCTCTAAATAGTTTTTTAAGGTACAGAATATTATAAAATTATAATAAATAAATATTTTTAAAATTTTCTGTCCGTTAATATTTTTTAATTTATTCGTTATTTATAAAATTAAGCGCATATAACGTCATATATATATTTATTTATTTATTATATTTGTAGAATTATTTCGATATGGGAATCAACCTGTTTTAATGATTACTATCTGATTACCTAATTACAGATTTCTGTAAACAGTTGTCTAAAAAAGAAACAGACAACCCGATATCCGCTTCATCTGATGACGAGTATGTAAATAATAAATGGATAAAAAATAATAGCGAAGATGAAGCTGACAAAGTATTTCATCATCCATTTCAGATAAAAGATAGACCGTCCAATATAGTTATGAATATTAGAGTATGTATTTAATTAAATATAAATCTACTATCTGCGATATATTATAATTTATAATTTTAATTAAAAATTGCAAAATCTGCAATGAAAATTAAATTTATTGCTTCGTAATCAATATTGTTCTCAAGCTAGATGTTATTAAAATTTGGGAATTTCATGCTCAATAAGTTATAACGGATTTGTATCTGTCATGTATGTACGAAAATATGCATGTTCCATGTATCTGTGGTTAATTACGTTTTACAATATCGTGATGATATAGAGAATAACACCTCTAGTATATCAAAATGGTTAATATTATTAATTTAATTATTTGTCCGTTGCTTTGTCAATTTTTTTTTTCAAGTTTATTGTCAATATGGCAGTAAAGAATAATCGGGAAATTGTTGCTTATTGTTTTCCCCCCCAAGTTAAACAGACAGTAATCTCGCGAATATAATAATCCAGTATATATCTTTCGTATATTTAATTTGTAATTATTTATTAGTCGATAATATAACAATTCCATTATGTATATGCATAATTTACAAAAATTCGCGAGATAAACTATTTGAAAAATCATACTTTCTTTTATTTCATCGTTTTTATTTCATTTATTCCTGTGTTTTATTATTACTAAATTTATATTTGTTTTCTGTTTTCAGTTAAGTAGTTGTGTCTGTGATTTGCGGATATTTTCATTATAATCACTGCATTTGGCTATTAATCTATTTTTTTTTAATTGTTGTCTGTCTGTCGGATTTAATTCAACGACTATTAAAGCAATAATGATGAAATTCGCATAGCTTGTAGCCTATATTATCGGATTCGTTCTAAGCTTTGTTTCACATTGATATCACAAATAGGACAAAAATTATAATAATTTAGTTTTAAAAAGTAGGAGATAGCGATATCTCTGTCAAATTGTTTAAGATTTAACACGTTTTCCGGTTCGAATGTACCTTCAAAGCACCCCTTATACAAACCACGTTTTGTTGTGATATATATATATATATATATTTGGGCTTCCATACAGTTTACCCATGTCTGTATATTATGGAATGAATAAGAAAGGGCTACTTATAAATTAGGCAGAGTAAGAAGTAATGTAGGGATGTGTAAAATTAAATAATGATACCAGAATTTAAAATATAGGAGTATAGGGCCGTATATACTTCAGCATTTTGAAGAGCTAAGAGAAATGCAATATTTATAGGAAATGGCACTTTAAGGCTGTGAAGAGCTTGATAAAATGCAACGCGAAAATTACTATGATGGGAACACTCTAGGATAACATGGTCTGTATCGGCCACTAAATGGGTATCCATAGGATGAGAGCAATTAGGAGAATTAATAAGTTTCAACTTGTGTAACGAAGGAAGGCGACTACAGCCGAGTCTCAGTCGACAAATGGTAGTAATAAAACCCAGCAATTTGATCGTTTCAACTTTAATATTGTAGAACCATGGATTAGAAGGTATGTCTGGTTGAATGGATTTATAATGCTTTGCAGTAAATGGATCGGACCACAGATTTTTCCAGTATTCCTTATGCGCATATTTAATGTACGCTAGGAGATCTATAGGAGGAGTATAAAACAAACGTTGAAGTGACTAAATGATCAGCTAGATTATTACCATGGATACCGCTATGCCTGTGGATCCAAACAAATTTAACTCTTACACTTTGCCCCCATCTCGAGAGCAGGTGCAGCGGTAGCACGGAAGTGCTCCTAAACATCTGCGTAAGCACTCGTTTTGAATTTTATCTAGCCTAGAAAGGGAGTGATTAGAAGCATTCCCGAAAATAAAACTGCCATAGTCGAGAATAGAACGTATGAAATTTTTATACAAAAGTAGTAAAGTTAGGGGTCCCCACCCCAAGGAGTATGACCCAGTGCTTTTACAAGATTTATTCTTTTAAAAGCCTTGGTATAAACTTTTTCCGTATGCAGTCTCCACGTTAACCTGCGATCAAGAATAAATCCTAACTACTGATGGTAATGAACAAAGGGTATGAGATTGTTGTTATACACAAGTCCGTGTGAGTCGGTATTGATGGTTCTATATGAGAATATTATCGAAGCACATTTGTTGTGCGAAACAGTAAGACCTAATTTAGACAAAACTTTGACTATGGATCTAAGCGATATATTAAAAGTTTGGATAGCATTATCTAGATTATCGTGCATGACGTAAACTATTATATCGTCTGCGAAAGATAAAATTTTCACTGTATCTGGAAGGGGTGTACTGAGAAGTTTGAACAATACTATGTTAAATAAAATAGGGCTAAGAACAGACCCTTGGGGAATACCTAAGTATACCGTGCGAGTTGTTGGTTTCATATTGGAACGAAAGAAGGTAAGCTGTCTTTTGGTGAATAAGTAATGCTTCTTTAAATGGGGATGGAACATCCAAGTTTGTCAGAGACTCGTGTAAGATAGGAATTGAGATGTTATCAAAGGCTTTATTTATGTCTAAAAAACAAGTTATTAAATAATTCTTGGAAATGAAAGATTTGTAGATATCACCTACTAATTGCGCCACGCAGTTTAAAGAGCTAAGATTACTACGGAAGCCGTACATTCCAGGTGGAAATAGACGGCGATTTTCCAACCACCAGGCTATTCTGTTTTTGAGAATCTTTTCAAAATTTTTTTCTTAGGCAACAGGCCAGAGATATAGGACGGCAAGATGAAGAATTAGGTAAAGTGGTATGATTTTTTTTATGGGGATAATGATGAATTCTAACCATTCCTCGGGAAATGAAGCAGATTTTAAAAAATAGTTGAAGCAGTTTAATAATATACGTATGGCAGAAGTTGGCAAATTATTTAATATTTGAAAGGTGATCCCATCAATACCAGGGGGAGGATCTTTTATTACGAGATAAAGTGTGTTGGATCTCTGTTAGAGTAATGGGAAAAGAAGGAAAGTGGATGTCCGGATGACTAGTTATACAATGTGGATTATATGCAAGTTCTGTAATATCTGGGACGTACGATGGTGAAGTGGTGTCGACAAAATTATAATAATTTTCAGTATCCATATCAACTGAAGAAAAATTATAGTATGCAGAGTTCACAAATGATTTGGTTTTTTTCCCATATGTGAGAAGCAGGTTGCGTACGATTGATAGAAGTAACGAATTTTTTCCAACTCTCCCTTTTACTGGTTAGTAATGCTTGCCTAGTAATTGCTTCCAGGTGTTTATAAGATAAGTAATCGGATATGGTTTTGCTTCTACGAAATTGTTTAAATGCTACGACGCCTAATTTGTGTTGAAGCACGGCACAATTATAGTTTTCCACCAATACGGTACATTCAGGTTACCTGAGTGAAAAAATCTTTTAGAAGCATAACGACTTAACGACAACTGTAATAGACTGATAAACTCTTTATATACCGGAATATTAAATGCAGGACTACTTAAAAGCGGCTGGCACAAGGATTCGAGAAAATTAGCGAAATCTAAGCCTCTATTAGTAGGAAGAATCCAGATAAATCGTTCTAGATGTTTATAATTAAATATGGTTGCAGTTGGGTTACTGAGAACAATTTGCGTAGGCAAGTGATCACTTCCTAACGGAATATCCAAAACATCCCATTTACGGAAAAGTAGAAAATTATTTGAGACGAGAGATAAATCGAGGGAATTATGTACAATTACTAACATCGGGACGATAAGAAATATATAAACACCGTATGAAAAATTAATATTGAATAATAAGCGAACGGAACGAAAACGAAAAATGTGGATAAGAGAGAGGATACATAGTCGGAGAACGAATAATAGACGAATAAAACGGTTTGATGGTCAATTGATAAAAAAGGAATATTAATGATCCGTTGACATGATGTAATAAAATTGGATATTGATAACTCAGGATCAGAATAATTGGAAACAATTGAAGAACCAGCAATGGTGGTTTATGATGTTGATGATAATTATACTAAATAACGTTTACACGTATATATATATATATTTTTTTTAACAGAATAATTGCAATACAACTAATTTTCTGAATCTTATCATAATTTTGCTCGTGATCTTCAACTCAATTTTATTCTAAGTTACTGTGATTCATAATATTAAAAATGATCGTTATAACTTTGTGGTTATACTTTTACGTAATTTTTAGAATTTTTCTGGGAGTATATTATTTCAGTTTAGAATCCGATGATATTATATATTTGAATATACTGGTTTGGAAGAAAGACGCTCTTAATGGATGATTTGGTTATTCTATAATTCACTGACTTTATCTTTTCACTAATACCGAATCGAATTTTAAAGTTATTTTGTTCGATTTCTCTCAGTAATGATACATTTTTTGCACTTGTAGAATTCCGTAGCGTTGCCTACTAAAACTGCTCAAGAGAAGACTACCGAACTATCGAAACAGTTGAGGTTGCAGTTTCCCGTATCTAGCGGTCAACAACATAGAAATAAGCGTAAGCAGTCTTAATAAATGTTTAACTCTGCGTATATATGCGTGTGAGGAGGCGTATGTGTTTCTATTGTTGCGTGTTGATTACCGTTTAGGTGTGTAAATTTACGTAAAGTTCGAAAATTCGTATCAATATCTCGTTTGCCAGGCGATCTCGTTCAATATGAATTTATTTATCATTTTTTCTAATTGTATAACGATTATTATTATAATATTGAAACATTGTAATTATAATAAAAAATACAACAATTGGACACACGATTAGGTATTTATTGTGTTTCGTTTCATCGTGGACGTTTGTTTATTATATAGAAAAAATTTATTTATTTTCGCATTCCGCTTTTAAATGTTAATTGAAGTAGGATACAAATTATTAGTGCTAGTTTATATATATATATATATCTACAGTCGTATATTGATCATAATTGACCGTCGTGACCATTATGTAGCAATCAAATTCCTCCACAGTTGTCGATCATCTGCCGAGTGTACCAAATCTGGTATTGACAGTTTAACACGTCGACATATTTGTTTCGTCCATCGGGTCATTGTCCGACCTTTTCTTCTATGTCCGTTCATTCTTCCTAGTGTGACTGTCCTGTCTAAGTCTCGTGCACGCATTATATGACCGAAAAATTTGTGCATTTTATCGCGTATGTCTTGTGACAATCGTTTATCTATATTAAGACGCTTAATGATCGAGACGTTCGTTTGTTTATCGTGCCATTTTATACCCAGCATTATGCGCCAGCATTTCATTTCAAATGCATCAATATATTGCTGATCCGTGGAGTTTATTACCCATGTTTCGGAACCATAGGTAAAGATGGAGAACACCAGGGAACGAACAAGTTGTATTTTTGTAGAATAATTGATATTTCCATCCCGCCAGATACGTTGCAACTTATTCTTAGCATTTAGACTCATCGCAGATCGTCTCCTTATTTCTTTGCTTGAGCCTCCTTTATTGTTGATCCGGACACCTAGATATTCAAATTCGTTGACGACTTCATATCCATGTAATTGTTGTGAAGTATTAGATATGTTTTCATTATTATGATCCACTATCATAATTTTTGTTTTATTTTTGTTTATACGCATTCCGAATTCATGACTTACTGTCGTCAGTTTATTTAAAGTTGTACTTAATTCTTCCATAGATGATGCAAAAATTGCCCTGTCATCGGCATATCTCAAATTATTAATTTTTGCTCCACCAATTGAAATACCTCCTTCCTCTGCGGCAAGAGTACGTCGCATTATATATTCAGAGTATATGTTATATAAAAGTGGCGATAGGATACATCCTTGTCTAACACCTTTTGATATTTTGAAAGGTTTAGAGAAATAATTATCTGTTCGTACTGTATTATAATTGTTTTCGTAAAGTGATTTCACTAGCATTATAAGATGATTAGGAACACCCATTTCGGACAAAATATATATATATATATATATATATATATATATATATATATATATATATCTTTAAACTTTATAAACCTTCAAATCAAAAATCAAATTTTAATAACTAAATAATTAACTAAAAAAATAATAACAAATACGAAGTGAATAATAATTTAAAAATAGCCTTTAAATATGTAAACCTAAAAGCGAAAAACAAATAACGATATTTCTACACCGGGAAAAAGACGTTAATTAGTAGTAATAATGATAATTATATTAGTAATAGCAGTAAAGATAATAGTAACAACAAAACAAGGAAATACTGGAGGAATGGTTATACGAATTGCAACGGTAAATGTTGGTACGTTAGCCGGACGTAGTAGGGAAGTAGCGTAAATGTTTAAACGTAGGAGGATTGATATTGCGTGTTTGCAAGAAACAAAATGGAAAGGCTAAAAATCGCGAGATATTGGTTATGGGTATAAACTAGTATACAATGGCGAGTCAACTAAAAATGGAGTAGCTGTTGCAGTTAGCGCGAACCTGAGGGACAAAGCTTATGCGGTCGATAAACATTCAGATAGAATTATGGTAATTTCCTTGCATATTGCTATTAGACCGCTACATATCCTCTGAGCGTACGCTCCACAGAGTGAATATGCCGAAGGACAGAAAGACGACTTCTAGCATGAATTTCCGCACATTATTGTAGGATACCCTTCTATTGAAAGTCTAATACTATACGGTGACTTAAATGGACATATTGGTGCGCTTAGCAACGGGTATAAATGTCGTGGAAGCAAGGCATATGGCACATAAAACGATGATGAATTACGAATCCTTAATTTGGCAGAATCTCGCGATCTTGTAGTTGCTAAAGTGCGGAGATATGAGCTAGAGTAATGATCACATCAGAATGTGTTACTAACATAAATTACTAGTAACTGACCTCAGAATTGACTGTCAAATCTAATCCTGCTGGAAAAAATAAAGTGATGGAAAATAAGTAACCATAAACGAACCATAGTCATCAACATAGAATTTCCTACGTTGACACCTGATGGAATAAATGCTGCCTGGAACGAATTAAGCAGGGACGTCACAACGACTGCCAGAGAGGTTTTAGGAACTTATAAACAAGGAGACGAACGCCACGATAAGCAAAACCTGGTTCTGGAATGATGAAGTAATGCAGAAAGTTAATGCGAAGAAAGAAGCATGTAAGAAATGGCAGATGCACTAAACATACGAAAAAAGAGCAGCCTACAAATCCGCCGAAAAGGAAGCGAAAAGAGCAGTTGCAGCTGTAAAATATTAGCATTATATAGAGATATACGAAAAACTGGATGATGCGGATGACGATAAGTGTATATATAGGTTTGTCAAAGCACGAGCTAAAAACGCTCAGTATATCGAACACTATAAGTATATAAAAGATGAAACGGGAATATTCATCTTAATACGAGCGTCATATTTATTTTTCCTGAAACTTGTTTGTTCATCTTGTGGATAATGTTTTTGATTAACTTGCTAATCCCGTTAGTTAATATTTTGTTTAACATATGTTTCATTGTCTCAGGCTAGCCAGGTGTGTTTAAAGCTGCCTCGTAAGCTTTTTTTTTTTTGAAATCTGTCACTTGTTTACTTTTTTCAAGACAATTATGCGCTAAGTATAGCTTAAGTATTAAAAATACTCTGTTTAGACTAAAAGATATTTGATAAAATTAACCGCATATGGTGCAGGTTTTTTCCGTCATTTTTATAATTTAATATTTATTTTATATTTAACTTTGTAATTTAGTTGTTTAGGCTTTATTGATACTAAGCTATGAATGTTATATGTCATTTTATGTGCGAAATAATTAATAAATAAATACTTCTTCAATATTATGCCTTAACAGATAAAAAAAAAGAGATAGAACTATCAAGAACGATGCAGGAATTTATAAGTAATATAATGAATATGGAAAAGGTAGAATGAAATTACTACGAATAAATATATATATATATATATATATATATATATATATATATAAATATGAAATGTAAAAATTATTTTTATTCTTTTAAAACATAATACGTTTACACTTTTATGATTTACTCATTTCTCTTATATAATTTATCAGAAAGGAAATGTTAAATATTCTATCCTTTTTTTTATTGTTTTTTTTTTTGCTCATGTCCCGAATATACATCCTCATAAAATAGTCCTTTATGTTATCCAAATATTTTAAATTATCTGAAAACACATTAAATGATTATATAGAAATGAGCTGTATTACGATCATATACTAAAACATATCTAAATGATTAGTTAATAATGGTTGCCAATTTTTGCAGTATATAATACTACACAGAAATTAGAAAGCGTTTCGTTCGCCAGTTTTTAGCATAATTATCTGTTTTATATGGTTTTCGTGAATGTTATGATGATTTTATCAAACGAACATTAAATAGATACGAGTCTGTTTATGTTTTGTGTATTTTATTTATCGTTCGACTTTTACTTCTATGGATGATTAAGTATCCTATTCAGCGCTAATTACAGACGCCTATCACCAATATGTCTTTTCCAGATTCGTATTTTGTCGGATTTATTGTGTAATATATTTCGCTATCACTGAAAAAATGTGTGAATCGTATATTTTTATGTATCAGATGAAAAAAAAAGTTTTTGGAAATTAATGTTTTTAAGTTCATTAGTGATAAAAATAATTTAGATTTTTTAATTAGATTTAATTTTCTCGAGCCGATGCACTGGTTTATATATGTGTAATACGTCTTTATGAAGAAGAATGTATTTTACAAGAAATAAAAATTACGAGTATTAAACTAAACAATGTATCGTTCGGAAAAAATACAACACAACGATAATTTTATAGCACAAAGTAGTAAACAAATAATGTTTTTTTTTTTTTTAAATTGCAGAAAAAATTTCATATAAAAAACCTGCATAACAGTCGTTTAATATGTATATGCATACACACACACACACACATCAATAGACACAAATAAAATAGAAACATAAGCAGAAACAAATATAAACATTACAATAATAAGTAATATAACGAATTAAGAGATAGATTTAATACGTCAAATAGAAATATTTGTGCACTAACTAGTTATTTATTATTTTTAAAATATAAAAATCTTAAAATACTATGGTAATGAGAAAGCAAAACGACAGCTTAGAAAAATACATTTTAAATGGAACAAGAGGGTGAAGATGATCAAGACTGAACGATCAAATCGGAATTATGATAATACAAAACCAGTCAAAATAGAAGTCACTGAAGACAGCTGATATACGATGTATTACACAAGAGGTCAGACTATGAATGATGCATATATTTTATATATATATATGAGATGAAAATATTTATTAAATTTTACGATAAAACCTATTTAAGGATTATCGTAGCAATTTATCAACGCAGCTATTAGAATAGTAAATAATGAGAACTTTTAAATTACGTGGAAATAAAATATCGAAAATACCATTTTGTGAACGAATTTAACGTGATGCCGAATAATTAAATAATTTCTCGTCAATAATTAAAGTTTCCATTTAAATGTATTAAACATTTTTTTTTTGCAAACTTATTACATCACACAAGTTAGCAGATTTATTGTTAATATATTTTATATCTCCATTTTAGTTCATGATTATACTGTAACATTTATAAAAAAATATTTGCGATATCGATTTTAAATGGAAGCAATTTGTTCGTAATTATTTTCGTCCATATATATATATATATTCTCGTTTCAAATTGGGTTTTATTATTATTTTTTTTTTGTGAAATGAAATTTAATTTTATGATCTCATTAAAAAAGTTTGTAATCGCATTTTTTAGTTTACGAATTAACGGTGTAAACTCGAACGTAGTAAATATTTTTGGGAATTTTTGTTCGAGAACAAATTTGAATATGTACTAGAGCAAAGTGCGTACGTTTCCCTAAAACCACATTAATCATATTTTTAACCCCTTAACTTTGATTGTACGAGTAAACATATTAATAAGATTCATACCGTGAAATATAGGATGACCCAGAGAAGACGGACGGTTTGTTTTTTAAATAGCGTCGTTGGTGACACTGCTACAACGCAAACCGCGTGCTCCACGTTTAGTTTTTGTCTAGTTTCAGGTATGGCATACTATGATCACGACAGTGCAAAGACAGTTTCGAAAAGAATCCAAAGTTACGCGATTTTTTTTTTTGTGGGAATACATTAAGAGCCGTGTTTACGAAACACGTCCACGAGATCCGGTAAACCTAAAAACTAGTATTTCTAAAGAAATTTCAAAAATTCAGCGACATATGCTCGAAAATTTTGTAAAGACCTCATGAATGTATTGTTGAAAATGACGTTCATCTAAGCGAAATGATTGTAAGCTAATCTCTCATTTTCCTATTTTTAAATAAAATTTCATTCGAAAATTTTCGTCGAGTAGTTTTTGAATGATTAAAAAACCAACAAAATCGTCCATCTTCTCTAGGTTAGCCTATACTTTTAAAACGTCTATTAGTATGCTTTTTATTTCGAAATTAAATTTTTGAATAGACAATTAGTCGTTATGTTTACTACACGTACGTACGTATTTGAAAACGAAACTATATCTTACCGTCGTCAAATTTTCCCTATTTCCAACAATACTCTACACGCTCCAGCATATGTTACGAGGCCTTTAAAAATTTTTTTCGGGAATTTGTTCGATTTACCTTTCATTCGACTAATGATTTTCCAGGCGCTATTTTTTCAACGGTTTAGCAATTACCTTTTGGTCAATTTAAATATATATATATATATATATGTGTGTATATATATATGTATATATGTATATTCATTTTTTTTTATCTTATTTAAATGTTATTATTCTTTGCCGTAATAAATCTATATAGTGGTATTGCTACTTCCGAATACGGATGTGGGCTGGGTGGTATCGGAATTGTTCCAAACTATAGTACGCATACTAGGAACAGTTGCGGATCAAATGCGTAATAAATCCATCTTATTATCCACAGATTTGGCAGACATTTGACGCAATAATGTTCGTTCTTGCTAAAAATGTTCTTATATTTATCATTTTACCAAATTGTTTGTTAGAAATCACGTTTTTATACGAGTAGTTGGTTGAATCGTATAAGAATATTTTCCTTTGGTCGTGATTTATATTTCCCGGTACACGAGTTACATGTGTCATTTGTTTAATCCGTCAGCTGTAGTTCATTCGATCGGTTTTTCGGAGAGTATGCATGTGTACGCGATGGTATCCGCTAGAAGAATATCACATTTTTATGGTTCTAAATTATAGGCTAATTGTAAACAAATAAGCGAAATATTCTCGTTGCGTTTTAAATTTCGCTAAAATTATGTTAATAATTTTTCAGATTATTTCGATAGTTCCAAATCTTAAGACCTACTTACATTTGGCGATTTTGTAGCGTACGCCATAAACACAAGCCATAATATTGATTATTGTTTTTTTTTGTTTTTAATTCTAAATGATTTTAAACTATTTCTCCCTACATTAGCTAATTGTTAATTTTGACGGTACGAATTTAGGAAATTATATTTGAAACCTAAAATTTTACAATATTCTACTACCTTCGTTTATTTTCTATTATTATTATTATTATTATTATTATTATTATTAGTCAAAAAATCTTTTTATTCATATTGCGTTAGAAGCGTGTACACTGCGCCATTAGTCATCCATGCTTTTATAATAAGTCTTGTGTAAGTATGTATTAATTTTATTTGTGACTTTTTTTTTTTTTTTTAAATTACAATATGTTTGATGAATGTTGTGTGAATGAGTATAGTATCAGTTATGATAAACATGTTTCTAAGTTATTTCATTGATAAAAAAAAGTATTTTGTTTTTCTTTTCAAATGTGTTTGCATGGTGTATCATTTTGTAACTGCTTAACTTTGTATATATGTGTTAATATGCGCATTGCGAAATATGCATTAATTTGCGTATTAATATTATATATTGTTAAATTGTTCATTATTAGAAGAATGAATAAAATTTGATTTGATTTGATTATTATTAAATTTTAACTATGTTCGATGTTACCAGAATCAGAATGGGTTGATGTTGATAAAACTGTTAATACCAGTGTTGGCGTCACTAATAATTTTAGCGAAACTGTTGTATCGTCCTCTATTAATATGGAGGTTTGTATATTTATTTGTTATTCGATATATAAAAAAAAAAAAAATGGGTTACTATTTTCGTTTATTATATAAAATAATGCGATACTCTTGTTTGTGTATATATATATATATATATATATATGAATTTGAAGAAACGTACTTTTGTATCGTGTAATAATAACGTATCATCCGTATTGATATCGTCACTTTTGAGACGAGGGTATTGTTGGAACGAAAAAAAAAAAAGACAGAATTATCTTGGAATACAGAAAAATACGGATTTACAGTGAAATAAACGATATCGGGAAATTCAAAAATTACAGTATTGTTTTCTACGGTAAAAAAAAAAAAATATTACGATAAATATAAAAATACTGTTACATATGTAGTGAAAACTAATTTATATATAAAAAAAAAGTAAGTTCTATTCGTTTAGGTGATAAAATTCACGCAATGTTCCTTCATTTTTTGATTCGCAAAATGACCTTAGTTCTGCTCGATGCACTAAAAGGGCAATATCGAAATCGTTTTCGGTGTCTGAAATCCAAGTAGTTCATCATCATCCGAGTTCTCGTTCATAGTTTCTTCACCGTTATCACTGATTTTCTTTCTCACATCGGGTAATTTACTCCTCAATTTTTCTGGTCGGGATATTGTGTATAGACCTTTAATGATTTCTTGCGTGTCGTCTTTTCGCTCGTTTTGACGTTTGTCACGATTATAACTGCCGACCGAATCTTTCGCTAAGATTTTCGCAGAGTGTCAAAATAACGATCACATCCGAAAAGGGTACAAAAAATAAGGGCGCTGTTTTGAAAATGGAGTACTACCGGTAATAATGGGTTACCGAAGTTCGGGGCTGGAATACGGACGGCTAACGTTGAACCATCGGAAGACGAACACGAGATCGTAATTAAAAAAAATAAATAAATATGAATTACGCCAATGTTACTTGATATTTAATTTGCGTGAAAATGTTAAAAAGCAATTTTAAGAAGATAATAATTTTATTCTGTTTATAAACGATTTAATTTATTTAAAAACCTTCTCGCTAATAAGCGAATTTTTATTATTTATAACTCGGTAATAGTATTAAAATGAAAAGTATTTAGATAATGGCTATTTTTTCCTTTATATTTTTTGTATCGCGAACATTCGTAAATAGGGATTTGATGTTAGTTCTGCAATTGCGTCCCGTTTGGAAGCGATAAATCAATTACAACAAAATCCGAACAATCTCGCAGCAAGCGCTACCATTCAACAAATTGATCAACAAGTATGCCGATTATATTCGTTTCAGTTTTATCGAAAAATTATTACGCATACCGATTTATTTATTTTATTATTATTATTTTTTTTTAATTTAAATAAGTATGTGGAATTATTAATTTCGAAAATAACAAATAAATATGTTTTAAACCGTCAAAACGAACATCTTACAAACAAGGCGGAATGTAGCGATTATTTATTAAAATAAACAAAAAAAAAAAAAAGTTAAAATCGCTAAAATAATTTCTTTATGAAAAATCGCAATTCGGATGTTAGGCCCCATTATCGAGTGAATATTTAAAAATAAAAAATATTAATTTAAGATTACACAAAAATCAGCAAAATCAACAGTATTAATAAAACCCATATTATATGTTTTCGTTTTATATTTTTTTACTTTAAAATATTTACTCGATAATGGCCTAACAGTCGAAAAGCTTGATTTTTTATAAAGAAAAAATGTCAGCGATTTTAACTTTTTTTTTTTTTTTGTTATTTATCTTACAAATGGCTAAGTAAAAATGAATGTCGAAATAACAGGGTATTTATGAAACATTATTAGATGATAACGATACGAGCTTCTACAACTTATATATAATTAGAGGGAACATTGATGGAAGGAAAAGTGCAAGAAGTCGCTGAATAGTCGGCGAATCGTGGATGGATCTGTGTTGCCTAAATCTCAGGATATCGTGCATTATGCCCTAGAAAGCTGAATATAACTGCAATCGTGATCGCCTGAGATTTTGTATGCCATAGAGAATATAAATAAAAATAAAAAAATGTAAATTTGAAGATTGCTATTTATTTATACTTTCTCGGTACGCGTTTGTGTCATGATGAATCTGCGTATCGACTGTATTTTAACAGATAAATTTCTAACGAACCTTTCATTTAATTCAGAAGTTATTCATTCGTGTTTTTTTATTATTATTATTATTTTTGCGAAGCTTAAATTGTGGGCTGAATCTAAACAAGAGCTGGGAAAATTTACCGGAAGTACGTACGCTAAAATATTAACTCCGGCCGAATTATCAGCTGGTCGACAGGCTTGGGCTATGAAGGTAAGTAATTTTTAAACACGTTATTTATTTTATTTGTGTTTGTCTGTGTGTGTGTGTATATATTGCAAGATATTTATTTTATTATTGCTACTTCAACGATAAGTAATATATTATATATATTTATAAGAAATTTATTTATTCATATCTACGTATAAAAAAATGCGTATTCAAACGGGATGAACACATTTTAATTTGTTGTTTAGTCTTTTCGGATATTTATTGAAATATCATATTTCATACGATACCCATAATTTTTTTTATGGGCTTTTGTGATTCCACCCAGGGCTGTAACGAACGGACGACGTGTATATTTACTAATAATACCCATAATTACGATCTAATGCGTCGCGATTATTTACATTATAATTCTACGATGACTTCTCATATTTTTTTAAACATAAATAAATTTAATATATTTTATTAAACGAATTTAATTTATATACAAGCGCATTCGGACGACATTATTACTAATAATTACATTCTGCCCTACGTTTTTAAACAGGAAATTTATTAATTAAATAAAATACCGTCGTACATATAAATGATAATGTTTATGACACGATCGCAGCGAGTAATCTGAAACATAAAATTGTCTTTGTTCAGCTCTTCTTTCTAATTTTCCATTACGTGTTACATCGTGTCCTTTATTATTTGTTCAATGTATTTATTTCTTGGCCCTCTTCATACGATACTTGAATTTTGTCGATATAAGTGGTCAAATCCAGTTAACTTTTTTTTAATAGTTGGTTATATATTAGTCAGTTATTACCACTTAAAAGAAATAATCGTAATTGATTTGATCAAAAATTTATGCAAGTTATAGTAAATAAATTACGTTAATAGCGTTCGTTAAATATTACGTGTTACATATTTACCTTATATTTTTACGACTGCGTGAATGGGGGAGTGTGTATTGTAACATTTCTGTAACAAGTTTTTAGTAATATTGCTCTTTCTTTACGCGAATTGTTGTGTGTATGTATAAATATGTATATACATATATGTATATATAAATATATATATATATGTGTGTGTGTGTACAACACTAATGTGAAATTCTGAAGTTAATCTATTCGATTGATGTTCAATAGGATTAACGAAATTTTTAAAATACTCAATATTATGATAAACATATTAAATGGGAAATAGGAAATAACTGAATTATATAAAAAACTAAAATAAAATATCGATCTCTAAAAAAATGTAATTTTTGTCGATTTTTTTTTTTCTATTTTAATGAAGAATAAAATACCGATTTAAGTTAAAATTTTGTAAGATGTTGGGAAAGTTGGTTCATATTGCTGCGATAAATTTCTCCGAAACTATTTTAATTTTATCAATTTTCATGATGAAATACAAAACTATTTTTTTCTTCTTCCTTTTCTGAGTTTGGTATTCATTACTGAACGTAGACATCAAAATACGTTCGCTTGAGCGGGGTTTAGTAACTGTTCTACTTACTGGATTTTCGTGTGCTGCTTTATGTTGTATATTTCATTGAGTTTTTCTTCAACCGGTCCTTCTTTTACCATTAACCTTTCCACGAAGTATAATTTCTAATCGTCTGTATTATTGTCCCCTTTGGCCAGCTCTTCAAAGTTTTCGATCTTTCTTCTGCATATTACGCGCCGGAATATGCGTTTAAAATTTGCCATTTTCAATAATTTTGTATTTGACATTTTTTCAGTCTTCCATGTACCCACAAAATAATATATATATTTAACTGCGTAATACATTCTAACGGAGGTCGAAATAGCTACAATAATAAATTATATACGCGTTAATTCGACCCAAAATGAAAAATAAAAGATAAAATATAGAAATAAAAAAAAAAATGAAATAAATATCGAAATAAAACGTGTCGCGTTTAAATACAGAATTATCTGACTATTTAGAATGTTTCAAATCTGAAAATGTTTATATAACTCATTGAAAATTGACTAGAGTAGTCTCTAAAAACCCACATTGTACTTCATACGACGAAATTTATAATTTTGTGTCAAAAATTGACAACGTATGATGGAAACGGTTAATTTGAAAAAGAAAGGCAATAGCAAACTAATTAAAATAATTAACTTAACTTCACGTGCGTAAATGGGCTGAATATAAGTGATATTTGTGTATATCAAGCGGAGGTGTTGTTTTTGCATCGAACTTGTTTTAATTAAGCTGACAGTTACGCTTTTCATTGACGGTGTATAAAATCGAGTAGAGTTTTATTATTTATTATATATATATATATATATATATATATATATATATATATATATATATATATATATATATATTCTTTATTACTTTATTACTTTTAAATAAATCGTAACTGTCAGCTTTATCTCGTCTGAAAATGACGGTAAAGCAAAGAAAAGAAAGATGCAATTCCCTGAAAATTTGTTACAGAACGGTATTTAAAAGCGTAATGTAGGTGCCATTCGAGTTGTGTAGAACGATTAGAATTACTAGCGCTAACGTCCGGAGACTACAAAATTGTTTGTAGTTACTGCGAAATGACGGTAAGTTCAACGTATATATATATTTTAAAATTGTAGTGATTTTATATTTTTTCATTTTATTTTTTTTTAATGTACTGAGTACTGTCTAGACCAGAAGCATGGATAAGATGTAAATAGATTAGAACAGGTTGTCGATCTCGAGAAAATGAAGTAAGTGTTGAATTTTTTAACGATGGTCATTTCGTGGAGGCTGATTGACTGGATAAATTGTATTTGGCGATAGATTGGACAGCTAACGGATAGATGTTGAATTCCAAAGAACGCGAATAATTAATTCGGCTATTAGATGTTTATGAGGAGAGTTGTGTCTTTGAAGACATGCAATTGCGGTTAACGAATTCGTATGTATGAGAATCAGAATTTAATGTACGTTCTACAGGGGTAGTTTTATAGCAAATAAGTCTGCCGAAAAAATAGTAAATACAATCGGAAGAGAGTAGCGGGAAATAAGTTCTTTGTCAGTTGTTATTCGACAATCTGTTCTTCGAGATGTTTTGGAGCTGCCACTAAGCGATATTTCGCAACTATTTTATTCATTCGCCATACTTTGATATGCAGTACAAAAAGTTTTGGTGATTTTTATTTATTTATTTATTTTTTAATAATTGCTATAGCCGAAGATGTATGTTGAAGTGTAAGTTCATTCTGTTGTATATAGTCGTAATTATTTGGTATGTTGGCGGTAAAGTTTTTTTTTTTTTTAAGCTTAAAGATGCGTGCAATCTGTTCGGTTGAACAATAGGCAGCACTTATTTGTTTAAAAGCTATAACGGGACACTTCCCAACGGTCGTTTCCCTTAATTTATCTTATGTTATACAATATAATATAATATATGATATATAATATATAAACTAGTTGATCGCTACGGTCGATTTCCCAATTCGATCTGACTGCGTCTCTTCAGTCGTTGGAATTGCACGCCGTTACGTAGAACATTGACTGCTAGTGGATTGATGTGGGTTTGAAGTCGATGCAAGTATCTTCCAGCGCAGCTTTTGACTACCTCTTTAACAGACGGTATACGGAGATCCTTGTGTATGTCGTCATTGCGGACATACCATGGCGCTGACACGATATTCCGCAATACTTGAGATTGAAATTTTTGTACTATGTCTAAATTAGAGTTGCTCGTTGTACCCCAAATCTGGATACCATATGACCAGATTGGCTTCAAGACTGTTTTATATAGTAATACTTTATTTTCATACGACAGTGTTGAATATTTACCCATCAGCCAATAAATATTTCGGTATGTAATGCTGAGCTGTTTACGTTTAGCAATAACATGATTTTTCCAGGTAATCCAAGATATTTTACGTTACACGATTCGGAAATTGTTTGCCCATTTAACTTAATCGGTAAATTTTTACTTTTATTTAAAGTAAATAAAACTTGCTTGCATTTTGATTCGTTAATATTGAATTTCCACAGTCTAAACCACTTTTCTACGTGTAGTAGATGGTTTTGAAGTTGTTCGGCCGCTAATTTATTATCACGACGAGTCGAGAGAATAGCGGTGTCATCGGCAAACATAGCTGTGTCTGTATTTTCGTTAACTGGAAAGTCGCATGTGTAGAGCTGGTACAGTGTTGGTCCGAGTACACTGCCTTGAGGTACTCCCGATTGTATTGAATGAATTCGTGAGTAATTCCCGTGAACATTAACATGGAAATATCTTTCTGTTAGGTATGACTTCATTAGCTGGTAGTACTCGTGAGGTAATTTAAGTTTTAATTTGTACAATAGGCCAACGTGCCAGACTTTATCAAAGGTCTTTTCGATGTCGAGAAATATCGCTGAACAATACTTCTTTTCTTCGAAACTTTTGTTTATGATGTCGACTATTCTATGTATTTGCTCAATGGTGCTATGATGATTCCTGAATCCGAACTGATAGTCTGGTATCACTTTATTTTCTTCGAGAATTGGTTTGATTCTCCGGAGAAGTAATTTTCAATACTTTGGAGAGAACCGGTAACAATTGGCCTGTAAGAGGACACTTCATTTTGAGGTTTACCTGGTTTTGGAATCAATTTTATTGAAGCAAATTTCCACTGCACCGGAAAATATCCCGTACGAAGGATTTCGTTAAAAATGAGTGTTATTAAAGTAACAGCTTTCCTCGGTAATTTTTTTAGAATTTTTGCAGTTATCAAATCGTGTCCGGCAGTTGTTTTAATTGTGCATTTATTTCCATAGGCGATGTTAATTTAATGGGGAGTGACATCTGCAATGGTGTTTCTAGATATTCCATTAATTTCCTTTCATGAATAGAATTTTCATTTTTGTGTGGTTCAAAAATTCCTGCTAGGTATTCGACAAAGACATTAGCTTTTTCTTATTCAGTTCGTGCCCATTCTTTGTTTTTCATTCTTATAGGGGGACACTGATAGGTGTGATCTGCTTTTATATTTTTTATAGCCCTCCACAAGCTGTAATCAGTTGTTTTAGTCGGAGTTATATTTTCTGTATACTCTCGAAATGTTTCGTTTTTTAGTTCTAGAAGGTTTTTTTTTTTAATTGTCTAGCTGCTCTATTTAGAATAGTTTTATTAACGGGATTTCTATCGATCTGCCAAATTCTTCTCAATTTTCTTTTCTCCGAGATCATCTTCTTTATTACTTTCGGATGTTTTCTTATAATCATTTCATCTTCATTTACAGGCGTGGCTAAGAAGAAGAAGAAGAAAAGTATATTTTGATTGATTAAATTTTACAAGAAAATAATAACTTATAATAAACGTCCGAAATATAAAAAATTCCTTAACCGATAAACTTAATAATAATTTTAAAAAATACACACGAGTGATAGTTATAAACATTCATTGCTTAATGAAATTTACAGGAAAAATTCCGCAAAAAACCTGCAACGTGTAATTCATAAGTAAATTTTAAACACAATGGTTAAAATAATTTATAACATTTAAAGAGAAAAACAAATATGCAGACTTCTGAATACACTTAGTAAGGTTTTCTACAGCTATTTCTATATCTGTTCGTGTTTTCAACGGCACTTTCAAGTCCGCTTTCTACAAACTCTTGGAATGCTGTCCAATCGGTGTTCTTGTTAGATAGTATTGGTTTTGTTGCTATTTGTATTGTACTGGTACTTATGTTTAAAATTTTTGGTGAATGATCGGAGGTAGCATCCAGAGAGGATTCGATTAATGTGTGGTTCTTATTAATTCCGTTACTGATAAAGAAGTCCAGCAAGTCTGGAGTTTTTCTTCTGTCAGTTGGCCAGTATGATGGAATTCCATCTGATAGAGTGCAATAATTATTTTTCTGAATACATGCGTGAAGCTGTTTTCCTCTCGGTGTTGTCAGCCGTGATCCAAATGAAATATGCTTTGAGTTATAGTCGCCACCGATATAAATTTATTTCCTAAGCTTTTGAAATATTCCTCAAAGTGAATTTGTTGTATATTATGTTTTGGAGGACAGTAGACAGACGATAGTGCGAGCGGACCAAACAAGATGTCAATTTTTACAGTAGTAGCCTGTAAGTATTCTTTTGAGTATTTATTCATCTCATAATGCTTCATAGACGTTTTTATAAGGATAGCTGTACCTCCGCGTGCATTACCACTTGGATGTAGTGTATGATAAATGTTGTACTGAGGAATTTTAACGTAACTTTTATCAGTGAAATGTGTTTCAGATAACATTAATACATTTATTTTGTTGGTAATTAAGAACGCTTGCACTTCATGGCGCGGTACTGCACCAGACCATTGATATTCCAAATAGCTATTCTGAGAAACCTGCTCATTTTTATATTAATTTGTTAATTTAACGATATTATAAGACAGTTCACCGAATTCTGAATTCAGAACCATGTTCAATCAACTAATTCAACAAAGTGGGATGATAATCAACATGCTATCAACGGCAAGTGAGCTGCATCGAAGGATTTCATCAACTTATTTATGGAGATTAATTATCGATATGTGAGACGATGGTTGAAGTGATATCAAAGAAGGAAGATTTGACGATGATTTCAATCGAATGTTAGTGTTTGTGATACTTTTATTTTTCATATTGAGAGGTGAATACCAATTTCACAGAAAAGGCTAATACATGGAGAAGTAGGAAAGGCGTCAGTAATCAGTCTCAAGACAGTATGATATTGATTATGTGTGTTTTCTATGTAATGTTTCCTAGATATTTTACTAAATATGATGTTGGAATTATCACGTTATTTGAACTGAAATTGTATGACTGCAGCAACGAACTTCGAAGACGGTAGCTTTTCCGTTGGACAAGTTGAAACCATTATTGTGATATGGGGCCAAGTTTGTAATCTATTGATTGTACCCTGTAGTGTTGATGTTTCGTGGGTTACGTTCGAGTCTTGAAAATAGATAGGTCATCTGAAGCAACATTGGACGTTTGGAAAGATTTGGTTTAAAATGTCAGTTATGGCTATATTAAAGAGCATAGGGTTTTGAATGCGACTTTGAGAGAGACCATTTTGTAGATAGTGTTGGATTAAAGTCGAAAATTTTTGGCTCGAGAGAAAGTTTCTGACAAAGTACGCTTGGTGGAACGTCTGAGCAATAGAGATTTTTTAACATTTTTTCTTTCCGGGTGTTGTTGAAAGTTTATGTTGAAGAATACTGGGCCAATAGATGTTTTTTTTTTTACGAATAAATGACATTTGTATGAATTGATCGAGAAAAATAATTGATCAATCGTTGATCTGTTCGTTCGCAATACGCATTGGGATTTGATTTCTCTCATTTTCCGTTTTATATAAAATTTTTAATCTTAACGTTGTCGTTGACGATATAAATTTCGTTATTTATTTATTTTCCTTCGGATCTCGTTATTAGTTTGATTTGAGTAAAAAAATAACTAATATTTAATAACTTTTATCAATTCTTAATATAATGGCGGATTAAGCGTAAAATTAAATTTTAAAAATATTAATAACTGTATAAAAATAACGTAAGAAATCATTAAATATAAACATAGTAAACAATATTTAGAATGCGGTTAAATTTTTTATATATTCAAGTTTTTTTTTTTTGATAATATCCATATATAAGTTTTATTTTTTCATTGTATTTTTTATTTTTATATAAATTTATTTTTATTATTTGGATTTAATCATTTCGATGGAGGATTTAAATTTTTCCGATCGTACTTTCAGCAAACTCGTCGGTATTTTGTATAATAATTTTCAATGGCACGCACATATCAACATTGTATTCCGTAGAGAATATTGCCATTAAAATGATTATTTTATTAGACTGATTAATTACGCAATTTGTTTTCTATTAAAGGAAACGTTTAAATTGAATTTTGTAATTTTACAGAATCAGTTAAAGTCGATTAATCCAATTACATCCGGATTCGGTATGAAATTATTACAAAAAATGGGTTGGAAGCCGGGAGAAGGACTCGGTAAATATAAACAGGGACCAGTTGTCCCTTTCGAAGTCGATATTAAAGTCGATAAGCGAGGTAAATTAAATATATGTATATAAAATATATATATTGCGGCGTGTTTAGAGTGAATTGAAAATACGTATATATAAATTTGTTCGATATGTTGGTATTACTGTAGTTGATTGACGATATGGATAAGAGCCGCAATCATAATATTTCCAACAGAATCAAAATAACTAATATATATATATATATATATATATATATATATGTGTGTGTGCATAACATTATATTGTAGTCAGTCTTAAAAGAAGAAATATATACATCCGATTGCTGTGGAATTTGTTGCGTATATACGATGTTTAGATATAAATAGAAAGATAGCACATATCTCGGTAGCCAGTTTATATGTCGGACACGAACGGTCGCTTCCGAAACACGTCTTAACTGCGAGAAGACTTCGAACAGACTGATTGACCAACTTCAAAATGATAACAGTACACTCGCGTGGTAATTAATGATTCTCTATTATCGGTGAATGAATCAGAGAAGCCGCAGGAAGAAATCTCTCTGATTAGATAATGTAGTGACCGACCTCTTTGAACAACGTCGCCGTGTAGACTGTCTCCCATAGTTGCGTCATATTTTTGATTGAACAACTTTAATTATAGTTTTCATTGTTATAATTATTTAGTCCTCCCGACGTTTTAACAAGATAATTTCGTTGCAGGTTTAATGTCACAAAATGACGTTTCTACACCTTCGTTACCGCGCGGTGTCCAATTTTCATCGGTGAAAGTTATTACTATGCCCGGTACGACGAATAGCGGTGATCTAAATAATAGCAACGCTTTCCGTATTACTACTCCGGGAGCTACTCCCGGTGAACAGCAAAGTAAGTTTATCGTTGTAATGTTCAATAAAAATAATTATATCGCGATTGAATTACGAGAAGAGGAAAATTATTTTCGATCGCATCGAAAGCTTCATTATTTTATCACAGCCGTCTTGTAAAGTCGTCCGATAATTTATAATAATAAAAGAAAGTTAAAGGGAACGAAAATTAATTTAACGCGGGAAAGATTAAATATCGTACGCGAGTTAATTAACGGAAGAAAAAACGTGTGGACTGTTGACGGTCGTATACATTATCGGATAAAACTGATTACAAATCGGATCAGGTGTAACCGTTGTGTGATCTAAATCGTATCACCGATGGATCTCTATTTCGATACTCGGATTATATTTATTTTTATATTTATTTTCATTTTATTATTTTATTTAATTATTCTGGTATTACCCAAATGTTAAACTTTCGTTACGGACGTTATTGTTATTTATAATGATAATATTTCAGTGTGTTTTTATGAGTATGTGTGAGTGTGTTTGGTACGTTATGAATTGGTGCGCATGTACTTTATTATCATCATTTTTAAGCGTATTTTTGTGTTGTATGTCGGTGTATTGTACTTTCTGTCGTTTATTTAGTTAGTAGGTTTATTAATACTGATACTAGTTTCATCTCTTTTTATTCTATACGCAATTCTGCTGGAAATATCCTTAAGAGTATTTTTTCGTCGATATATATTCGAATGTTTGTTACGTTTACGAATTAGCATATTTCGGTGGTGTTTTAATTATGCAAGATGGATTTCATTGACTGTTTTACTTCTTTTCCGTTTTCCACAATGCAATAGGTTAGAGGTTTCAAGTTCCTTATTTAAACTCGTCTATTCTTATTTATCGAAGTTCTTATTTATTCGATCATTTATCGCCGAACTTTCTAACTATTACTATAATGGTACTTAAAGCGTATTACTAAAATGTTCGGGGATTAAATACTAAGTTAACGGAACTTCATTTAGGAATGTCTTTGATATTGTAGGATTCACTGAAACTTGGTTAACTGGAAGTGTTTGCAACAATGAATTTTTAAATCAAGGTTATATTGCTTATCGTCGTGATAGAATTGGTAGGCGGGGAGGTGGAGTTTTGTTAGCGATTAGGGACACATATGTTGCAGAGGAAATAGCGTTCCCCAGTTTCGGGAATATAGATTCAGTTTGGATTAAGTTTAGGAACGTTAGTCTGCATGTACAAACACTTATCGGTTGCATTTGTGTTCCTCTCGGTACATCTTCCTCTTGTTACAGCAGATTTTTTTACGAATGTCATAATTTATTATTGAATACGAAAAATACCATTAATATTATAATCATGGGTGATTTCAACTTATCCATCTCTGGTTCAGGTACTCCGCTTGATTTTCTTAATAAGAATTTTAATTCGATTTCAAATTTCATTGAAATTAATAATCTGAGCTTGGGAAATAATGTTCTTAATTCGCAGAGAAAAACTTTGGATTTAATCATTACTACTTCTGCTTTGAGTGTTGATGTAAAGAGTTCGCCTGATCCGCTCCTTCCTGAGGATGAGTATCATCCTGCTCTAGATATCACTGTTTTCGCTGCGGTTCTTTATATAGAGTGGATTTTAATACAAGTATGGCGCCTTACAACTTTAGGAAAGCAAACCCTTTGATTTTAAAACAAAAAATTTCCCTGATTGATTGGGAACAACTTTATAATATCAGAAGTGTGGATGACGCGACTAGTTATTTTTATAGTCTAATCTACAATAAACTCCAGAAGCATCTTACAAAGAAATCATCTAGAAAATCTACATACCCGCCTTGGTTTACCCCAGAAATTGTTCGTAAATTAAAAATGAAAACTGAGTTTAGGAAATCTTATCGTAGAACGCACAAGGAAACTGATTATGGTTAAGATACAGGCTGAAGTTAAAAAGTTAATAAGGAATACTTTTGATGATTATATTCTTAAGATTGAAGCTGGTATTCGAAGAAACACTAACAATTTTTGGGCTTTTGTTAAATATATAAGCGTAATAGCCGGCTACATCCTAGTGTAGTAAAATATAGAAACAGATCATTGTTCTAGTAAGAATATTTCAGATGCTTTTGCGGAGTATTTTTCATCTGTACTTGTGACTGACAGCTTTATGCCACTTGAAGCCTCTTTAATTACAGATGGAAGACACTTAAATCTTGCTTCAATCATCGTAAATGATTACAGAAAATCTATTAAGATTCTGAAACCCAAGTGGAGTGTTGGCCCTTATTGATTACCAGCAGTTTAAACTATGTTCGGTACAGTTTGAAAAGCCGCTTATCTACTTGTTTAATCTTATTATTGGAACAGGGAAATGGCCTGTGTTGTTAAAAACAGCTAAAGTTGTTCCAATTTTCAAGTCTGGAGATCGTTGTGCAGCTGAAAACTATCGTCCTATCTCCCTACTTTGTGTACCCAGCAAAATATTGGAGAGTCTATTTTATATGAGAGGTTATATAATTTTTTTTTGCCTAGAGTTGTTCCTGAGCAGCATGGTTTCTTAAGGTTTAGATCTACTACAACTAATCTTGTTACATATATAGAATTAATTACAGGCTAGTTAGAGCAGCGTCTTCAAGTTGACTGCATTTATACGGACTTAAGGCTTTTGACAAAGCCAGAGTTTACTTCTGGTTAAGCTGCATTTTCTGACGATTATATACAGTTATTTAGATCATATTTAACTTCGCGTGTGTGCTATGTATTATTTAACGGATACCAGTCCAATCGATATACTCCTACTTCCGGCGTACCACAGGGGTCTAATTTGGCTACACTATTATTTAATATTTTCATAAATGATATAGTAATTAACTTACGTTCAAAATTTCTATTATTTGCTGATGATTTAAAATTGTTTAGATCAATTAAAACTGTTATCGATTGTGAATTGTGTTGCAAGATGATTTGCGTAGATTGGCAACATGGAGCGACAATAATTACTTACCTTTTAATTATAAGAAATGTGTTTATATTCGATTTTGTCGTACAAAAAATAAATGTTTCTTTGATTACTCTATGAGTAATATTCCTGTTTGTAATGTAAACTGTGTTCTGGGGGTTTATATTGACAACGAGCTTTGCAACTCATATTGCTAATGTTACCAAAAATGCTTACAGAACTACGGGCTTCATCATTAGAAATTCACGCGTATTTCATGATCCTTCCGCTGTTATTATTCAACACTCTTGTAAGATCGCAATTAGAATACGCATCTGTGGTTTGGGATCCTTTCTACACTAAATATATTTATATGGTGGAAAAAGTTCAATCTCAATTTTTGACGTATATCTATTACCGTCAAACTGGTGTCTATCCTGCACTTCTGAGTTATACTATTTTATGTGATTTCCTAAATATTAAACCCTCGAGTGCTAGAAGAAAGATAAGTAAGCTTAAATTCCTGCATGATCTTTGTAACGCTCGCGTAGATGACAATTATTTATGATCTAAAATATTATTTATGGTCCTCAGTGTTAGTAGTAGGTCACATCGTATTTACTATGAATCTCATGCTCGTACATAGGTTATAATTCATCACTTCTATCCACCTTGCGTCTATACAATAACGTACTAAACATTCATCCACAGTTAGATATTCATTTTGATAGTAAATTTGTATCTAATAAATTTTTTTAAGCTCTTTATTTCAGTTATTACTGTTCAGTATATTTGTTTTATTTCGGTCATATGTACGTGTCCCGATGGACAGTTTGTTTACATGAGAGTATTATGATTGGTATTTCATTTCTGTTTTTTATTATGTTCGGATGTGTGCTTGTATATATAGGTATTTTCATTAGAAACATGTATCATTTTTCGGTTGGTATTAGCAATTTATTTTTTCATTCTTAATATTATTTATATTAATTAGCGTGTAGTGTGAGTGTGGTTTAGTTTTATTATTTTTATTCATAATTTTACTTTATAATTATTCTGTAAGTGCATACACTGTAATTGGCGCTTTGCTGTTGTGTACGTCGTAACGTTTTTGTAAATAAATAAATAAATAAGTCTTATATTCGGTCGGTCATATATATATACTGTCTCGTTCTTTTGCCTGTTGTGCCTTCGTTGTAGTTTTAAACGAGAAATCAATCGCGTTCCGAAATTCATTCGTTTATATGTTCAAAAAATTATGTAAATTTTCAGTTAGTGCGTAAGAATCGTGCGTTTATTTTTTATTTTTTGAATACGTTTAAACAACAGTTATGATTTTTAGAATGTTCGGAGGATTCCTCAAATAAATATAGAACGACTCGGAGAAGACTGGCGGTTTTATTTTTGAATGGCGCAGTTGGTAACACGGCTGCAAACCGCTCCTTTTTATTGTACACGCAAGATTTTCGTTTTTGTCCAATTTCCGTTATCTTATAACGGGAAGGAGCGCGCATTTTAAGCGGAACGTTATTTTCGGTGTGAATCAATCACGACGGTGCAAAGACGGGTTTCGAAAATAATTCAAATTTAGGCTGGTTTTCTTTTTGTGGGGATATTTTCAAAAATTCAACGACCTATGCTCGAAAAAGTCTTCGAAAATGTTGTAAAAAGACCGAATTAATGTATTGTTGGTCATTCCATCGCTAGAACCGATTGAAAATGAATCGGATTTTGATAACGATGATTGTTAATTAGAATAAATTACTGATTTTGTAAAACACCGATTACGTGTATACTCGTGTATATTCAGATTATTGATGTAGTTTTAAAATCTGTATGATTATGCGATTTGCTTCAGAAAGTTCATACAATTCTAGATTATCTGTTAGTTACATATTTTTTAAAGTACATTTAGTTTATTTTATATCTGTTATTCATTATATAACTTATCATTTAGGGATGTTTTCATTACATGGTAGTAGTAAGTAATTAAAGTAAATTTGATTAAGTATAAAACCGAATAATTAGTCTTTTTTTTTTTTTTAAAGAAACGGCGTTACTAATTAGTCGGCTATGCCCATTATTAGTGTAAATCAATTTTTTTTTTTTTACCAATATTAAGATAGAACTTCCGATGAAATATAGAAGAAAAGCAATCGGATGATTTTGTATGCAATGTCTACTACCCGGTTTATGTGACTTATTTTATTTATCGTTAGTTATTAATTTGTTGATTTTGGGAAAACTTCTATTTGCTGTTTGCGTGAATGCTTTATTAACTTTTTTAGATTAGTTATTTTATGAAACATCAGTCAAAAATGAAAAAATTCATACTGACTAAAGACGTTTAGTGATACCCCTTATTAATACAGTTATACTTTTTTTTATGTTTTTTTTTTATTTATTATATTTTTATTTTAGGACGTTCGACTAGTCATTTGCGTCCACCGAAATTACATACGATAAATTACAGAAAAATTATTTAATAACACTGTTTAGTTTATAATAATTTTTTTAAATCGGTTATTTTTAGAAAGTATATTACTCGCTGTATTTCATCTTCATTGTAGTGCTTCGCTTATATCTAGTCCAGTTATTGACTGATTATGCTGTTGTTCGAATTTCGGACATTCTGTATTGGCATGTTCTACGGTAAACGTTGAACCTTGACAAAACTTGCAATTCTCCTCGATTAGTGTCCCGTGCGTTAACGTAGTGTGGCCGATTCGTAATCGGGCTCATCCCTTCGTGTCTGTTCGCTCGGTACGACGTCGTCCACTGTTCTATTCGCAGTTTGATTTTATTCTATGTTAATCTCGACTACGCTTTTCGATACGGCTACATCGTATTCGGTTTTGTTGATGAAAGTTTAGATCACAAATTAACGTGTTCGGTCATTCTACTGGATTTGCGGCGACATACAGTTTAACTATTTGCCGTATCTGGATTTTTGAAAATAAAACATCCGTTAGAAAATGTCTCTTATTATTATTTAAAACTTTAAAATATCGTTTCGGTGTTTAAATAGTTTTTTTTTTTTTTCCTAATCCTGTGTACAAATTATAATTGACAATTTTCGAAGGGAAGATTCGTATTAATTTCTGAAATTACAATGTTTTGTATTGTTTTCAGGTAAACATCCGGTGTCGTTATTGAACGAATATTGCAGTCGAAAGAAAATTGGGCCGCCAGTCTATACGTTTGACGAATTTGTAGAAAATGGTAAACGAAATTTTTTGTTTAAGGTAAATAGCTAATTTTTGGATAGTAAGAATTCCTTTCTTTTAGTTATATATAATATATATATATATATATATAAAGACACTAACGAGTTTTACGTTTTTAATTATGTTTTATATTGTTCTTCTTCTTGAGCCGACTTCGTTTTCTAACTATACCTAAAAGATTTCCGGCTTCGGCAACCGCCATCCATTCTTGAATATTTGAAACCCATGACATTCTTCCGCGGCCAACACAACGAACACGTTCTACAGCTCCCATCAGCATTATTTGTAGTAGTTCGTATTTTGGTCCTCGCATCAAATGACCCGGATAATTAATTTTCTTTAATTTGACCAATTGGATTAATTCCCGGTCTTTATTCATACGTTTCATAACTTCTTTATTTGTTATTTTTGCTGTCCATGGTATTACATGATAATATAAATCCTATCTATTTATATTAATAGTAAACCGCGGTCGCTGTTAAGTTTTATTACACCCAAATTCAAGTAACATAATGTTTAATTCGCATAATAATTTATGAATAAACAAAAAATCATATACTAAAAAAAATTATGAAATGCAAATAGACGCGATAACGTAATAAATTAGCATAATACACGACCTGTTCTGTAGCCAGTGTTTCCAGATGTTCTAAAGTGAAATAGTTGACTATACGAAAAAAAAAAAAAAAAAAGTAAAAACGGTTAGAATACGATATATCTGGAATCTCTGAAAAACAGCGGATCAATTTTATATGTTACAATTATTAATTCATTACGACGTGCCATTTATAAATAATTTTCACGCGAGAATAGAACTGAATAGCTAACCTTCGAATTTACGTCATCTTATAACGAAATCGAGTAATAACGTATTGTACAAATAATAGGAACTAAAACAACGGTCATTAATACAGTAAAAACGTATTATCTCACGACGAAATTATTGTACGATATTTTCAGTGGTGGAGATGGATAGCCTGAACGTCCTTTTTTTTCAAACAAACGGTCGCCGTGGTCGCTAGATTGTGTATTATACGTTCCGCTGTTGGGTGCAGCAGTGTCGCGTTTGTTTTTCCATATTTTAAAAGTGTTAATGGAACTATCTAGAATCAAGATTATGATGATGGTTCTTTTGGCGTAACTGGTTTATTTCCAATTTTCCAAGTTAGGACAGTAATGTGTTACGGCGTTTGAGGGCTGCTGTGTCGTACAACACATCTCATTCGTGAATGCCTGGTAAAGAATAAAATCACAATATTGCCTCGCCCTGCCATTTTACCATTTTGGAAAGAAATCATCCGTCTTGAAGGTCGATTTGTAAACAAAACGTCTCATGGGCGACGTAACTAAGCACGAATCCAAAACTGAGAAAACCGGTTAAACTTAACGGTAACTATTTTGAAGGTGATGAAAGTCTTTTTAAATATATATCTTCTGTAATTTAATAATAAAATAGTTATTTTTTTCCGCGTCGTTATTATTAAAAAAAATCGAAAAAGTATTCTGAGGAATACAAATTATCTCGGAAAGCACTTGAGTTAACATGTTCGCCATATGCTCGTTGACATGAGGAAGGTTCAGGCTGTTCGTTATGATCACTGCGAATATCGTATTATAATTTTTCGCGACACTGGGATTAAAGATACACATACATGCATATATATATATATATTATTTAAAAAAAATTATAATCGTCTAGTATTTTTATTTCCTTTTTTTTCCTCTTAATTTATTCTTTTAAATTTTGTGTATAATAACACCGTTGCTGTGGCAATAAATACAAAGGAGAAGCACATCGAACGGAAAATAATTATAGACAAAGGAGGAAATTTGCAAAGAGACATCCGAAGTTGAATATCTGTCGCATGGACTGAATTCGAGAAGTTATCCAACATATTCCGGAACAAGGATATATCGAACTGTTTGAAGTGTAAACTTTATATAACCAATATGTCGTACCGGCATTAACATAGGGCGCAGTGGAGCTTCACAAAAGAGTATAGTCACTAAAATCATGAAAAAGCAAACAGCTCACGAAAGGATGATACTAAACATCAGGTTAAGACAGAAAATTCATTATTTGAATCAGGGAGCGGAAAAAATTAACCAACGCAGTGAAGCGATTAGCAAAATTAAAATGGACGTGGGCCGGACATGCTACGCGTAGAGTCGATGGCAGAACAAGATATATCCTGCATTGGTGCCAATTGAATTCAAAAAGAAAAAGAGGCAGACCGATAACACGGTTGGAAACGTCCGGGATATGCATACACCCAGCAGAGGGTTGATATAGGCATAACGTGATGACGTTATATATATATATATATATATTATATATATATATATATATATATACATATATATATATATATATATATTATTCTGTTTCATATACGTATTCATTAATTGTTGACATTAGGATTATAATATTTCAACTGTAAAAATTAAATTTTGTTCAAGGTCATTTATATTTGTCGCAGGTTACCGTACACGGTTGCGAGTATGTTCCGGCTACATCTTGTCAAAATAAGAAACAAGGTAAATATGACGCAGCTCTAGTCTGTTTACAACAACTCGGAGTATTTCCAACCGTTGCTAAATCGGCGTAATTTTCATTCGTGTTTCTCCTATTTATGATAGTTCGTCGTTCTTTTCGCGTGAGTTGTCTGTAAATTAGGTAATAAATTATGTGTAAATTAACTCTGTATTTATTTCTTATTTCTGTTCTTTATACTTGAAGAATTTTTTAAGGGAAAAAAATTATATTTTCAAAAAATTTAAATTAGAGCAATACAAAAACGTCAATGATCGGACTTTTGTACGAGTGTTCGTTAATCATATTTCAAGTTTAAAATAAACAATTTTTATATCCAATTTTAATTTTTTTTAATTTTTATTACAACTTACTATTATTGCATTTTATTAAAATGTCTTGATTTACTATTTTATTCTTATTATATATATATATATATATATATATATATTTAGGAGGGTGATTTTTATTTTATTAAACTTTTTATCTTTTGATAATTTCAAAAATGTTGTTAATAATAAGTATGTATGGGGAGAAATTATGACATCGCTACGTAATATAGTATCTGGATGATCGAGACGTGTTCAGTATTTTTTTTCTTGAATAAAATCATGTTTCTTTGGAAATGAATTTTGGAATTTTTGAAACGGATTTTTAAAAAAATAATTCTCTCGTAGATTAAAAAATAATTTACGCAAGCTTAAATCGAAACTGTATCCCAAATGTAAATTTTATTTTCTAACACATATGCAGTAAAATGCAAATTTATAAATGCGATCAAGCTGAAATTTTCGACGTACATGTAGTTAAGTATCGAGAAAATAATGATTTGAAAAAAGTTAACGTTCCAAAATTTTATTAAATATAGTCGGGGTTGAGACACAAAAATTTTACTTCCATACAGACCATTTTCAATTACTTAGTAAATTACATGTATGTACAAAATTTCATCCAAATCGTTAGAGCCGTTTTCGAAATGGCCAGGGTATATACAAGAACTGCTCATTTAATATGATAATATGATAAAGCGTTGGAATAGTATCTAGAATGTTCGACATTCGAGGTTCGATCCCAGCTTGTTTAAGTTTTACATTATCGTAAACTCTTAATTATCGAGAAGGAAAGAGTGGCATCTTAATGTATATGTCATTGTATACGCGTGCATGTGTGTTGTGTACAATTAGTGCATTGAATGCTTGTCTGCTTTTTAAACAAGATTAGAGTACAATGATGTTCTGCAATGAACCGTAGGAAATGCGTAAGTGACGCCTCGTACATAAAGGTTGCATGGTTGCTCAACCATCAGAAATATTTAGAACAGTATAAAAATTGACGATGCAATAAAATAGTTAAAAGTATTAATTATTTTATGGAGACTAAACAAAGTAAGTCATTTTTAATTATCTTTTAATATATTATAAAAAGTAAAAAATCTTCAAAAAAGTGTTTTGAATAGTTACAACGGTGATGCAACCTGAAGAAGGCATCGTATACAGCGTTATGAATAAAAAATACACATTTATTTAACAAACACACACACATTTATTTTATATATATATATATATATATATATATATATATATATATATATATATAATATGTTATAATGGGGCAGCAATTTTTGGTCCCAGGTGCCTCACTTGCTTGAGCCAGCTCTGTTGTAGGAAATACGAAATACATAAATAATGTATAATATAGATGCGGCACGCTACTTTAGCGTTGTGTTAAAAACGTGAGCCGAACGTTAAATACGTCACGCTGCTAAAAGAATGTAATTTTTTGTTTATTTTAATTTAAAATGGTGATTATTAGTTTATGCTAAAATGTAAAAATTCGAGTATGGTAATTGTAGGTACATACGGGAAGATTCAACGTCTGCATTGACAGTTACTACTTCGCCCCTTTGGTTCAAGTTATTTTGTCTTCGGACAATAGCAGAGGAAATCGATGAAATTAGTCAATAGATTGAAAATTTATCTACAAATAATTGTAATCACATTTTTCATCAATATGTCAAAGTATGCAAGGTATAATTTCTTGCATTGCAAAGTTTCAGCAGAGTTATCAAATGCTTAGACCGTCGATCGGCTAACAACGTTCTTATTTTGCAAATATAAAATCTCATGATTCAGTTACATACTTTAATAAAAACACCGATGCGGTAAAACTAACGAATCGAATTCGTTCCAAGAGAAAATGCGGAAAAATCGTAGATAAATTAATAAGAACGATAAGAGAAATTTCGAAATCAGTATTTATTATCGACAATACTTTAAAGTTTTGTTTTTTTTTAAAAAAAGAAATTGTACATTTACTGAAAATAATTATGAAGAAATATTAAATTTGAAGTTTCATTATTTTTTCTAAATGAAATAATGAATTATTAAGGACAGAGTAAGATGTTAGTTTATTAAACAAATGCTATTTAAATATAATTAAGCTAATTGCCTCGAACTTTAATGTAGCCAAGGAAAAAACATCTCATTGTTTTTCTATCTTCCTACTATTTGCATTAGTTTATTTTTGTGGGATTATGTTTAATACGTGTAATATGTTTATTAAAATTTAGTGTATAATTATTTATTATGCATTAATACTTTAAACGGTAGAGAGTGAATGATTTTAAGTTTACACTGTAAAAAAGATAAAAAAGTTTTATCTTTTTCCTTGTTTAATGTCACAATTTTAATTTTAGTTTGTAATTAATAAATTATATACCTGATAATTACGTTATTGCATTCAATTAAATTATTAAAAACACCTTTTCGGTTAATTTATACCTTTTTAATAAAAACAGAAACTGATACTATATAATTGGTATTCATCTACATTTTTTTCTGAATCGTTGTATATTTAGGAGGTTATTTGACCTTCGAAGCTTTATTCGAGTAGACCAAAAGTATGTACTATTATAGGCGTCGTTGAAAATAGAGAACGCTTCAGTTTTAGGAAAACGAATAATGAAGTAAATTTTGGAATTGTGTAGCTTGGAGGTACATTGTCCAGGTTGAGAAAACAACATCTCGATAGTACATAAAGCTGATCTGCTGGTTTGTCATGGTTAGCAGTTTTACCATTTATTTATTGCCGTTTAATTTAAAGTACAGTAAGAAAATGCTACGTCCGCATTTTACGACGGAAGCTGGAGTTCCGCAAGGAAGCGTTTTCGGTCCCATCTTGTATATTCTAGATACAAAAGACTTGCCAACGGATGCGCAGACAACGACAGCTACGTTCGTCGACGATAAGTCGTTAGCAGTAGTCAGTCTGAAGCTATAAATAAATTGTAAAATTCTTTGAACAGAGTGCATGAATGGGCATCAAACTGGAAAATTAAAATCAACGAAGAGAAATCAACGTATTTAAACATACCGACGAACAGATATACATTACCAAGTGCACTAAGGAGGTAAACCTGTACCACAGGTCGACTCTGTCAAGTACCTTGATATGCACCTGGATAAGCGGCTAACCTGGGAAATGCATGCCAGAATAAAATGTAAACAAATAGTTATATTGGCTTATCGGACGGAAATCACGTCTAGACATAAGGTATGTCTACTGTATCGGCAGATCATAAAGCCAATATGTACTAGCAGCCCAAAGATCCAAGCGAGACAAAGCATAATACTAAGAGCAATTGTCGACGCATGCCATTATTCGAGCAATGACGATGTTCATCGAGACTTGCACACCACGCTTGTAAACGAGGAGATTAAAAAATTCGCTACAGCACACGAGAAGAGGCTACACCGACATGTCAATGTAGAAGCTACCAATTTACTAGATACTAGTCAAGACATCAGGTGTCATAAAAGACCCGGTATGAAATCAGTAAATTCTATTAAATAAATAAATAGATTAATGTAAACTAATTTTCGTAGTCATGGTCAATGGATTACTGACTTCAACCCATAAGCTGACTTACAGGATGATATCTTGTTAGTAAGCTACACTTTACTAGATTTTATACTTATTTAACTTCAATGAGTTAATATCGTATATTTATGAATATTTATTAAAAAAAAATATTGCCGTTACAATGTTTCTCACTATCGATGGTGTACGCATATTTATAAAATTCTTTTAGTTATTTAAATTTCTATTATTTATTCATCATTATATTTTTTTATTCGACATTACAAAGATGGTAATTATTAAAATTGTAGGTATATTTTTTCTCTCGGGTTCATCCAGCATCCATCACTGGACGGAATGCTACTCATGATATAGTATGCATATAAATTACAAAACTTACCAAATAGCATTAGCTAAGTATAAGTTAACGATAGCAATAAAAAAAAAGTTCATGCAGTTAGTAAGAAATAAATTATATCAAAATTAAGGAAATAAGACATGTGGATTCAAGTAAAATAAAAGTTTACTTTCATTGAAAAGCTGTACAATTTAAACATGTAAGCAACTTTGTGTAAAACAAAATGAAATAAGTAATTAAGTAAAGACTGTCAAAAATTTGTATTGAACAGGCGATAGAGTAGAGACGTTTCTTGACCTTTTATCAGTATGTCCCGTTTATATACATTATTTGTGACGAAATATTTATATTTTTTGACTTAGTGTAATTTAATTTATGTAGTAAAAATATTTTTATATATCAATCTAAAATTTGGATGATCTAGATTAATGATTTTAAGCACTTAATAATTTGTTACGGTGATCTGATGGAGTTAAGTTGAAAATAGGAAATTATGTTAATCCTTACACGTTTTATAATATAGGCACAATAAAAACAATTTTAGTCTCTCGAAATATCCATAATTAAAAACATTTATAAACTACTTATTTTAAATGGATGCACTGGATGACGCAAATGATTATAGGTTAACAATGTGAATTCATTCTGTTGTAAATTTGCAATTATTTTATTAATTTATTGTGTTTTAATTAGAAAGTGATCATGGCCATGTCTTTAGTTCGGGCTGCTACTTTTTTAAGTAAGCCTGATACTTGTACGAAAATTATGAAACGTATTAATCATATTCGTTTAAACAGAGATTGGCAACCAGGTCCTTATCCTGTTACTGAAGAGGAAAGAAAGGCAGCTGCTGCTAAATATTTAATGTTACCTGAAGAATATGAACCTTTTCCACGGAATAAAGATGGTACAGGACTGGAATATGGTGATTATCCGCATCTCCCATACATTCACTATGATGAAAGCGACCCGTATCATACCTGGACATATCCTTGTTATAGAAAAAATTATAAAGATCCTGTGCACATTAATCAAATAGTAATGGGTGGTGATGCGACGTCACTTTTGTATAAGCCTCCATTACCTTGGAGTCAACTTTTTCTTAGATTTGTCGGCGGTTGGGTCTTATTCATAGCATTCTATTTCATTGGTGAACTAGCACCAGTTTATCCCCCAATGTTGATAAAACATATGCCAGCTAATGGTGAGTTTTATTATTATCCGGAGAAATAGTTGTGCTACGAATTGAAAAAAATAATTAGTATAATATGTACATAAAATGCCGGATTATACATGTAAGTTAATTGAATAATTGATTAATAAACCTGGATGGTAAACAAATTAGATGCTAAAATATTTTACTCTGTGTATTCTAATTTTAATGTATTATAATTCGTTTGTGTATTGATATTGAACGCGTAATACAGACATATGAAAATAAAGAATATTTTTTCGCCTCTGCGTTAATTTTAAATATGTGGTAAATAAATTTTACAACTATGCATTTTAAATGTATATTAATTTGATATAATCTAGACATATCTAATTGATTTATTATTAAAACAGCACGATAATTTACAGCCTAATTAGTCTCCGTATGCCGATATTTTTTTTCATTTTTCCTTTTGTAGCTTTTGATAAAAAGTTTTTCAGACTTTACATTACACCTTATAATATATATATGAAATGCATAGGTTTAACGTGATAAGAATTGTTAGTTCCATTTTCCTTCAAAACTTATTTTCTTAATACGATGAAATAATTAAAATCTTTAAATAGCATTTGTTTTGCTAACTCCTTTTCAGTTATCTATAAATTGTTCTTACAAAATCGCACGTATGTTGTTATTAAATAAATAAATGTTTTTAGAATTCTTAATTTGATCAGTTTCGAGAATGTTTCATATTTAACTGTTGAAGTAATTTTTCTAATATGTTTTCATTAGAATATATTGTATTCCAATTATATCTGGTTCTTAAGTAAATTATTCGTTTCACTATTACTTTGTGTAAGACTGTAACTGGTGAGATATGCACTTCATTCTAATTAATCCTAATATTCACTATGCATAATAGTCTGAATTTTTTCGTGTAAATAATTTTGTTATGTCATCTGTAAATATTAGATATATTTTTTTTTCATCGGTATATGTGTTTTCTCAGTCATCAACTGCGTTTATTATAATACATTGTTCTCACGCGACACACACACACACATATGTATATGAAAATCATGAATTTACACAAGTTAGCTCTATAAATTTTGAATTATTTTTTGTTATATAATTCTATTTTATCTTTACATATATTTATTATACAAATATAGGCGTTAAATGATAAATGTGCCCATTTTGGTCAAACTTGCTAATCGTTAACGCAGTTGAGCAAATTTGGTAGCTTTTGACTAACCCATTAGGTTTTGTGTAATTTATGATATTCTATTTTTTAATTTTTTCTTCTTAAAAGATGTCCAAAATGCTTTATTGGAGTATATCTACGTTTGAAAAAGGTATTTTTAATTGTTCTTACATTGTAAATTCCATTTATTACAATTCAAGTGAAAACAAGAATTGTTGATGAAACTTCTAAATATTGTAATTAATGAATATTTTTTTACACGCATTTTCGTTTATGACCTTTTTTTTTTAACATCTTTAATTCCCCGTGCTTACAACAGCGAAGGAAATTATTTTGTTTTTAAAGTACAAAGACGATATTATAACGTGATAAAAGGAAATAATAATTTTTCCTGTTGAACTCAATATTTAATTTTTTCAATTTATGCTTTTTACTATTGTTGAGGAAGTTAACATTGTCCCATATATTCATATTTCTTGAAGTATTAATTATACGATTACTTGCAATGATTTTTCATGATTAAAATTTATATTTTTATTGCTTTACAAACAAATACGCTATAACGGTTAAGTCTTGACGCATACTAACAAGTTACAATTTGAATGAAACAAATTATTCGATATCAGTTCTTTCTAAATGCGAAATAATCACGTGGAGTAAGGTGCCATGCAATTATGGTAGTAAGGGGTTACACATGTTTCGAAAAACTGATTTAAATAAAACGAAGTTAAAGGTTCTTTTATATGAAAATATATTTGAATATAGGATGTCCATTAGCATTCGGTTAATTTTGTAAGTTTGTGTTCTGTGATACAAGCTCATGAAATTAAGCACAAAAATAAGGCTAGAGACTGAAGGAACTTAGAAAATGAAAAACTTTATCGGGTTCAGGTGAAATGATCGGTAGAATAGGATAGAAAATAAATTAATAATATTTACGTAAAACGTAATCATAAGATCCCGGTGCAGTTGTAAAATCAGATCAAAATCTAGTAAATATTAGGTTAAAATTTAAATGAAAATACCTGCAGAATAAAAGAGAGACAATAGTAAAAAGAGATATTGCAATACTAAAAGAATAAATATTAAATAGGCAAATAAAAATAAGAACGTCTAAAAAAGAAAAGTGATACATGGCGTTCTATGTGCGATGAATAATCATACTAAAATGATTGATGAAATAATTAATTAGTAAAGAGGAATATAGAGAAAGGTAGAAAATTTGACGGAGACATGGCGGATTGAAAAAACTACCAGAAAATGATATAATAAATAAACATTTTTTTTTTTAATTTTCGCGAATATGAAACTAGCTTCATAAGGCTATCTAGAGAACTTGACGTGTGAGTGGAAATGATTTGTGGAAACTAATATCCAGGAATATGAGTTTTATCTGGTATTGTATTATTTAACATAATGCATCCTTATAATAGGTCAGTTAGCTTATTCCGCTTCAGGCGTCTGACTTCATTGGAGTTATCCAGCAACGCAACGGCTAGGCTATTTGTGTGGTGCTGTAACTTTGTAGTTTTGCATTTCATGAATTACACTTATACGGAAGTCTGTATGTAATGTATGATTGCTGATGTACCGCGGAGTGTTTGTCATTTCTCTCAAAATTTTCTTTTGGCAACGTTTTATTTGCGCAATATTACTGAGCTTAGCGCATCCCCAGAGTTGACATCTGTAGGTGCAAATTGGTTCCAGTTCTGTTTTTATAACAATAATTTGTTTTCCATAGACAGCTCCGATTTTCTTTCAGAAGGCCATAATAGATTTATATATTTTACGTTTATTTCATTTATTTTCTTTTCTATATATGTTTTCCATGTTAATGTTTTGTCTAAATGAAGACCGACGTATTTTATTGCGTCACTACTAGGCACGATCTTATTGTCAATGGAAATATCTGGCATTATTACAGTTTTTCTTATTTGTGAAGGCTATGTACAGATTTATCTTCATCGATAGCGATACGCCACCGTTTTAATCGTTTATAAGAATTAAGCGATTAACAAATATGATAACTAACCATTGAAAAAAATTGTGGAAACAACGTGAAGAATCCTAAGACAAAATATCAAAGATAATGATAAAATGTCGGAAAACGTGTAATTTTAAAATCTGGTGGGGAATATACAATAGAAGTGCGAAAACGAGAAAATTCTTAGAAGTCAAATGAAATATCAAGTAAAATATATAATATGAATGAACATTTAAAATTGACAACATTGTTATACAAACTATTTTTTACTACGTACAGTTTGCATGTGGTGTAGAAATTTCAAACATATATAATGTATATATCACTAATAACCCTATCCAAAGTGTAAAATTTTCTTAAGCACTGTATGAGGATTTGAACTTTCGTGTTTCAATTTATAATTTTGATAAAGTATTAATCTTTTTAAATCTCTTTAAATTATTATACTCGTAGAATTAAACATCTCTTGTACGCTACGACAGATGTATTCTTCCCATACCATGAAATTGGATATATATATATATATATATATATATATATATATATATATATATATATATAAGGAGAAATTAGATTTTACTTACGAATTTGATGCGACACTACTCGGATGCATATTCCCTTTTATAGTATTAAATTTTGTATTATCTCTACAGATTGTTCCACATTTTCAGTTTTAATATCAATGAAAAATAAAGTGATATTTTAGAAATTTTGCATTTTTTTTATTATTTACAAATAGGTTCTAGTTGTTTTTTTTTTATTAGCAACTATAAATTTTCAAGATTGTATCGCTTGTTCCCCCCCTTTTTTTAACCGTTCAGTTTTTATTCAATATTCATGTATATCAAATTTAATATTATTACCGCTAATATTTTGGAAGCATGTGAAAATAGATTTATTTTTCTTAAATTCTCATATTTATGTGCGTTTGATTTTTTGGGTGTCATTACCAATTTACTTTTAAAAAAAGCTGTAGATGTTATTCGTTCTCTTCTTAGTATTTGATTATTCATTTCCATCAGTGGTTTTCACGTGAGTTTTGATGGATCATCTGTTCTCATTATTTTTCTTCATTCTGCATATTTTAACACTCCAGTTAATTCTAATTTCATTATATGACGTATTTTATATTATGCGTAGGTAATAGATATGCATTAGTCTGAGTTAAAATGTGTTATGTAAAACTAATAATTGTTCTCAAAATAAGGAAATTAATAATTATCGTTGGTAATACATGATAAGGTGTTCATGGAGTTTGTTATAATGATGTACTCAGTGTAGAATTACGGATCAGGCTTCATCCTACAGACCTATTCCTTGCTTTCAATCCTCAATTTACTTTGTCGAGTGTAAAATTTCGGATCAGATTTCATTTTATACATTTCCATGCTTCTAATCATTTTAAAGGTTCTTAACAATTATATTAAAGTTGTTAAATCCTATTTTAGAATCGGAATTTATTATTACCTGACATCAATTTAAATTTAGACGAACACATTCGACTATAGAACAGGTATACCGAATTTTCCCAAAAGAGCTTGAAAGTAAATAATTATAATTTTAGATTTTAAGCAAGCCTTCGTTTGTATGAATTGAAAAATAAAAATGTGCCGTTTCTAGCTTCCCCTTAAATCCCATCGCGAAGGTTGTACTTGACAGCTCAAATCTTAAATCAATATTTTGATATTTATTTTATACATATATGCTGGAGTGTATCAAGGAAAAGTTTTAGGTGTGGTTCTTTATTTAATCTATACTGCTGATTTTCCAGTTTATGATAACGTAATAACGGATATGTTTGCGAACGATACTGCTATACTAGCTATCGACAAAAACAATGTTTAATATCATGAAATAAGTTACTAAAATCTTAAAGTTAAAAATTGGCTGAGACGTTGACGCATTAAGGTAAACGAATTTGAATACGTGACTTTACGTTTCTATCTTTAAAAATAAATGATACGATTGTTAACTAATCAAAAAAGTAAAATACTTCGTTCACTTTGCTAACTTGATAGAGACATGTCACTAAAAAAAAAAACCAAAAACAATAGAGTGCTGACTTATTCGCTCGAAATCAAGCTCCTAGTGTATGAAATAACTATAAAGCTAGCATACATCGAATTTAGTGGTTTCAAAAGAAGGCCATTATCTGTGTCACCATTTTCGTACATAACTATTACATCGTGACTTAACTATTCCATACGTAAAAATGAAATTCAACGAGCTGTTACATCCAGAGTCCCATGCAAACGCACTGAATCTGCTTGACAACAGTATCTATGTTTGTAGATTAAAACGTACCGTTCGATGTGGCTTAGGTGAAATGCAATGACATGCAACAGTAAATGGTAAATCCGAATAAGTTATTTTGCACGCCAAACTAATTATTGGATGGACACTTGGCCAATTGTAATTTTCAACTGTGTGCGAAGTTTTTGTATATATATATATATATATATATATATATATATATATATATATATATATATATATATATATATATATATATATATATAATAGCAACAGTCGAAAAACGGATAAGAATAATTTTGGTTTTTGGTGTGCTTGTTATTGACTGCGGATAAGTTGATAAATATCTTTCAATATATATATTTTTTTTTCACTATTTCCAAATTTGTAACTAGCCAGTAATAGCTATCTAACAAATTGTATCTAAGATTCAATCACCTGTATGAAGGACACACCCCTTGGTGAGTCCTCCTATTTGTCAATGGGCTAAATCCGTAATCTTCGTCCATTTTAGTCTTCTGAGATCTTGCTGCGTGTGTAGTAGTTGAGCCGCCAGCTCGTTTGGATGATGTCGTAGCCGTTGAAGGTGCCTATTAGCAATTTTACGTATTTCTTCTTATACTGGATGTACGCCTAGATCTAAGTGAATTATATAATTCGTCATATACCATGGAGCTCGGTATATTAGGCGTAAGATTTTATTTTGCAAACGATGGATTTTATTCGTATTTGTCTTTTTTGCACAACCCAATAATTGCGCACTATACATCCATATGGGTTTCAGCATGGTTTTGTACAAAAGTACGCGATTACTTAAAGTAACTTCTGATCTGGGTCCTAGCAGTCAGTGCATTTTTCTAAATTTTAATTCTATCTCCCTTTTTTTTTTTATCTATAAGAGTTTTCCACGATAGCCGGCTGTCTAAGTAAACTCCCAAATATTTAACTTCATCGAGCTTTGGTATTACTTGTTTATCGAGAGATACTCTGTGGCTATGTTGAAGCCGATTGCTGAATGTAATATGTGCTGATTTTTCTGGATTTATTTCTATCAGCCATTGTTTGGTCCAGTCACCGAATTTATTTATATAGCTTTGCAATATGTTAATAGCTACACTTGGATCTTTATCAGATGAGAGTATCATAGTATCATCTGCAAACATGGCTATATCTACCGTACTGTCTTTTGGTGTGTCCGCAGTATATAGAGTGTATAGTAAGGGACCCAGTACACTGCCTTGCGGTACGCCTGCCTCTATACCGTGAATATCCGACACATCTTCTCCATATGTTACATAGAAGTGTCTATTGTGCAGATATGATGTGAGCAAAGGAAGGTATGCAGGCATGATCGTCCTGAGTTTGCACAATAGGCCATTGTGCCAAATTTTATCAAACGCCTTGCTTATATCCATAAATACAGCTTCATTATAATATTTGTTTTCCATCCCTTTTTCTATTAAGTTGACAACACGGTGTATTTGTTGTTCAGTGGAATGACCCTGACGAAAACCAAACTGATGATTTGGTATCACTCCTTTTTGTTGAACAATTTCGCTGATTCTGTGGTGGATTAGTTTTTCTAATAATTTAGCAGCGGTGGGTAGTAATGATATTGGTCTATATGATGAAATATTTGTTCCATCCTTACCAGGTTTCTGTATCATTATGATTTTTGCTAGTTTCCACTGAGCAGGAAAATAAGCAAGCCTGGCTATAGCGTTATATATATATATTTAACTGATAGTATTGATGCTAGAGAAATGATCTGGTGACCTAATTATGGATAAAATCACATCGGTTAATTATGATAATAATTGAATTTAACCAAATCCCGAAATTATTTCAGACGTTTCGTATAACACAAATAGAGGGAGTATTCTCACGTGGAAACCACAATTTTTTCAAAATTGGAATAAAACAATAGCGATACTTAATATTGGAAATCTACATCCAATGTGTGTTTTTTTTTTTTTTTTAAAAAACGATAGGTTTTCAAATCAATCATCGAAGCTAACATATTTCTGCTTTCAGATTCACGAGGAACTTAATGCATACCTGAAACATTACTACTCCGGTTTGGTATTGTAAGAAATGTTCCTCCGATTGTGCTTACGATAAATTTATCAAATGTTATACGGCAAACAGAAATCATAATAATTTAACTAATTATGGTGTGTTCGTATCAGATTAAATAATAGAACTATAGAAATTAAGGGAAAATCGAACACATAGGTAATAAGAATATTTGTTAATTATTTCGAAAATAACTTGCATTTAGTTTTTGTCAATTTAGTATCTAAAATTGTTTAAATCGTATTTTAAATTTATATTTTTGTTTATTTATTATTGCGTGAAAATTTGAAAATGAAATTGTTTTACGTATTACGAAAAAATGGTATATTTATTAATAATAAAATAAAAAAAAACGCTAAGGGCTAAACAGCTAATTTGAAGGAGACAAACGCGCTCATTGTGTAAATTTTTAGCGTGTAAATATATAAATTGTTTACGTTTATACTTAAGTCCGTGTTAATGTGTTGTATTTTCCATTCGGCAACATCAACTATTCTCTGACGTAATTCTACTAATTTTAAGCTAGGAAGGGATAAGGAAGTCGAAAAATCGATAAAATAATACGTCCCACGTATTTATGCGGGCAGTTTTTTCACGCATAAAAAAACGAACTACGCACATTGCAGAAACTAGAACTGTATCATTCTCTCGAGTCTGTTAAGTAAAAAGTTTTTGGGAAAACAGATTTTTCGTTATTTTGATATTATAAAGGTATACTACAATTATTATATTAATCTTATTGTAACAGTTTTTTTTTCATTATTGTAATTATTAAGTACCAGTTATTGTTACAAAAGCTGTCGATAGGAAGATACCTATTTATTAAATTCAATAAAACTGTTAGAAAGTTTGAATATTACGATTTTACCGATTAATTAAAACGTAGCAAAAACTGAACATTCTAAATTTAGTTGCTTTTTTTTAGCTAATAGGGTTAGCAAAATGTCTTTTGTTTGGCGGATAAAATACTAAATACGTATTTACTGTTTCGAATTACTGTTGTTAATTTTTATACGCGCCTAATAAAATTGATAATCATGTCTACTATTCGCATTTGAATTTATACGTCTAAAGTAAATCTGTTAAATTCATGCGAGGTAAATGACATTTATGTTTTTCATACTGCACGTATATCTGAACATATGTATTATATATATATATATATATATATTTGTATATGTATTTATCGTATGTAATCAGTTTGTTTAACTCTTTTTGTCATACATTATAAAAATTTCTATCCAAAATTATACTGTTTATTATATAATCCTGCTTCTTAGGTGAATTGTAGATAATTTTCGACATATTTATATTAATATTTTTAAAATTGAGACATTTTTTTACGTCTCAACGGTAAAATAAAAAATTTCGTTTTCATTAAAATTGCATTCAACCCTATAATGGACATCGTGACTGAAAGGGCTAATTCGAACATCGCAACCTTCATTGGCTGAAGTATTTTTATTTTTGGCCGTTGAATGACTAGGTTTTGGTTTTTTTTTTTTTTTTGATGAGTTAGATATCAGAAGTATACGTTAAATAAAGACTTCCTTGGTTAACTCGAATAAATATCGAAATATTGGTGGATTTTATTCGCGACGGGATTTAAGCGGTGAAGAGGAAAAGAAAATATGTGGCTTACAAAATCAGAGTAGAAGGATTATTCACGCCGGATATACAGAGGAAAATCGAAGTGGAGCCTCAGCGAGGAAGAAGAAGATAGGAAATTACGGAGAACCGTTAAGGACATAGCGGACGCCGCAAGTAGCAGACGAAGGGCAGATATTCGATTTAACTGCGTATGAATGTTATTGCGTGCAATCTTTGGAAATCAAAGGCGCAAATTGATGATGATTATAGTAGTTTAAAAGCAATAGTAACAGTGTGGTAATGATTTTTAAAAAATGATCTACCAAAAACTAGTTAAAATCGCCGAATTTTTATATATATAAAGACCACAAAGATTTTTGGCTACTAAATTATTATCAAAAGGAAATAAAATATAAAAATCTATATTACAATTTATAAAAAATATAAAAGGAAAAACCCAAAAGTGAAATAAAATGAAAGGAAATACTTAATTTAAACGTATCTACAATGTTAGAAAAAATAACAAATTGAAGAAACGATTATTTATAATAAAAATCTGACATTCGCCGTTAGATTATCTTATAAATAACTGTTTTTTCACTTAACTATTTTTTTTTTTTTTTTTTAAATATTGTATGTCTATATTAAATATTGTCTTATATTTTATTTCATTTTCTCCTTTTATATTTTTACTAAATTGTATATATTTTTATATTTCATTTATTTATGCCCGCTTGATAACGGCTTAATAGCCGAAAAGCTTTATGACCTTTTTATATACACAAATGTACGTTAACTACTTTTTTGTTGTTTATACTTTAGAGTAGTTTATGGTATTATATAATTTTGAAAGTGCACGGATTCCGTACATTGCGATTGAAGCAGACCAGGTTTTTAATTGGAGTTTTTTGTAACTTCAATTTTCTATAATATAAAATATGGGGACAATCGAGCTTCGTTTATTATTATTATTATTATTTTTTTGTGGTAAAATTGAGTTTTTCGTAAAATATATTTAAATACGAACATAGTATTAGTAACCATTACATGCGTAACTACACCTATTATAACCTTGTAGAATTTCGTTTAATAAATTACCGTGAAAAATATCAGTTTTGACAAATACCAGTTTGCGGTGAATAACCTTTAATATTTTTTTGAAAATGAATTTTGGAACTTTTCGATCGTATTTTTTATTCCTTAAAATAATTTCGCTTATTAAAAATATTTCCGGAACGTCCATCATACGGTAGTCGAGTTATAAAATTTTAATAATATTTACCAGGAAAATTCCTAAGCTTATAACGCACAATGTCTCGTTTTCAATTATTTTACGCGAGTGCACAGAATTTTACCAAAGTTTTTCGTCGAGGTTTCTCGTGATATCCCGGTTCTTAACTCTATACAAAAGTACCGAAAAAATATAACGCCGATAACGTGTACGTAATTCTAAAATATCCTTGTATTTTACTAAATACCTTCGCTTTATAAAAGACATAATACATGTATAATCGCTAAGACATGTGGTATTGATATATTTTGATTTTAAAGATATTTTCTTTATTTTTTTAAGATTACTCGGACGAAAAGTTTATAAAATGGCAACAACTGCGAACGTGATGATACTAATTTCATTAATGTTGAATAGTTGCGCGATGGGTATCGGAACGTTTGATTACTATCCATATTCGCCGAAGGTAATATAAAAAATTTATTTCATCGAGCAATAATTGTTTATTTTCAGTATCATTTAATATTTAATAATGATTAGAAAATAAAAATAGAAATAAATTTTATTATTCACCCACGTATAACGAAATTAAAAAAATGGACCGGAAAAAGAAATGTATAGAATAAGGGCATAAATGTCTCCTTTTATTTTACCCTCCAATATCAAACGTAATGATGATTACTTTGTTTTTCCAAATACAATGGAAATTTATCTTCCACTCTTTTATGCTGGAAATTATCAGCCATTTTGGGAACCGTTGAATTTTTAAACTTTTTGCGATATGTTCAACATAATGCTTCCAGACATTTTACGGATTGTGTTTTCAGTGGCCATGTTTCTCTACCCGTAGAGAAGGACCTATCACGCATAACATTTTTAATCATTCTATATCGGATGTAGAACAATAGAAGATGCTGATCACAGATTAGCTGTTTACATTTTGTGAAAGAGCATCTCGGTTTTTCAATCATAAACTTAAATTCTGTATCTGAATTTAGTTTTTCGTTAATTAAATTTTATTACGAAATATAAAATCGTAGGTTGCATAAAAAAATTATGCAACGGAGTGGGTGGAAATATTTGTTTTTTTTTTTCCCCGATGGTTAGAATTATATCATCGAACGTGAGTTGCTAATGATAAGAGCTAAGCGTCTGAATAGCTGAAGATCCATAAATCCGTTAGGACCCTATACAGTCTAAAATAATTGACAACTTTATTCTAGATCAATCTCCGAACGGTGAAAGATGATTGAAACATCATAAAAAAACTAAAGAATTTTTATTCTTATAAATTATTGACTAGTTTTCATCGAAACTTAATTCACAAAAATATATACCTATTAGAAGGAATCTTTTTTTTTTCCTTTATTTTTAATTGAGTTTAGGTTATAAAACCATTACTACTCATTGTACATATAAATTTATATAAACTAAACGGTAACGCTAACAAATGATTTATAAAATAGAAAGATAAATAACTAAACTAAGACATATAAGGAAAATACACTATACGAGGATGTAAAGGTTACAAAATAATATTGGATTTATATATATAAAAGACCAGTGCTATCAACACAAGAGGATTATTTAAGGATAGGAGGTATGCAATAGAGTACGGAGGGAAGATACCTAACTGTAATAATATCTTGATTAGGGTTTCTCTGTGTGCACTATATAGATTACATGAAAAAATGATATGATTAATATCTGCCGTCAAACCACAGGACTGGCAAGTACTGGAACTAACCAGCTCTATCCGGTGGAGATGACTAGGCAGCAGATTATGTCCTGACCTAGTACGAATTAAAATAGAGAAAAATTTACGGATTGGTATTGAATGAGGAGGCTTAATTAGAAAGAGAGATTGTTTCGGTAAACTTGTTTGAATTTCGAGCAATATTCCACACGTTCTAAAGACTATAAAACTATATTGAACATTTCCCCCGTGACAATAGGGAAGGTTGAAGAAGAAAATTATTTGCCTAGTACAATAGCGCAAATGCGATTAGCTCATCTAGCTGTATTATCGATTGAATTGCTAAAAAGTTTAATATTTGCAACAGAAAATGCAAAGTGTTCATGTTTCCGTAATAATATTTATTTTAAAGAATTTTTCTTAAGTAAGAGTTGTAGGTATGAACGTGTTTTTATTTATATCCACATACTTTGTTTAAAATATTTTTAACTTTCATAATTATTCACCTTCATAATGTGTTACGAATTATGTAAATTTAATAAAAAGTTTTATTTAAAATAACTTTTTCTACGGAATATAATTTACCGCGTTGATTTATGTACCTTTTGATTTTTTTAATTTTTTACTTTTGTTTTTAACTAAACATAATAATAATAGATAAAAATAAAGGAAAAGGTGAAAGTACCCAGTTATGGTTTTCGCGGTGGATGTGTGTCGAAGGTTTCACTTATAAATTTGAGCAAGGTTTTTTTTATCGGATTACGATAATTACTATTTCATAAAGTTTCGATTTTGACGCTATATTTAATTTATACTCCTCGGGATATTTTCCAGTTAACTCTAAAGAATTTTGTAAAGGGAAGTTTCTATGTCAAATTACGAAATCCAACGCGAGTAATTGATATAGTTGGTTTTTTTTTGACCTAGATTAAGCTGCGTACCTATGTGACTAGTAGATTCCAATTTAAGTACTACATACTAAATTACAATTTTAAATAATAATATTGCACTTTAAAATAAAAAATAATATAGGGTGACCCAGAGATTGTTGTTTTTTTAATAACTCAAAAATTATTCGACCAGAATTTTTGAATGGAATTTTATTCAAAAATAGGAAAACGAGAAATTAAGATTACAATCATTCGTGGAACACAATATCGTTCAGATGATCGCCATTTGCAACAATACATTCATTCAGTCTTTACAACATTTTCGAAAGCTTTTTCGAGCATATGTCGCTGAATTTTTGTAATTTCTTCAAAAATCAGAGTTTTCAGGTCTTCGAGATCTCGTAGACGTGTTTCGTAAACGCGCTCTTAACGTATTCCCACAAAAAAAAAATCTGGAGCGATGAAATCTGAACGACGCGACTATATGCGGTTACCAAAGAATCCAAACGAAAACTATGGAAACTAGAGATTTAGTAAGGAAAGTATGCGTTGTAAAAATGCATTGCCCCTATAAAATTTTGAGAGACTTTAAAATATTAAGTGAACCAGAAAGGATAAGGAAATGGAACAAATAATGATAACAACTTATTTTTTTGCTGATTGCATAGTTAGGGATGTTTGTGGATATTTGACTGTGGATTGTAGTATTGTTCAGAAGGTCATTGAATGGGAGTCTTAGGAAGATAAGTGTGGACGTGAGGAAGTTACCTGTCAGGATTTGCCTTTGGGAAGCACGAAGAAAGTAACCTCGATTCGCTGTTAAACTGACTGTAGAGCTGGTGTGAAGAGCTCCAGTGGCTATTTGGATGGTTGAATGTTGATCCAACACTGAACAGAAGAGCCGATCGCTAGGCAACCTTACTCTAATCTAGAACAAATTAATACTTTATATAACACTATTAACATGTTTTGATCGGCCCCATTACGTGTATTATTAATTTTCTTCGATATGTTTACAACTACTGGATAAATAACGATCGCCCGCATTCTAGATATCCAAAACAGAATTCAAAATCCCATTTACACACACGTATACTGTTTATCAAAATATAATAATAACGAAACGTATATAATTAATTAATTTGTAAGTATTCTCGAACTCATAAAATGTATTCGATTGTTTTGCACAAGTATTTCACTATTGTTTTTTTATTACCCCCCGTAGACAGTTCGCATACATTTTTTTTATGGAGATGCCTTTAGAGATTACCAAACGTGATACTGTACGTAGGACTAACTTATATTTCTATAAACGTGGATAACTTCTCTAGAAATATCACTATGTCTGGAAACTAATGTAAATTCTCAAGATGAAGAAGGGACAATACATTGTATGGAGGACCGTTATGTGATGAGCTCAATAATTTAAGGTATAGTTCAGAACGTTATGTTGTTAAAGAACGAATTCGAAGAACACATATGATTATTGCACATCCAGTATAGAGAGTGCAGTAAGGAGTTTCTCTAAGTTGTACAAGGAATAGACGATCTAACGGCCGAATCACAATCTGTTGATAAATACAATTCCTTTACATTTCTTACTTTTTCAAAAAGTAGGACCGTGTAAATTTATGTAATTTCATTTACTCGTTAATTTTCTTTCGTCGATATTTAGTTTTAATCAGTAATAACGTAAGAGACGAAACTTACAAATTAATTAATTATATACGTTTCGTTATTATTATATTTTGATAACTCTGTTTTGGATATCTAGAATGCGGGCGATCGTTATTTATCCAGTAGTTTCATTCAAGCCATGGCGGACGCTGTGAATAAAGATTATAGCGATAAATACGGCGTCAATCAAGATAATCAACAATTTGATGCAGATGATTCGTCTCGTCGTCGTCTGGCTACAAATGTTGTAGACATTCCACTCGACGATTATGTTACCGAAATGACGGATGACGACAATATTGTGCCGAGTTTAAGAGATATCGAATATCTTCAAAGAAACCCGTTGTGGGGACATCAGTTGATAGCCGGTATATTCATTTTTATTTCAATATAATTTTTTTTTTTATACGTTATCACGTGTTCTAGAAGTCGTTTAGTCGTTTAGGGAGAAAACAACATACGATCATCGATCGTTAACTCTATCTCGATCACACGTTATCGATTTTTCTTTTTCACGCGATAATTATAAATTTATTAAAGCGGCTTAAGTATTGTTAAATACGTCGAAATACGCGCAATATTACCGGCATATATATATATATATATATATATATATATATATATATATATATATATATATTTATTTACAGAATATTGCGACGTACACAACAGCAAACGTCAATTTCAGTGTATGCACTTACAGAATAATTATAAAATAAAAGTACGAACAAAAATAAAACTAGAACAAACAATACCCTAAATAACATAAATCGTATTAAAAGAGAGGACTAAATAATACAAATCGTGCATATTTATTCCCATGCGAGAAAGCTATTACTCGAGTCACGCATAATCACACTATATGGCAATAAACAAGACTTTTTATGACCAAAATATGCTTTCTCACATAAAACAAACTTACTGAAAAGTAAGAACTGAAATCAAAATGAATATATTAAAAAGAATAAAGTTAAAAGAATATATTATTATGTATAAATTTACTTACTTTTCGTATCCGGATACTTTATGCTTCAGCCTAATATGTAGCGACGTAGATATAGTTTGCTGCAGTTACATCATCTACATCCAGATTAACTTTACCATCGCGTGGTTCGAGTTCTCAGTTTATTGAGTGATCGCCAGACTTGAATCTAGTGTAATATAGGCACCTTAATTAGTAATGTAATGGGTACAGGCGATAATCTGGCTAGGAAATCTGAGTCGGTGGGTTGATAAGTCAACGATAGAATTATTTCGTGCTGCAATAAGACCACGACCGGAAATCAACGCCAACGTAGGAACTAAATGTCAATAACGGTTGATAATTATTATATTTTTCGATTGTTTTTATTAAAACTTTTTATTTAAATGAAATATATAGTACGTAATGTTTGTATTCTTTGTACGTTTATATAATAATTATTAAATAAATAATTGTCGCCGGAATAGTCCAGTGGCTAGAGCACGGACTTCTATGCGGAAGGTACCGAATTCGAATATGGTCGGCGACGCAAAAATTATCATCAGAAAATAAAAATAAAAATAATCCGAATATTATCGCGTGGAATTGCAAATTACCACGCACAACACCATATGCGCGCTAGTAATCATATAGTATACACTACCAGAACACGTCGACCTGTGCATTGTGTAGTGACAACAAAATGATTACAATCCGTTCTCCCGGGTGTGTGTGTCTAACTACGCTAACGTCATATTAGCGTTTGCCTTGTACGCTGCTTACACTGTATAACAAATTATGCATAGGTAAGTAGTCGCCTACCTCCGAGACGGAGATGAATGAAATAATAATTTATTACGGTATTTAGGCTATATTGTTTACCAGTTAGAATAAATAATGAGTAAACATCGTCATTTTTATTCTAGGTGGCGCTGGTGAAGGCAAGCAAAGATTAAAACCAGCGGGAACTGTAAACAATAAAAATGAAGTAAAAACTGACTCGATTTTACCAGCATATTGCAATCCGCCGAATCCGTGTCCAGTTAGTTATACTTGTAAGTAAAACGATCGTATACAATTATTTTAATCTTCATTTTTATAAATGTTTATTTTTTAATTAATTTCGAATCATTGATAGAAACAAAATATTTTACAATTTTTATCCATAATATATATATATATATATATATATATATATATATATATATATATATATATATATATATATATATATATTATATATATATTATATATATATATATATATATATATTTCTAAGAACCTGCCAAAACAATTTAGAAATATCAATATTAGGAGCGTTCTGTATAGGTTAGCACACAACAAACGCAACTGGGAAAAATTGGGAAAGACCTTCGCTCGAAAGGGCCTAGTATAACTACATTCGAAATTAATTTTAGAAATTGATTTTAGCTGTAACAGATATTTATAAATTGTTAATTTAGTTATGCTAAATAAAGGTTATTATTACAATATATATATATTTGAGTGCCCCAAAAACCTAAAAAGTTAAAATGGGACTGTTATTGGGTTTTTAGTTAGAAACCTAAATATAAACGCATTGTCAAACTACTCATCTTATACGTATGCGCTTTGCATTTAAGGATGCCAACAAGTTATGCAGTTTGTCGGCAGGGTGTTACGTGTCTTTACTTTTTATTCGCTAAAAAATACAAAATAAAATACGATAACAAACGATTTCGAGATATATAACTATCGCGTATCTTACAAACGATAGTAATAAGTTGTAAATATGACGTTATACTTTTGGAAATTCGAATTTCATAAAAATCACGATTAGGATAATCGATCGACAAGATTATCATAAAACAACTCTCATCATCGTAGTAGGTTTTTAAAATTTAAATTACGTTAGAAAATTATTTGTAACCGATAATGTAATGGACTGTACAATAGAATACAATTTTATAGATTTAATAAACGGTCTCCATAATAGAGATGTACAAAGATTGTTGATAATAACTAAAACCAATGATATTGAAGTTTTAAACATAAATTTTTATAATTTTTATTACAATAATTTAAAATTTTCAAAAAGAAGATAAAAGGTGATATTTTAACAGAAAGTAATTAATATTTATATCAGTAGTAGCTACAAATAGAACTGTATCCTCAGTCTAGTAATATCGACTGAAAATGTATGTATTAAGTTGTAAATCACAGCAAATTACGTGCAAAGAAGTTTGAAAAACTAAATTAGAATAATTTTATTAAAGAGAAGAGTTAATTAAAATAAAATGTACCGGATAATAATAAATTTGATATTAAGTTAAGAAATTAGTAATTTCAATTTATATTTAAAAGACCGCGATAAAGGAATCCAAAATATATAATCAATAAAATAATTAAATAATTAATGAATCAATTAGTGCCACTTAACATCACATCTATCTCTCAGGTCTACTTCACGCCATACTTGCCATATACTTAATTTAATTATAGAACATTTTTACTTAGTATAGTCTAAAATTACAAACAGGAATTGATGGAAGTATTTTTTGAATTTGTTATTATAGTTTAATTAATTTTAGAAATACTATATATATATTATATATATATATATATATATATATATATATATATATTATATATATATATTATATATATATATATATATATATATATATATATATATATATATATATATTATATATATATATTATATATATATATATATATATATATATATATATATATTATATATATATTATATATATATATATATATATATATATATATATATATATATATATATATATATATATATATATATATATATATATATATATATATATATAATGAAATGTTCAACCAATAAAATACAATTTTTGATTACAGAACTTCTTTTACATGAAAATTGAAACTATATGAATTTAATATTAAACAAATTATTTGATCACGAAGGTTTTTTATGAATAGATATTTCGATCAGTTACAAAGCGTTACACATTACACACAATTTTTAGATGTGACCGTTTCAATGAATACTGTTCTCTTCCGCAACACTATAAAGATTACGCGTGTAAATAAAGTAGCTCTTATAAAACCTTAATCTTTATGCTGTTTATTTTAATTCTCTTCCGCAACACTATAAAGATTACGCGTGTAAATAAAGTAGCTCTTATAAAACCTTAATCTTTATGCTGTTTATTTTAAGAGCGATATATATATATATATATATATATATATATATATATATATATATATATATATATATATATATATATGTATATATATATATATATATATATATATGTATATATATATATATATATATATATATATATATATATATATGTATATATATATATATATATATATATATATATGTATATATATATATATATATATACATATATATATATATATATATATATATATACATATATATACATTTGATTTCTGATGGTTTTAAAATTTTAAAAAGCGGAAGACGGTTGTATTGAAAATTTTGAAAACACGGCGTCATTCAGTCGAAAATATCAGGCGGCCCAAAAATGTATGTGCGATACTGAACATATGTTTAACTGTCCGAGCAATCATGATTCGCCATTTGACAATGATGTTAAACGAGCACGCGTTAACATTAAGAAGGTATTCATTAAAAATTGCATTTTTCATATATTTGTTATATATTACGCATATTGATATAAAAGTTTCTAAATTGTATAAAATATGTACTTTCAATTTTACCAAATGTGGACAAATCGGTATAATTCTATTTTTAACTCGTTTGTGTTAACTATGTATTATATTTAATTGTTTCATTTAAATGTTTATTGTTTATGCTCGATATACATTAAAAATTTCTGGGTTGAAAACTTACATATATATATATATATGTCGAAATGGCCGAGTGGCTAAGAGCGCGGACTTCTATACAGAAGGTACCGGGTTTGAATCCGATAAAATAAAAACATGAATAACCCTAATATTCTCGCGTGGAAGGCAATTGCAAGCCACGATTCGTTTGTTTTAAATTTTACAGTTCGTGATATATATATTTTTTCTAAATTTGTCTGCACATTAAATAAAAAGTTATATTTGTTGTATAAACTTTATCTTTTTATTATTAATAATAATAATTGTTATTATCATATGTACGTACTGACATTAACGATTTGTTATTAATTTTTTTAATTTTTTTTAGGTGAATAATCCGTATTTAGAAGGAGAAAAGTTGCCGGTTGCAGCGAAAAAAGGAATAAATGTTGTTGAATAATTTTGAAATGAATTGCAATTTTGATCGTTATCTACGAAAAATATACAATTGAATCTTGTGTGGATGTAAATTTTTCTGAAATTTTCTGGTATGAAGCTCCTTGCTGATTAATTTCGTAGGCACTTTCATTATTAATAGGAATAGTCACGTAAAAGAAAAAAAAAGATAGCTTCTATGAATGTGACCGGTGTGTATTGTTTTAAAAATGTTTGTTCCGTATGATTGAAATATTTCCATATATTATATATATTAGCTGTGTATTGCCACGCGTTTTTGTGGGTCACAAAGGAAAAAAATAAAGCACAAGTTTTTAATATGTTTAATTTGACAATACTTGTGGCTATTCAATATTTTTAGTTGTATCATTCTTTGACCAGATATAGAGATCAGACGCTTTGCCAACTATATTACAATGTGAGAAACAATCTGTGTGTAAATCTAAACCGCACAATGTTAAAGACTGGACTTGAACCTAGTTGATGATGATGGTAAAGCCAATCGGATTGGAAATTGCAATCTCTCAAATTGAAATGACGTATCCGTTGAATTCATAGGAATGTGAGAAAAAGGACGTCTTCACCTTTGAAAGGTCCTGCCAAGATTATTGCTTCTATAGTTCCTCATTAATTTTTTTACTGCAAGTCACGTACCATTGCAAAACTTCGGTTGCTTGATATTTTGCAACATAATTATTGGTACCCCTATTTTTAATTGCAGTACGTGCAATGTCATTCCCGGCAGATCGAATGAATTCAAAAATTTCGTTGGATGATGAATATTTCTATTTTTAAAAATCAATTTCGTCAGAAACAAATTCACCTATAGGTACGCTTGAAAACGTTTAGTAAAAATAATCAAAAGCGGTTTTGGTAATAATTAACATAAGTAATTAAACATTTGTATAAGTTGAAAAAACAGTTGTCTCTAATGGTCGCGTGTATTTAGTTATAAGAGAATTTGAGTTTATACAACCAGCTCCAAATTTTCGAACACAAATCACATTTGCATAAAAACTAGTAGTGATGTTTTTTTTTACCGGAACCTAATTTTTTAAAAAGAAATGCAGAAAAAGTTAATTAATATAAACATTAATGGTCTAGAGCTAATACCACAAATTTCAAATTTTTGGCGGGAAAAGTTTTCATCACTAATCACAAGTATACACAAATGTGATTTATATTCTAGACGACAAAATAAAATTTAACGTAACTAAACCAAAGCAGACAACTAAATTATAAAAAAACAAGATAATAGAATATAAAATAACATACCTGCAAGTATATAATCTCAATCTCATCATTCATCCATACCGTCTTCATGATATGAAGAAATACGTAACGAACAGCATTAGAGCAATGAAACCAAAATAAATAGAATAATCCGAATAGTTGAAGAGAAAAATCCGTACTATACCTTAGCATCGTTATACAATTTAAGGGATTGAGAGCATTTAGGACATTTGTATTGTCCATCTCCTGGAATAAACTCCCAATCCCTCAAACGGTTTAATAAACGCCGTTTATTCACACACAGAGTATGAAATCGAATGTATTTTCCATTATTAAGAAAGTAAAAAGAAATATAGTAAAATATAAAAGTCTACTTTAATAATAAATAAAAATAAAACAAGGAAACTAAAATAAACTCAATAACGTGACAACAGCAAATAAGATCACACGAACGGCACTACAAGTACATACTACCGTCATAAACGAAAAAACAAACTACCCGCCATATTCCATCCTGAAAACTGAGTACCCGCCATTTTCGATCTCCTTGACTTGAATTACGAAAAAACATGCTGTTTTTAAATAATTTTGACAAAAATTTATTTTTTTCTTCTAAAAAATAATGTTTAAATAATTTTAGAAATTTTGTAATTAATTGAAATAATTTATTTTTTTAGAATTTTAAAAATGAATTCTTAATATCGCTTCTCGGCCTGTTGGACATGATCAAAGTAAAGTATATGTTCTTATTAGCTTAATATCTGATACACTTAAAAACCAAGCCAAACCTAAAAATTATGGATAAATTATTTTAAAATGTTTGCAATTAATTATAATAATTTTCATTCTAATTCTTTATAAAATTTTTTGCAATTAATTTTTAAAATAAAAAATATTCAAATCATCATCGATTCTACAGCGCTTCAATCGGTAACATATGATACCAATACCAATCCTAGAATACCAACTTTAGCTTTACCCTTTGTTTATTTTAACTATTAAAGTTTGAAAGATGTATAATTTATTAAAAAAAAACATTTTCGTATTTTAATTATGTTCAGTGCTTTTAATAAGTACACTTAATCATTTTAAATTAAATATCCGATAAATAGCCGGTTTAATAACAAGTTTTTTGTTGATTTAATAAATTCGGAAACACGGTCCCAAAAATTAATTTTTTTTCAAAAACTTGTGACCGCCCCCAAAATTTTTTCGTTATCAGTAGTTTTTATGCAAATGGAAATATGTGTACAAAAAATTTGTAATGTAGTTGTATAAACTTCAGTTTAACCATGGCGTGACGAGAAAAAATGAAAACGTACTTCAGTCAAGATAAAATTGACGCTGACAAACGCTTAAATTACTATATATACCGGATGTACGTTATTTATTTTAGAGGTTTGGTGTATATTTCACGATTTACTTTTTAATTTTCCATTTAGTCAAATTCAAATATGTATTTGATCGGTCCTTTTTTCAGAATTTTAAAATTGGATTTTAGGATGAGAGATTATAACAAAATAAAATCGTCTATTTTTGTCACATATAGTGAGGATGTCGATGTAATTTTTAAGTTAACTGATAGATAATTAGCATCCTCATTTACTCTACCTACTGAACGTAAGCCTATAAAAATAGTTTTAAAAGGTTTTACACTATCTTTTTCTGCTAGACAGATAGAAACTGAAATAAAAGCGGTAATGAATGTTACGTCTGTCATTTGTAAAAACGAAATAATAATGTAAGCCATTAAATTTGCCAATTTATATGATTACTTTTCCTCTCGGGACTTTAAGGCACGAGCTGTAAATAGAAAAACATTATTTTTTTATGTTGTCAAATGGGAAAAGTATGCTAGAAAAGTGAGTATTTTTAGTGGTACCGTTGTCAAAGATTTAGGCATACGTCTGGTAATTGTCATTTATCTGAACGGTTAAGTGTTGAGAATTGAGAATATCACCATTTTGTTATGTAATAAGTTAAATAAATTTAAAAGCACATTGTGTTCTAACGAGTTAATTCCAGAGTTAAGAAATCTACTACTAATATGATTATTAGTAAGCGTCCGTATGTTTTTAATTCACAGACTAAGGGACCAACAGTTGGAAACAAAGCTGCACGAGTAAGACAAAACAGTACTCTAATACGGTAAGGAATCATATGAGTAATGTACTGTAACTTTTTAAAATTAGTAATAATAATTTTTCTTTGAGAGAGTTAATATCATTACATGGTTAAATTAATTTTAGTTACATATTTTATACTGTTCTTGATAAGTTAAAATATATTAAGCATAAGGATATGTTTGTAAAATTGCAAGTTATATTTAGTTGAACTAATTTATTACCTATTCATTGTAATATTCGTATAGTTTCCTAGAATTGTAACGCAATACGTTATAAGTTCGATGGACTGTACTAGTTAACAGTTGCAAATCTATTTAATTAAACTAAGTTGGACGATACATTTGAACTGGGTTTTCCTGGCTACTTGGTATACAAAAGAATTGCTTATTAGCAAAAAAATTTGAATTTTTACCAGTAACTCGCAAAAACCATATACAAGCAATAGGAATACATATATTTACATGCAATAATATTCACGATTATAATTCATCTGCAATCTGTAACTTAAATCCTGTTAGTATCTTTGCTGTAAATAAACTTCCTAAATCTATGACTCATTTTAAGGAAGACATCTTAACCTTGATAAATGTTAATCGTAATGTTATTTTAATAGGTGATTTTAATGCTAGAATTAGATTACACAATTGTTTCATCAACAATACTGCTGGTAATATTTTGTATGAAATACCCAATTTCAGGATTCGTGCACCTAAAGAGCCAACCTAGCAGAGTTTAGGAATAGTGTTTTAGATAAATGATTGTAAAAAATGTATCATCTCGCTTCCTATTTCAATCACTTAGTTTCGATCACAATCCCATGTTCAATATTCCATTAACCAACAAACAAAAAATAGATGCCAATTACACTTGTGATTATCGTAATGCAAATTGATCTGAATTCAAAAACTTTATTTCCCAACACATCAAACTAAATATACACATTAATTTTCTTCTATTATTATTAATAAATTGTCATAGTGTGACCGAATGCACAAATATGTTAAATGTAATGTTCAGCATTCCCCAAACGTGAAAACTGCAAAAATTATAATCTTTCCTAAAACGGGTAAATAGTCATAAATTAATCATATACGTCCTATTAGCTTGGTTAGGAACTTAAATAAACTCGCGGGAAAAAGTATATCATACAAGTTAAAGTACTTTTCTCAGACTCATATGCTTATTCCTAATGTACAATTCAGTTAACGCTACAGGTATTTTACAATACAAGTGGCTCGGATTACCGAATTCATTACACATAATGTTAAATGGAACAAGCGTACTTTTACTAGACGTAGTTAATGCTTATTCCTAATGTACAATTCAGTTAACGCTACAGGTATTTTACAATACAAGTAGCTCGGATTACCGAATTCATTACACATAATGTTAAATGGAACAAGCGTACTTTTACTAGACGTAGTTAAAGCATTTGACACAAGTTAGCACAAAGGTATTTATAGAATGATATAATGTAAATTTCATAAATATTTAATTTATCTAATTAATAGCCTCCCTTTGAATCGTGGATTAACCTTTACGGTGCATATAAACTATACAATTTTAAATGCTACTGAAGCTATTTGTTTTATTTATCCTATATTTCATTCAAACTCTTATCTTGATGTTAATAATAAATTATTCATATATAAAACACTTATTTGTCCTTTTATCATTTATTCATGTCTAGTTTGATATTTGATTTTTAATACAAATTTAATAAAAATTACAGCTAGTTCAAAATAAATTTTTTATATGTATTTTAAGTATTTCCGGATATAATAAAATTGTTCATATTCGTGAAGCTATGCCATTGCTTAAAGATTTTATCCTTAGTGTTGCTTGCCAATTTTGTGTTGATTTTTTTCTACACGAAAATGAATTTGTCTCAAACATTGGAAATTACGTTTCTCGGTAAATTAAATTTATGTACCCTAAATATAAAAATTTATCAGCATCGTCGTTATCATCCGATGTCGATACAACGTCTTTAGTTTCGGCAGCCATCGCGTATATATTTCTACGTGACCTCGATGGGCCTGCGGGGTAAAGAAGGGGTTTCTTCCCCTTGTGCGGACTACGAAACATTCGTAGTCACACAAACAACGGCGAGAAATAAAAACGAGAAAAATAAGCGAACACAATAATATAATAATATAATGTGAACGAGAAACGAACGCACAAAAACACGCTTGTTAACCAATTATGATGAAGATTAGTCAACGAGTGCAATAAGGTTTTTATGCGAAAGATTGGTTCTAGGCAGTCTACTATTCCGTAAAACAACCGCACATTCTTGCCTGATGATTTTACATTTCCAATACCCGCTTCAATATTGCTGATCATTTCTTCTCCCTGAATTTTTTTGGGCGTACTCAAAATTTTATTCTGGTTAGCATTTAAATTATTGAATTCTTTAATAAGGTTTTCTTTTTTCTACATATTAATTTTTTCGGCTTCAGTAAGAGCAATGTTATTTAGTATGTACCCGTTTCCAGTCGTCTGGAACCATAACATCTAATGTAATAAAAAAATTTACATGGTTTACACAGGGAAAAATGGTGAATCCATCTATAATTTTAGTAAATTTTTGTAAGAGAGCAGGGTTTTTTATATTTCTATTCCTGCTTGTTGTTTGTCAGATTTAATATTTGTATTATTCATACTAATTGTTGTAGTATGATCCGATATGTAATTTATTAATTTGAGTCATATGTTGTACATTATTAATAAATAAATTTATCTATTTTATCTGGGTTGATCGAGACCCTACTATTTGAGTGCTTATTAGTTTTATAAAGCACCGAGATGGCTATAAAAAAATGTAAATAAAAAATTTACCTTGGTGATGAGAACAGACACATATTTCGATCATTAGATATAAAAATAATTTTCAATTGATTTTTTATAAAAAAATCACTACATTCCACATTATAAAAAATTAAAATTAGATATAAAACTCTTGAAAATTTTTTATACATCTTAAAATTAAATTAAAATACGAAATATTAATTCAAATTTTATTTTCAACATTTTTATTCTTAAAAATTATTCAGTTTGTGAAATTATTTTAGATTCCTAGTATTTTATATAATTCACTTGGAAGTGTCGACTGAACGATGTAAATACGATATAATCATAATCCAAACATCACGAATCGAAGACTTATGTGTGAAAGTTTTTATACATTTTAATTTTTGCTCTTATTTCGTTTAACAACTTTTAGTTTTTTGGTATTATTTTCGTTTACAACTTTAAATCGATGGCCATTTCGTGACGCGATTCTAGTCTCTTGATAATTGTAATAATTACATGCGCAGAATTGCGCCATTGTGTACGGTATATGTAAGATCCGAAAATCTTCAGTTAAATTACTGCAAAATTGGTAATATACTATTAAATACGTAAAAGTCATAATCATTCAGTTTAAATTGTTAAAAGACAAAGCTGAATGTTGAGATTTAACATGTGTAAAATGTTGTATAAAAATTTGTTATAATTCATTTTACACGGTATAAATTTGTTAAAAATGTTTCAGTAATAAAAATCGGCGATGAATGATTTTGTTTTCTTAAATTACACTATTTGCTGGCTAACTTCCAATTTTATTGGTTATTTGGAGTCGTATTTCTGGAGATGCGATAAAATTTACTTGTGTTTTGAACTGAATTATTTATTGTTACAGGTATTCTGTATTTCTTCAACTAAATCATTGTAATATAACACTGTTCAGCCGTTTTAATATAATACAGCATTTGAAGTTGATCATCGTAATTGAATAATAAAGTAAAAAGTTTTTTCAGGTATTTATAGTTTAAAATCTTAATGTGGCTTACATTATTATTAACTGCATATTGCTAATATAACTTCAGTCGAAAATGTGTTTAATAGGTTGCGTTTTAAAACGTTACCGGATCTTCAGTTGTAAATTATATATTTTACATATAGCTTAACCCTTTTCAGTCACTGATTAATTTTTTAGACTAAATTATGCACTGTAGTTTATGAAATAAAGAAAATGACTCAAGGAGTTGAAAATATAAATATTAATTTTTTCAGATGGCTAAATAATTTTTAATGCGTTTTATATTAATATTTTAAGAGTTGAAACAATATAGATCAAATGTCTTTTATTATGAAAAAATATATACGTTAAAAGTGTATGTATCGTAACAAGGACATTGTGTCTGAAAGGGTAAATTTTTGTAAATGAAACAAATTTTATTATTATTTTTTTTTAATTATTGAGAAATAATAGATTGTGAATTTCGTTATTTCGATTAGGTGAAATGTTAATAAAATACGAAACATTTAAATGGGTCGAGGAGTGTACAAATGTTTAATAAAATCATTAGTTTTGACAAATTTAATTAATATTTTTGTTTACAGGAGTACACGAAATTTTAATGTTAACAAAATTTTATACATTGATTTTACGAAGCATTTGTCTGACGTAGAATGTCTCAGTGTCGTAGAAATAATATAATTCATTAAAAATTACGCTAAAATATCTAAAAGTTAATATTGTATGCATATTGAGTAGATGAGCCTAATGCTAACGAAATTTTATACTTTCATATTAAAAGACACTTGGTTGACGTAGAATATCTCAATATCTTAAAAATATTAAATAATTCGTTATAAATTATCTAGAATCATCTAAAAAACAATACTGTATGCAAAATATTAACGTGTTCTCCCTGGAGATTTTCTTTACCTATTTCACACGCTAAAATCGATTATTTTGTACTAAAAATTCTTAACGTGGGACCGAAAGAGGCAATGAAATCAATTATTTTTTCTAATTGACTATTAGTAATAAGCGTTTTTTAAAAAAAAAAAAAAAAAAATTAGATAAGCAATTACTAACGTTAATAAAAAGTGAAACAAAGTTAAAATCACTAATGTTAATAATTACTAACAAAGTTTATCAGCAATTAGATTATTTTCGAGTTAAAATAAATAATAAATAAATACATGGTTAACAATAAGAAACGTAATATATGGAAAATACATACTGACTTAACAACTACATCTAGCGCATCTAGTTCAATATAAAAACTGGGGTGCTTGTTAACAAGTACTATATATACAGTCAAAGCCGCTTTTAAGGGACGCCGGATAAGAAGGACAGCCGTTTATAAGGGACAATCAGCAAAACTCCATGAAGGTTATTTTAGTTCGCTTTAGTGGTACAACGCGTCGATTAATAGGGACAAAGATTAATAGACTTTCAAGGCAATAAATAGTGAGACACGGCCGATACGCGAGCCGAGTTATAAAATGACACTAAATTGAATAAAAATGACTAAAATATTTTAGTGATTTTTACAATTCGTTTTTTGTTTACGTGAACATTTTTGTTTTTTCTTCGTTTTGTTTGAGATGTCCTTGTGTTGACACACTCTCATTGCCGTTATACTGTTTTTTGCTCTGTTCGTTTATTAATTATCCTCTCTCCGATAGCTCATTATGTTCTTAGTTTAGTTCTGCAAAAACTGCAGTGCGTTGTGCGGCTTTATTTATTTTTTTCTTACGAAAATTTTCTTTTTTTAGTTCTGGTGAATTTTTTGCATGAATAAAATGTCGCGTAAATGTTTATCATTAAAGGAAAAAATTTCTATTTTAGACAAAATCGAAATTCAACCTCCCAATATGCCTATTCGGGAGTTAGCAAAAATCATGGGCGTCTCCAAAAACACCATCTCCCGTTTAAAAACAGATGAACGGAACTTACGTAAAAAATGGAGTAGCACTGAAAAGGGCAGTCAGGTGATGGAAAGGAAACGGAAAAGAGAAGGTAAAAACCCAGAGGTTGATGAAGCTCTTCATTTATGGTTTAGCACAGTAACACAACGAGGTGTTCATGTCAGTGGGCCCATGTTGAAATTAAAATCTGAAGAGTTTGCGAAAAAAATGGGTTATGAAGACTTTGCAGCTACGGATGGTTGGCTTGCTCGGTGGAAAGGGAGACACGATATCAAATTTAAAAAAACTCATGGAGAAAAGGCAAACGTTGATTTGACAGGAGCCGAACAATGGAATTCAAACAAAATTTCCAAATTCCTTCAAAGTTACAGCCTGAATGACATTTATAATGCGGATGAAACTGGTTTATTTTATCGAGCCACTCCAGATGGGTCATTAGTATACGAACACGAACAACTTATTGGTTCGAAAAAAGCTATGGATCGTATCACTGTGCTATGTTGTTGCAATGCAACTGGAAGTGACAAAAAAAAACTTTTAGTTATTGGTAAAACTAAAAAGCCACCTTGCTTTAAAAATCTCAATGTAAGTAATCTACCAGTAACATATTACGCAAACAAAAATGCATGGATGACTGCTACTATTTTTTCAAAATGGTTAGAAGACTGGGATATAGAATTACAGAGAGATTCTAGAAAAATTTTACTCCTTATTGACAATGCAATTTCGCACCAGGCTATCGTTAAACTGAAGAATATTCAAATTGAATTCTTACCTGCAAACACTACTTCACTAATTCAGCCACTTGATATGGGTGTCGTAAAAAATTTAAAAGTGCAATATAGGAAGATGCTGATGCAGTATATCTTAGAAGCTATTGAAGACGACCTGGTAACAGTTTCTACAATGGCAAAAGATATCAGTTCCACAATAACAATACTGCAGGCTATACAATTTGTTGCTGATAGCTGGAGAAACGTCACTTTTATGACAATTCAGAACTGCTTTGCTCATTGCGGTTTCAAGGAGCCCGATTATGAAATTGTTGAAATGGAAAGTAATGAAACACCGAATGAATTACTACGTGTGACCAACTATGAACAATTTTCAGATATTGACGCCAATCTGCCATGCTGTGACAATAATATTGAAGATTTGGATAACGAAATTATGGAAAATATCACAAAGAAGAAACAAATACAAGAATCAGAAAGTGATGATGACACGGATGATATTTCCTTACCTCCTGTGTCTACTGCAGAGGCGAAAAAATGTATTGAAAAGCTCCGGCGGTATTTTATGCAACAGAATAATGAAGGTGCTCCTACGGTATCATTAGATAACTGTGCAGATTTTGTTCAAACGCAAGCAGATGAAGAATTTACACCAATCAACTGTAGCGTATTTTTACAGCAATTTTTACGGTAAATGAACAATTTTTACAAATATCAGGTCAGGTTCTTTTAGCTTATGTATGCCTTCTGTATTTTTCTCTTAATTTTCATATAAATAAATATTACGCATTAATAAGGTTATAAGTATGTTAATTGTTTACTAAATTGTATATATTCTAACACCCACTCGCTTCAATAAGAGATTTTAAAAAATTCGCTTCATAGGGACAGCCGGTTATGAGGGAAAAATGACTTCCTCCCGATGTGTCCCTTATAAGCGGCTTCGACACATCGTAACGTACAATTATTTACAGTAAATACTAAAGGCTAAGTACACTCATAATATTAAAACTAATTCATCATCAAATGCTATAAATGTGTTTAATAAATTATTTTTATTTATTGTGTTATTTCCATTTTTTTATTTTTTTTTTTTAGTTTTTCTTTCTATATGTAAATTATTTTAGTTTTGGCTAATATTAATTTCATATTCAAATTATTTACAATGTTTACCATATATTGAATTATTATTCTTTTATATAAATTTAAATGTTCTTTAAATTTTTCATATATGTATATATATTGACAAATATTACGATTTAATTTATCAACATTTTAATTTTTTAATATATTTCGATATTCTATTGTATTATTGTTAATAGATGTTATAGTGTGTTATTATTACTTAGTGCTACCTGGATATTGTACTTTTAAATATGGTTAGGTTAGGTTAGGTAACTTTCCACATAATTAATTACTAAATAATTTTTTTCTTCCTTTTTTATATCTTTATAATAATATTTCTTCCACATCTATGTTCGGATTGTATTTGTTTTTTTAATTGCTATTTGTTTTATAATGTTTTTTCCTTGGTTTAGTTTATTTGTATTTTTTAAAATAATTTTCGCTCTCTGAACATATAACGTCTGAGACCACACGTTTTCGGATAAAATGAGTCGTATGTTTTATAGCAATGTTTATATCAAATTATATTAATATTTAAATCGAGAAAATTCATTCTTTTCCCCCTATTTTTAACGAAAATTTGTATATTTTAGTTATTTGATTGTGTTAGAAAATCGTTTAACTTCTTACTATTATTATTATTTTTTTATATTATTAAAATATCATCTAAAGATCTTTCATAATCTTACTTTATGTTTAAATACGTTATGAATTAGTTTTAAAGATCGTATTATGAATATATTTTCGTCCTTAGAATTTAAGGTAGATAATTGTTGGTTACGATACATAGTAACTGTTGACAAACATCTTATTCTTGAAGTAGATGTTAGTCATGTTTTAAAGTACTAATTAACTGCACCATCAATGGATGAGGCTATAAGTGATGAACCTGAATATTCTTTGATAACATCTACTGATGGCCTAGACAGGCTAGCTGTAGACCACAGCAGGAAAAAAAAATTAAGTAAAGTATATACACGTTTCGGTTGAATTGCAATTTAGACGACCATAGGGCACATATTTTATTTTACGAAAATTATGAAAAAGTTGCCTTTAAATAGGTAAATATACTTAGCGAGATGCGCGTTTACATCCTTTATGTTTACAAACATGAAATAGAGCGAAATTTCGCCATTATAGCGATACTTACGATTTTATCGGTTGGTTATAGGTTACATTCGGTTAAGTTTGTTTCAACTGATGATTAAAGGAAAAACGAGAATAGCAAAATACCCAACTAGGTTAGGTTAGAATCGGAGATTTGTTTCAGATAGAAGTAGAATTAAAGCAAAAGACGAGAATGACATATTACCCGGGTGACTGATGAATCGAAATTTATAGTTTTTCAAAATGTTGATTTTTTTTTCGAAAAATTGCAGTTCCTGCAAACATTTTTTTTCAACACGATTTATCGAAATGTGATTTTTGAAAAAAATCGCTAATTTTGGAAATGGTCGTTTCAACTGCTAGTCGCCCTATTTTTCATATATTACATTCCTTATTGTTATTATATATATATATATAATTTATTTATTATTTTTATTTTAACTGGAAAAATGGGCTTTGTTGTTAATTATTAATATTACCGTTTTTAATTTTGTTGTTTCATTTTTTATTTCTATATACATATAATATATGTATATGTATGTATGTATGTATGTATTATATTACGGTTTAATAAAACGTCCAAGTCATTCGCGTAAATTCGAGAATTTTGATCGTATTCGCAAATTATTCGGTTTTATTCGTTAACACGATCCGAGTTTTACAACGCGTATTTCAAAATAATCGTGTCGGACGGAACACTAGTTTCGGAATTCGAATCACTAGAATTTCCACCGGGTGGGATTTGGGATTTTGAATCTAGTCGACTGCCTTGGCACTGTTGTTATTTCCATTCGACCGACCGTCGTTGATCGTTGGAATTCGCCAAATTTTTAGTTGTATTCGCACGTACGCGTAACGTTGTACACGTACGTATGAATTTCTCGGTTTCTCGTCGACCAATAAAACACTGCGACTAAACGAAAGTGTGTTATTCGTCGATAAATCGGTTCTGGTAAGCGTCGTCGTAAATTCGTTAACCGTCGATCAGCAGGCGTATCAAAACGTAAAGCACGAACTACATTTACCCGGAAATATTGGCCGGACGTTCGCGTTCTTAAACTTATATACGGTTACCGGGTCATCATTCGGGTTTACTCGATTTATCGCCGATTCTACACTATACGCGACGAAATTTATTGAATAGAATCGACGTAATTTTCTGATTTAAACCGTCCTATCTGATTGAAATGCCTTCTTTTTCGGGCCGACTGAAAATGTTCTATTTTCTATTTTTCGCGTAGTTAAAACCGGTTTTTCTTATTGGTCTTAGTTTTTTCATTTAAATATTACCGCTCGGTAAGTTATTTTTAATAATTCCGCGTTCACTGTATTTTATTAAGTACACCGACGATAAAATCGTATCGCAGAATTTGGATAAAGTTTCTGCGAAGATGAAATCAAATATTATTCGATACGATACGATTCGACGAATTTAATTTTGTCCGAGGAAAAATTTCAGTCTATCACGGAAAGTATATACGTCGTGTCGTAATAAACGGAAAATTATTCGAATTTTGCAGTGTTCTTTGTCTTAAATTCGTTCGAGATTCATTCGTAATAGAATCGTCTAAATCGATTTTTACGTCTACTATTAATGGCGCGGATCGAGAAGGTAAAAAATACGGATCGTTGGAAAAGACGGAAAATATCGATATCATTTAAAACCGAAACCGTAGTACCGTCTTGTCGTTTTTTTTTTTTTTTTTTTTTAAAGTATTTATTTCGCGTTGGTTTTCGTCGGTAGTACGCTACAATATTTTCTGCACTCTAAATGTAATCGCTTTTTATGGTTCTTCATCTTGAATAATGATACTTCGGACGACACGATTCATTGTCCGCATGAGATTTTAAAGAACCCATTGTATTATGGCTATTGAAAAAGGTATGTTTTACTACGTAATATCTAATACACAACGTTACTACTACTACTACTACTACTACTACTACTACTACTACGGAAGTGGTAATCTAGCGGAGTTCGTAAGTGTATCAAAATACTAATATATTATTTTAATAAATATGTTATTTATACTTCTTCGGTGTAAAAACGTAGTTAGTAATAGTCGTAAAATTTTTGGAATTTCCAATGAGGCCGTCTGTATTGAGGGTGGGGCGTATTAGATGTTTTTATATACTAGGTATATTTAAAAAAAAAAAATACTCGATCCAAATACCCGTTCTAACTTACCACCTAGTATTTAATTTTCAACTAGATTCCTAGTATACTTGTACAGCACTGATTTTTTTTTTTCAGAAATGTCAAAAATGACTATTTTTAACGAGTTTTGAAGATGAAAATTCGCTTAAAGCATTTTTGAAGGTTTTATAGAAAAAAAATTAGATAAAGGGAAAATAACGAAATTATGTAAAAAATTGGGACAGAAAATCTAGAAAAAGAAGTATAAAAATAATCAACAGTTAATTAAAACTAGATCTTATCGTAAATTTCGATATATCCGTCATAATGTGTCATTCTTGTTTTTTCCTTTAATTCTACTTTCTCGTTTTCTCTGTTGACAAAGCAAAACAAACCTCCGAATGTTACCTAACCTAGCTGAGTATTTTGCTATTCTCGCTTTTTCCTTTAATCATACCCAACCTACACGGTTTTTATTATTTTAAAGTAATTTTTAAAATAAAATAATAACTATAATAACCCAATCGACACTACCGCTATAACGAAGAAAACGTATATTTATGAACATAATTATAAGTAAAAGTTTGAAACGGTGTAATTTATAACAAATTTTAATTTTTTTATTTTTTATCGTGCTCAGGGAAGCACAATACATCGATTTATTCAAGCATCGATTCTGAGTTGTACAAGTATATTAGGAATGAGGCTCTAATGGCCCACGTAGTATTTAATTTTCAACTATATGATAGGTATGTATAAAAATACCATGCAAATTAAGAATTACTCTATATTTATCAAAAATTTCAAACTTGCTCATGAACTGTATTTACAATTCACTACTAATTTCTCGAATATAAAAATATAATATTAAATTAAACTAGTATGTACATTTAAACCCGTCAAATTTTAAATGTAAATACACATTCGTCGTTTGAAATACAACAAATGGAATATTTATTTATATTTAATATTTCGATCTGTAAAAAAACAACAGCGTAACAAACCGTTCACTAAATAATTACTTTTACTATATACAAAAATTTATTAATGAAAATACACGTGTAAAAATATGATGTAAATATACAGAAAAAGTATTGATTTTATATTGTAAATTTTAATTATATACTTTTAAAAATTTTGTTGTAAAAAAAAAGTTATTATTTTAATTTTCTACTTCCTAGTTTTACGCTTCTGAACAGTAATTTAATTTACTATGCAACATGTAAATAATATATAAAAAAAAAATATCTTATAATAGTTAAGATTTAAATAAGTAATCTATATACCTATATATATTACAAATCGCAAATAATTTACAAATTCAAGAAATAATTCGTACATTAAGTGTGTAATTTATGCGTTATCGTTACGTACTAACTATATACTAAATATAGTCAACAAGTACATTAAGTATAGCGTAAATATTAGGAAAAACGTGTACTCGTAGCATTATACTGTAGCGCTGAGTCGTACAAATGTGCTCACTCTTTTACGGGCGAAGAGTGCTCGCGCTTTTATTTTGAACGGCCAGATCTTTTTTTTTTTGCTCTTTGAATGAGTACAACTTCTAGTGCACAAATGTCTTACAGTAACAGTGTGAGTGTAAGCACATTACATAATCTTTTTTTCTTACATTTAAAAAATACGCGATGTGACTAATTATTTGGAAGAAGCACTATAAAAATACTCTAGTTCTAGTATATACATCTAATCACTAATCCGTATATATTAAAAGAGGAAGAGATAAAAGTATGTAAAATAATTCGAGTTTATCAAATTATTCTTGTTTTTTGTTTCGCTTCCGTAAAAGCTAAGAAATACTTTATTATTATTATTATTTTTTTAAATTCTACGACTATCCGGGATATTTAATAACAATAGTCAACGGTAAACCCATGTTCTAATTTAAAGATAATTCTACGAAAAATCTGGATTTGTCGAATTTTTGGACTGGCAACTTTTTATTGTTTGTGCGGTAATGTAAGAAGTCTATCCAGAATGGATTGAGACAAACGTAGGTCAGGTTCGTGGAAAGATAAATTTAATATTAGTAATTGTAAGCTGTGAAGTTTAGAAAGGAAAAATATTTAATACACGAAGAAATACCAATGAACATTATTATAAACGTGTAAATATGTACAATGTGCTTTTATTTTATTTTTATTTTTTTAATTGTACGAACAATGTAGAAATTAATAAAAAGTCCTATTTTTCGTATTTTTACACCGGCGCTATAAAATTATCCAACGAGGCGAATATAAATTATATTACGTAAAATAAAAGTTTTTTCCTCTTGTTAATAATAAAATTTTAATAAGGTGTGTTTTTTTTTTTTTTTAAATATATATGTAGGGAATGTCCTCAAAGAATAAAAAGTTAAGAATGGATGAATATTCTGCGGACGGTAAAAAGCAGTTGCATAGTAAGTATAAAAAGTTTTTATTTCGTAAATATTTTTCTAAATAAAAATTTCACTTAAAGCTCTTTATTATTATAAATTATACTAAAATTATATTTTAAAATCTTCGAATAAGAGATCCCTTTATGAAATTGTCGCATTTTGACAACCAGAACAGCGAGGCTATAACTAACAACCGCAAATAATAACTTCGTCCGATGTTAATAATTTATATCATCCCTCTATCCTCAACACAACTTCTTAATGTTATATTGCGGTTGATCGCCTAATACAGTATTTCTCAACCTGTTTTATCAGCGACACTGTTTTATATTATTCTATTTCTCCTGACACACTAAAAAAATTTACAATACGCTTATCTTCCAAGTTCAAGTGTATGAAAGGTATGTAAAAAAGAAATAAATACAATAAGTCAAAGTAATAAAGTGCGAAAGATTTATAAAATAAAAATGTTTGTTCTTTTAAGTATAATAATTTTGATACTGCACCAAAACATTAGTCATTAGATATTCTAGCGACGCGAGCAGATTGCAATCAGGGTTGCCGGACACTTGGTTTCTGATTGTACAGCCTAGTTATCTTCATTTAATTTCGCGACACACCTAATGAGGTTCTACGACACACGCGTTGGGAAACATTGGTTTAATGTGTACTTTTGATTGTTCGTTTTAACATCTAATAATATTTTTTCCCCCAATTTTTGGATGGTGTTTTTTTCATTTATGTGTATATCTTATTTCAAGCAGTTCGCCGACTAAACTTTTCTGAAGGATACAAAGACTATATTATAATGCTTTCATATAAAATACTAGTGGGTGCAGAAAAATACTGACGAATGAGATTTAGGAATAACATGAATGGAAGATGTTGTTTATATATAATTAACAATATTTCTGACATAAAGAAGTTTTAAATAAAAATAACTGACTATTACATAACTTTCGAAATGGAAGAACAAAACATACGCGTCCTATTATCTTGTCTTAATTAAGCCATCGTATCACCATCGCTAATAAGTCATGTGTACTAAAGTTTATAGTTAATAATAGTACGTTAGATTTTAGTAATGTTTGGGTTTTTTTATAATTATTATTTGGTAATGAACGTAAAGTAACAATTGTTATCACTAATGAAGAAATATTATATTTCTTTTATACGTTCTTATATAAATTTATTAGTTTTAATTATGTCTACAAAAACTGAGAATTTCTATAGAGATGAGATGAATAACTACGGAAATTGCGTAACATTAAAATAACTAATATTTTCGAAAACGCCAATTGGTTTCTTGTTTATGTTTGTTAACTTGTGGACATGTATTTGAATAATTATTCTGATTTTTTGAAGACATTCTTTTTACAATTTATTACTTAAATAATTCAGTTATCATCATGTAGTTAAAGTACGTCATGTATATACATAATATGTGTGTGTTGTGTGTGTGTATGTTTGCAGGTGTAGATAAAAGAAGAGAACTTGACAACGTTATTAAAAAGGCTCGTCGTGATAATGATACAAACCAAAATTTATTTTGGAATAAGAAATTATTAGAAGCGGAAGAAAAAGAACCTAACAGGTACTTTTTTGAAAATGTATATTTTTCTAACTTTAACGTGCCTTTTCGTTCGTGTTTTAGTAATTAAAACAATACGAGTTATCGGCACAGGAATATAACGTCTAAAGAAACTGTATAATAATAAATGTCTACAAACTATACTATAAATGAATTCAAGCTATTAGTCAAAATTGAAATTTTTTTGCTTTATTACAAAATTAAATCGAAAGTTCGGTTGTATCAAATTATAGAAAAGCGGAACTTTAAGTTGTTTTTTTTTTTTAAATCGAGTATTAAAACCGATGTTTTATTTGAACAGATGGCGACATACTGGTTTTAAAGAGTTGTATATGGATCCAGCTGCGTCGAACAGATCACCAGAAGATTCTTCAACTATTAATCAAAGAAAATCGCCTATTTCACCGAGTCGACATTCTCGACAAAAATCATTTTCACCTAATCCGCATCGAACGTACAGCAACGATCGACAGCGAGATGTATCACCATCGCCTCGACAGCGAGATGTATCACCATCGCCTCGACAGCGCACCGATAAATTTAGTTCAACCCGCCAATCAGTCACATCTGCAGAACAAGATAACTCTTCATCTAGAAGGAAATTATCCGGAACGCCGTTAGCGACTACGCCTACTCGAGATGAATCGTCGAATACATCACTAAAACAACGTCGTAAAAAACGGACGTCACCAAATCAACAATCTCCCTTATACCGGACACGGTCGCCTATTCGCGATAGAAGTCTAGCCGGAAAGGTAAGAGCGCAAAGATCGATGTCCGTATCAAGAAGACGATCTGTATCTAGAAGAAGACGAACTCCATCACCTACGGCTAGGAGAATATCGAGGAAAAGATCTTTATCAAGAAGAACATTGTCGCACGGAAGACGAACGCCTAATAATCGTCGAAGGCCGTCCATAACCCGCGATAGGACTCCTAATAATAGATTAAAGAAGACATCGTCAAGAAATCGTTCTATATTGTCCAAACGTAGAACACGATCTTCAGTTGATAGTTATTATCGAAAATCATCTCCCGCTCGTAAAACGTCTCGTAATAGATCTCCTAATCGCCGCGCGAAATCACCGCCACGTCGTAATTACGGTAGATCGGTGGATAGAACGGGGGGAGGCCGTATGTCTCGTTATCGGGAACGATCTTTGTCACGGTCATCGCCTTATCGTAGAAAATCAACTCTTCGGGAACGGTCGTCTTCTTACAGAAAAAGAAATGCGGCAAGTAGTACTCATCGTTATTTATCTCCTGCTGATGCTTACGCCTATGATCGTGGAAGAAATGAAGCTCGTGGTAGTAGATTAAAATCGAAGAGTCCTGGTTATAAAGCTGATAAAAGAAGACGTTATGATCCATCGCCAGAGGTTATATCGTTTACACACACACACACACACACACATATATATATATATATATATGAAAATATTGATAAATCGTGTTGGTAGATGGTTGCCTATACATCGCTAATGTAGGGTAATTATTATTTTTTAAATTTAAAGTGAGCAGAAAATTTTTCGTTTCTTCTTTTACTCAAAAAAGATTGAAAAACGAGGTTTAAAATCTGTCTATATACTCCTTGTATATTCCATTAACTTGTGGGAAACAGTGTACTAAAACCGCTCTTTTACGAAATCTGTCACATTCATTTCTTTTTCATGTGCTTCAAATAGTGATATAATATCTTGAAGCTAAATCGTATCCTATCGTTTATACCATTTGTATTTGGATAAAAATCTTAAAATTAGTCAGAATATTTTGAAACGTCATTTTGATTAATTTGGAAAAATGTGCTACGTCATCAGATAACTAATATGCAAATGTTTTAATAATTACGTCTTTGGTTTTTATACGTTCCCCCTGTTCATCGCACAAATCTCCAAATTCTTAGGAAAAAGTGGGAATGGAAGAAATTTTTAGAGACATTCTGCAACCTAAGTTCTTGAAGTTTTGTAGCAGATCTTCCACCAATCCTTTGTAGTTGTTCGTTTTATATTTTCCCAGGAATCTGTTTTTCAGTTAAAAATTTGTATCGTTCATCAGTTTTCTTATTTGAAGTCCGACAAAAGTGCCTTCTTTCAGTTTCGCGTCGCTAACATTAAGGAAAAAATTTCTTATGTATTTGTATCCTTCCCTTTCTGTGTTAATAGCTTTTACGAAATTTTTTATAAGTCGGAGTTTTATATGTAAGGGTGGTAAAAGGACATTTAACGGGTCAACTAAAGGACTACATTTTATATTGCTTGTTCCAGAAATAAACTGACTCCTTGGTCAAAACTTTGTATCGTAGTGCTTGGATGCTGCCCTGCTATCCCACAAACAAAGTAAGCAACAAATTTTGGTAAATCCCCCTTGCAATCTTAGAACTAACGCTACTAGTTCAGCTTTATCTTTTAGCGAACCAACGTCCCTAACTAAATTATTCAGTTTATTCTGCTCAATAAGATAAGGCTCACTACTCATTTCTGGTGTATACGACGGATCTGAAGCTTCCGATTCTCGTGTTTCCCTCCGAAATTCTCATCATCAGAACTTAAGAGATTCTCCCATACAGGTAAGGTTTCACCACGAGGAACTGGCTGAATCGCTGGTGGTTAGCCCGATGTTTCTTTGACTTCCCAAAAACTTTGGTCAGACAAAAGTAGCAGTCTTATAAATGGCTGGTGGGTTCACGCCAAACCATTGGAATAGTAAATTTCATATGTTTGTTCTTTCTTTTAAGCCATGCAATGAGAACGACGTAACAGCTAACGCAAGAAACACGTGGGGTGGTAACCAAAATAATAAAAATATACAGTTTTAACAATTTTTATAATTGAACGACGCAGAGATTATAGCATATTGTCCACATATGTAACAAAACACGTCGGGCGAATTTAAACATAAAACGGCGGGATTTATTCATTTTTAAACATAAATAAGCGGAATAAAAATACTAAACCCGGTCACATCCAAGGACTCCAGCAAATCCTGGGCAGCAGAGCCGAACGCTAGACAACCGTACTCTAATCTAGAACGAATTAATACTTTATATAACAGTAATAACATGTTTTGATCAGCCCCATTACGTCTATTATTAATTTTTTTCAATATGTTTAGAACTTTTATTGAGTATTCTCGAACTCATAAAATATATTCGATTGTTTGCACAAGTATCGACTTTAGCTATTAAAGAGGGAAATCTATTTTCTAAGTAAGACAACAAAATTATAATTTTAAACTTTGATAAATGTTTTTAATGTAATCAACATTTTTATCCTTGCGGAGATATTTTTTAATAAGAATTTGTTTTAACTGTTCCAAATTATAAAACATATAGACGAATAAAATTCATAATAACATTAAAATGATCAGCGATTATCGAGAAGCTGTACTAGTGCCGATTTCGTAATATTTCACTACTGTTTTTTTATTACCCCATAGATAGTTAATTTTTTTTTATAAGGATGCCTTTACAGCTTACCCAATGTGATGTTTTTTCGAATCCAAGCCTTGAACCTTTAAACTTTAAATTTTCTTGGACCAATATTCTTCTAACTGTAAAGCACTGTGGTCCGCGTTAACAATTCTGTCGATACTCTACACTCCATGAGATATTCTGTTGTTTGTACTTCATCACACTCACAGCTACTATCCGTAGTTAGATCCCATTTCACCAAGTTTGTATTCGTTCTTGCACAGCCTGAACTAATTCGGTTCAGCGTTCTCCAAATTGGCCATGCATAGGCTTTTCCTGTATTTCTATTATTGTTGCTGGTATTTGCTCCTGCAATCTTTCAACCTGCACACGTTGTGTAGAAATATGCTCCGGGATTTCCGTCGTTGTAGCGAGAAAACTCCTCTTTAACTTTAGTCGTAAAATCAATGCAGTTTGACCATATAGGATGTTGTACATTCCGGATTTGTTTTGTCCTCTCGGTGTTAGGCACAACCTTCTTCCTTATGTCCGGAGGTGCAAGGCCGCTAATGATGTACAGATTATGTATCTTCGTGGGTCTAAGAGAACATCAACTTTCTTCACGTGAGAAGACTGTGTCCAAACGAGGCAAGCATATTCTGCTGCTGACATACATAAAGCCATCGCTGAATTTCGTACAACCGTCGGTCCTGCACCCCATGGTGATCCAATAAGCTTCCGAATAATGCCTTTTCTAGTTAAAACTTTCTTTTTCGTATTTTCACAGTATTTCCGATATGTCAGACTTCTGTCCAACGGTTATACCAAGGTATACTGGATTTTCATGGTGTTCCAAAGTTGCACCCTTCCATTGCACGTTTAATTTCCGCCTGGTTTCACTGTTTCTTACATGAAAACGCACATACTTGTGTTTTATCCGGATTTGGAATTCATGAACTATCTGCATAGTATTTGTCCATCTTTTCTAGCATCTTTGTTAGGGTACACTCTATATCGTGAAATTCGTACGTGATATGTACGTACGAACTAACTTATATTTTCATAAACGTGGACAACTCTAGAAATATCGGTATGTCTGGAAAAATATGTAAATTCTCAATATGAAGAAGGGCAATGCCTTGTACGGAGGACCGTTATACGATGAGCGCAATAATAGTTCAGAATGTAATGTTATTAAAGAAGGATCTTCGAAGAATACATGATTAGGATTATTGCACGTCCAGTATAGAGAAGGCAGTAAGGAGTTTTTCTAAGGCGATCCGGTAACAATCGTAATCCGTTGATAAATACAATTCCTTTACGCTTAATATTTTTAAAAAAGGTAGCTTCATGGAAATCAAGGAAGAGACGGTTGTAATTAATAATACTGAGTTGTGGTGACTGCTGTATATTCTACAAATATGGCTGTTCCGAAAGTTTTCTGCGTTCCGACTGTATGAAACGTATGATATCATGTGCAAATACTAAAGAGAATACCACATCATTAAAGTAGTTTAGCTAATGAATCTACAATTTCATTGTCGAGGATTCGTCGATGTCCCGGTACCCATAAGGAAGACACAGATATACGTAAGCATTCCACGTGATTAAGTTTTAACATGATGGAATGTATCTAACGTTTTCCACATTGTTTTCCATAGCCTTCAAAATGCTTTGTGAGTCAGTGATAATGGGGTAATTACCCGGAGGAAGTTTCATATCAATGAAGAATAATAAGACTTGTAACACCGCTACACAGCGGTAAATGCAGAACAAAGATCGGATAATTTGTAGGCGTCATTAATATGAAGGAGATGCTATGAACATTGCTGCTTCCGCTTTTGAACCGACTTTTGATCCGTCTGTATAAATAGCGTGCATATGAAAATTATCAATGTAGCACGATCAGTGGATGAGAATAAAAGATGCAGTTCTCAGGATTTATTGGGAAAATTCTACGAACGTGGTAATATAAATTAAAGATATAGTTGTGTGAATTTTAGAAACTAAAAGTATATAGAATATGACGTGAGATATTATACCATTTCCGTTCCTATAAACGTGTTTAAAATGTTTTCCCTAAAAACTAATAATATTCTTCGTTTAGATTTCGTAATGAATTTTCAAATTCGAAATTACTAGCTTCTCGTTCGGTAGCTATTAATCTTCGGAGTTAAGGGAATGTTATGTTGTTATAAAAAAAATTAATTTCTTCTTTCGTTTATTCCCTGAAAGATAGTCTTTTTTATGAAGAACGTTTTTTCCATAAAATTTTTTCACGCATTCAACTCGACATAAGAATAACTTGATTTGTGTACTTAATTGATAAAGAAACTTTATTACCGTTTGCTATATTTATACTTTCGAGTTTGGCGATCAATAGTTATTAAAAATATATAAGTTAAGAACAATTAAGAATAGTGATTGTGAATTTGTAATTTTAATTAACGTGAACTAAACTAGATTAGGTTTCGTCATTTTATTCGTTCGCAGCTGATTGTTTTTATTAAAGTTTATTTAATTTACAATTAATTCATATTCATGCTATTTACAAAAATATTAATTTTTCTCTGATTTTGCACTATATACATATATATATATATATATATATATATATATATATATATATATATATATATATATATATAATATATACACGGTGACCCCAGAAGACGGACGGTTTTGTTTTTTGAGTAGCGCAGTTGGTAACACTGCTACAACGCAAACCGCATGCTCCACGTTTAGTGTACATACAAGATATTCGTTTTGTCTAATAGTTATCATAGCATCTTATAAGAAGTGTCAGTTATTATGGTATCCTATAACGAGAAGGAGCACGCGTTTTTCATGGAACGATATTTTCGGCGTGAATCGATCACGACAGTGCAAAAAGAGTTTAGAAAAGAATTCAAAGTTAAGCGATTTTTTTTGTGGGATTACCTTAAGATCCGCTTTTACGAAACACGTCTAAGAGATCTGGCAGACCTGAAAACTCGGATTTCTGAAGAAATTTCGAAAATTCATCGACCTATGTTTGAAAAAGTCTTCGAAAATGTTGTAAAGACTGAAGCTGATGGTGGTCATCTGAACGATCTTGTGTTCCACAAATGATTGTATGCTAATCTCCCGTTTTCCTATTTTTAAATAAAATTTCATTCGATAATTTTGTTCGAGTAATTTTGGAATTATTAAAAAAAAAATAAACTACCACTTCTCTGGGTCACCATCTATTTAACCTACTGCTTTTCTCTCTCTCTCTCTCTCTGTATATATATGCTTATAGATCTTTTTTTTTTAATTAATTCTCAGTTGTTACCTTATTTTATTGATTCGGTTTGCTCCAATGTATATTTTTTAAACAATAAAATGACTGAAATTTTACCGTCTGAATTCCTCGTTTTTAAAGATGATGTTTTTTATTACGTTCATGCAACGTTTAAATTTTTAAAATAATTGGGCACAACTGGTCGAAACTAAAGCGTATGTAAAATTATATAAAATAAATCAAAATCTAATATACGTATTTCTAAATTAAAACGCGTTACAATTAATTCTAGATCGGTATAATCGAATTGCGTGATTTTGTTTAATTATGTTATGCGTTTAAATTGGGAATGAACGAAATAATTCATAATAATAATAATTTATAGGCTTCTTCCTCTTCGTCGGTATGTTCAGATCCTAATTGTAAATTATGTTTGACTGATACGGAAAAGTTGAAGAAAAAGAAAAAAGAGGATATACCGACTCAGTCGTTAATATCTCCATCTCCGTCACGTTCTACTACTCCCGTTCCCGTTTCCGCGATGAGATCATCGTCGTCTGTAATGGCGACTGGAGATTCTGTCGGCAAGCAAAATAGAACTAAATCGAAACGTCGAACGTCAGTATTGTCGCTTTCGAAGTCCGTTTCTCCCGCGGTTGTTGAGCAGTCTCGTCCGAGGTAAAATAATAATATTATAGTCCCTAATGGACCTGTTTAACACACTGACGCTAGTCGGTTTTTTAACGTTTAACGAAATGTAAACATTTCAAATATTACGATCATTATCATTCACAATAAAAGAATAAGTCCGTTGTTCCGGTTAAACGAAAAAAGGATAAACCTTTAGACGATTAAACCCTAGAGAAAGACCTAGCCACGAATATATGACGCAGATTATAGAGAAGACTGGAATGTACTACATGGAACTGAAGAGGTTATCAGGAAATAGAGAAAGTGGCAGGCTGCTACAAAAGAGTCTATCGACAACAAATGATGATGATGATGATAAAATTCATCATGTCTATAATGAAATGGAATTTTCACTGTTACGTCACTGGTCTATTAAAAATCGATATTTCATTAAAAAAATATAAACCTTTTTATATCATCATATTCGTACAGTGAATTAATCACTATTTAACACCTTCTCCGAACCTTCGTTCCCCAACTCAAATTCTATGTTATTTGGTAGTTTTAAATATTTAAGTATTTTTTCTTATTCGTTGCTTTTAACAATCTCGTTGAATAATTGCGAAACTATGACTACTAGGCAAGTTTCGTTTTAAGACGATTAAATTTACTATCGTGTAATTAGCTAAATTTTTATTTTATGTCATTTTTAATATTTCGTTTTTATTTTCTCTCTCTCTTTTTTTTTCTGAATGCAATTCTTTATAATCAGGTCGCGAACACCTCGTAAAGATCGTAGTGAGAAACGTGCATCCAAAAAGAAAAAGTCGAAAAAACGCGAAAAACAACAGAAAAGCAAACCGTTTGAAGTGATCGCATCAGTAAGTACGATTTTATTATGTTATTTCGTATAAAGATTTATTTATTACATAATTTTGAAAAATTTATATAACATATATAAAATAAAAAAGTAAAATCGAAAAATCATGTTCATATTGAGGGTTGCCGGTTTTCGTCTTTTCTGTGTCACCTCACGATTGTGTTTTAGGAAACTTTTTCTTTATTCCGCATTAATGATTTGTTAAATGTTGTACAGTACTCGAGATAGAAACCAGAAATATTGAAGTACTATTATAGAAGGATATCGATTGGTTTGTAGAATGTCATTAATATCTTATTAGTTAACGCGTATAAATATGAACTAACTCATTTAAATTTTGTCCATACTAATACTGTGTATCATATAGATATGGTTCATTATTAAATGATTTTCTAAAATTAATTCGATATTCGTTATTCGTGTGTATACAAAAGGATAGACGTTTATACGGAATATAATTATTTTGCGACATTTTCGTCGTGATTTCCTCGCCATTGTTTACTAGGATCTTGTACCAAATCTGCGTTGATGGTTTTGCTATGCCCGTTTGTTTTTTCATCTATCCTTCCCATTTTTTTTTGCGGTTCCTCATATTATTGTTCTCCAACGTGGTCGTCTAGGCTTAGTTTTTTATTTTATGCAATACACGCATTAAGCGGTTCTTTGTGTGTGAAAAATTCTCCCAAAGTTTACGAAAAGCGTGTTCTCGTCGTATATACGGAAGGGCGATGTGAGCGAGAACAGCCGATCTTTTTTGCTGATCTTAATGTCCCGCTAATTGTTCGCATTGCAGCTCGCAACTGGCATCTATTTTATCAGCGTGTTCACTGTTCAATCAAACAGGTGCGCAGTACTTTGCTGCTAAGCAGACAAGCGAAAAGTTGTGATCCTCGACACCTTTGCTGTAGCGCATCATATTGTTCCGGCAAGTTTCCTTACTAAGTTTACCCTTGTCTTAATTTTCTGTGCTTACTTTTCAATAAGCGGTTTTCATGTTGGCATTCTATTCAGTGTAACCGTCAAGATATACCATCATTTCCAAGAACATTCAAATGAAACTTGATCATTCTCTACAACAAACTTCAGTCGACAGGGAATATGGAAGAACCCCTTTAATATATCATTTCGTCATTAAATAATTATTTAACCGCTCTGCGTTTTTTTTTTTTGGTTTTGAGTGAGTTTTTATATTATTTAGGTATTTATTTAATGCATGATAAAAACGCATCATATTGCAATTTTTGAGCGCGCACACATATTGTAACAACCGTGCTTGTTACATTACTTGTATTATACTTGATTACTAAAAATAGTTGAAATCACTAAATTTATTTAAAAAGCTTTTCGGCAATTACGCCATTGTCAAGCTATATACAATTAAAATTAATTATATAAAATCATAAAATATTAATTTAAAACTAAGTTTACAAATGTATTTATAATTCATTTTTGTGTAAAATTGTAAACTTAGTTTTAAATTAATATTTTATGATTTTATATAATTAATTTTAATTGTATATAGCTTGACAATGGCGTAATTGCCGAAAAGCTTTTTAAATAAATTTAGTGATTTCAACTATTTTTAGTAATCAAGTATAAATAAAACCACTACATTCCACAATCAAAACATTACTTGTATTAGTGAGTGGGTAAAATTGATAAATTGAAATTAGAATTAAAATTTATATGTCGAAGTTTAAATTTAATAACATGTACGTGATGGTGAATTATGAGAAAAAGAAATAGTGGACTTATATATATATGTGTGTATGTACATCCGGTCGGCGTCGCGAACGTGACTTTCCCAAAGGAAATATAATAAAAAGGAAATAGAATGGAGCTAGACTGATATAAGTATAGGTATATATGTATTGGGGAAAGCACACTGGCGCCAGTAAGATTAGAGTTGTAAAAGATTCATTAAAGTTAGTATAGAAAAAATACCGAGAGGAAATATATAATAAATTAAGAATTGACATAGCAAGAGCAGATGAAAGGAGGTAAATATACCTCATAAAATGGGCTCAGTCGGTATTTTGGTCGAAGACTAAAAGAAACAGCTCCGAATTTTCTGATTGGCTATCCCAAAAGAGAAATCGGAGGGTTCCGCCGAAAACAGTCAATTTAGGAAATTTCTAATATCTATAGAATTCCTAGAAAAGCAAGTATGTTGAGTATATATATATGTATATGTTACCTGATGCTGGCCGCCGTACTAATAACTATGTATAAGACTATATATGTATGTATGTATAAGTATATAACCCTAAAATATAAGGGACAATGGAACTTTCCTTGATTCAACTATTTTCGTCGAAAGCAGACAAAAAACCATAAAGGATGGGAGAGATCTGCGAACAATATAATTGAAAAGAAACCGGCATTTCGTCAAAAGTAAAGGAAATAATAAGTATAATAATGATTAAATACCTGTGTCGCCTCCGGAGTCCTGGAGAGTTAAAAAAGTCGAGTTTTGTCGAAGTTTAGTTCGTGAGTGTCGTCAGTTTAGTCAGTCAGTGATTTTAGACTAAAACTTTTAGTCAGTCCAGTCTAACAGTAAGTCGAAGTAGCAGTCACGTTAAGTCGGATCGTTCGTCGGTCGAAGAAGTGAGGATGGACCGTCGGGACTTCGATCGCGAAGCCTAGCTACTATCCAGGTTAAGGAAAAGTTCCGTTGTCATAAGAAATTAGTGATTTAAATTTAGAGTACGCGAATAAAGTAATTAATTTAATAGTGCGTTTTATCGGAAATCAAACGCGTACTATTTTCTTCCGTTTTTTTCGATTTATTTAATAATCGGTCATGGACCTCTCCCATGTGGCATCCCGTTGGACAGAGGAGTTCGTCAAGCACCAGCAATAATGTCGGTAACGTACATTATCTATGTATTCACACATATTCCTAATTCTACACAACAATAGTAATCATAGTAATAATAACAATATAATAATAATAACAATAAAACTAAATAAATAAAAATATAAAATAAAAAATAAAAACAAATAAAAATAAACAATTGTATGCGACGTCGCCCGTCTGTGTATGTATATATATTTGTCGATAGTAGTGGTGAGAGGCGTCGCATATAAATTGGCATCCCTGGTGGGGATTCTATATATGTATATATATATATATATATATATATATATATATATATATATATATATATCGAACAGGTCGTTATAATATACACATACTATATATATATATATTACACTATTTTTACGATGATTAACATCCATTTTTTTTTTAATAGAGCGTACTTCACAGAAAACATGTAAAAGTCGAGTCGCTGTCCGATGATTCAGAAGGTGCCCCGAGAAAACCAACTCTTTCTGAAAGATTTGGTAAAATGACGCACAGTAGCGTACATAAAGAACCGACTACTTCTCATCGTAATTTGCGTATAAGAAGAAGTGAAAAATACTCCATTCCGGTCGCACCTCAGCTACCACCACATTTAGATGAACCCGATCCTTATATTGCAGCGGCTCCACCTCCGCCTCCACCGCCGCATCATGCTAAATTCGTGGAGTAAGTTTCAAATATTTTATTAGATCTCTGTTTATTAAATAATAGCGATGAAATTTGTCTCTTTGGTTTCAATTATCCGATGTCTAAATCTTATAACGATCCGCAAACGTATTTTGTTTCATCTTTAGTTCATATTTTACTCTTAATAACAACTTTCTCACATATGTCTTCGAGGTAAATTGTTCTTAGGTTATAGAAAATTCATCGAATGTGCGAGAAATATAATCTTTACACCATCATGTGGTCTATAAAATCACAACTTTTATTATTATTTATGTCTCCCGCTAATTTTATGTTCTTTTATACGATAAATTGGATTTTTTTTTTTATTACTAACGAAAAAGTAAAATGTTATCTAGAACTCGATTTGCGATTTCAATTATATTTGATACAGAACAAATATTCTTATTCATAATATATCAAAATTTCGGAGTTTTCGTGAAAAAGTATTAATGTTTTTTTTTTTTTAATTTTACATAAACTATTATATATGGTAATCTCGTGTAGATCGTGTAAATAAAGGCATTTCATCTTCTTCAAGCGCCTTCTCCTGAAAGGAGGTTGGCGGTCATATGACGAAACTGATATCGATTGCTTATCCTTATGATTTCTGAAGCCTTCCCGATGTTCAATCTTGTACATTTTTCATCCAATGTGTTCTTCTTCTTCTTCGGCCCCATTTCCCTTCAATATTTCCTCCGAGGACAATTTGTAATAGCTCGTATTTATTACTTATTATATGACTTCGGGTACGTTGTTTTTCTTCGTTTTACTAATAATCTATATTATCAATTTAAACTCGCACGTTTTTACTTTATATTGCAATTAGGTTTATGGTTTGTAGTATTAAAAAACAACAACTCAATTATGGATTATAATTAGGACTAGTTGAAACAATAAATAAACATAATGCGTTTAAAAATTATATGTTTAAATTTGATGAAATAAAATTAATTCGAATAAAACTATTTGTATGTAGTATTAAAAAATCTAAAACTATTTTTTATTAATAAAAACACAAACGTGGATGATAATTTTCGAGACAAGTACGCTGAATATATTATTACGTTTGTTTTGTTTAGTCTTTATACAATATTTAACACAAGTCGTATAGCGTATTAGGTAAATTAAAAACGATCATTTTGATAGACACGTCACCACATATGGTCGCAGCGTAATAAAGTGAAATGACGATAATCTCGGAATAATTGTGGATCATCATCATTTGTCCTCAACCGCTAGGTTGGTGGGCAATTTATGCGACTATTTACCTATGGTTATTTTGTTGTACAGTGTGAGTAGCGTGTACAAGGCAATCAAAATATGTCGTTGGGACAGATAGACGCATACAGCCGGGAGATTTGATTGTAATCGCTTCGTTGTCACGATGCAATGTAGCTTCGCGTGTTTTTGTAGTGTGCTATATTATTACTAGCGCACATATGGTGTTGTGCGTGGTGTTTTTCAAATGCCTTCCACGCGAGAATATTAGGATTATTTATATTTGTATTTTCTAATGATGATATTTTTGCGTCGTCGTTCGTATTCGAACCCGGTACCTTCCGTCCGTTTAGCTACTCGGATATTCCGACGACTAATTCTGGATAAAATATTAAATTTCTGCCCTCACGATAATTATCCAGTTATACGAATATATGGACTTTTTCTTATCATCAGTCGCGGTTTGCGGTCTAAAATAGATTATTGATTTCTAAAATAGTCATACTGACAATGGCGTTCTAGTTTTTTTTTTTTTTTTATAAACGGAAGTCCGCGTCATACTCAGTAAACCCAGATGTTTAAAAGTATGTGGTTATGCATATAATATGCTTCATTTACCATATATAATATATATAAATTTTATTACTTACGCGAAACATCTGGTTTGTATATTCTAAAAAGCAACGTTCATATTTCAATCGTCATCTGTGTAATCATTGTTTGTACCATTAACGTTTATTTTACTTATTATTATGTTTTTGTTCTGGTTTTTTCTTTTTTTTTTGGTGCTGCAAAGTAGTAATCACAACCCACTAATAAGTGATTAAATTTTAGACGCGGACGATAACCAATTGATATCAAGGAATTTAGTAGAGAGATTTGCTAGTGTTGATATAAGCGATAGTTAAAGAAAATATGGTTTTCGTTATAGATAATATTCCTGTCGAAGGGATGTGAGCAGTAAGGGGAATTACAAATGCCAATATTGAACAAATGCGCCTGAAGTCGATTATGTCCAAAACGTAAACGAGTGGTCTGATAATAAATTTGCGATAATTGATGTGTATAGTAGGCAATTTAAAATACCAATGGACAAACGATGTAGCCAGATAATAACGCGGTATGAAAGAATTGGCTAACAACGAAGACCAGATTCTGTGATAGATACCAGATCTAAGGAAGTAAGTGCCGGAACAAGTGCACCGTAAAGGCTTTTTTGGCGAAAGCAACATTATATAAAAATGTCCTTTGTTATAAGGTGACCCAGAGAAAATGGATGGTTTTGTTGTTTATTGAAAAATTCAGAAACTACTCGACCAAAATTTTTGGTTGTAAAATTAGGAAAATGAGAGAGATTAGCTTCCAATCATTTGTGGACGTCAATATCGTTAAGATGACCGCCTTTTGCAACAATACATTCATTCAGTCTTTACTAACTTTTTCGAGCAGAGGTTGCTAAATTTTTGAAATTTCTTCAGAAATCCGAGTTTTCAGGTCTTCATCTCGTGAAAATGTTTCGCAAACGCGGCTCTTAAGGTATCCCCGCAAAAAAAAGTCGAATTCTTTTCGAAACTCTCTTTGCACGTTCGATTCACACCAAAAATAACGTTCCACGCAAAACGCGCGCTTCTTCTCGTTATAGGATACCATAATAACTGACACTGGACAAAAACGAATCTCTCGTGTGTACACTAAACGTGGAGTACGCGGTTTGCGTTGTAGCAGTGTTACCAACTGTACTATTTAAGAAAACAAAACCGCCCGTCTTCTCTGAGTCACCCTATATTTCTATACATTTTTGTATATTTGTTTAATGTGTTACGGACATCCTAAAAATAATACGGTGTGTTTATTCTTCAATAATTTTAACTTTATACGCTCGACTTTTTTTTTTTTTAATAAATATTTTTTTTATTTGTTCGTTTATTTTAATTTAGCTTACATGCAAACATTTAAAAATCTTTATCACAGAATTATAACGAAAGCGCATTATTTATTAGAATTAACATTTTAAGTTTATTTTTGTAAATAGAAAATAATTAAATACGCGTAATTTTTTGTTAGTATGTAAATTTTAACAATATTACTGTTAAAAATTAGACCAATATATTTCACATAATGCAAATATAAAAGGTGTAGCCGTGAGATATATCTTATAAGAAAGCTGTCATTTTTATCAGCAGTTAAAAATGAGTCTCTGACTTATTTGCGTTTAACTGCTGTATCTTTTAAATTCGTTTTATTATACTATAAAGTTATTCTAATTAATAATTAATTGGCACGTAATTTTATTAATTTTTGTAAATGCACTTATTTGTTTATCGGCCAACTATATTTCTATTCGTATATTCAAGTGTACGTTTCCAGTATACATTGGTCTATTTTTATGTTATTGTACTAAGTAATTTTATTATTATTATTATTATTATTATTATTATTTTTATTCTTTCAATATAATAATAAATAAATTTGAATTATTTTAATATTATAACACATGTAAAACTCTTACTTGTTTTTATCATGTTACGTATATGTTTTTTTTTTCATTTTAAAAAGTGCTTATTAATATTCATATTTTTTCTAATTTAAACTAAAAGTAAATGCATTTATTGTTTGCTGTTACACTTTTATTTCTAGGCCATCTCCATCGTTAATATTAGAAAACGTTTGGGAAGAGGTGAGAACTCGATATGCATTTTATAAAGAACGCGGATATTTGCAAGATTTAACTTTCCAAGAATATATAAAGTGGGAAGAATGGTGGTATCAAGCGTTAGAAGAAGATAGACATTTTGAACGGTAATCAATTATATTTTTCATTACAAATCTTCTTTCAAATTAAGTCATAATAAAATAATATATATGTATTTATGTATATAATTTATATATGTATGTATATAATTTACAAGTTGCTTTTCACCTGTCGAACATGTTTTTTATTTATATCGATAATTTTAATTATACTAGTCATTTTTCGCGCGAACAAGTTGAATGTACAATTAACGTAATAGTTACGTTACATATGAATGTACAATTCATTTTTTTTTTTAATCGTTTCATATTATTTTATTTCTAGATGACCTTTCTCCTTTCAGGTTGGTTTTTGTTCTGCTGTTTTCTAATATCTTAATTTTGGGACTTAATCTCATATGAGTGAGATTGTTTCCATTTTGGTATAATGTTCTAATTAATTTTCATATAGGATTGAATGTAAATCGCTGTTAATTTTAACTGTTTCTACGTTTTTATGTATGTTTTAAATTGTCTCTTATCTATATTTTCGTTTGGCTATAATTTTCTTGTTCATAGAAATCAGATTGCGTATAATATATTTTATGTTTTACGTCTTTTTTTTTTTTTGCTGTTGTAGTATAGGTTGTATTGCGACATGTGAATCAATCTGTACACATTATACAAACGTGTGGTTTATTTTAAAACTTTGCACATTTTTAATAATTCGCTTGTAAAAACAGATATACTCTTAAACTAAATAATACACCTAGGTTTTGTCACGCGTGATGAGATAGGTGTGTGTAGATCGGTTTATAGATTTAGATTGGTCGATATATATTTTTGTATACGATTTTTGTATGTTTCTTCCAGGATGTCGTTGAACTTTGCTTCAAAATATCGTTTCAGTTGAGTATCTTTCGACGTAATTCCGATATTTATTGCGAGACAAATTTTTCGGCAACCGATATGGAAGATTTTTAAAATATGTTATTTACCTGTTCTGATAGTGCTTTAGAAATATTAGGTTTATTTAAAAATAAATAATATTTATTAGAGCTGCATTTAAGCTCATATAAACCGCTTTGGGAGTTATTCTGAAAGCTAATTTCTGAAGAATGTTTGTGTATGTGAGCAAAATTTACAGAACATTACTTTCAAGATCATTATCAGTAATAATTTTTCATTTTCTTGTATACAAATTTGGGATTCATATTTGCTGCTAATTCATTAAAAGAAATATCGTAGGTGATCGGTTATAACTACAATTTCATAGTTATAAGTTGCCGTCGTTAATTACATACTTGTTCAAAATCAGTCGGTATTTTAGTTCCATACAAAATTCTTCTCTTAGGCCAAGGGAATATCTACGTACTGTAAATATAGACCAACTATCATTGTATTTGCATTTTGGTATTTCGAAATACTATACGATGTACTAGCTACTTAAGTTTTAATACCAGGGACGGATTAAAGGTTCACGAGGCCCGGGGCTAATATGCAAATGTGAGGCCCCCCCACCTTAGCAATAAAAATGTAATGTAAAAAGTTGCTTATATGAAAAATAAGGATAAGATTAAAATATCAACATTACTTTTATTAAATAGGTATAATATTATTACATTGATGTACAGACATATTCCAATTAAATTATACTTACAAAAATAATATATTTAATTAAACATTTTTTTCCTTGCTTTTTTTTTGGCGAAGTCATTAATTATGTCGGTAAAATCTAAAGATCTCAGTAAGTCTTTTTCAATGCACATGATCGTCAAAGCCGAAAGTCGATCTTCTAACATTAACGATCTGTACATGTTTTTTATTCTTTTTAATACAGAAAAAGATCGCTCGGACTCAGTATTGGCTATCGGAATAGTTACAAATAATCTGTAAGCAATAAAAATATTTGGAAAAATATCGGTAATTTTAGATTCCATCATCCAATTCATTACATTTAATGAATATAAAGTGTTATCATTGTGCTCGTAATTTGAAAAAAAGCCCATTTGTTGATTTTTTAATAACGGTATAAATTGCTCAAGCTCATTTAATAAATTTATTTCTAAATCTTTGGAATAGACGTCGACTAAATTTTTTGCTTTGAGACGAATTTCATTTTCATCCATAAATAGTAATTTTGTTAAAAAACCAAAAATATTTATTACATACTTATAGGCTTCATGCCTTTTTTCAAGTTCGGCAGATAATTTATCTATGATGACATAAAAAGTATGTACTCGAAATGCATCAGAACTACTTTGATTGACAACATGCTTTTCACCACTAGATAATTTTTTAGTTATTATTCTTTTTTTTGCCTGAGTGTAGTTTTGATTAATCAAGCAACTTAATTGCTTAGCTTCTATTTCTATTTCGCAAAATTTTTCTCGCAAGTTTTTAATATAATCTATTAAAGAAGTGAACATATTACACGCTATATCTAAATCTAAATCTACTTTTTGAAAATATTTGTTAACAATATTAAATTTGTTAAGGATTCGATTCCACAGTATCGCCATAAATGCATTTTCATATTTAACTATATTTTTTAATAAAGATTCTGCTTCATTTCGCGTGTCTAATTTTTGTTCCGTATCTTCCAGCAAAATGGTTAGTGCCTTATGAATACCATCAAAATTTTTTACATAGTCTCTTGAAGCATCTCCTCTAGCAGACCATCTTGTTGTTGATAAGCTTGAAAGTTTAGATTGCTCCATTGACAAAATATTCCATCGATGTGTTGATGCAGTAAAAAATGAATAAAGCCGCTGAAGAAGACCAAAAAAATTGATAGAATGTAGGCATTCATTTACACTGTTCTCACCTACCAAGTTGAGAGAATGTCCAACACAAGGAACATAAAAAGCTAAATTATTTTTTTCTTTTAACCAAGCTTGTAGGCCTGAATATTTGCCAGACATGTTTGCTGCGTTATCATATGTTTGTGCACGACAATCAGCAATATTTATGTTATTATTTTTTAATAATTCAAAAATTTCGCAACTCAGTGATTTTCCGGTGTGGCTTTTAATCGGCAAAAAACAAAAAAATCGTTCATAGATACTTCCATCCAAATAATAGCGGAAAATCACAGACAATTGATCTACGTGAGTAATGTCAGGCGTAGAATCAAGTACGAGACCCCAATATTTCGCCGCTTTTATCTCTCCTATTATATGGTTTGATATTCCTTCACCAATCGATGTAATAAACTCTTCGTAAATAGTTTTCGATAAATAAGAGACATTTCCTTTACCTTTATTTCCGTAGGTATCGATATGGTTTTTTAAAAAAGGGTCGAATTGACTTATCAATTCCAAAATTCCTAAAAAATTACCATTGCCAGGTGACCCTATTTTTTCATCAGTTCCACGTAATGCAAGACCTCTTTCAGCTAAATATATAATCACCGCAATCACTCTTTTCAAAACCTCGGTCCAATAATTAATTTCATTTCGCATTACACTTATCATCGCATTATCCACATGCGAATCTCTTTGTAAAAAATTAACCCAATCAATCATGCTTTTATTGTGTTCTCTACTGTTTTCGTGACTGCAAATAAATTCTTCTCCTTTTTTCCAATTTGAAAAACCTTTAACGAAAACGTTATCACAAACCACAGAGAACATTTTACAAGCGAAGCAATATATATTTCCTGTTGACTCGGAAAATATCAACCATTTTCTTTCGCATTTTTCTCCATTATTCAAGTTTCGCCAGTAATATTTTGAACTAAAATATCTATTCTGATTAGTATATTCACGCTTCGAAGATTCAAAAGAGGCATCTTTATTTTGAAAAAAAGAATAGTCTTTCATTGTATATTTTTTTCTGTCGTCATCCTTAAATTCGATAGGCCACAGTGCCGGATCCTTTAATACAATACCTAAAAACAATTGATTTGATAATATTCGGAATAAAATTTGATAAATAATACTTTTATTATTTTATACATAACATATTGTTTGTTTCTAATAAAAATAAATATTTTTTATTTTATGGCTTTGTATCATAACATAAATATTGCTTTTTCATATTACTGTTTTCATACATACATAAATAAAAAAACCCGAAATAATGCATAAATAAAAAAAATAAAAAAAGCGGCGTTCCGCATTCAAAGACCCAAAATATCGCTAAAACAGCATACAATGTAAACTAAGCTTTTTAATAATCAATAGGTACGTTGATCCGCACAACATATTTACCAAACAAAATTCCCAATACTAATCATAAAAATACTGGAGAGAATAGTTTTTTTTTAATAAATACCTGTAGTATCTCTTTTGTCATTCGAGCTAGATGAATCAACATTTGCATGTGTTTCAATAGTTTCGTCCGGTTGCAGATTGTTTTTATAATTATCGCTATTAATCGGAATATCACATAAAACTTCTTTATCGCCACTTGTGATCGATTGATCTTTTTCAATGTTGTCTGTATCGCGAATTTCGTTTTCAATTAATTTTTCACTATTTTTTTTAGATTCTGTTGGAAAAAAACTTGTTAATCTCGGTAATTTATTTACAAACTCTTCTCTTTCTGCTACTTTTCTTCTTTTTTGCGCTCCGCTTTCAAATTTTCGAGACATTTCAAAAATATACCACTGAATAAATATCTAAACTACACAAAAAGTTTTTAACTTGGTACAGTTCAACTGCTATGTTACGAATCGTACGGTGCACGTAAAAATATGCACGATCGTGTAAAACAATTGACGTTTGACATCGTGTTAGGTTAGGCGCATACGCGCGTTTTTAGTACGTTTCATCAACGTGAAAAAAAAACGTCGTGTTTTGAGAATATCTGCTTACCATGCAATTAGCGTGAGAAACGCACGAAAAAACGCAGCAAGCCGCACACGGACGGATTTAGTTCGTTTGCGTTCCGTTTTTAATTTCTGAGTATATTTGTGCGCATATATATCACACGTATATATCCGGTTCACACACGCTGGATGCCACTCGATAAAAGCGTATTGTACAATTTCATAACTAGTTTTTCTAATTATACAAATCATATATTTCTCATATCATTACATATAGTATACTATTTTTTGTTGAGTTATACTCAAAAATATATTCTTCACCTTATGAGGCCCCCCTTAGAAGTGAGGCCCGGGGCTATAGCCCCTTTTAGCCCCCCCTTAATCCGTCCCTGTTTAATACCGATATCGTTTTATACGATTATGTTAATGATACCCCAGTAGGGTTAGAGTCTGGTTCTAATTTAGAAGGTTACGTTGGATTTTGCGTTTCGAGAAGAAAAAACAAAGCGTACAACACGTGAAATATTCTATATATGAACGCAGAGATTGTAAATTATATCCGCGCAATTGTTATTTCGTTATATATTGTATTGAACAAACTTTTAAATCCTATGCTGATATATCGGATAGTAGTGATTTTATGAATTAATAAAACAAAATAAAAACACAGTTTGATCACTATAAAATTTTTTTATTAGCGCGAAATTTTTCGACAGTTACGTAATTATCAAGCGTGCATAATGAACGTTATATCGTAACTGTAATAAAACATTTTTATCTGTGTTTATATTTTGTTTTATTTTAATTTTAAATCTTAGTTTGTCTTTTAAATATCATCGATTTATTTCCATAGTATACCGTTAATTTAAAATCTGTTTACTTAAAATCCGTATTACGCTTACATCTTTATGCGTATTTGCCGCGATTTCTCCATATATTGTAATAACGATATCACCGAGTTAATCGATTATTATCAATCTATCGTACTAACAATTTATTTTGATATTTCCGTTATTTTTTTTAGCTTTCGCTGTTTTTAAAATTTTACAATTCCCTGCACTTTTATTATAATTGTGATATTATTTAAATTCTTGAAATGTACTTTATTTTGTATATCAATATACATATATATATATATATATATATATATATATATATATATATATATATATATTTATTTATTTATTATATATTTAACATATACATTACAATTGAAACAAAAAAACTGCTTATTGCTACTAGTAGCGATTATCTATAAATGTACTTAATTTTAAATATTTCCAAGATAAAAACCGGAAATTGCTTTAATAAAATAATTTTATTCGGTTTAAGCGTACAATCAATACTATACAACTGCCTCAGGTGATCATATTTGTTACATTTGTATATTATATGTTGCACATTTTCAACTACATTACACTTGCAGTTGTGATATTTATTATCACCGATTATATTTAATTTATTCAAATAATATCCAATGGAACCATGACCAGAAAGTATCTGAGTCATGTAAAAATTTACAATAATCTTTTTATTTTTAAAACGATCTATTACATTCGGAAAAAATTTACTAATTAATTTATCTTTTGTTAAAATTTTGTATCTTACACTAAATTCATTTAAAATTTGTGTATTTAACTGTTTAAGAACTATTTTACTTATGACACCATAATTATTTTTTTTTGCATTAAAAATTAAAGATCTTTTTTTAATATAAAGATCAATGGGTAAGATACGAGCAATAGTATATAATGTTATATTTGATACAGTAATATAAGAAGAGGTTAAATCAATAAGAAATTTACGGCGGTTACAAATTACATTATGTATTTGCTGCTTAGTTAAATGTTTGAAGTAGACACCAGCACAATATGTATATAATGACTGAACTATAAAACTTAATGTTTTCATTATAACCACTGCATTCGCACATAAACAGAAAATCTATTTTTAAAAATTTCTGTCTATCTGTCTATTCCGATTTAACTCAAAAACTATTAAAGCAATAATGACCGAATTCGTACAACTTATAGCCTATATTATCGGATTCGTTTTGAGCTTTGTTTCACATTGATACCACAAACAGGGGCAGAAATTACATTAATTTAAAGTTTTAAATACGTAATATATACGTATATATATACCAACATAGCTGCGTTAGGGGGCGTGGCCGAAATAAAGGACCGGATATATATATATATATATATATATATATATATACTCTACGAATATATAAACCTCTTAAAAGGAAGAGATAGCGATATTGTATTAAAAAAATAATTAGATAGGAAAAGCCGTGGGTAATTTCTAGTATATATACATATATATATATATTCTTGGCTTTTTAATTCCTGTCTGATTTTTTGCACATTTATTGTTCTCTTCGAAATTTTTGTTTTTAAAATGTAGCGTCGATTTTTATAATAAATTCTTCATTTGTATCGTTTTTCATCTTTGATGCTTCGTATTTGTGAAATATATTTTGAATTAGCGGAAACAGTAATTATAATTATACGTATACGCTCGAAGAACGAATATTAGAATTTACCATTATACTATTTTTTTTTTTTTTTTTGACGATAACTAATTATTTTATTATCGTACGCATTTTCTAATTTTATGAAATGATTTATTTTTCTTCAGGTTAAATTACCCACCGATGTAAATTTTTATTGGGTTCGTCCGACGGGTAGTAGTAAAAATTAATCATTGATCGTCCCTTTTTATTTGGGAAGTGGCGTAAGTTTTAATTGCCTACTTCGTTAATATTTAACTTCGAAAATTCACTATATACTTATTTTTATACTCTTACTGATGTCTTAGATTTTAATTTATGTGACATTTGATTCTATTTATGTATAAAATGCTATTAAATTATACATTTAATTTATATATTATACTCCTGAAATAATAAATCAATATCGAATATTAAAAAGTTATTTTCTCGGACGATGTAATGTAATAATGTTAAAAACTTAATAATATTTTGAGAAGAACGTCTTTATACGATGTTTCTTACTGATACTCTAGTCATTGACGTTTGAAACGATGATACTTATTAATAAAAAAAACAAAACGAAGCGACTTACTTTTACACTGTATTGTAATACAAAAAGTGATTAGGATTAAGTGAGAATTGTCTATATTCATACAGAGGATAATATAAGTATAACAGATATTAAAAGACGAATATAGGACAAACCAAGTGTCTGCAATCAGTAACAAAAAATCGATATTAACAAATAAGAACATTAGTACAGACGTTCGGAAAAATATACGTTCGGAGTGTGCTCAATTACGGTTGTGAAAATTGGTGCTTAACAGCGTAGGAAATAAATAAAACGGAGATGTCGATGTGGCGCAGAATAACGAAAACATCTTGGAAAGAAATGGAAGCTGACAAAGAAATCCTAGAAGGAATATATGAAAAAAAATCTTTAACAAATCATGTAGAAAAGCGGAAAATAAAACTGTTAGGACATGTAGTAAGATGTAAATATAATAGATGCAAAAGTTATAGGTCTAAGGCCTAGAGGAAGACCGAGAACACCTGTAATGAATATTACGTTCGCTTGAATATAAGTGAATATCAAGCACTTCGAACATTGGCTACCAACAGGAGGACACACAATGGCTGCATCGTTAAGACAATGCCTTTAGGAATATATGCATATATATATATATATATATATATATATATATATATATATATATATATATATATATATATATATATATATTTAGCAAAACAAAATAAAATCGAAGTTAATCACTAAAAAAATTTATTACATAAATACAAACACGAACACGAAGCTTTTCGACTATGAAGTCATTTTCAAGCTATTGTTAAAAATGTTACAAATAAACCAAAGATATTACTAAAAAACTTTTATAAATATCGATACATTGAATAGCCAGATATAAAAATTTTTTTACAATAACATGTAATTATAAAACCGATTTTAAAATTAATTCTTCATCAAAATTAATCATATTATTTAATAAATTATTACTACTTCTATGTTTTATAATTTGTAGTTTTTCTAATAATTTTCTTTTTTTAAATTTATATTCTATGTGTGAAATTTTTATATTATCTGTAATGTTTTCTATAAAATGTTTTTCTTCTCTACAGTGCTTACCATAAAGTGACTTGTCATCATTTTCATTTTTGTATGACTTAAAGTGTTCTCTTAGTCTATTATTTATTTGACGTCCTGTTTCACCTATATAAAACTTATTACATGTTGAGCAGTTTATTCTATATACTCCAGATTTTTGTAATACCTTATAATCTTCTATTTTATTGTTGCAAATTGATTTAAATAATGTTTTATTATTATTTATTGCTATCATAATATTGTACTTTTTAAAGATTTAAAAAAAATTTGTATGTGTATTTTCCTATATATTTAATTGATCCTAAATATTTATCTTTTTCTTTTTTATGTAGTGAAGAACTATTATTTGGTTTGTTCCATAATTGATCTACTATATTCGGATTGTATTTATTTTCTAAGGCAATTTGTTTAATAATATTCTTTTCTTTATTAAGTTTGTTTTCGTTGCAGTTTAAAATAATTTTGGCTCTATTACAATAATTTCTTAAACTAGCTACTTTATGTGATTTTGCATGAAAAGAATCGTTTGGAATTATTACATCAGTTAGTGTTTGTTTTCTGTATATATCAATATCTAATATATTATTGTTTATATTAATATTATAACATTTTTAACAGTAGCTTGAAAAAGACTTCATAGTCGAAAAGCTTCGTGTTCGTGTTTGTTTTTATGTAATAAATTTTTTAGTGATTAACTTCGATTTTATTTTGTTTTGCTAAATTCATAAAATCACTACTCTCCAATACATCAACATTATATATATATATATATATATATATATATATATATATATATATATATATATATATATAGTGTGTGATTTAGTTATTTTATTTTCGTATAAACTATTGCAAATTTAAATACACTATTTCTCATTATTTATTAATTTTTAATTTTTGTTTTATTTTAGCGATGATAAAAGATTTGAAATATATTTTGAAATTTTGAAAGAAATTTCAAAACTATGTCAACAATTTCTTTGAACGTGTAGACTCGTATTACGCGGTATTGCGAATTGATGTGTTTTGCAAACGTTCAAGTAGATATACATATCTATATGTGTATGTGTGTGTGTAAATTAAAGCACTTTTTGATTACAGGAAAACGTATGATAATTTTATAGTTAGGTATGATATATTTTTGTTGTTCGATGTAGGGTTCGTGTACATTCTATGTATATGAGCGCGTACGGTATTTTAATGCTATTGTTTTACATGCTGGCGCTATTTGGAAAGTTTTGTAATTGATATGCATAGTATACCACGAGTAGCATTTTATCCAATGATGGATGCTAAAACGGTATATATTAATACGCTTAGTTTATATTAAGTGCAGAGGTTTCGTTCTATCATGCGAGTTATTAGGGAGATCGTCATGTGATTAGTGTGTTTTTCTAGACGGTTGACATATTTTTCGTCAACTATTGTGATTTATCGTATAGTCAACACTATTGAAACATCCCTTGAAGGAAAAAAGTATTGTGATGCTGTTTTCCTAGACATAAGCCAGGCCTTCGATAAAGTGTGGCACGATGGCCTATTGCAGAAAATTAAACGTCATTTTCCATATCAATTATATCAAATACTTCAGTCATACATCAGTGAAAGGTACTTTTATGTAAAGTACGGCGACGACTCATCAGATATATATCCGATAAAAGCAGGTGTCCCACAAGGTAGTGTTCTTGGTCCGCTACTGTACCTTATTTACACATCAGATATTCCAACACCTACCAGTGTAGAAGTAGCGACCTTTGCCGATGACACTGCGATATTGTGCTCGGATATATGTCCCATTAAAGCACGAAATATCCTCCAAGCAGCAGTTAACGAAATTTCATCATGGCTTAGCTTGTGGAAAATCAAAACTAATGGAAGTAAATCAGCACGAATAGTCTTCACTAACAGAAGAATTTATCCAACGAAAGACATAATTTTAAATAATGTTCCGATTCCACAGAAAAAAGATGTTAAGTATCTCGGCATGTTCCTTGATCAACGTTTAACGTGGAAAAAACACATATTAGCAAAACGAACTGAATTAAACATAAAGCTTAGACAAATGAATTGGCTATTTAAAAGGAAATCGGACGTATCAGCTGAGAACAAACTTTTGCTTTATAACCAGATCTTAAAGCCGATTTGGCGCTATGGTTGTCCATTATGGGGTTGCTCTAAAAAGAGCAACATAGCAATCATTCAACGTATGCAGAGTAAAATCCTCAGAATGATTGTAAATGCACCATGGTACATATCTAACTTGATGCTTCATGAAGACCTCAGAGTAAAGCCAGTCCAGGAAGTAATATCCGATGACGCAAAGACGTATGCTCTCCGATTGGAAATGCATCCAAATAATTTGGCCATCGAGTTGCTGGACAACTCGCAAGAAATTCGACGACTCCATAGAACGAAGCTGCTTGATCTTGCATAAGATAAAAGTTCTAATATAACTTTTTAGCACCTGCCGCTGGGTAGGCTGCTATTCAGGCTACATGTTCGAAACACGTAAAATTGCCAAATAGCTATTATTAGCTAGGTGCAATATAGCTATAATAATAATAATAATAAAAAAAAAAAAAAAAAAAAAAAAACTATTGTGATTTCCTCTTTTTTTACGGATTTCATCTTAAAATCTTCAGATTATAGTTCGGCGACAAATTTTTAAGATTTGAAATATATCCGTACGGATTCGGCGGCGTAGCGGCAGTAGCGTCAGGTTTACACGACCTGAGGGCAAATACCGATTTTTCACGTTAAAAAAACCACGTCTTTAACCAATTCAGCTTATTTACCCGATTGGTCGGTAAATGTGTATCAGTTTGTGTTTTAAACTAAACAAGTCGGAGGCAAACAACTCTCTATATTGGCTTGTCTCGGATGCATCTTTATGAGAATCGGTTAGGCGACTCCGCTATAAAAACTTTAGGAGTTGATATATAGAGCTTTAAAAAAAATTATAGTGTTCGCATTATTAGTAGTAGAGTATCTACAAGTAGGTGGTTAATCTATGTTTCGTGTTTCGGTTCGTAACATTTTCATCGTTAATGCGCGTATTAATCTCACGCGTTTATATTATTTAAAAAACGTTCATTTTAATAATTTTTATTACTTAATTCCGCCGCTTGCGTATTTTTTTGCGCGACAAAGTTCGTGCGTGTGAAAGATAGAAGTTAATGTGTACAAAGAAAAATTTGCCTCCCCACCCCAAAGAAAAAAGATGTGATCATTTTCCGTCAATATGTAATCGATAACTTTTTCTGCGTTGTATTTTTTTGCCCATTAGGGGGATATTCTGCCGTCGAAGTTAATAATTAACCCTTTCAGTCACAATTTCCACTATATGGGACATGAAATTTTAATGCTAACAAAAATTTTTATACGCGAAATGTATCAATTTTAAAAAAATATTGTCTAAGATGCGGCTATTGCATAATAAACACCCGTATAAAATGTAACAATTTTGTATAGATTTTTTTTGGAGGGGGACTTCCATATAGGAAATTTTATAATGTACGACTGAAAGGGTTGCATATGCGTGTGCTGGTGTGTGATTACGCGATTATTAATTTAAATTAATATTTTGTATAAATTACGAAACGACTTGAAACGAGAAGAACCTAGTATAAATAATTTTAAGCGACGTAGGTAAAATCCTCAAATGTTAATTTTATTTTGTGTTTTGCTTTTTTAATATATTCGAACGTATCGGTGTGTTTTAAATTTCCTACTAGTCGTTTATAATTTATGATTTTCTAAGTAAAATCTGCATTTATAGATAAATAACGTTATCATTCAGTTAAGAACCAAGTGTAAATAATTTTAAGCGACGTAGGTAATCGGTAATAAATCCTCGTCTCAGTTATGATTATTATAAAGAAATAAATTTTTATTCGAAAAAATGATAACGTCGTTATCAAAAAGAAATGTTAATTTTATTTGGGCTCGTTGTTTTACCTTGCTTTTTAAATATAGCAAAACAAAATAAAATCGAAGTTAATCCCTAAAAAATTTATTACATAAACACAAACGCGAAGCTTTTCGACTATGAAGTCATTTTCAAGCTATATTCGAACATATCGGTGTGTTTTAAATTTCCTACTAGTCGCTTATAATTTATGATTTTCTAAGTAAATTCTGCATTTATAGATAAATAACGTTATTATTCAGTTCGGCTTCATTCGTCTTATTAACCGTTGGTAAATTTCGTAACACATTTAGTCGGTAGATTTCCAGCGTTAGAATTTGTTCACATACAAGTAAAATCAAATAGTTTACTTTTAATGAAGGACATAATAATAATAAAAAAGGTACATAGCGTTATAATTAATTTATATTCTTATTTATTTAATTATAAGACGAAGAAGAGTAAATGAACAAAAGAAAAAGAAAAATATTCGTGGAGGGAATAACTAATAATTATTGTAAAAAAACATGACAATGCGTCGCTTGACTTATATATATATATATATATATATATATATATATATATATATATATATATATATATATATATACATACATACGAAAACTAGACAACTAGAGAGGACTTCATCGTCGAAGACCGGATATATGAATTGTATATGTAAACGGCGCGAAATTTTTATTCCGGATTAACTGAACTGGGAGAGGTGGATGTCGATGAATGTGTCGGAGTTGGAGATGGCGCATTTATGGCATTGAGGAATGGTAATGTGTCCCATTTTACGGCTCCTCCAGCCATTATGCACTGAGATAGGAAAGAAGATTTCAACGAAGGAGTCGGATTATTGTTGGGTGACAAGTTAGTTTGTACCCACGGATAATTTAAACCGAACAGCATGGCTGGATTAATGGCAGCTTGATGCGTCCAGAATGGCTCCGCGTGAAGTAACGGTACTGTCGCGAAACGTTGGTACAACATTTCATCCGGACACCCTGTAAAGACGCATGAAAATGTACAGACATGAATACTTTTATATTTGTATATATATATATATATATATATATATATATATATATATATATATACATATATATATATATATATATACGCTAACCCGATTTTACGATTTTGCTGTTTCTTCTATATAGAATCCGAATTTGTCACGAATAAATAGATGAAATGTTAATACTAGAACAATTTTATATACAAAATTCTTGCGTAATTCCTGCGGATATTCCAAGTTCGATGTAAAAGTGTTAATTATATCAAAAAGTATATTTACAGTACGTCTAGTGATAAATATCGAACAAAATACATAAATAAAATAAAAATACTATTCATTACATCAATTATTTATATTTAAAAATACACAATAGACTAATTATCCGGACTAAATGATTAAAACTAACAAGTCAAAACTTAACCTTATGACGTAAACGAAAAAACCGGTTCCTAATTTTTTATTATTTAACTTCTAGACTGTAGACGAATGGAAGAAGTTAAAAAAAATATTCGAGTATTTCTAAATTATGACAGAGTCTTCAATGAATCGATTGTTGTTTTTTAAATATACAAGATTTTTCTCTATCTATATATTTATCCATCGGTCTATATCTGTATATCTAACGCGGTGAAACTTTTTGGACACGTAACAAGGAAAATAGATTCACGTACATACTATCGTACAGAGAATACCGGAACGATGGAAGGATATACAAACCTAGGAAGGTGTCCGTTTTGATGGACAAATGGAATAAACAAAAAAATGGATTCACACTGGTTGCAGCTACGAGAAAGACAGCATATTATGAAGAGTTGAGAAAAGTGGTCCATACGATTTCACCTGGATGTTACACGATGTCACTAAATATCCTCGCGGTGTGAAGGACATAGAATATAGAATATATATTTGTATATGTACATATATATATATATGTATGTGTATGTGTGTATAAATAATTAAACATATATATATGTGTGTGTCGTTGAGATAGCGCCTAGTGGTTAGAGCACGGACTTCTATACAGAGGTTACCGAGTTCGAATACGATTGGCGACGCCAAAATTATCATCGGAAAATAAGAATATAAATAATCTTAATATTTTCGTGTGGAAGGCAATTGAAAACCACCACGCACAACACCATATGCGCGCTAGCAATAATATAGTACACTATAAAAACACGCGAAGCTGTGCATTGCATCGTGACAACGAAGCGATTACAATCAGTTCTCCCGGCTGTATGCGTCTGTCTGCGCCAACGTCATATTTTGATTGCCTTGTACGCTACTCACACTGTACAACAAAATATGTATAGGTAAGTAGTCGTCTACCTCCGATACGGAGACGACACTTTATAATTTTTACAAATAATTTTATACAAACTTCTATTATCAATAATATTCTTATCAATTACCTTATGTGATAGACTAAATTTAAAAAAAAAATGTATAATTTATTTTTTGTGAAAAAAGATGGAACACGTAAGGATTTCTAAGCAAGATATAAGGGACACCGAAATAAATTTAAACGGACCTTCTATTCGTTCGATGGTGAAGAGGACTGGCAAAACATGGACGGTGGAAAGGAAGCAGAAACATTCTGAGAAAATGAAAGAATACTGGGCAGCAAAAAAAAAAAATATAAATTGAAGTTATGTGTCTAATAATGTTTTCGCGGTCCTTAGCCTGGCCAAATTCCAAAAAGGAAAATTGTATTTTTTACTAAAAGTTATCGATTCTGTAGTACTAAACAAAAAAAAGATAATTTAGTCCATTTTTTTATCGGGATGACAATTGGTGTACTGAAATTTTTAATTTTTTCATATTTATTGTTAGTTTTACTTTAGTCCTGATGATGCTAAGCTAGTAAAATGTGTTTTTAAATATAATCATTGTCATTAGGTCGGATTTCATTTATCGACGTGTTAGGCAAATGTTCGTTCCATTGTCTTCATGTATATTTCTCGACCGTGATATTTTTTTTCTCGCCGATTTTTCCTCGAATAATTTCTTTTGGTAGCTGATAACTTTTCTTCCTCTAAAAATATGACCGAAAGAGTTTGATTTTTTTTTTTAACTACGTCGAAAATTTCCCGTTTTGCATTGGCTTTCTTTAGTATCATCTCGTTAATGTGTCCGTGATATTTTCATACGTCTGTTGTCTGTCGCTCTGGTACGTCGCTGACAATGATCCGTATGGAGTAAATGTGTAACCTTTTATAAAATCTTGTCTAGTTTTTCAGGTTTAAAGATCTATCGGTAAAAGTAAGTTTTTCATCATTCTGAAAAGAAGATCTTGCCCAACTTCTCTCTTAACTTCTGTTTTAGATGCGGATCTTCCGTTACGCTGCATTCCACATATTTGAATTCTTTAACTCGTTCGAGTTTTTTACCACTAATTGTTACGTTAACAGCTTGTTGGTGTTTTCTCTGATTTTCGTTAAATTGTCAGACCATATTTCGCCATTTATTTTATTAATTAACTAGTCGCTGTAATTTTTTTTCGAAATATCGTCAAAGAAGCCGCATCGTCTGTATTTTTGTAACAGGAATCGCGCTACTAGCGATTCACTAGTACGACATATTCTTGCTGAAGCTAAACCGACACTCGTCGGTAACGCATATGCAAGTTTGTATCTTTTTTGGGTGGCGTTAAGAATACTGATTCTAGCCATTCTAGCGGTATTTCACCTGCGTTACATATATAAATATAAATATATATATATATATATATATATATATATATATATATATATATAATTATAAAAAACCCGTTAATCTTGATAGATTTTCACTGTGTTGGAGTTTAACGGTACATCATCGGGTCTTGTGACTTTCGTTGATTTTGTTAATCGCATCTGCTATTTTACCTCGTGTTTTCTAGATTTTTCTCATTTTCCCTTATATATAAATAATTTCTTGGCATTACTGGTCGAATTTATCGCTTGAAGAATCGTACGTATTGGTTACTGGTTTAAGAACGACTTGATATTTATTATAAAATTTGACGGTGTAATCAGAATTACGAGAATTAAATCAAAGTTTTTTTTTTGTTTTAAAATTATTTGTTTTGTTTTTGTAAACGATACGACCATTTGCTCGTTTTCTCCTTTGTAGTATTTATAGGAAATTGGATTATCCGAATATCGTAGAAATATAATAGCTTGTTTTTTTCCTGGAATGTCACGGTCCTAAGAATCGTATCCAGAATAAGAATTACAATTCTTTATTCGTCTATTGTAAAAATCGTCCGTCACAGTTGGTCGCTCATCGCGTGCAGTTTTTGTGTCTTGATCGTGGGTTTGTATTAATACAAATTTATGTTATATATATATATATATATATATATATATATATATATAAATCGAAGTAAATCTAACATGCGATTTATATCGTAACCGAATTACTGGCGAAACATATTTCTTGATATTGCCAAGTAAGTGACCATTTTTATTTTAAAATAATTTTTTAACGCGAAGAAACAGTAAAATAAGTAGCATATATACATATATATATGTATATATATATATATATATATATATATATATATATATATATATATATATATTGTTTAAGCGGTTCATAGCGAACATTTTGAAATCAGACGTCTAAGAATTTGTTTCTTTTTCTTATTCTCGTTCATTCTACGATGGAATTAAATTTCTGTAAGCTTCGTTTGAAATTAAAGCAATTTGAACAGCGTGCAACGTAGTAAAAACAACCAATCAACAAAAATTAACACATTTTTGAAGTGGACATAAAAAAAAGTATACAAGAATATATCTATAATGTATAAAAAAAAAAGCAAAAAATAAAATAAAAAACCTCAATTTAGATGTACAATATTGCAAAAAAATATTAATGAAGAAAATTATCTATTTTGTTCCGAAAATTGCGATGGAATGCAATTAATTTAAATTTTAAATAAGAAATATTAAAATTCGTTTTAATAGTTTCAAATCTTAACATTGGGTGTGTTATAATTTCATGTTGTATTTTTCGACGCGTCCAACGATTAGCGCAATATGGTCTATACTATCGTGTTAACGATACTTACTGGCAGTTTGTTCGACATGGTACGCGTGGCAATCTTTGCCGAATGTTTTTTCTCGTTTCCTCCATTTCGCTCTTCTGTTTTGAAACCATACCTAAAAGTAATGTGAAAATAATGAGAAGAAATGTACATAAACAAAGACAATTTTTAAAATCTCTGAATAAATATTTTTAAAAGTTAATTAAATTTTTAAATATTAATTAAATTTTTAAAAGTTAATAAAATGTGTGCGTATTGTAATAAAATTTAGTTCATTAATTAATTTATGTGGAATTTAAACGTTACGAAAACAGCTGATGTTAAAGCGAGAGTATGTATTGTCCATTAAACGAATAATTTATAATCCGTGTAGAAAAATGAAATGTGAAAGGAATATTCATTGGGAAATAATAGTACATTTCCTCTTTGCTATTATATATATATATATATATATATATATATATATATATATATATATAATATATCAGGGGCGAATCTTCCGGTACCGCTGGTCATGCGGAGCGGTACCGAGTAAAAATAAAAATACTAAATTGCAGAAACTTACTTTATTTAATACTTAATGGATAGAAAGTATTTAATACTTTCAAATCTTTCGCGAATTCAATAAGATGGATACTTTCGTAAATTAGTGTGTTTCATATTTTTTATGTAACTGGCCCGGTTGTATGTCTTTCAGAATGTTTACGAGCTGGACTAATTTAGTATTGCGTAATGGTGCGCGTGTGTTGACCTTGATGTATGCTAGGCGGAGTTTTAGTCGTCAGGTCCGCTCTGGCTGTAGAGAAGTAGTTGATTGACGCGGTTTTCTTATTGTTGCACTGATTTGGTGCAGCGTGTTGTAAGGAGTGTTGCATGTAATCTTGTACTGATCGTTTTGTTGTGTTATCTTGTTTCATAAAGAATTTTATTTACTACATAGTGATACAACGATTGTGCAGAAAAATGAACCTTAGGCGTTCACTGGTATTTTCTGCCTTCTTATATGCATCAGAATGTTTGACGTTAAAGAAAAATGATATAATACAACGGATTAATGCCTTTGACATGTACTGCTGAATGTTAAAAGTGCCGTGGACTGTGAAAAGAACTAACTCGTCCATACTTCAAGAAGTAAAGATGGATCAGAGACTACATGTCGTAGTACAGAAACGGATAAAAACTTTCGCCGGACATAATGACAAAATGGACTAGAATAAAATAATCATGACTTGTATAGTTAAAAGTCATCATCGTAAAAGAGGCAGACCTCCAACGAGATATCTTGACATAGTTAAAAAAATTTTAGTAGCTCAATTCAATACGGGAAATAATAGACCGAGCAATAGATCAGGCCCAATGGCAGCAAAACACATTTGTTCCTGAAGATGCACAGTATCACGATGCTCGCAAAGACAACGATGATGACAAATGTTCAACAAAATTGTTCGATATCCTCTATTTTGTTATGTGCATTTAAATAATTGCGTACAATTTTCACGATGTAGCGCATTTCGGACGTTGTGGGAATAGAAGCTGCATTGTTCTAAACTTGGACGGTTTTAAGAAAAAGCGACGAATCAGGTCTGTTCTGAAAAACGAAATCTTTTCTTGTTAAGCGAGTTTTGTTTCGTATTAAGGGGAAAATTGATCGGGACCGTTTCGCTATTTCGACTTCAGCGTTTTCGCGTTAAACGTATTTCGCTGTATATCATCGTCATATTCGGTCATGCACGGACAAGTGTCGAGACACCTCCATTGATTTATAGTTAGAGCTTACAAATAATATTAAAAATCTAAAACAAGAAAAAGAACTAATGAGATATGAAACAAAATTAATACTAGGAAAAATTAATAAAGGCTGTTTATATGATCAATCTTTAACAGGAAGAACAACGTATAAAATAATTCCTTCTATAGAAAAAAGATTAACGATGAAATAACTAATTTTCACTTTACGCAATATTTAACTGGTCATGGAAATTTTTGCTCTTATCCAAAACGATTTAAAATCAGCGACTCTGAAATATGTCTCGATTGTAAAACAGCGGTTGATTCTTCTTTTCATGTAGTACACGAATGCAAAAAATTTTCAATCAGAAAGGGAAAAGAAGAGGATTATTTTTAGGCCTCTCAGTGAGCTTAATAAACAGGAGTTTTATGGTATAATAAACTTTTTGTATATTTAGTGATAAAAAATAAAACTAAAATTTAATATATGATACGAAACTACATTAAATATTAACAAGTATATAATATGAAAATATAGCAAACATAGTTAAACATAAAAATATAGATAAGGGAACTGGAAAATCGTAATTTGATATAGCGGGTTTTCTTATTTTTTTAAGATGAATTTAACAAAAAAAAAAAATATTTTTACAGATTCATAACATCTACTTAAAAAGAAATGTTAGACGTGTGGAAGATGTAAATAATTTAAGTTTACACTGAGTTTAAAAGATTGACACGATGCAAACATATCCGAAGCCACTAGCTAACAGGATAACAGTCAATTGTCGTTCGAAAATAAGCTAAATACATACATATATATATATATATATATATATATATATATATATATATATATATATATATATAAAGAAACTTCTTGCATCCGTTCGGATTTATGAATGCTGTCTTTGATGCTGTAACACTAGAAATGTTTGCATAATACAGAAATGTAAAATACCGAGGACAGTGATAAACGTTCTATGTTTTATTTTGCTACATTATGACACGACCCGAAATTATAATCCGTAGAAAATGTAATAGAGAAAGTAGCAAGATACGGTACAGTCATACAAGTTATATCGCGATAATTTTGTATAATTTATCGGGGATTAAGAGTTCAAAGAGTACGAAACTCTTAGATATGTCTTACTAGTTTAACATTAAATCCTAGATTTGCTAATTAGTAAATAAAAGAGTATTCACAATAGACAGTCACATAAGCTAGGAATAAGGAATGGAGTTATTTATTTATTTTTTAAAGTAAACTTTTGAAGTATGTATGTACACGAATATATATATATATGTGTGTGTGTGTGTACTGTGTATATTAATTAAATGTTACGTGTAAATATTATTTATTAAATTTAATCTATTATTGCATTGTTATTTTGTTACTTTGGTTGGATGGCTAAATAAATAAATAAATAGCCCCTAAATAGAAGTGATCAAAGCGTAGGGTATATACTTCCTTTTCTTCTGGATTTATTGAAGTAATTTACGGAATTATTGTAATTTTTACAATCATTATTTCTGACAAGAAACGTAACGTATCGTGTTATTAATTAAATCGTATTTTTCGTTAGTTTTCTTATCTGGTTTTAAATAATTCTAATTTAATCCGAATTCGTCCACTACAATTGTTACACGCTAAATAATATTCATACGACAGATTGAATGGAGGAGAATCTTTCTTTTGCTTATGTTTAAATAGAAGCAGAATAATTAGACGATTACCGTACGAATACAAAAATCAAACCGTACTCGTCTCCGTTGCATACCGTCCACCGAAACAATCCTCCGGTATCAATTTCGCAATTATTTACAAACGTTGGGCGACAGGTATGTCGCTGGAGGAGGAACGATAAGAACACTTATCGAATTACGCGGAAACGGACAGAATCACAGTAAGCCGCAGATAAAAATAAACGTGTTATAAAAACGGCCGACTAGTTAGCATATTCCCAGATGGATTATGTAGATTCCACATCGAAATCGGTCAGATCGCAGTTTCTCGTCAGATCACTTTCTAGTTAAATAATAACTGCTTTCTAATCACCTGTCATCGTATCTACTAAATTAAGCGAGGTGTAGCGCGTAGCAGGAAAAAATTAATATTTAATCGTTTCGTCATATTCAAATTGCTACCATTTAAAGTTTTATTATTATTATTAGAATCTAAATTATCGTGCCGTGTGCAGCGACTAAAGCTGGATGCACGAATAGAGGAAATTAAAGTGTAAGAAGTAGAGACGAGACATACTCAAGAACATGATTAGGTTAGTTGAAGAGGAGTAAGAGGGAGTGAGGAGGGTAAGAGACAATCTGAGCTAGTAAGGAGAGTACAAAGGACAATCAATGAGGATATGGGAGACGGAAAGCATGACGCTACACACGTTGCACTGAGGAGTTGCAGTTCTGATGATCAGGTGTCCCGTAAGACTCAGCCGCAGTTTGCTGAGAACAACGTTATCTCGGCGGTTTGGAAGTGAAGTCTTCCAAGGTAAAACGGAATTCTTGATTTGTCGAAGCTTTCGACTGCCACTTTGTTAAAGCAAAAAGTCTTGATTTGACATAATTACGTTGATTAATAACTGGAACTGGGACGTTTGGAATCGCGGCAACAATGTAACGGCCTCCTTTGCCGCTCTGTCTGTCAGTTCATTTCTTAGAATTCCGTCATGAGCTAGAATCCGCAGTAACGAGACTAATTGGCTCGGTTTGACTAATAACAGCCGTGTCACTTCTTTGGCTATAGGATACTGATCTTTTCGATTTACACAGTACAGTTTTTCTAATTATTTTTTATATCATTTATGATATTTTGCGTGGTGATTAAAAAAAAAAAAGTTAATATCATGTAGTAACGTAATTACCGTTATATAGCGATTAATATTGCCGACTGGTAAATTTTTAAAATGATCGACAAAGCCGCTCTGTATAATTATATAATTAAATGTTTATTATCAAATTTGAACTGGTGTAGATTGTATTTTTTTTTTTTAAATGACAATGAAAAAGTAGTAAAAATCACTGAATTTGTCTTTTAATACAAATTTAGTCGATTTTCACTACCTTTTCATTCTTTATTTATTATCAAAAATTCAGCCTATCGTTCAAACGGAGAACTATAACATTTTTTACTTCTCTAATTTCATATAGATGTCGCTACACATTAAGATATAAATTATCACTATTCGCAAGTTCAAAGAATTGTTTACTAGTCGACGTATAAATAAATATACATTATCAGTGAGCGGTTTTTCATTCGATTTTGCGAAAGATGATAATTTAAAGTCATTTCACTTAATCTCGTCTTTGATTAATGATTTTTTTTTCACCTAATTTGCCAATTAACCAGTTCTATAGGCTATTATTTAATATCTTAGTGTAAGATGTGTTGCTAAAGAATCCTGTGACAGATTAACAATACGTATACAGAATGTATAAGTTTATACAACATACGTTAATTTTGTCCTCTTTAATCTACGAATGTTCGCTGAGTTATCTAGCGGCGCAACTGCCATATTATTTATATATATATGACTCTAGTCTTGCAGCATCCGTTTTTTTGCTGCTTGCACAATTTCATCCTTTATGTAATTTATCTTCAGGTCGGTGTGCAGAGTTTGATTCGTTACATATCACGGCGCATTTCTAACGATTCTTAGAACTCTATTTTGTAATTTTTGTATAATTACCCTTTTCGAGCAGCCCACAGCTGGCACCCGTATTTCCAGACGGGTTTTATGACCTGATTGCAGAGCAACAGCTCATGAGGTGAAAATAAATCTTTACCGTAAGCAATCTCTGTATGATGTATAAAACCGGTAAAAATAAAATTCAAAATACAAATCTGATCAGTAAAGGGCTGCAAGATTAAGCTAAATAAGGTAGAGTCGATCGTTGGGATAGCATAGTGTCCAGAGTACGAACTTCGACGCAAAAATTATCATCAGAAAATAAAAATATAAATAATCCTAATATCATCATCGCGTGGAATAGCAAACCACCACGCACAACACCATATGCGCGCTAGTGATAATATAGTACACTACAAAAACACGCGGGGCTGCATTGTATCGTGGCAACGAAGCGATTACAATCGGTTCTCCCGGTTGTGTGTGTCTATCTGCGCTAACGCCATATTTTGATTGCCTTGTACGCTACTTACACTGTACAACAAAATATGTGTAGTCAAGTAATCTGCTCCTGATATGGACACGCAACTTTATGATGATTAAAGTAAAGTTTTTTATACGTTACGGCATGCAGTTAGTGTGGATACGAATATATAATCATCAAGGCTGATTGTGCAAAATATCTCAGATGAACTGGGATACCCGGATGTCATGAAAAGTTCATATAAAAATGAAAATTATGCAAATTGAGATGCAGAGTATGCGATGCCTGATCGGTAGGCATTCTGCATTGTTACTGTATTACTAGATTATAAAGTCTATTTAAGTGTACGAACTGCCCTTGTTACCAAGTCTAACAAGAATGCTGTGTAGAAATTATGGAACATTATCCCTCGCGCTATTGTGGAGCCTGTCGGTGGTACTCGCGGAGCGAATGTATCCGTGAGGAAGTGCATATGAAATTTGTAATCCTCGTTATATTTTGCTGCAAAGCATACTACTTAAACGCGCGAATACAGAAGTTCTTTCAATATAGCATACTGATAGTGATATCAGGCAACTTAAACGTCGTCATCCAATTGATCTGGTCTAATTAATTAGTTATTAAATTAGTAACGTAAGAAACCCTACTTGCTGGGGCATGACTTCATACTTGTCTATTTTTTCTGTTTTATATATATATATATATATATATATACACATATATATACACACACATATATATATATATATATATATATATATATTGTTTAATCAAGATATTAAGGTTGTATATAATGATGTTATTCTAATATAATAATAATGAAAGAGGAATACTTTTTATTTAGCGATTTTTTTTTATTAATTTTTCGACTCTGTATCCTCCTATGTTTGATTTGTCTCGCTGTTTATTTCGTGATAATGTAAATTTAACGAAATACTTTAATTTTAATAACTGAAGGACTGTTTATTATATACATCCGGACCAGGGGTATTTTGTACCTTCTGAGATCCGGAGCTCTAACCGGAACCGGACGCGTCCACAGGTGGTGGATAGTGGAATGGCCAGTAGATATACTGGTTAGCTGCGAATAACCAATAAGCAGTCGCGAACCAAGAGCGCTACTGGTGAAAATCCTCTCACAGGTGATTCCAGTAATGACAGGATAATGAGCCGCGAAGCTGGAGAGGGGTAGTTTGGTGAGCTGCCTAATTAAAACTCCGCATAAACCTATTAACTGCCTCATACTTGACGAGTATAGGCCGCCATAAAAGTCTAAACAATTCTCCATTTTGGTGTTATTTGTAATTTCCTTCATATCTCACTCAATTGTTAACAATACGCCGAAAGATCGAAATTTTTCCACATAGAATTATCGATATATCTATTATACACCCTTACACACACACACACACACACACACACACACATATATATATATATATATATCAAAATTCGGAAGATAAATATTACTTGGTGCCGTCCGACAAATTATATTATTCGAACCTATACCTATTATTCGTTCGATTTGTATTAATGTGATTTCTCCAGGCAATTGAAATGCTATTTATGCGATCGTAATAAATGTTTATTTAGGACGGTCTTAAAAAAATTACTCGTCAATTTCTATCGTTTGCAGCGAATAACAGGCAACAACGGTGTCTATACTCGTTGAAGAGGGGGGTTTTCCCCAATATATATTTAGAAATAAGTTAGCAAATATTACCTTTTCGTCGTTATAGGTTAGGTTATATAATGCCATCCGAAACGAGTACTTTCTCCGCGAAATATTATTTAGTTATATCTATAATAATCGGTATCCTTGTCTAATTTCGTACGATTACTTATTCTGTTTTAAATAAACTGTCATATTTACACCAAAGAAAATTGAATAATCTTAGCCCAGTGTTTACGATCTTTCATATATATATATATATATATATATATATATATACATATATATATACACATATATATACATATATAATATATATATATATATATATTACATATAATATATAGTAGCAAGTATATACGAATATTGTCCGAAATTGAGGGTGAAGCAAGATAAATAGGCTTCCCGGTTGCCAATAATCAAAATCATCTTCCAATTTAGTTTTACTCTATTATCGGATGATTTGTTTCGGTCTTGAATAGACATCGTCTTGACGTTACAAGCAAGAAAATGTAGTTAATAACGTTACGCGCTCGTACAAGCAACATTTTCAGTTCAGATGTTGCTTGCATTTCAATGACCATACCGATTATCGTTATACTTGCTTCAACGTTAGGAATGTACGAATGTGTATGGATTTGTGTATACGAGTTAGTACGTTATCTAGCAAGTTTTATAACAATAATAATAATAATCGTAATAATAATAATCGTAATAATAATAATAATAATAGTGGTAACAATAAAGCATTTAATATTACACGTACAAAACATTCTTTTTCATAAGATATAATTGTCATACTTATAGAGGTAGTGATAAGTTTTTTTTAATCGTATAATTTGGTCGCTCTGTACCCATATATATACTCTCTCCCTCTCTCACAGACACATACAAACATATATATATATGTATGTGTGTGAGTGGGTGTTAAGGTAAATTCTTCGTGTGTGAGCATCATTTATGTATAAGTCAAATACATTAAAAAGAACCGTAGTTATATACATTTAAATCCTATTTTACATATATATATATATATACTGATCATAAAAAATCGATCAAAGAACAATTATTCACGGAGAACATAAATAACGTAATTAAATTTCCCTTTGAATTACTTGAAGTTTTTCTATTCCGAACTGTTTCATACCTAATGTGTATGTTTTAGATACACTATTTTCTAGTTCAAAAATCTCGCAAACCGTGTATGACCAATGTTGTCAATTAAAGTTGTTTTTATAAATAATTTCTTCATAATTTACTAATCATAATATATGCTTTTGGATACACCGCAATTATGTCATTTAAAACATATTTTAGTCGGGACACTTTTGATCGTCCGGAGCCCCGAAAAACTTTTATCGTTGTGGAGTCTACGTGTGGCCGTGAAAGGATTGATGAGGTTTATTTTGAAAGCCACGTAATATATTTCCCAATAGGAAATTATACAAACTTTATAATGATTTCTTTTTTTTACCCCAAATTTCGTAAAAACGATGGGGATGGGGTAAATAAATTGTGTAAATGAAAATACAGTAGAAATAAGTCCAATTAAGTTTATGAAATTCTGAACAAACTGTTTTACAATATTACAAGATTAAATTAATTTTTATACGATATAGTTAGGCTAGGTGCACATTTATTTTACGATGATTTATTTCTGCAATGGTGAATGTATTGAAAATTTTAAACAGTTTAGTTACTAATTGATCTGCTGTATTGTCGCTAAAATCTTTATTACAATCATTACCATCGGAAAGATTAAACAGTATCAGTAAAATTATACATTACGCAGTTGTCGAAGTGTTATACTTGTATAAATAATCTTTAAATAAGCCGTGGCACGTAATAATTTTTTATGAAAAATATGTTTATACGTTTCTCTATATTTAAAATTAATTGTTTAATTCTTGCAATGACGATACTTACCAAAGAGCTGGTAGTTCTGTAGGATTTAATGAGTTTTATTGCTATAGTTCTTTGAAAACTTTTATGTTCTGAAATCTCTTTATTTTTGCATATCTTTATATGTGACGTTGACATAAAATATTTTGGGTAACATTACACTTTTGTATAATATTCGCTTTTTTGCAATTTAAACGGTTATTATTTTTGTTAAATATAATTTAAAATTTATTTATTTTGCTAGTGGAAGTGTGAATAAAATTTTAGGTTGTTATCTATTATTATACCTAACTATTTAATTTGACTAACTGTGCTAATATTTAATCTGTATTGCACTAAGTTTAAACCCTTATTCTTTAATTTTTTGTTAAATAACATATAATTTGATTTAGCAATCGTTTATATTTAAATTATATTGTTTTAACCAACTTTTGTTTTTTAAGGCATTTTCACACTTATCAGCAATTACTATTGCGATATCATGTACAAATGTAAATACGTTCATATTGTTTGGAAATTTGATATTACACATTTGTGAAAAAACTATTTGTACAAGACAAGTGTGGTCATAAAACAGAACCTTGTGTCACCGCCATAGTGGTTTCTAGTTTTTTGAAGCAATTTCCAATTTGTAAGATGGTATAAAGTTTTTCAAAATACTTATTTATTACGTTCAACATTCCATTATTCCTAGTAAGCTATTTAAATCTAAACTGTCAACAGCTTTTGATATATCAAGTGTAAGTAAACATATACATTGTAGAGTAATTATTATTTTCGTACATTTTAAAAGTTTGATAATGTTATAGCTCTATAGGAAGTCGATAAATTAGTTTTTTTTATTTTATTTTAGGTATTATAACGGTTTTGCTTAGTTTCTACTCTTGAGGGTAATAATTTTATTTAAATAGTAAACTTTCTGAATTACTTCTGGAAATGAATTGTGAAATCTTTTAATAAATCCATTTGATATTCCGTCTATATTTTTAAGTAGTTTAATAATTACTTTAACTTCTTTAGTGATCGGCATATTTACGTTTGAATCGTATACTTGTGGTTGGTTAATATAAAGTTTTGTCATCAACAAGTTTATTTTATTCTGTTCTGTGCAAGCATAATTATCTAAATTGATATATCATTTTTTTTAACTTTGTTGGTTAGTAATTTATAGTCTAATCCATAGATATTTTTATCATCCAGCAAAATCATAAACTTATTTTCTTTAAAATTTGCTTTATAATTATGGTAATTACTTTTTGCGTATGTACTTTTAGAATTTCGATACTTTTTGTATAAATTATTTAATATTTACCAATATATTTTTTAAAATGTAATTCAGTGGTCCACCAATATATCGATGACCGGATGTTGGAATGTGAACTAACTAGATTTGTATTTATATAATTTTGATAATTATTAAGCCATTTTTGTATTTGTTGTGCATTGTTGCAGTTGACTTCTACGTCAATCATATGAATGCCTTAAGTTGGCTGTTAACTTATTATAATTGATTACTTTAATGACTGTTTCTTGTGTTTTGACTACAATCGTAGTTATATTATAGGTGATATAACAATGGTTAAGTTCGTAACTGATTTCCCATTATTTTAAAATAATTTGTAAACTATGTAATTGTATTAAACTCATTAATTTCATTCCTCTTGTATTGTTCACCGTGTCCCATAGTAAGTGTCGAGAGTTTAAATCTCCCAACCATATAAATTTCGTTAACTTATTATTACAAATATACATATCAATAAATTGGAAATATTGTGCCGATACGTTATTTATGTACGATAAAGTAAATATAATTTCATCAATTTGGACAAACATAATATTAAAATTATTATGCATCAAAATGGTTTTAAATGTATTCCTACGCGGTAAATTATCATTAGTGTTTTATGTATTATTTTCTTATAATTTATGGGTACATAATTACTTTTACACTTATCGCAGATAAATACAATATCAGTATTTTTAGGTATGATTTTTTGTTAGTAAAACATCTCTAGCTATTCTACAGTGATTTCATTATACTGTAATATGTTTATCATTTAATTACTTATTAAGCTAAAAAAAAATAGTATTAGGGTATCATTATGTAATGATAATATAAGTGCAGTAGCAACTACAGTTTTAGTATTAATATTAATACAATGTATATATATAGTTAACATTATTCATTAGTATCTGAGTCACTGTCATACGACTCATCATTTGGTTTATTTAGTTTTTGTAGCAGTCTTTTAAATCTGTCTTTCATTGCTCCATTTTGCAACAAATCATAGTTTTCAGATAACATTCTTTGTAATCTGTCATTTGTAAAATTTTGTATCATGTTGACCTTTAATCATATCCATTAGTATTGTGAGATTGGTGAAAGATAAAGGATAGTTTTTTTGTTGTTATATTATCAGCTATTTGGTGCTAGGATATCTTTTGTTGTAATTTTAATTTTATTCTTTTTTCTTAAACGATTCCTTTACTCATATTTACTTGATTGGTGGAAGTTGAAATTGTTTCTGTATTAATTAGTTCGTCAACTGGGGTTTTAAAGTGTTTGTTATAATCTGCAGGTTCTTTTTTAGGGTTGTATTTTGTAATATTAGTTTATCTGTCAAAAAATTGTTATCTTTTTTATTTTATAGGTTAGCGGGTACTAGATTCTTAGTTTCCTTGAGTTGTTTTTAGACAATCAATTTCATTATGTAGGTGTGTTTTACAATTTTTACACAATTTTTTTTTTATAAATATACAAAATTGTTCGTCTTCGTATTTAATATAGAAATCACGAATAAGATTAAAACGTTATTCCTTGAATAAGAATCTCTCAAAAGCAATTTAAACATTACAAGTACGTAATATTAAAGTGTTGAAGCAAAGAATAAAATCAATTGTGATAACATAAAGAATGTGCAAAGCTATTAGATTAAGATAGTGTGGATGCTCTCCAAATATAACAATTATGAAAAACTTTAAAACCGAGGAATAAATGGAAAATATTATAAGAACAAACGGAAGAAATTGTGAAAGGAAATTACTATTTTCAGAAAAAACGGATCATTTTATGAAATCTCTCATTGAAAAGCACAAACTACCAACTTTGTGCTTTAAAGCCGATACGGGTAAACCAGCTTTCAAAAAAAAAATTCTAAACCTTAAATTTAAACGAATTATTCGAAAACTTGAAAATAACAAAGCATCTAGGAAAATATAATTTTATCAAAAATGTGGAAATTAGGAACATCGAAAGTTACTGAATAATTGTAAAAGATGTTTGAACAGATTTTCATATGAAACGATACTAACGGACAAGATAATTATTGTCCCCCTTAATTATCTATTTCAAAACTAGTTCAGAAGAGATTATAAAAAAAAATGTTGAATAAAGTATCAAGGTATTTTCTACGTATAAAACGAAATTTGATCTTTAAACTATTAAGAAAATACAACAAAATTAAGTTTTAAAAATAGGTTATCATCTTCGATATTTTAAAAATTAACATTTTAAAAGAGTTCGAAGAAATTGACACGTTGTTGACAGCTGACATTTGTAACTACGGAATCATTTGAAATGAAAACTAAAGTCGCATAGATTTGTAGAATGTTACCTCTTCTATTTAATTACATTCGTTCGGGATAAAATAAAACGAGAATAGAGAAAATTTACAGAACAGTAGGAATCAAAAAAGTTGATCTTTGAATAGAACAATAATCTGTAGCCAGATAGACTTACTTTTGCAGACTATCTAGCATTACTATCAGAAAGTGTAGAAGTAAAATATTAATTGGAAATATTAAAGAATTTATGATCAAACATAGAAATACCTCCAAGATTATATAATAGAAAACTAATATATATATATTGTAGAAAATAATTTAATTAGGAACAATAAATAAATAATCTACGAACAATTACAAAAAACTAAGTGGACATAAATTACTTACGAAATGTCGATAATAATAAGTCAATCTACGCTAACAGATAAATTGAATATTACAACGTAGTTCTCAACATACATGTTTATACGCAACAATGTTTGCTTCTTGCAAATAAATCAATTTTCATAAAAAAAAATTAAGTAATACGTGGAAGAGATTAGGTTTGTGAAAAGTTGAAGAATAGAGAATATTAAACAATAATATGAACGCATGCAAGAGAATTGAAAAAGTCATCTGTATATGATTATCTATAATGAATCTGTTTTATCAAAAGAATTTTTGATTTCTTCGATAGGAAACTTTAAATTTGAATATTGTGAATGATATAGAATACATTAAGAATTTGAATAAGTAAAGAACGAAAATAAATTGAATTGAAAGTAGTTTGAAGTTCATTATTGAAAACACAGTATAGATGATTGTGAAAATGAAGCTGGTTGAAAGAAAGAAAAATAATTCCAAAAGAATAAGGGAATATTGGAAAATAAATAAAATTAAAAGATCCTAATAGGAGGTAATACTCCAACATTGAATGAACCGCTCAATCAAAAAGGTCACCAAACTGAAATCCATCATTCCCGTAAAGCAGAAAAGAGGAAATACCCAGACTGCACCTTGCCTGCACACGAATTGCTCACTTATTCTTTCTGACCGAAAACTCACCGACTACTCGCCAATACCTGTTCCTCTACCCTCTCTTTTCCACCACTGAACACGTCCTATTAGATTCTTGTGTAAGTATAATTATATATACGCAATACATTTCTCCTTTCGTCATCCTATATGACTGTTTTATAAACCTATGCAACACCGATGATGAGAGGAGTATATGAGAATAATAATAAAAAAAGGAAAATATAATTATAATTCTATAAATCTCATTTATTGAAGTAATCTTGTTAAAATTTATTAAATCAGTGATTATTGAAAATGTATGTTTACCTCTTGAGCAAGCCTAAGTTGTTTTTATTATAGTCTATTCAGTACACAAATATTTGGGTAATACTATAAATAAATTTGTATATATATATATATATATATATATATATATATATATATATATATATATGTATATTCCAAGATTTCCCGTTGGAGTGATCCTACATTCGTAAGATATCATATTTGATTAATCCCTAGTTCTCTTCAGTTGCTTCGGTGTATTTGTTTTAATTGAAAAAAAAAAACTAAGCTGTTTTTATTACAGTCTGTTCATTACACGAATATTTTATAATAACCTATATATTAATTATGTTATTTATATATTTATATATTTATATATATACATATATATATATCCAAGGATTTTCTATTGGAATGATCCCATTTTTCCACATTATTTTACTTGATTAATCTTTAGTTCTCTTCAGTCGCCTCAATGTACTCGCTTTGATTCTTTCTTTTTTTCCTCTTAAAAACACTTAACCTACTTTTGTTACTAAGTAAATTAAGTATTCGGTAATACTTTAAATTAATTATATATTATTACGTATTTTTTATTAGTAGGAATCATATTAACAATAAATTCCAATTACTAGATCGTTGATAACACTTTAGTTGCCGAGCGTGGTAATATTATAAAGAGTTTGGAGTTTCTCATGATTTAAGTATACTATAATCGATATTAACGTATATATATATATATATATATATATATATATATTCCAGGATTTGCTATCGGAAGATCCTACGTTCCATTATATTATATTATTTGATTAATCCTGAGTTCTCTTCACACGCCTCAATTCATCCTGGTGGAATAAACACTTTTGAATTTGTACGATTCCGCAATTTTAATTCGTGTTTTCTTGTAAATTACTTTATCACTCACGATTCTCTGACTTATGAATACGATCGTTTCTTTCATATCGTATGGTATTAGTAATATAAGTTAATTATATATTACAAAAGAAACAAATAAAATAAATACTTAACACTTTCAATCACGATGCCCACTGTATGGTACACTTGAAATTTTAATACTGAGACAAAATTATGTATTTTCCGGTTGACCGTGAAACTTTCTGACTCGACCCCGCCAGTACCAGTTTCATCACTTACTTGGCTATGTTGAAAATGTCGCAGAGATTGCAGAGTACTGGAAGGGAATCAGAACATATAATCGAAGGTTTATCAACATCGGAGCTCATTAAAGATTCCATAGCAAGATAAATCGAGTATAATTCAGCTGAAATGGCGGAGACTGTATGCGGTAGCGAATATTGAATGATGATTGCTCCATCTCTGACAACGGAGCAGGAGCAGCCGACAAATCTATTCGACAGAGATGCGTCAGTTTAAAACATGGTACGTTCATATGAACGGGACGTAATTTCTTTCTTGATTTCTTGGATGGGCAGGTTGTTGTACAATGTAATAAAATTACTAATTTTTTATTCAAATTCCACGCGTAACTTAAAGGATTAATAAAAATTTAACGTAACGTATTAAAACCGGTATCCATTATTCGAAGAATTTTAATCAGTTTCGTTCGTGTTTAATATTTATCGCTTATTCCGAACTATCCGGGTGCATCGTGTTTCCGATGGTTATTTTCGTCTATAAATTATTCTTATGAGAAATTTCTATTTAATTTTGTTCGTTAGAATCGATTAAAAAGTATATATTCTATTATATTTTATATAGATCGAAATTAGGACCGTAACAATTAGAAAATAATTTTATCCGGGATTATATTCTACTCTATCTTAGATTGTGTGTATTTATGTGCGACCAGTATGTATATATGTATCGTTTGATGCTTTCCTCGTCGGAAGACAGTAATTTCCAAAAAATAATCCAATGACTCGCGTTTGAAACGGGCACAACATATATATATATATATATACTAAGGAATATCCTGTGGGAGACCGCGGCCGATATATTTTTTCGGTTCACTGGTTGGTTATTATTATTATTATTGTTATTGTTATTATTCGTTAACATCTGTTGCTTATTTCTTTTTTACATGATATTTTTGTCACGTCATGATCGACCATCTTTTTTCCTTTATGATATCCATTTATCGATATATATATATATATAGTGCACAGCTTATTATAAAAATTTCATTTTTTCACTTCCACGCTTATTTTCTCGGGTTGTTATTAACTATTTTTATATTTATAATAAGCGATCGTTTAAATTATCAATCTATCAGTGGTGTCTACGTTGCACTATGTACACTTTATCTACTATATATCTGTCTATATATATGTATATGTATATACACACACATATATATATATAATAAACAACGGAACATCGGCAGTCATAACTAAATAGAGATAAATAACATACTGAGCTGCGAAGAATGATACAAAAGAAACGACTATTCATTGATTAATATATAATTTTTACAGATTTTATGTGCATATATATAAATAATTATAGGAGATAAATATAAACTACTGCAACTAATTATTCAAGGACAAGTAGATGGGAAAAGAAGTCGAGAAACACGAAAAACATGCTAGTTGGATGACATTAAAGAATGGACGAACATATGGTGAATACAAAAACTCATGCAAGAAGCCAGAGAAGGAAGTTTTGGTTGCCAACATACATGATTGCCAACGCTCTTCGTAGAGTAGGGTATAAGAATATATATATATATATATTATATATATATACATACATATATATATATATTCGGAATCATAAGTTTAATTCCACATGCACGAAAAATAATGTTGCAGATAATGGACCTTATATAGAAGCATATCTAAGTAAATCTCAGTTCGGGTTCTGTAAGCACGAGTAATTTATCGAAGAAATATTAAATCTTATATCTCGCAAGAGCGTAGCGGTGTCATGAAGCTGCCTTGTGCGTCATGGTTTTCCACGATGATCTGTCACCAGCGACCATCAAAGCCTCCTGTAGGCTTAATCCAATTAGTGGTTTTAATTGATTCGTCCTCATTTTTTAGTTTGCCATTCGCTTTCCTCGTAATTAACGATAAAGTCTTTATCCGGTGCTACATGTCCAAACAATCGTGTTTATCTTTTTCTCATCCATTTCGATAACCGCCTATTTTTATGTTTATTAGAACGTATATTCATTTGTTTTATATTCTGTCCAAGGTATTCTTAATGACTGTACGTCCAGCTTTCAAATCCATCTATTCTACTGGTACATCCAAAGGCGAGGGACCAGATTTCACACGCATAAGTGGGGCGATTGGGAAAACTAGACAATTTAATAAATTTATCTTCATGCTTATAGCTGTATCCTTCCAGATCTTGGTCGATCGAGCTACTGCGTGCAAGTGCTAGTTTACACTTTATGTCCGGCATACAAGTTCCATAATTAGTTAATATCAAACCGATATATATAAAGTTGGTGACAACTTCGTAGCCACATAATTTCCAACTGATTTTATCGTTTTTATCTATTATATTATCATAATTTTAGTCTTAGACCTATTGTAATTTAGTCTTCAAGTTTCTCTGTACGAAGTTTTCATATTTTCTTCAGAGTTGCTTAAACTAAATACTCCCTTCGATTAATTCAAAGCGTGGTGCTAGTGTCCAAAAAATTGGTATCAATCTGGAACGCTCATTACGCGAATATTACAAAGTCGAATTATCGATACTTATACGATTGCTTTTTGATCACCGATGAAATAAAGCGCGGTTCGAGAATGGTTAAAAATAAAACAGAAACGAAGTCTTTACTTTGGATGCGAACATAGTGGAATGTCTGACACCTTTTGCAAATCTTTTACCGATTCTATTTTCAGGATTAATTTTTCTAGTTGGACGTTGACTTAATTTCCTTTGATAATAATATTGCTAAAACTCTCCCTTCTGGCGTTAAGAACGCTTTATTTATGCGAGCAATTAATAAAAAATTTAGCCACTATGAAATTATATTTACAGATGGGTCGGTCGATAAAATACGTGGAAATTATACTTCGGCTTTATATTACCCGAAAAAGGGCATAACGAAAGTATACATCCCTTGCAGGTTACTCATTTACAGTAGAATTGTTTTTGCATTTACAAAGTTTTGCACCTAGATAAAGATTTGAGGAAAAATAATATTCTTCTCCGATTCCTTAAATGTCCTATTACAATTATCTAAGCTCCCAGAACTCAAAATGTCCAAATTAGAATTTGACGTGAGACATCGTATTATTCAGCTTTATAATCGTGGATCTAGAATAAATTTTAAGTGGGTCCCTTCTCATTGTGGTATTACTGGAAACGAGGCGGTTGATGAATTAACGCGTTATAATTTATCAAGTGTACGAGAATATTAAATGGAATTGGACTGATATATTGGCAAAGATTAAACAATCTGTACTAATTTCACCATTACTACACCGCCGAAAGTCAAAATAAAGGGAAAAAATTCTTCGCTTTGGTACATACGGTTTCCAGCAAGCCGTGGTTTCAATTATACCAGAACGTTTCGAAGGATTATATATCAACTTTATTTAGACTACGTACTGGGCATAATTTCTCTCCCGCACACCTTGCTAAATTAAGCATAATTTCTGATAGTACATGTGACACGTGCCACGTTGACGACTGTATTGAACATTAAATTTGGGTTTGTCGGAAATTTCTAAAGCATAGAGAAGCGCTGTTCTCTAATATTTTACAAAAGTGGCATTCTTTATAAAATGATAAAGTGTAAATTTCCACCCTGCTTAATTCACTTAGGCAATAGAACTTTTTATATATCTGTAGGTAACGTTGTCTCGTCTCACAAATATTGCTCTGCGGGTGTCCCGCAAGGCAGTATAATCGGACTACTTGTATCTTTATGATTTTCCAAATTCACCCAACACGCAAATGGGGCTATTTGCTGACGACGCTGCGATATTCTGCAGCTCCTATAGATCTAGCACAATTCGTAATAGACTTCAGCGTGGGATATCGCGGGTACTTAAATGCTAGCATAAATGGAAAATTAGCATAACCCGAACAAAACCGAAAACTATTTTCTTCTCCGGTAGGAGACCAGCTCTACCTGACAATCTGATGGTACAGGGAAACACTTTAGAGTGGCGTGATAAGGTTCGTTATCTTGGTGTAATCCTCGACAATAGACTTACTTTCACTAAACACATAAATAATATCACAATCAAGACAAACAATGCCTTCTGTTCCTTGTACCCCATTCTTAATCGCAAGTCCTTTCTCAACATTAACAACAAAATAATCCTCTACAAAGCACTAATCCGTCCAATACTTTGCTACGCTTGTCCATGGAGCTCTATGTCAAAAACCTCCTTTAACAAATTACAAGTCATTCAAAACAGATGCCTCAGATGTATTCTCAATGCACCTCGCTATGCCAGAATCGACAGTATGCATGAAGCTACTGACCTGCACTATATTATAGATTTTGTTCTAAAGCTACCTATTGACTTTTTTATTAAATGCTCGTACCGAAACAATGTACTCGTCTCCTCGATTTCCAATTACGATTCTAAGCAACTTTGTTTCATGTATTCCAAATATAAACACAGGCGACTTAAAACCCTTTCAGTCACGATGTCCACTATAAGGTACATGGAATTTTAATTCTAACAAAATTTTCTATTTTCTGGTTGACGTTAACTGTCCCAATTTTCAAAGTGTTCATATAAATGAGTCGAAAATTATCTACAGTTCACCTAAAAAGCAGTATTGTATAATAAAAACCTGTATAAAATTTATAATTTTGTGTCAAAATTTTATAATATATGACTTAAAGGGTTAAACATAACATTATGTAGTAATTAATTTTAATTTTTTTGCTTATAATTTAACCCCTTTACTTAGTAAGCACCTTCGACACCCGTGCATCCACTTTATATATATATATATATATATATATATATATATATATATATATATATATATATATATATATAGTATTTATTTAAGAACTTACAACCTAAACAATATATTTTTATAGTTTAGACTTAAGTTTCTATATTATCATTTGTAATGAGAAAACTTGTTTATTTTCTAGTCTTTTATTTGCTTTTTTCCTGCAGTATTTAACGTTTTGTTTTCTTTTATTCTTTATATTCTTACTGTGTTATTGTGATAATCCCCGGTACACAATGTTTGTAACCCGTGTTATATTTTCTGTTATGTTTATTACTTATGCAAATATACTTTTGTTGTTTGTTGTTTTGTTTACCCGTGAGTATTGACTTGTTTCCGACCCATTGTCTTCTGTTACAACCAGTTTATATAATTTTATTGAACGTAGTGGAATTGAGATTTAAAATACATTAACTAGAGAAAGGTTTAAACTGGCCAAATGGCGCAAGCTGGGCCAAAAAATAATAATAATAATAATAAAGGTCGATATTGTAAATAAACGTCGTTGTTGAATTTTTAAAATCGTTTTTTTTTTAATCAGAATTCGAATTAAAAATTCCGAAGAAATTTCTAATATTGTTAAATTATTTTACGTTTTCGATATATTAATACGACTAATAAAGCAGTTCAGGTTGACACCCTAGTATAAAAGAAGGTCGAATTCAGCTCTGTTTTAAGTTTGGCAATTGGGATACTGTACGGAACTCCTCTGGCATTAGTGATCGAACAAAATTTGTGAATCTTTAAATTTTTATTTCACTTAGGTTCTTTCGGCACATAGAAATTTTAAGTTCTATTTATATAGGTTTCAACTCGCTGGTGGACCGAGATGTTCTGTTTGTAATACGAATGAAGTAGACGAGGTCGAACGCACAATGTTTCACTGTCGCGCTTTCTCAGATCTTCCTTTGAAATATTAAATGTAATCTCTTATTATAACTAAGCCTAACTCGTACAGTATTTTGCTGTTTATCGAGTGTTCTATGGTCAGGAAATTTCAGAGTTGTGTACCTAATTTAATAAATTTTCGTGTTCATCACCCAGAAGTCAAACGTGACTAATTTAGTCGCTTCTTGACTCAATCGCACAACTCCGCATACATAATAATAATTTGTTTATGTTTCAATTAACTTTATTTTTATCGATTTTTTGTTTTATTTTTACGCGATTTATTTAGATTTAAGCATATTCATTATACATATGGTGACTGAGGGGACAACATCGTCCCACTTTTCAACTTTATAACTTTGAGCACAATTGGGAATGAATCACATCGTACGGATAATTATTTTAACGATATTTGTTATGTTTTTAAAATATACGTATATTAATAATTGCCCATTTATATGCTCGAAAATATAAAAAATAAATAAATAAATTAAAAAAAAAATTCTTAAGAACTTTTTAGAAATTAAAATAAAATTATGTAATCGCTAAACTAAATCGAACAAAAACGACATTTAGAACAGCGTTGTGATGTTGCATATAAAAATTTTAATATAATTCTACGAATGAATATATACCACACAAGCGTATACAGACGTTGTGTATAAATTTTGAAATTTTTTATTTTATACGATATTTTACTTGTTTATTTTCGTATCCATCGGTTCTAAGACCAATGCAGGGTGGTGGTGGTTTAACATCACCTTTAATAGCTGGTATTTAATTTCCCAGAAAGACCGGTCAATTTGAAGGATAGCTGAGTTAGTTTACCGTGAAAAATTCCCGTCCTTTGTGAGATTACAGCTTAGAGTTAGCGCTATATATTGATTCAAATGAACAATTAACCGTATAATTAAACGCGTACGATATTATTACCCCCTTGTAGTGATCATAATAAATCTTCCTTTTGTATTCCTTAATCTTCCTCATTGGTGGTCAACCAGAAAAGCATAATTTCTGATCGGAGTCTTCTCTTTCAATACTTGAAACGTATCTGTATCATTTATCATTTGTTATTTGGGTGATGAATTTACGTTATGGTCTCTTTCTTGTTCACTTACCATTTATCGGTTCTTCTATTATCGTTGTCAGATATCCGTTATTTCTTGATATACGTTCTATCCGGCCACATTTCCTATCTCTTACGATGTTTATTAAGCATATTTTTTCACCAATGTTTTAGGATACTCTCGTATTCTTTTATTTTGTCTGTCTGTTCAATTTTTTGTATTTTTCTATAACCCCGTATTTGTCTCCAATTCTTTTTGTCTTCTGTTATTTATAGTTCAAGTTTCCATGAAGTGGTCCTGCGTCGTGTATGCTCAGGCCACTAACTAGAAAAAACTTATTTACTAATAAAGACCAACCCAAATGTACTGCATGCAATATTCCTTTAACTGTTCCTCATTTACTTTTCCCCTGCTCTATTACCCCAAACGTAAAATCGCAAATCTTCCAAATACTTTCTCAGATAATATTTTAAAACATTCTTTTACATCTAAATATAGACTTCAGAAGCCTTCCTTCATTTATATACCATAAAATTCAGACAAAAATACCCAAAACCCCATGATTTTGGAGTAGTTCAGTACAGTATAGTAAAAACTTTTTCACAACAATTATCCGATTAAGAATAGGACATAATAAAATGTACATCTGTCTCGAATATAATTCAAAATAGTCTATGCGATAAATGTCAAGAGGATATCAACCATTATAGAAATGCGAGAAGTACAAACAAAATGGAAATAATAAGATACGGGAATTATTAAAATACAAACACACACTCCCTCTAAATATAGAATCAATAGTAAGTGATCCAAACCACGAAGATATATATATATATATATATATAGTCCAGAATAACATAGACTTATAATAAGCCAACTATTATAATTTAAAATAAGAAAACCATCGTAGTATAGATGGGCAAAGCGACCATTGGTACAGGTGAAAAAGAATATATGTATCTTCTTCTGTGGTCGTAATTCTCCAAGGGAATGTTGTGACTATTACACTATAGCCTCTTCAATTTCTTTCCGCCATTCTGTCCGATTTGCAGCCACCCGAAACGTTCCGGATTGTATCTGACCATCTGATGTTTAGCCTGCCGCGTGGACGAGTCCTCTGCATTCGTCCACCAATTATTTCTCGCAGCATCGAATGTTCGCTGCGCATGATATGACCGGAAAAACGCAACGTGCTTAAGGAAATATCACTAGATATCCTACGCTTAACGTCCAGTTAAAATGGAGACGTTCGTTCGCTTTGCTGCCCAGGATATTCGTAGCATACGTCGCCACACCCATATTTCGAAGTTATTGATTCGTTGCGTGTCCTTTGCTTTCACCGTCCAAGTCTCTGACGTGTATACGCTAGAAAAACTAAAAAACGTGCTAACTCCTTCTTTACCGCGTTTGTGACTGATGTGTTGCGCCATATTCTGTTTAATCTGCTCATGGCGGTCCGTGCCAGCTGGCTTTGCCGTTTTATCTCACTTGTTGAAGAAATTCTTCAACAAGCGAGCCCAAATATATATATATATATATGTGTACCGTTTCATATCCATTAATTTGCTTTTTTACTGCGATCTACCACCATCAATTTCGTTTTGTTCTTATTTATTTCCAGTCCATATTCAATTCTTATTTTATGCAGTCGTTCCAATAATATTTTCATATCGTCTATAGAGGTAGTTATCATCGTAGTATCGTCTGCAAATAGTTCTTCCGCCAATAGATATACCAATATCTGAACCATCAAATGGACCTTCTGTAACTTGCCTCATGATATATTCTCCGTATAGGTTGAACAGCAACGGAGACAAGACACATCCTTGTCTCACTCCCTTACTCGTCTTAAATTCGCCTGACTCTATACCACCTTCAACACATACTGTGTTGGCATTGTGCAAATACAACTGTTCAATTAAGTGTACTAGGTGGCTCGGTACTCTCATTTCAACGAGCACTGGCCGCAGCGTTTCCCAAAGAACGTTATCAAATGCCTTTCAGTAGTCTACGAAACACAACACTACTGGGATGTTATGCTCTCTGCTCGAGCGTCTCTTCCACTGACAAAGCCCGCTTGTTCCTCTGGAATTTGTTTGGATGCAAATGCTGCTATTCTTCTATTCACAATTCGAAGCATTACTTTGCTAATATGTGGTATTAATGCAATCGTTCTATAATTTTCGCACTTTATAGCCTTCTCTTTTTTAAGAAGGGGTTTATACACTGTCTTGAACCACTCTTTTGGCCAGTTCCCGGTTTTCCAAATTTCTTCACAGATCTCATGTATTCTTTCGACTCCCTCCTTTCCGAGCTGTTTAATTATTTCTGTCGTCATTCAATCGCATCCGGCAGCTTTTTTTGGTTTTAAAAACTTTATGGCTTCTTCTACTTCCGATTTGAGTCGGTTCGCTATTCAATAGCAGGTTGATATTCTTTCTTCTATGGTTCTACTACTATATAGCCTTTGACAATATTGTCTCCAAACCTCCGCTATTTCTGGTTTTTTCGTTACTATGCTTCCTTGATCATTCTGAATTGCCCAAGTTTTCATCTTGAATTCTCTAGCAATTAATCTAATCTTTTCATATAAGTCCCTGGTATCATTTTTCTCTGCATGTTCTTGAATATTTCGACAAATAGCCTGGTAGTATCTGTTCTTATCCTTACGGCAAAATTTGTGAATTTTAAAGATAAATTAGTTATTTCCCGCGCGTTTGTACCAGTATTGTTACTAAGCTTTCTCCTTTCCATAATTGGTTGCATTGTCTCGGATGATATCCATGGTTTGTGTTTTTGCTCCTTTTCCTGTGGTTGAGTATCTCGTATAGCTAAAATAATTCTGCTTATGAATTTATGCCATAGATGATCAGCATATTGATCACCTCGCTGCGCCTGTGTATTCTTCATTGTTTTTTTCTTTAAACTCGTGTAAGTATGCAATTTCCATTCTGCTTTTTGTTTTTGATTAGGTGGTCAGTTTTTCAATCTCACCGGAGCGGTCATAACTAGTGGCCTGTGATCTGACTCGCACTCGGCTCCAGGATAAGCCACCACATTTTCTCACGATGATTTCGATCTTTCTTGCATTAGCATGTAATCAATCGGATTCCTGTATCTATCACCGAGAGCTTTCCATGTGCACAGACGTCGTATATGTTGTTTAAACATCGTGTTCATTATACTGAATTTGTTTTCCAATGCGAATTGCAGTAACCTTTCACCTCGTTCATTCCTCCTGCCAACTCAAAACTTCCCGATTGTTCTCCTTAATTGCGTGTCAGCTTTACTGCCAAGCATTCATGTCAATTTCTCTGCTCGATATATCTTCCATAAGTTTTTCAATATCTTCATAGAATAGTTCGATTTTTTCATCATTCTTCGCGCAGGTAGAGCTTATGCTTGAATAATGTTAATAGGAACCCCGGTTTCGCTTCTAATGTTATCGCCATCAACGCTGTTGGCATTTTAATTGGGATTAGCTGTTATGCGAACTGTATAATGGGGTAAAATAGGGTAGTAATTTGTCACCTGTCCTATTTAATATACACACCTAGAACAGATGATGAAATACGATGAAAAGAATAATACCGGGATTACTGTGGGCGCAAAGAAAATAAACATCTTTACGTTTTCAGACGATATTGCTACGCTACCGGAAAGTGAACTAGAACGGGTTTTAAACGAATCAAAATTGAAAGACCTACAACACGAGCATAAACAAAAACGAGAGAAATAAACAAGAAATAAATACGTTAAAATTAGAGCGTATTAAAACCAAAAGACGAAGATATTTAGGAAGCGTAATAACAAATAACGGATACAGGATGTAAAAGAAAGAATAGAATTGTTGAAATTGGCATTTATGAAAAAGAAATGGATATTTAGATCGACACGCGCGAATATATGCAATTTAAGAAAAAAAGTTGATCGAAACAATAATAATAAAATGAGGTAAATGAGATAGCGGATAGATAGCAGCTGGAAAAATAAATCGAAGTAATGGAATAGAAAAGATTAAAATACCACGGATGGAATATATTATAAAGAGTGGATAATAAAGGACGAATGGCAAACACGAAAAGAACAATGGAAATATCGGGAAGATATACTTTGAAATTAAAAAAAAAACTATACAGAAGAAGACGTGGTTTACAAATATATATATATATATATATATATATATATATATATATATATATATATATATATTTTTTTTTTTTTTAATAAATATTTTTGCATATCTTATTCCTAGCTCGGCTATCAATACATGATTTCATTTGGAGATAATTGCTGGAATACATTCAACTATCGAATGATAGGCAGAATTATGGTTTCATGCCGAAATAAATAGTTTGCCTTCTTTAGTCCGATGGTGGACTAATCAGCCAAAACAGTTTTGCCCTTTTTAGTCTCCTAATCTCCAATAAATTGTCCAGGAGATTTAACGTAGTGTTATTAGTATGACTGTACTACAGCGTATCGATATGACTTTTTGATGTTTTTTTAATGACGTCTTCTACATAAAAACTCGATACAAATAAAGTGAACGGAGAATCTATGGAGTACTTTATGCAAATGCTGAGAAATTGGATCAATCGAATATATTATCCGGTAGTGTAATATATATATATATATATATATATATATATATATATATATATATAGTGATCACGGAAAAGATTTTATAAAAAACATTATTACCATTTTATACGGACTATGCCAATAATCTTATTACAGATTGTACACAAACCGGATCAAGAACCGGGATACATTTTATATCGGTACGTAAAATATAATAAAGTAATCATATAAAATATGAACTGATACAAGTAACTAATTAAACAATTTCGAATGGCCAGATGGCGAAATAGACACAAGGGGTGGGAGGTGGTGGTGGTGGTGGTGGTGGTGGTGGTGGAATAATACAATTAGATGAAGAATAATATTAATAATTATCAAAAATAACAGGTGCGAAATAATATAATAATGAAATGTAATAACGATATTACGAGAATGATTACACCGATGGTTAAAAAAAAAATTAGTAATAACAATAAACGATAACGATAGAAATAGTGATGATGATAAAATTATACACGAAGTAGATTCCTCTAATGCGTAGTTAACAACGTTAGACATGCTCTAAAATTAGAGATAAAGAAATCCATTATATTACTCAATATTTAGAAGCTGGATCATATGCAACGTGTACGGAAGCTGCGCTACTACACTCTACACGATGATCTGGCTTACACCACGGTAATAGTGTACAGCCTCTAAGATTAAGAAGAATTTCAGATATCACATTAGTCAACCGTGTTTTGTCTTTTAAATGCTTAGTCATCATCGTTTTAAAAGAATGACTGCGATAATATACTCGCACGTATCGAACCTCTCCCCCATTTATAATAAATACGTATATATATATATATATTATATTATATTATTATATATATATATATATTTACATCCTACTATTTTTACCTGTACAATAAATACTAATACACGCGATGCATAATAATGTAGTCGGACAAAACAGTAAACTCTAATACGAAACGAATTGGGTAATATTAATCGTCGACATATTGGTAATTTAATAGAAAAAAAGAAGAAAATAGTACATACTCCAGACGAGTTCGAATGGAAAAGGATGCACGAACGTCGATAAAGGCTACTCGGTACTGGGCCCGGGGTTGTTGGTGTTATTGCTGGTGCTGCTGGTGGTAATAATAAAAGAGAGACTTTAATAAAAATCCGGCGTTAAGTAGTGTATATCGGGCTTTGAATACGTCAGCAGCATCATTCTGCTGATAACAATAGTAGAAAAAGGCAAAGGCGAGTGTTGAACTACTATTACTACTACTAGATTTCGGAAAAAAAAAAAGGTTCGCTGAATTGGAAAGCTTTTGAAAAAATCGGAACGGTTCTTGTTATTAATAATTGATCCCGCTTTAATTGGAGTTATAGGTTGGCCGCCTGCCTACTCGCTTTTGCTTTTACTTCGCTACCACACCCCGCTTAACTAAAACGCTGTTCAAATAGCAATATAAACTGCACCTCCCCGACGACACAGGCAGCCAATATATTACTCTATTACCGTTTATACACCCCCCCCGGATCATTTTACTCTCTCGCTCTCGTACAGCTTTCCGACGTTTGTCCGTCTTATATTATCGCGTATTCGTAGAAAAAAAAAAAAAAAGGCCAATCTCGAACTAAAAGTCGGCTGGCGGCTAACGTTATTTGGACATCCGATTAGGCGGACTCGTTTCCTTCGTAATGACGCGTAACAATGGGTTTACGATTGTTTCGAACAATGAGCTTAAATGATCGTCCGTATCTGCAAAGCTCTCTCGTCCCTTTTCTGCTGTCGGACTTTAAAAAACCGAAGGGAGACAACGGCGTTAAAGTTCGCTTAATACACCACTTCATCAACGTTCGCTCTATCCAACCCAATTAAATAGTAATTTCGACACCGGTGTCTAAGGGGATAGGATACGCTAGTACGCGCGCGCTGAAACGGAAACTGCCGAGAGCCGATTAAAGCCGATAATCGGAGGACAACTTGGAGAAATTTCGAAGGAAATAAAATCCATCCCCGCCGTCTGAATCGATTAAAAAAAAAAAACCGCACTACGGGTTTCGTTTTTCCTGGAGACGATTTAAATGCGAAATTTCTAGTTTATAAGTTTTAGTTTTTAATTGTACCCCGGGGACGACCTAAATACAGATCATTTCGAATAATAATAATAATAATAATAATAATAAAAATAATAATGATAATGATAATGATAATGATGATAATAATAATAATAATAATAATAATAATAATAATAATAATAACAACAATAATAATAATAACAATAATAATAATAATAATAACAATAACAATAATAACGTCGAATTGAATTTATTTATTAATTTTTCTAGTTATTAAAAATTTCTCGAAAATCTTTTCATCGCAATGTACGAGCTGTTAAATTATTTACCACTATCTTTAGAAATGGTGTATTCGAATAGAATATAGTGCTCAAAAATTGGGCGGAACTCGTAACAGAAGCGACAACTAGTGTCATTAAAAATTCGGCATGTACGAAGATATCTCCAAAGGCAAAACTGTGACCAGATAAGGACTCGAGAAGTTTTCATTTTGACGTGTATATGCTGGGGTAAACTTGTAGGTTTTTTTCTCCCAGTTCGTCTATTCGCCGTTTTTTTGTAAGATTCGAAGAATTAAATATAGAAATTTCGTTTATACGAAGATAATTAACGATATAGACAATTTTAAATTTAGAAATTATCGTTCTATCTATAGTAAATAAATTCGAGACTGTTCGATGATTGTTTCAATTTATCTATTTCGCTAAATTTTGTTTATCTCGTTGTTAAAAATATACCACGCTGTTATAAAACCTAAAATTGATTATCGAGTCGAAATGTACAGTTCCGCAAGTAAAACGATCCTTTCACCCTTTAACACGATCCATCACACAGCAGACTGGCCATCGGTGCCTTCCTAACGACGCCATTTTTGCAGCATCATATCGATCATGCAACGCTCTCTACTTCTCTCTTTAATTGTTCCTCACATCCTAATTTTCCCTCCCACTCTTCAACCGTTGGTTTCAAATCTTCATCTTTCAATTCTTACTGTCGCTAAATAAATAGAGAATTATCCTTTCTTCAAATCCACCTAACCCCCCAGTTTTTCTTTTCTCCCTCAAGATCGTTCCTCTTGGAGTGAGCACGTAGTCTCAACAAATTTTTAAAGAATTATACTCCTAAACAAGTAATAAAAGCAGCTTATCTAGAAACGATCTCACGGTACCCATCTTACTTCACCGACGGCTCTAAAACCAAAACTGAAGTACGAGTTCGTTTCCTTCCAGGACTCGATAGTTCGTTTTTCTACTCCATCTCATTACTCAATACTATGGGCGGAATTATATGCCATCAAAATGAGCGTTGATCAGTCGTTCTTAATATACATGGGTTCTCTTGTTACAGTGCCTTAGTGATCTTCACGATCCTAAATTACACCAAAATTGGGCATTTGATTATAACATAACATTACTCCGGCATCCCACTCAACAAACAGAAGAGATGATATACTTGCTCGTCTGCGCCTAGGTTACACTAATATTTCAAAAACATAGTTATATACTAAAAAATCTTCCTACTCCTTTATGTTCAACTTCTAATGTCCTCATTACCGTCCATCACATTCTCCTTGAATGTGTGCAATTCAATTCCGAACGTTTTATCCTTGACACATCGTTCAGCCTACTAAATATTCTTTCCTACACGCACAATGCTTCCAATAACTTATTAAATTTTCTTAAATCTTCGAATTTATACAATCTAATTTAACAATCTGTCCTTCCTGTTTATCTGGCCTAGTTGCAGTACACTGAACGCAAATCTACAGGTAAAACGGAAAAACTTACATTTGGTCGTAGAGAATTTAAGTCCGATTTCGCTTAGTAACGATTACAATCATTGTTAGTTTCATTTATGACATTTCCGTATCCTAGCTATTTAAAAAACCGAATTTGAGAAACAATGAAAAAACTTGCGCACTAAATGTATGCTGTGATTTTATTGATTTGCATTAGTTTTATTCGTCTTTTTTGGATATATAGGAATTAAACCAAGTTAGTTAGGTACATTTTCGAAAATCTAATACATTTCCCATTCCTATGATATTCATCAAACCAATTTTACAATTTTGAAACTTTAATAATATTCGCGTTAATTTGCGACTTTTTTTATCAGTTTATTTTTTTTTTTTCGGTACACATTTGAACAATAATGTTAGAAGACCACGATCGAGCACTTATCTCAAATTTTAAACCAAAAATATGTTCGTGATGTCATTGGTGATTATACATTTTCAATTTTACATATTGTTTTTTTGACATTGTTTTTTTTTTTTTATGTTCAACGTTCAACAATGTTTTTCTAAATAATCTTTTTTTAATATCTTCGCACGATTCAATTGTTTACCTCTCGATCTCAATAATAAACGTAACAGTAAACATATTATTGTGTATATCTCGCTAACTATTGTGTTTACATGAACAAACTGATACACCGTACTAGAAATAAAATAAACAAGTTTTAAACGCTATATTAATAACAATCTGAAATCGTGTTTATATCATGTAATCACGATTTTCATAGTTATTCGCCAGAAAAATAATATTTCTGTGTCTAAAAATGTATAACTTAATTTACAAAAATGTCCTGTAAAATATGAAAATAAATGCGATTTAAAGATTACATTTATCGAATATTCTTCAGCGAACAGATTGCAATTTCACAAAAAACCACATATCAAAAATTAACAGTTTACAAAAGACGATGATCGAGAACAACTTTATCTTTTCAAATTCTGGATACTATAGTGTCCGATTGTCGATCTGTTCTCAGATTTGGGTTCTTTGAAACTAACAGCGAATGAAATGAATATAATGAGCGTTAATCCTTATAACAAGCACTCAACGAAGAAATAAAATTAATAGCACACACAGGCCATTCGTAAATTTATCAAAATTCTGCGCTCGAATTTAAAGCAATATTTCGCTAATTAATTGAACAAAGTAGTACGCTTTTCTCCGTACTTATCATATTAACCCGTTCTCAGTCACAGTGTCTATATGGTACATGTTAACGCTGAAAAAATTATTTATTTTTCGATTGACTTGAAATACCTCGATTTTAAAAATATTTATTAAATTATCTGCAGTTATTTGTATAATAAACAAATTGTATAAATACGCTTTTAAACTTTCATGGTCGATAGTGGATAATGATTTGACAATGCGCGACTGAAAGGATTAATACCGAAATTAATTAAATGACGCTTAAGCTATTTGAAAATTTCTCTGTGGAACTCGAGCAACTTGAAAAATCACAAATCCGAAATCGAATTATTTTTAAATTGGTATTATTTTTTTTCTTTTGGCCTAGCTTGCGCCATTTGGCCAGTTTAAACATTTATCTAGTTAGTGTATTTTAAATTTGGTTCAGAAACAATTAACTCAATACTCACAGTAATGTGTGCCACTTTTGTAAAATACTAGAGAACAGCTCAGCCCTATGCTTTAGAAATTTCGGACAAACCCAAATTTGATGCTCAACACAGTTGTCAACATAGATCACACGTACCATCCGGAATTATTATGCCTAATTTAGCAAGATGGGATGGAGACAGATTATGCCCAATACGTAGTCTAAATAAAGTTGATATATAATCCTTCGAAACGTTCTGTTATAATTGAAACCACGGCTTGCTGGAAACCGTATGAACCAAAGCGAAGTAGTTTTTCCTTTTATTCTGACTTTCGGCGGAGTAACGATGTATTGAAAATCCATTAGTAAAAATTGTTTAATCTTTGGTAATATTTCAGTCCTATTCCATTTAATGTTCTCGCAAGAGACACTTGATAAATTATAACGCGTTAATTTATCGACCATCTCATTTCCAGTAATACCACAATAAGAAGGGATCAATTTAAACTTCACTCTAGGGATCCACGATTATAAAGCTGAATAACACGATGTCTCACATCAAATTCCAACTTGGACATATATCTGGGAACTTAGACAATTGTAACAGGACACTCGAGGAATCGGAGATGATTAGAATATTCTTTTTCCTCAAATCTTTAACTAGGTGCAAAGCTTTGTAAATGGCAAACAATTCTACAACAAACGAGGAAACTGCAAATGCATAATCTGTATACCTCGATATGCCTTTTTTCGGGTAATATAAAGCCGAAGTACAATTTCCACGTATTTTAATTTTTAAATTATCGCATGCTATATATAATGTTATTTTCGGATACTTATCTTACTAATCAAAACGTATCGCAAAATAAAAAACCGCACTACATATTCTTGTTTACATCCATCGCGGAAATCACAAGGTATTTCAGCAATAAAATCCGATATTACGCTAAATAATTTTAGAGTTGAGTATCTTTAGAGATTACAGACGCTAGGTGATTTTCACGCACGTTCAACAAGAGGCGCTTGTGAAGAACTATACGTCACAAGGGGAGGATAAACGTATTGAAATTTTTCATTACAAAAACAGTACTGTTCACTACTGTGAATTCTAGACCACTCTATTGTTGTTTTAACTTTTGCTGATTAGAGGTAATACACAGAGACGAACCCCGATAAATCTATATATAACTATAAAACTGACTAGAATTATTTCGGGGGGAATATTTGGACGCTAAATTAAATTTAAAAATACTATTATTTTTTATAATTATTATTTACTCATTTTAACAGACCTGTTCTATGGTTATATTGCGATTTTTATGAGTTGTCTTTACGGGATCAACACCAATATTGTTCCCCGATCGAATTTTTGGTTAATTTATGTTAGATATGGTCTAGAGTCCCGTAATACTGAAGTCTTCTCAATTCCCTAAATCGATTTATCGATTGTGGTTTATCCGTCTGTTTGCGTACCATCGTACTTAATTTACGAATTCATCCCTGATATAGGTAATTGTTAAGTATCTGCGTAAGGTGGTTCAAGCCGCAGAGACAATTAGTCATACTGCCTTATTTTGAAACATTTACACGAATATCTTCAGCGCAATTGAGAGCATATCCGTAATGTCGTGCAACATCTAACTGGAGAAATTCAGACAGCAATTTCCTCTGTTGGTACAAACGAAAAAAATTAAATTAAATAGAAAATTATCCTATTTCAGTGTTTGTTGTGGAAAAAAGAAACGGATGAAGTTCACCGCGAGTGTGTAAAAAAATCAAACGATAAAAAATAAAAGAGCTTAAAAAATTATTATTAACTGAAATTAAAAATTAAACTTTTAAAAATTATTTAATTTCATTCTGGCTATTAGAAAGAAATGAGATTACTCCTTGTGGAAATATACCAAAATACAAAAAAAAAACAAAACCGAATCGATATATTCTCCGATAAGATGGTGGTAACCTGTTTTGGAGGAAGTATCAAAAGGAAAAAGCTGATTTTACCTCTGGAAATAAAAAGTCCTGTTCGGTTTTCTTCTCCAATCGAATCAGCATCGCCTCACGAGGTGAAACGAGGTAAAGTAGAAAAACTTCGGGTTTCGATTTAATCAGAGCTGAATTATAGCAAAAATCTCCATTTCGAGCTATAATTGACGTTTATACGAAATGCAATATTTCCGTTTTCCGGTTCGATGAAACTTTGCGCAAAGATGAAACCAGGGAAAATCTGCCTTGCCCGCGTCTTGTAGAAGGTAGTTGACAAAATCGAATAAATTGTAGCCGTATCTAAGACTTAATAATATCATTCCTGGAACATTAGTTCAATTTTTCGAAAAATCATTCTACAATTAGTCGAGATACACGCAGTCAAGTTTAGGTACAAAAAAATGAGATGTTCAATAAACTTTTGACAAAATTTAACGCGACGGTTCTTTATATAAATTAATTGTTTTTTTTTTTTTTTAATGGGGTTGCCCTTACAGCCTACTCAACGTGATACTGTAATTTCTAACTCATATTTCTATAAACTCGGACAGCTTGTCTAATATCTCTATGTCTGGAAATATATGTAAATTATCAAGGTAAAGAACGGACAAAACGTTATAGGGAGGACCATTACGTGGCGCGCGCAGTAATTTAAGGTACAGTATGTTATATTAAAGAAGGGCATTTGAAGAACACGTGATCAGGATTTAAACTTCCAGCGTGTAGAGGGCAGTAAGGAATTTCTCTAAGCTGCATAGAGGAACGGGCCGGTCCGGCAACAAGCGATGACCAAACCGCAATCGAATTCTTATAATTTGTACCTACTGGCTAAGTTCGTATTTCCGTAATAATCGACATTTTCAAACGGCGTTATGGACATACATATTCGGAAATTCCCCATCCATACGTATCCATAGTTAAGTTACACGCGTTAGCAGTATGGAGAGACTAAAATCAGGAGCACGTATCTTAAACTACCAGATGTATACGAGTGAAATAGAAGATAGTTTCGATGACATATTAAGAAGCAATTAAAAAGGAAATAATAATAATAATAATACCGAACGTATAAGCTGCTATTCGCTCTGGTACTGAACTGACTTGTCCGTCTCCTAATAATTCGGGCATTGTGATACGTGTGACGTATACGTGTTACTTTGCACGTGTACTTCGCGTTTAATAATAATTATTATTTTAATATTTTATTATTATTATTATTATTATTATTATTATTATTATTATAGTTCGCGAGATTTTAAACCTGACAAATGGGAGCGGAGCAAATCGTTTTCCCGTCTACTCCCATAGAATGCGTAAAATTAGGTTTTTTCTGAAAAAAAGGATAAACCAGTCCAATTACAAGCCTCATCCGTTCCGGTTAAATTAAATCAGAAGAAACAAAGACACGCGAATAGGAATCATTGAACGGATTTTGAACTACAAACAAGATTTTCATTATGCGCATTATCGCACGACTACACGCACACAGTAACACCTGTATAAATACATTGAAAATCTTCAGATAACGAGACATAAGCGTTTAGATTATAATTAGCAAATTTTTTTATTAATGCATTTTTCTCGTTAATTTTATTGCTATTAATATTGTAATTATTTTATTTATTTATATGTAAACATATATGCACATGTACGCGCATATTTATGTATATATATATATTGAATAGTTATTTTTAAAATATGTAAAATTTTATAATACATCATAAAATTATTGAAATTGTGAGAACCTAGTGTTTAGCTTATGGCTTACTGGTAGTGGTTACATTTACGTTTAATTTTTTATGTTTATGAATGTTGTACGTTACAACGAGCAATCTGTATTATGTAGCGATTTTTATATATTATACTTTCTACTTATAGATAGTGTGTATGTTGTTTTTAATCGTTTATAATTTACGCAAATAATGATCGAAATAGAATCGCATTCTTAAAGTATTTGTTAACGCATTTCATGTAAAATATTTTTTATTATTAAAGAATGTTGCGATAATAGGGGAAAATTTTTAATAATTTTATAGCCTTTTGATCGCATTCTAAATTCCGTAGTAACGAGATCTCATTAATTATTGAAACTTGTATAGAAATATCAGATAACTTTTAGATCGAAATTAGTAAAGGATTTTTTTTTCAGTTTGTGCCGAGCTTTCATCGATTCTGGTTGTTCGGTTTCCGTGGTAGAGGTAAGTAGTTTTTTCTTACTCCTCCAGTTTTTTGGCGCTTTTGGTGTAAATTTTTGACCAGTACTTTTTGATATATTAATTTTTAAACTTTTTTGACTTTTTAAAAATATTTTTACGCTCATATTATTAAGTCGGTGTTTTGTTTTAGTTGTTACCACGTGTAATTTGGACATCTAATTTCTAAGTTATTGAATTTTAAACTTTTTGTCAATTTTTTAAGCAGTCTCTAAGTGGTTGTTTCAGAGACTTTATTCTATACTTCATCATGTCCGACCTAGAAACACTAGGTCGGCTATTTAAAAATGTTATTGACTTAACAGTAACTATTAAGGCACAGTTTAATGAAAAAGTGTGTGAAAAATTAAAAAAAAAGTCTATATTATGATGATATTGGAAGGGAAATGGCTCAGGCAACACTGCTTGTAAATAAAGTGGATAAATTGCTGAAGTCTAAAACAACGTAGGTGCATTCACCAGTAACTACTGCTTTGCACTCTCCCAAATCACCTTTGATGGGGGTCTCATTCGGGGATGTCCTAGCGGGTGATAAAAAAAAGAAGGCAGTGCCAAAAAATAAATTAATTTTAAAATCTGAAGATGCAGGCAAGGTCCTTGGCCAGCTAAAAAGAAAGTTTAATTGGCCAAAAAGAAAATTGATGTGAACTTTTAAAAAAAATTAACGATACAACTTGTATCCTTAACACATCAAGCAAGGCAGATTCTTTGTAAGCTGGCTGCCATTATAAAAGATAGGATTCCGGACTGTATTTAGGGAGGAGAAGTTCCTTCCGACTATACTTCTTTTTCGTACCAATAATTTATCAAAGCAACATATTAAGGATCACATTAATGATCTGACTGGAGCCAACCCAGTTAGTGTCACTAAAATAAGTAACTCTCGCGCTTCAAGAATGTATGGTACAGCTTACACCTCAGTAATATAAGCTTCTGCCGGAAGGAGGCAGAATTCGAATTAACTGGGAGTCACTCCCATTCATCGATGTTGTTAGCTCGAGGCAGTGCAAAAACTGTAGCGAATTTGGAGAGCCTGAGAAGTACTGCGGAGCTTCTCAAGCGCACAGTGCTTTCCGCGAACTATGTGTCGAAAATGGTGCATGTTCAGTATGCATGTTTAATAAAATTAAATCGTCCTGCTCGTGGCAGGTATTAGATTGTAAGTTAGTGGATAAGGACAGGTTAGAGGGTAGTATTTAAGGCGGTCGATCACGGTACTTTCAATAAGAACTCTCCCTGTTCATTTAAGGCTGGCCAGGATATGAGGGCCAAAATTGATTATAGAGAAAGTTAGTTGCTCATATATTAAAATTGATAATTCACGTGTCTGTCAGGCATTATTCCTAAGAAATTTTTATAATGATAATTTCGATGTGTGTGCACTAGCAGAGCCTTATTTGAGTAACAGTGTAATCCTACTAAAGAGTAACTATATATCTTATATTAATAATATAATTGGTGTTGTAGTAAAGGCAGATGTTCCACATTCTTTACTGTACAGTAAGTTTAATCAGATTTCTATTAGGATAGGTAGATACAAGTGTCTATTTATCTTCGAATAGATACCCCATGCTCTGTATGTACTTTACCAGATCTTGGGACAACTTCCAAACTATTTTCACATTGTCGTTGGGGACTTCAACATCAGGTTTAATGGAACCTCGTGTTCAAGAAACCAGAAATTCTGTTGAATTTAGTGAGTTAATTGCCTCTAGGGATCTTGTTAAATCTACTCGTTGATATTTGAGAGCGTCTGTAGTTTCTGTTTCCGTATGACTGTATCACTAAATATTAGTAACGTAAGGTGTGCGATCGAAAGTTAAATCATTATAGGCTTTAATATCTGTATAATTCGAAAAGATACTTTTTATTATAAACAAGTATAGTAAATCTGATGTATTTAAATCGGTTGGCCAGTGAGCAAGTTTCCCAGCCCACGTGAATGTACAACTGCATATATTATACACTTCTAAGAGTGTTTTCCTCGAGTATTGATTACATCAGAACCCCGAGCAATATAGAGTTGAAATTAACTTCAATAATGAATCGTTTTCCTATTAAATAACGCGATACACTTCTTGTATTATCTTTAAAATCTTTTTGCCCGGTGGAAAATAGCCGCAGCTACATTAATTTCAGAATTTTTATTATGTATTGTAACAACGGTTACGTGCACGTTATCTCTGCTTCTATTTGCATTTTGATGATGTTTAATATTACATTTTTGTTATCATCGCAGAACCAAGCCAGTCACCTCCATCAGAATGTGGAGTAATATTGTGTGACCATTAAACTTTAAGTTAGCGCAATCTTTAAAATGCGTTTCCGACATCGTAGCGACATAATTTTTTTGTTTTTTATAATTAATAAAATATTCGAATTCGCGTTTTCACCTAGTAAGACCGTCTACATTACACAAGGAATAATCGAATTGCAGATTCTGTCATTTTATTTTATGTTCAGGACTTTAGACTTTTTTTCGTTCGATTAGGTTTTGGGTATTGACTTCGAAATTCTGGTATACACTTTCTGCAAAAGATTCCATATATCTCTTCGGAATTTTTATCAAGAATGCGTGATTTTTTATTTGCATCATTCTTATTAGTATATTTACGGTCTTACTCATTAACAACAAGTTCAGCATTTGTCTGTGGTCCTATTTGATATATAGACTATCGCAGAACTCGATGCGTCGGAGTTAATTTGCGTGTAGAGGGATACCACCTTTTTTTCCCTTAATAAACTATACATGTCGGAATTAGTTTGGGTGCAAAGGCACAAGAGAAACCTTTTTTTTTTTTTTTTTTATAAACTGTACAAATAAAACAAGTCATAGGAAAATGTCACGAATTTAGACTACCTTTAGCTATGATGTTTATCGATTTCGAAAAAACGTTCGACTCCGTAAAATTAAATTGCATACTAAAAGCTTCGAAAAATTCTAAAATAAATGAAACATACATACAGTTTAGAGCCGCTCTTCAAGAAATAATGAAAAGTTTAAATTGGCAAGATATGGGAATCCGGATAGGGAACGATAGATTAACGCACTTAAGATATGCTGATGACGTAGTACTGTTCGGAGTAAACGGGCATGAAATAGATGATGAATCAACTGCGAGAAATATGTGAGAAGAGCGGTCTTAAAATAAATGCGGAAAAAACGAAATTTATGTATAATAAATATAAAAATAAGGTAACAATGGAAACAGTGGACGAATTTATATAGTTGGACCATAATATAGTGGCTAATAACGATATGAAAAATGAAGTAAAAAGGATTGACATGGGCCGCTTTTGATAAATTAAAGAAGATATTAGAAGAAAAGAAAATATCTATGAGTTTAAAAAGTAAGGTGTTTAATCAATGCGTTTTGTCAGTAATGGTATAGGTCGCGGAAACATGGAGCATAACTAAAGGCACCTTAGAACGAATGATTAAAACACAAAGAGCAATTGAGCGGAAAATGTTGGGAATAACTTTACAAGACAAGGTAAAAATATCTGAAATAAGTAGGAGAACTCAAATGGAGATGGGCAGGACACATAGCTAGATCAGATGATAACAGATGGACGGCCAGATCAACTAAATGGCATCCAATGAATAAAAGAGAAAGTGATCGACCACGTACACGGTGGGAAGACGATATTAAAAAGATAGACAAGGACTGGTTGATCAATACATCAGATAGAAATGCATGGAAATAAAAGGAAGTGGATTAAAAACTGCTCATAAAGAAGTGTTCATCTTGTCGTTTTGTCCTTTGTTGTTTTCTTTTACATTGTGTTGTTTCATATTTGTTTCCACACTGAACACGTATAGGTGTGTGTGTGTGTGTGTGTGTATAGGAAACTCTGGTATGGCCAAACTGTTGGACTATTTTGTATTTAATTTTTCTTGCGCAGTGCCTCAATTTTAACTAACATTTCTGTGACATTATTAATTTCAATTTATTTTGGTTCCAAGTGTATACAATATAATATACAAATAAAGGATATCTATGATAATTTGTACAGTTACAGAAAAGACGAGTAAATAAAAATGCGCATACCGAGCAGCGTTAACGCTCTTACTACGCGTCTTAAAGTTAGCGTACAACGAGGTCGTACGTTAGTTTATAAATTATGCTATATTTTTACAGGGAAAAATACAACTAAAAAAACCCCGCATAGCCGAAAGATAAAGAAATTAATTATGGTTTAGATATTAATAGTATGTATTAATATAACTAAATATAAATAAGGAAATAAAGAGAGAGACATAATGATACATTAATTTAAAAACGAGACTAATTTATAACGACCTGCATAGTTAGACAACCTGGTGCTAAAGCAGCGAATGTTTATATATTTCCGGGTCAGTGAGTCATGAGTATGATTTCCAATACGTTGTACGATTACTGGCTAGTCAGGCATTTGCTATAGAATCTGTTAGCTTTTTCCTGTACAAGGTCAAAAAGATAGAAGGCTGGTTTAAAGTTGTATGCTATTATCTTAGTGTAGTATGGAGCATTGAGTTACGCAGGCATTTATTTTGAACAGTTTGCGATTTATTAATGGTGGACTTACTAACACCAGACCAAATTGGGCAGGAATATAATAATATCGGCAATATGTACGCTTTGTATATTATTAGCTTGTTTTTAACACTTAGAGCGTTTTTGTTAAATATAGGGAAAATTTTGTATAATCGGGAGTGCGCTTTGTCCGTGATATGTTTGATGTGATCATAAAACGACAATCGTTTGTCCATGGTGAGATCAAGATATGTTAATCGGAAGAACATATTGATATAGTAGTTTCGCTTACTATGTCAGCAGTATAATTAACGCGAGCTTTGTCGAAATAAGTTTCGTTTGTTGATAATTAAATTGGACACAAGTGATCGGTTTTATTTATTTATATTTTATATCGCAATTATATCGCGATTACGTATATATTTTTAACGAAGTTACGCCTATGTATGAATAAACATATTTTTCCACTTTCGTTATATCACACCGACTGGTATAGTGTATTTATGTATGTACATAGAATAAGTTAGTTTATCGCATTATTTACTCGTGTATATTTAAATAAAAGAACGTTTTCCCCGATTGTATTTCATTACGTTAAGGTTATATAATATTTATTCGGACGAAGCGGCTTCACAATACGAAAGCGTAATATCCAAAAAAATAATATTGAAATAAATTGAAATTATTATTATTATAGGTGAGAAGATTTTGATTTTTAAATAGCGCGGTTGGTAACACTGTTACAACGCAAACCGCGTGCTTCACATTTAGTCGCGAGAGATTCCTTTTTTTTTTTTTTTTCGTGCAACATCAGTTATCACGCCATCCTATAACGAGGTGACCGCGTTTTACGAGGAACGTTATTTTCAGCGTGAATCGATCACGACAATGCGAAGAGAATTTCGAGAGGAATTCGACTTTTTTTTTTTTTTTATTGGGGGATACCTTAAGAGCCGCGTTTACGAAACATTTTCACGAGATGAAGAGCCGAAAACTCGGATTTCTAAAGAAATTACAAAAATTCAGCATCCTATGCTATGTCTTCGAAAATATTGTAATAAAAAGACTGAATGAATGTATTCTTGCAAATGGAGGTCATCTGAGACGTTCCACAAATGATTTAAGTTCTCGTTTTTCTATTTTTAAATAAAATTTCATTCCAAAATTTTGGTCGAGTAGTTTTTGAGTTATTAGAAAAAAAAATAATAATAAAACCGTCCACGTTCTCTGGGTCACCCTATACTGTTCGTTATTCATGATTAGAATTATTATTATTTATGAAACAGACGAATATCGTTTTCGACGTTTATAATTATCGTTAACGAAGCGGTTGGAAACAGAACGCGTCCATTCGAAATGATCTTATTATAGGACGACGTACGGGCGGTGAGACGGTTGTGATCGCGCTAATTTAATCTGACGCGGTCAGCGAGGTGAGTTTTTGGAGATGTTTTTCGATAGATTAGTACTAATCGGTTGCTCGTAATAAATCATTTCCGCTGCTTTGATCGTTATAAATTACTCATTCTGTAATCGATAACGTTCTCTATACGGGTTTTCGTTTTAATATTGTTACTTATATACTATACTACCGTTAGAGAGTTGCTTAGTAATCGACTGTATTCGAAACTAGTTCCTTAACCTTTCGTTGTTAATCGTACCCGGTAGAATTATTCTTATCTTACCGCCAGAGTGGATATTGTAAATAAACAGTAAATCGTTACCGGTGGTTCAAATCGCCTACCTACCCGGGGGAAAAAAAATATATAAAAAGTTAGATATAGATCCAGATAAACCGAACGATTTTCCGATACGTCTCGAAGTAGGACAGGCGGTGAGAGAGAAGAATCTAATTAACGTATATTGTCGGACGGAAAGGCGGTAGTATTCGACCGAAGTCAAAAGATCCATTAGTAGTAACGAGCTCCTACTTAGGCGGAATTAGTCTAATTGTGTATAAATATTAGATATACATCGAAGGTTTTAACGATAACGACAGTAGTGCCTAAGCTATACAGGTAGGAACGTTTTGAAAGTAAGAGCGACAAGAAAATTAATACTTACGTTCCAGAAAGGAGCGATTATTTGTTTGTTTATTCGGTAATTAAATCGATATTACCACAGTACAGAGCTTATTTGGCGATACATTTATTCTACGTTCTTTATATCGTGAAGGTAACCCATCCTTGCGATGCAGATCGTGGAATTACTAATGCCCACATATATATATATATATATATACCCGTCTGTTATTTCGTTGACACACCTAACGCAACAAACAGTGGTTTGATAGGTGGTTGTTGGTGTATATATATATATACAATTGAGCACCTAGGATTTTAATCTTTTGGCGGGCTCAACCCCCCCCCAAATAAAAAGTTCATAATAAAAATGAATAAAGTGTACACAGCCAAATGTGTGACAAAATTCGGCGGCTTAAAAAAACTATAAATGATCAGGAACAACAACAACAAAAAAATTCACTGGTCGGGATCTGGGTCAGATTCGAACGCAGAATTGCTCAACCAACGGCCATTTTTTTCTTTGTGTTGCACAGTCAGCTGGATTTTCAATGTCATTAGCAAACAGAATGTAAGGAATATTTTCTTACTTTTTGCAATCTACGCTGTTTTGCACGCTCTTCAAGATGAGATTTTATTAGTGATAACGCCAGCTGTTTCAAATATTCTCATCTGTTTCAACTATCATTTTAGCTGCGAAATTGTTTGGAGCTTACAAGTTATGTATTTCATACTTTTCTAAAGCCCTCTTGAGGGGGCTTAAGCCCAGTAGTCCCATGGTTGCGCTACTGTATATATATGTGTGTGTGTATATATATATACACACGTGTATATATATATATATATAGATATTATTCTTCTTAATCGGTTACTCGAAGGGGGCATCGTGATCATACAGTAACTGTGTCATTTTGCGCCATGCTTTCCTGTCGTGTGCCCGTCGCACGCACTGATGTAGTGTTAATCCGCTCCAGTTTCTTATTATATCTGTCCACCTCTGCGGTCTGTTTCCTTGAATTTTCCCTTGTACTATTAATAGCTCCAAGTTCCGGTCACTACGTACGATATGGCCAAAGTATTTTATCACTTTAATGGTAGCCATATTAGCTAACCGCTGCGTTAGGTTTAGTTCTTGTGCTATGGAAGCGTTTGTTCGTTTTGCGGTCCTACGTCAAAAATAAATCATTGAACCCATAGGTTGGTTTTCTCCATTCGCTCCTATTCCATGCTATGGTTTTTAATTTCAATATACATATGTATACGTTCGTTATTTCCTCTCGCTCGCTCGCTCGCTCGTTTTGCAGGTTAACTGACCATATATAACACGCCTATAGAAGTTTCACTCGAAATAGGTACGGTAATGTGATATCAACGTGAAATCGCGCGAATCATTCAGGTTCTGAACATTCTAAATCAAATTCTACCTCGCAACCTGAGTTATATCGTCATACCAACGAGTCAGCGGTGTCTGTTTCCTCTTTTATGAAGCGGCCATTATTTCAACACTCTTTTCCATCTATTATCCTTCCCTCCGGCTATGTGTACTGCCCAGGTTCACTTCAGTTTGGTCATCTACTTTACCACGTTACAAAACCCGGTCTTTTTCCGTATCTAAAAATTTGGCTTCCAGTTGGACGGTTTTTCTTTTTTGTGCCCTTATTATCCATGTAATATTTGTTTTTGTGAAAGTTCATGTTTGTTTATAAAAACCAGCGGAACATATAAATCTATATATATATATATGTATATGTGTGTGTGCGTTTTGACACTCTCCCTATTAAAATATACGACGTCCTTTCGACGTAATTTTCTTATCATTAGCAACAATTTAATCGGAAACGCTTAATCTTACCTGTACTCTAGCTTCGCTGAGATCTAACCTCATGGCCAATTCTTCTCTAGTGAATACGTCTGGATATTGCGTCTTTTCGAATGCTCTTTCCAGCTGATGCAATTGAAAAGTCGTGAAAGTAGTTCGACTTCGACGGATTTTACGTGGCACGTTACAGTCTTCTTTGTCCGGCGGCGAATAACTTCGTCTTCTTTCGACATAATGTTCGTCGTTTTCGCACGACACATTTTGGTTATTGCGATCTTCGACGCCTGCCATGATGCCGGTTGAATTCGCGTCGTAATCGATCGATCTTCGTTTTATCTGATCGAAATCTAAAAAGGAAAATTACGAATATTATAGCCGGTTTCTAATACGAAACACGCATGACATAAGTATGTATGTATATATATATATATATATACACACAGCACTTTATGTCGAAGTGACGTAATGACTGTCAACTGGACAACACGGTCGATGGTTCGAAACCAATTCGCTATATAAAAATTTATATATAGTTTTTCATCATTACATAACTATCAATTACCACGGAGAAGGCAGTAGTAGCCCATTTCATATATCATACTACGTTGCATGTAATTAGCGCCTTGAATGTTAGCCCATTTTCTGCTTTAAAATAACCGTACAATGGCTAGTTACAACGTTCTGCAAAAAAACAGTATAACGATATGATACAGTTAGTAATGTTCGCCATTTGTGCGTACTGTATTACGAACAATTCAATTTTATTACAAAAGCCACAGTATGAAGTCTTACCGCAAATGTTTAAACACGTAAATAGTAGATTTAAAGGTGCATAAATTGGTAGATTAGGGGATGTTGCTCTTATATTCTCTACGGTTAGTTGCTTTAGAGGTTCCTGGTTTATTCGTTAAAAATTTGAAGTTCGTGATATAATTATCTTCATTTCGATATTTGTATGAATAATATGAATATTATATATACATATATTTATATATATAATATATTATATATATATATATATATATATATAGTGTGTGTGGGTATTAGTTTACGTAAGATGTTTTTGTTGTAATTTAAACATAAAGTGATCTCTTATATACAGAAAAAAAAAGTTAATTAATGAGGAGCTAGTGGATACGTAGATGATAAGAATTCAATGTGGTTACTAATGAACAACGGTCGATAAAGATAAATGCAGTTTCTTTTACACGAAACTGGTAAAAATATTTTTTTTTATTTATATATATATTTTAATTTGCCTAATTATTCATTCACGCGTTTGGGTGTGTGTGCATTGCATGTGTATTCGTACACATTCGTATTTAATCCCTCAAATTAATTTTAAAATAATTTTTTAATTAATTTTTACTATCGGCGAGCTGATAATTTTTGTACTTTCTGTATATCAGATTAATATAGTTTCTCTAATATTCCGACATATTCTAACGTTTTGCGAATAATTATATTATCGATAAAAAAAAAATTGTTTCATTAGATTATATTCCTTTTTGGGTGTTCGTGCATATTATATATACATATATATGTATATGTATATATATATATATATATATATATATATATATATATACATATATAGTAATAAATACCCGTGGTGTATAAACTCCAAGGTCGAAGGTTCGATCCCAGCTCGCAACATAAAAGTTTTTTATCGTCATTTAGCTATCATAGGGAAAACAGTGACAATACAAATGTCGTCCACTTCGATGAATGTAGATTTCTTGCTGTTATCTATAATCCTGTGCGATGATTTTTCAATAGTTGCATCGGCAGTGACGGAGGTTTTATGAGTTGCGAATTTATGGTTTGATGTTTTCAGTTTCACAAAATTGTTTTAATTTGGTTTTTAATTTTATTCATAACAAGACATTGATCGGAAAAAACCGGTCATCTCGTTTGCTGGCTGCGATTAAATAAACTAATGATTAATAAATTCGTTTCGGATATTTCAGGCGGTTTTCGTGTGTATGACCGGATTATGTTATCAATGTTTTAGATATCCAAAGAGATGCATTAATTGCTCATCGGATTCTCACTATGGAACTCGTTGTGAGATAAATAAATTTTGTGTAAATTGTCGTGGCAACCATTTACCAACTACAACAGACTGCCCAGAACGTTTGAGACAGAGTGATATTAAAATACTAATGACAAAATTTAAGTTATTCGGAAGCTTCTGATGAAGTATCACCTTTAAACAGAGGAACAATATATTTATCACGAATAAAATTTAATAGGGAACCATGGTATTTAAGTGATAGAAATAGATTATCGAATGGCTTCAGACGAATTCTCATCATGAAATTAATAATGAAGTGGGTTGTAATCGAAATATTAAATATGACAAACCCCCAATCTCAAAACACGGATTTCGAAATCGAGTCCCGGCAGTTTAAAAAGGAGAAGACGTATGTAGAGGAACAATTGGCTGGGTCTAAAGGCAACAAACGGCTATGTGACTCAACAAGTCCCATAATAATGGGAAAAGCCAGAAGAGAAGATAATAACACTTTCTCTTTCCCCTACACAACGACCTTCGAGAGAAGTATATAATAATACAAAAAAAAACCAACGTATACAAACGCAAATCAACAAGTTATGGTCAGTGCAGATAAACTTCAAGACAGTGTTAACTTATAATAGAACGTCTGGGACGCATAAATACCAATTAAAAGAAACGAAAACAGCGCAAAACAATATTAAATTGGCAATTAAGACAGAAAATTCACAGATGAACATAAGAGCAGTTAGGAAATAATAAGAATAATGAAAACAAATCAAAGTAGATGAAAATAAAATGTTTTAAAATACTTGTGTAGACTGATTCATGTTTATATATAAAATATATATTTATTTATGTGTATATGTATGTATGAATGTATGTGTGCGTGTGTGTGTACGAATGTATATAAAAATAAACAAATACAAATATATGTATATATATAAAAAAAAATGAAAAAAATCTAAGTGCATTACCGCAAAAAAAAAAAATAACCATAAAATCCTTTAGAATAATGTTATGGATCTGCAGAGGCGTATATTCCAACAGAGAAGTTTTAGAGTTAAACCTTAAAAAAATTAAATATACAAATATGTGGAATGTTCGAAACCTGGTTACAAAAAATCATAAATGTGAAGTGGGATCTCATAGCATAATTCGTAATGACAGACTAAATGGCAGAGGAGGAGGTTTAGCGTTCGTAATTGTTAGAAAAAAAAAATTGATATTCTGAAAGACATAAAATTAGTACATTGGAATTGTAGGTCTGCCTATGGTTGTCAGGGAGAACTTGTAGAGTTTTTGTCTAGGTCAGGAGCGTCTGTCTGCGTGTTAAGTGAGACTTAGATCAAACCAAATCAGCTGTTTAAGATTCCTAATTGTAAAATCCTAGATCGTATACATAAAACGGTCGAAGGGGGTGTCTATTCTTATCCATAACTCACTGTCAACATTTTACTATTAATATACCGAATTTTACGGACGTAGTTCAAGCTTTGCGAATCACTTTTAAAACACTTAAATTTTAATTTAACTTAACAGCGGTGTATGTCGTTCCTAAACATAAAATTAGATCAGTTGACTGGGTACATTTAATACATAATCCGAAAAAGAACAGCGACGAAGTAATTGATGACCAGCAGCCGCAGGTAGTATGTTCATCTTTATCTCTCGCAGCGGCTGATAATGAAGCTGTAGACACTACATTGATCGAAAAACAGTTACAACCGTTGAAACTAACTAGAGATAACGACGGTCAATTTAAATTAAAACGACAATTGTCAAACACGACTACTAACGAGAGTGACTAAAATGATTGGCATATTCCTAAACGTACGAGTAAAGTATCAAAAAAACCAGCCTATCAAGTAAGTGTGAACAAAAAGCGAAATATTTTTGAATTTCCCACGGCTGATAACAATGACGAAATTGATAACGACAATATGAAAGTTGAAAATGGCCAAAGGGACGATAATAACATAAGAGTCGAACATAAGAAAGAAGACAACAGTTATGTCAACAGGATTAAAAATATCAAACCACCGCCGATTATGGTAAAAAATATACAGAATTTTAACACATTCCGGAAATTTATGTTAACAATACCAAATGCGCAATTTACGCTTAAATCTGCTCTAACAGGTGTCACTATTTTTCCACTAAATCCGTTAAGTTATCGCGCTATTGTTAAAACTTTAAAGGAAAAGAAATACTTCTACTACGTATATTCTTTGGCAGAAGAGAAACCGTTTAGCGTCGTGATTAAAAACCTTCTTCTGACAACGGAAATAAATGACATAAAGGAACAAATGCAATCTGAAGGGTTTGAAGTAATTACCAACATTCTAAAGAACAAAACAACCATTACCGATGTTCTATATAGATTTAAAACCGTCCCTAAAAAATGGCGATATATTTAAAATTAACTGCCTTCTAAAAATACTTGTAGTTGTCGAGGAACCATACAAGGACCATACACCTAAACAATGTAAAAGGTGTCAGCTTTTCGGGCACACTACAAATTATTGTAATTTACCAGTGCGATGTGTTAAATGCGCTGGTAAATATGATACAAAATCTTGCAACAAAAGTGCAAACAAACCAGCTGTATGTGCGTCATGTAATGGTAGTCACCCAGCCAGTTATAGAAGATGTATCGTTTATAAACAGCAGACTAAATTTTATAATAAAACACATACATTAAGTATGAAAACTGAAGAAAATAATAATCATATTTTCCACCCATCAAATGATACTTCGGCAAACACACGCACAAATGTTAAAAATGTTAACCATCAAACGTGTGCGAGTGTAACTAAAGCAAACAAAATAAATTATGCTCAACGTTCGGTGGCATTCGTAGACAATGAAGCTGATCAATTAAACCGAAATAATGATATTTCATTAATGTTAAATTCATTTTTGAGCGAATTCAAATTATTAATAAACCCATTAATCTCACTATTGACGAGAGTAATAGATAAGATATTACCTTAAATGTTAAACAACGCGAACAAGGTTACCCATCATTCACTTATAATAATGTTGTGGAATGCTAATGGCATTGCACGCAAAAAAAATGAGTTAGAAATTTTTCTTAAACAAAATACTATTGATGTAGCGCTAATAACTGAAACACACCTTATACATGAAAAAAGCTTCAAAATGCATGGATATTATGTATACACAGCCCACCATCCAGATGACACTAGTCATGGTGGTACAATGATTATGGTTAAAAACACCCTCGAGCAATATAAAAATTTTGCACGGAGTACTCTTGCATACCAGATGGTAGCGATTAATATCGAAACCTTTGTAAACGACCTTACAATCGCTGCAATTTATCGACACACGGAATTTCAGGTTACCAGAGACTGAGTACAACTCCATTTTTAGAGCGTTGGGAAATAAATTTATATTCGGCGGCGATTATAATGCCAAAAGTAGCTCATGGGGATCGGGAATAACGAATCAATCTGGAAGCAAACTTCACAAAGTTATTCGAAACAATTCACTCGTTATTCTCTCGCCGAAGACTTCTACATACTGGCCAAACCAAGGAAATAGACTCCCGGATGTACTAGACTTTTATATAGTACGAGGACTACAAACATCTAATATTAAATGTAAAACGGCTATTGACTTATCATCAGACCGTGTTCCAGTCATTGCGGTCTTAGATGTGCATAGTAAACGAACAGACATTCCACAAGAAAATAGAACTACAGATTGGAATACTTTCTGTACTACGATGGAAAATAACGTAAATCTTAAAATAAAATTAAAAACTGAAGACGACATCGAATCTGCGGTTAAAGATTTAAGTAATCTTATAGAATATTCTTGCGCTAACGCAACAAACTATGATTCGAACAATTCGCAGAAAAACGCATATCTTCCGCTCGATATAAGAAGATTAATTAAAAAATCTCGGGCAGCCAAAAAAAACTGGCAACGTCTTCGATATCCGTCTTTAAAAATAATTTATACGAAGCTGCAAACCGAATTAAAAAATAAAATAAACGAATATAAAAACAATTATTTCAAATCTCGTTTACAGTAGTTGAACGGAAATAACAGATCAGTGTGGTATACAACAAAAAAATTACTGAGACAGTCGAATGAACCTTTCAATATAAAATTGAATAATACGTGAGCTAAATTGGACAAACAGAAAGCAAATGCCTTCGCATAACACCTTAGTACAGTCTTTACTCCACATCCTGCTCATGATGAAGAACATTCCATCTATATACATAATACGTTGAAGAAGCCATACCAGTCTCAACATGCTATAAAATTCTTCTCACCAAAGGAAGTATCTCAGTGCCTCAAAAAAATACCACTACGAAAGGCTTCTGAACTTGACAAGTTTACTGGTGAAGAAAGCGGCTACTCTAGTCTGTTATATTTTCAACGCCATATTACGTATCGGTTACTTCCCTAAAGTATGGAAAAAATCAGTTGTAATCATGCTGCCTAAACCGGGCAAATCAAAAACATCCGTTTCGTCCTATCGTCCGATCAGTTTACTTTCTTCGGTTTCTAAAGTACTCGAAAAATTAATTTTTTAAATCGCGTATACGCTGCAATAACGATCAATACCGGTGACAAAATAATACCAGACCATCAGTTTGGCTTCCGCGCTGATCATTCCACTATACAACAGTGTCACCGATTGGTCGACGCAATCTAGTCAACTTTGAAGAAAGGAGAGGTGTGCTTGGCTGTCTTCCTTGTTCGACAACGTTTGGCATCCAGGATTGCTTTACAAACTTCGAAAATGCGTGCATCCGGATTTATATACATTCTTTGAATCATATTTAGTCGAAAGGACATTTGTCGTTAGAATTAATGATTCCTCCTCGAAAGAGCGAAAAATTTTATCTTCAGTACCGCAGGGTAGCTTACTTGGACCGCTATTGTACTCCATCTACACCAGCGACTTACCCACTTCAAACTTAACAATTGTGGCCACTTTTGCCGACGATATTGCCATCCTCGCGTCTAATCCAAATCCGGATTATGCAAACGCGGCGGTTCAAAACCACATAAACCGACTAACTAAGTGGGCACAGCGTTGGCGCATATCGTTTACCAGTAAAATGCCAACACATCACATTTACCAATCGGCAAGTAACGTGTCCAGAGTTAAAAATCGATGACACTGAAATTGAATCAGTACGTTACTTGGGTTTGTTTATGGATAGGAGGCTGACGTGGCGTTACCACGTGGCGCAGACAAGGAAATCTGTAATTACTCGTGCCAGAATGTTGCACCCGTTGCTGGGAAAAAAATCAGGTCTTAACTTGAATGTCAAGAGATGCATATACTTAACAGTCATTGCGCCGATCTGGAAATATGGAATCGAGCTATATGGTACCACATGTAAAAGCAATCTATTATAGATACAGCAACAACAGTCGAAAATACTACGCACAATCACGTCCGCGTCGAGATATGTTTCAAATTTAACGCTTCATAATGACCTTCTCATACCATCCATTCAAGAAACTTGCGCTGAACAGTACAAGATATTTTTCGATAAATTACAAAATAGCGCAAATCCAAACATAAGCAGAATGTATAAGATCACATTGCCGGGCAATCCCTCGAGATGATTGAAAAGAAGAAAATGGTGCGGCGACGCATTTAAATATAACAAATCTGATTCAACGTGAATTAATCTTATCCTCAATCCTCCTAGGCTAGTCGACTCATTGGAGTCGTTGGTCTAATACTTAATTCTGTCTTTATTGTTTCCTATCCTCCTTTTACTTCCTTTCTTCGTCTTTATTTATTAAATTGTCTTCATTCGGCTTGGGGTTCATCTATACACAATTATGAAGCCCATGAACGACCTTTATAAATGAACATCATCTTTATATTGTAGACACAGCCCACTCGCTTCATCTGGTATCTATGAAAAGATTGATTAGCTAATAGGAAAAGATCCCACGAGTAGCGATCATCTCCCAGTTTTTATACAAATTAAGTTAGCCGATATAATTTCAGCAAGTTATTCCTTTTGTCGCAGTCGGAAGGTTTTTTCTTAGTTAAAGATTACAATCGGATTGACTGAAAGAAATTCAAAAATTTAATATAGCCAATTTTTTTTCCATATATCCATCAGAACAATATTTATTTATCGAGAAGGTTATTCAATCAGCCCTACAGTTAAAAGATTCACCGATGCTATAGCGTGAGATCACCGATATCGGCGGTGGGGAGCCGAGTGTAATCGATATGTTGCGCTAAGGAGGAAAGCACTAGCGACTTTCAATGCTTCCCTTTCAGTGGAGAATTAACGAAAAGATATTTAAAAGCACAAAAAAGAAACAGGTTTCGCAATTTTCGTAATAGTATTAATACGAGTCTAAACATGAGGGAGATATGACAAATAATTAAATGGTTTAAATATCCATTTTCTTTTTGTATAAGTCCTGCGAACACTGAATGGATGAATGATTGAAAGCCCAGTTGATCCTACATGTTTTTGCTAATCATATCAACTGTATACCAGAGATAGAACAGGTCCTATCAAACGGGGAATTATAAAAAAGCCTTTACTGTCGGAGTGGACCAAATTTCCTATAAAATGCTACAACAGTTACCGGAGAAAGCTAAAATTCTTCTACGAGCCTTTTTTAATAATTCATTAGAAATACAGTCCTCCTATTTGGAAAGAACATATTGTTTGTCCTGTGCTGAAACCAGGTCGGTCTCCTGATAGTTATAAGTCGTACAGACTCATTTCTCTGTTGTCGTGCATAGGTAAAACCTTAGAGAATATATTAAAATTTAGGTTAGAATGGTGGGCTAATAAATTTAATAAACTATCACTTTCCCAGTATGGTTTTAGAAAGGCTTATAGTACAACAGATGCGTTAACCTCATTCGCATTACACGTACAGATAAACCTAACCAGAAATATCTATGTGTTCTTGCTATTTGTACTGATGTTAAGTCTGCATACGATAATGTTAATCTTTCAAAGTTATATAATAAACTAGTAGGATTTGGTATTGATAAAAACGTACGTTCCCGGATATTTGAATACTTCAATGGAAGGAAAGTAATAGTCAAATATAAAGGGAATAAAAAGTACAATTCGGTTTATTCGGGTACAGGTTTAGCACAGGGAAGTATTTTGAGCCGATTTTTATATCTCCTATATGCAAACGAAACAAAAAAAAATCAAAATAAATCTGTTAGATTGTTTCAGTTTGCCGATGACACAGCTATTTGTGCCGCTTAAAAAAAATAAGAAAGCTCTTCTTGACGTGGATGAAATTCTACAAGACCCCTAGATCTGTCTATAAATATAGACAAATCTAATGAAATATTGTTCACTAGAAAATTAAATCGTGTCTCCCCTTTACTTCGTCTGGAAAAAAAAACGACTTTAACATTTCATACGATAATTAAATACTTAGGAGTGGTATTTGATAGTAAATTGTTATGGAATGCAGAGTTGGAGTTTGTATTGCAGAAATGTGATAGAGGGCCCTCGATCTACTTCGAGCAATCACACGTAATAACTTTAAAATTCTATATTCCACGGATACAGTATTCGACATAATGGAATCAAATCGGAATTTTACAAAATTGTCCGGCGTATTTACAATTATTTACTGCAAACATTTAAACGTGCATCATACAATACGATATATAGACAATTATATATATATATACACGTCAAATAGGAAAACTTAGTTCTCGTTTTCAAACTGTGAACGGTAACGAATGTTCAGGTATTTAGACGATCTTGACTTAATGTTATCCGGATTTTGTGATAAACAAGCGCCCTATCGTGTGTACATCCGTTTATCAAAGTTTTTGTCATCATACGGTAGAAGAAAGTTGTTTACTGGACTAGCAATTATTTTTATTATAACTGGTTTTCTTCTCATTAGGGCAGTGACCGACTGTCGAACTTGAATGTTTAAAAATTTAAACTGCTTCTCGAACAATTCCGGATTTATATTTTTATCTCCATGATAAGATTTCCAAATCGTCAAAAAATTGTGATTCCCCAAACCACTGCAGACGAATCTTTTATGATTACAGTCTGCTTTATGTTCTTTAATCTCCGATGAATGTCTGTCCAATTAAGTCCGCATGAACAACGAACTTTATATAATACACCGGCAACATGTTCTACGGGGGGGGAGGGGGGGAGGGAGTTGATCGTTGACGCTTTGAAAATATTGTTTTATTTTTTTGCAGGTTGCACCGGTCTAACTTTATTTTTTCGTAAAATGTTACCTATTTCATCTGTTTTGCCTTTTATATAAGGTAACACTATACATTGGCAACAAACTCTTCTTAGTTAGCGAATTTTTTGCATTACTATTAAAACCATTAACAATCTTATAACATTTTTTATACTCCTAATTCTATAAATACACCTACTTGAAAATGAAAAATATAATTCTAAATGTTACGCGATAAAAATAGCAATATGGTTTACACCCAAAAAAGAAGTTAACGTATATATATATATATATATATATATATATATATATATATATATATATATTTATATGCATCTATTAATGCGCAATAGTCTAAAAAATTAATAAACAAGTATATAAAGACAGGCGTATACGCTCCCTTATAAAGAAAAAAATTAATAAAAAACATTTCAATTGTACTTCTGTTCGCACACGATATGTGAACCACGCGATTAAAAATTAAAAAGTTACGCTGTGAATGAAATTAACACGCGTATAATCTTAATGAAAAAAGCCGAGCATAAATACACGTTCTAGCATATATTCATATACACATACACATCCAAGCTTGCTATTCCGAAAGAACTTGTAAGAAATGTAACCATCTATATGTTGCTCCGGACTTCCACTCTATATAATACCATTTTATCGAAAACTATCCTAAGTAGATATATGAGAATTTAAAAGTAAAAATTTTCCGAAGGATTACGCATTTACCTCGAGTCGAAATTAATTCTGTATATATAACGCCGCAGCTCTTTAAGGAGACTTATTTTTCAGAAGCCTGGGGAGTTTATTATAGTCCCGGCGTATATGCTTGATAAAATAGACGAGATTTTAGACACATTCTCTTAATTTAGGAAATACCCCTAATACAGATAATTCAGATTTGTTGACGGAGTAAACGAGATTTCTTTTCTTATTTACATATTAAAATTCTTATACGTCCAATACGGACTTCCTGAATACAAATATAGAGCTAAAGCATCGACTCGAAAAGTAATCCAAACAGCTGAAAATAAATTTCTTCGGCTGATCACTAATGCTCGTCGGTTTCAACGAAATTACGCACTCCATGCAGATCAACAGATTAAGTGGGTCACCGAAGTATAATGATTATGCCCTGCAGCATCGAAAACGACTCTTTTACCATTGTCTACTCATCTGGATTTCAGAAGGCTGAAACGCATCAAACCTCATCTCAATCGGCCGTTACCAATTAATATAATTAGAATTCTGCGCATGTTAATGCTATTTACGAGTATCGCTTATTTAGTTTAGATCTAAGGTTGCAGAAATAAAGCGGCTACACTTTTCAGGAGTTGTATTAAAAATAAATAAATATATATATATATATATTAATTATAACTAACTATCGGGTATACAGCCCACTTATGCTCAATTCTGCGCGTGTACCAGGTTTACAAAGTATCTATATAATATGCGACGGTTTACATTAAAAATGTTACTAAAAAGCGTACTTCACATTATATGCATATTTAAAAAAAGGCATATCGACACATACGTACCACCCTAATATATATATATATATATATATATATATATGCTTTGTTTTATAAAAACAGCATGAGATGAGTGGATCATGTTGCAAGAATGAGCAACACTAGACTCCCGAAACAGATGCTCTATAGCCAAATGATGATGGGACATTTTTTTAATATCGCTAACACGGAATCAAAAAATATTTCAGTGCCCTCTGACGATAGATACTAAACGGTCAAATTTGTGCTTATTTTGGAATATCTAAAATTAAGATGCCGGAATATCTATCGAACGAACTAGTATAATCAGAAAATTGATTTTTCCGGTAATGTCGGACAAATTTTGTTATTTAAACTCACTGATTATTCGCGCTATCAACTCCGATCGTTATAAAGGCTGATGGATGCGTGGGCGTGCGGTTAGACGCGTTTTTATTTCAACTGTTCGGAATTCGCGTAATTTGCCTAAATTGGTCGTAACGGTTATTGCGAATGAACCGTATAAGAATCGTGTTAATCGGATTAATTAGCGAATAATATAATTAACGCTAATTTCTCAAATACGCCGATAGTATATAATCAGAATGCCGTGTACTCTAATACGAACGCAATACATCCACCGAACTCTGTATACCACACTTACCTACATATATATATATATATATATATATATATATATTTTTTTATATATATATATATATATATATATATATATATATATATATATATATGTATATATAATTTTCATTTATCAGTAGCTGGGAAATTATTATTTAACAAGCGCTTTATTTATTTATCTACTTGTGACCGATGAATACTTTAACTGAGATAGGAATTTAATTTTTTATTATTGTTTTCATTTTTCTTAATTGCTGCAAATAATTTATCGTAAATGAGGTTTAATTTTTTTCATCGTTTTTCTTGCGATTTATCGCGTCGTAATAACACAGAGAGCATTATATATATATATATATATATATATATATATATATATATATATATATATATGTATGCACACGCATATTTATTATATTTATATACGTCTAGATTCTAGATGATGATAACCTTCTTCCGTTTCTATTGCGTTGTCAAGTGAATGTTTTCGTGAATTACTATTAAAACAACAACATATTATACAGAAACTAGTTTCACGCGTACGTCTATTAATGTTTGTAACTTTCCGATGATGTCATTCGGTCGAAGAATTTCAATAGCGTTAAAATTGATACGGAAATATATTCGCCGAAATTTTTATGGTCACCCGATTTAGGAGAGAATTTACAAATCGATAATTTCTTAAAAGAATTTTATACGGCCTTCTCGAACGGAAAAATTTAATGTCGGTCTTTTTGTGCAATTTAACGAGTCGAATAAAATTTTAAATAATTTTCGACTTTCAAATAGGCTGTATGTTTTTTTTTTTTTTTTTAATAATAAATAGGGCTGAATTCTTGCGAGAAAAAAACGTATATTATTTTGATCAAATTATTCAGTCGTCGTTATAGTCTAGTAGAGCACGAACTTCTATACGGAAGGTACCGAGCTCGAATACAAAAATTATCATCAGAAAATAAGAATATAAATAATCTTAATATTATCTCGTGGTGGAAGGCAATGGCAATCACCACGCGCAACCCATAATGCGCGCGCTAGTAATAATATAGTACACTACAAAAACAAGCGGGGCTTCATTATGTCTTGACAGCAAATCGATTACAATCAATTCTCCGGGATTTGTGTAGCGTCATATTATGATACACTGTACAACAAATTATGTATAGGTAAGGTAGTCGCCTACCTCCGATACGGAGACGACACTTAATAACGATCGACTTATTTAAGGTGAACTAATAAGTAGGTAAATTTACTCACCGATATGGGCGGAATTCTCACTTTTCTTAAAAAACAATTTTAAAATTAACTACACCCTTTGGAAAATCTGATTAGGTTGTGGGATACGGATAAGTTAGAATCGGAGATTTGTTTCGGCTAGGTTAGAAGTAAAATTAAAGAAAAATAACAAAATACCCGGCTAGGTTAGGGTTAGATTCGGTTAGGTTAAAATCGGTCAAGTTTATTTCGGCCGGGTAGTTAGTAGTAGAATTAGAAAGGAAAAAACGAGAATGGCAGATTAGCCGGATGGCTGATAAATCGAAATTTACAGCAAGATATAGTTTTCAAAAATTTTTTGATTTTCTCGAAAAATATTACTTTCCGTAAAAAATCTTTTTTACTCCTACTCATTTTTATGGAAATGTGGTTTTTGAAAAAAAAAAAAATAGTTTCTTTATCTCGCAGAATCTAGAATTCTCCCAATCGGTAAATTAAAATAAATTTCGAATTTTTCTAAACGTCTTCCGTTACAGCGTATATTTTTATTTTTTTATTTCAATGTATTTATTCATTATTTTTTTTTTTTTATAGCAGAGATAGAATTAAGTTAATGTTCAAAATTAAGTTTCGTAAGTAAATTGTTACCGAAACGAAGTCAACTGTTTTTTCACTGCGTTATTTTTTCTACACGGTAGCAAACGTTTGAAATAAATGCGAAGAATTTGTAAATGAAGTCACAAGTATCGTAAACTGAAGTATTTTGATCATCGCATGTAATGCGACACATAGAACGATATATATATATAGCTTGTTCCATGTGTTAATGCAGGGAAAAATATTAGTGGAAGAATACCACGGGGGAAACCGGGTTACAGAATCTGTCGGATTGGTTCAATTTATTATCAACGATAAGTTTCTTCCGAGCAGTTTTGTATCGACGTAAGACTCATGGAACTATAATAATAAAGTGGGTGTGAACAATTAAAATTAAGATTTTATATTAAAAGACACGATGATGCGAAAGCTATCGTACATCGAGAAATAGGAATAAAATACGGATTAATTAAAGATAAACAGCCATATTATAAATATATAAATTATACTGGGACAGAACTATATTGACTGATAAAACAATAGAACATAACTGATATCGTTTTAATAGATAAAATAAATTATGTTAATAGACATAGAGCTGTACCAGATAGTCTAAATATTGATAAAGTGTATGCAGAAAAAAAAATAAATATGAAAAACTTACAGAGCAAATGAAACGAATTATATCGATGTTGTAAATATTGTACCATTGGTGAAACGATGGAATAATATCGAGCAGTTTAGGTGTAACAAGAACCTAACATACGATCGAACAAATTCGAAAATTAGTATTATATGAGAAACTTCTTTAACCACCAAGATGAAGGAAGTTTGTAATGCTTGTTAATTAAAAATCGTATTACAAACTCAAACCAGCATGGCTGTGAAGATTGCGGATAATAATAATAATATTTATCAGCGTAATACAAATATTATTCCAATATCGCTTTCTATATGTATATTTATATATATATTTTTTCTTTTCAAATCAAATCAAATTTATTCCAGAAGTATTTATAATATTTACAATATTAACAATTTAATTATAAAACGTATAATAATAATAATAATAATAATAATAATAATAATAATAATAATAATAATATTGGAAAAATATAATTACAATATTAAAATTGTAATAAGAAACAGAGCTAAAGATTAAATACAAGAAATCCCGTTTATATAAATGCGCGAGTACCGAACATTTAAAAATGTGACCATACGCACGCAACTGCCATGTAGTAACTTACATAACTAAGGCCTTATTGTAATATACAAACTAACGAGTAACGCGAACTGAGTAAAAATACAAAGATTAGAATTAAAAGTTAGAAATAACAATTAGAAATGAAAAATTTAATAATAATAATAATAATAATAATAAGTTTTTATGAATAGTTCAATAGTGATAATACTAACAGTAGTAACGATTAATTCATCGCAAGCGTTGTAATACTTAATGAAGAGATGATTTTCCTCCTTTGAATATAAACTAAATTATTATATTTTTGAGTTTTAACTTTGTACATAAATGATATATTTGGGACTATGTTTTGACATCCTGACTGTTCCCCCTAAAAAATAAGTACAAAGGACTTCCTACACCCAAGTTTGAAATACTTATTTATATCTTTATGAATATATAAATGATGTATATAATATATATATAGATTAACTGATATATAATTTTCCTATTATTATTCATCTCTGTATCGTACACTTTATTTTTTTCCCCGAGTTATTAACGGTCCTTTGCACCGTTATACATATACAATTTTCCTAAAATACACCATTGTAATTTTTTTTTTATTAAAAAAAAACATATTTTTTGAGATATTGTACATCTGAATTATTTTCTTACAATATTATTTTTGTGTTTTTCCTTTTATATTTTTATAAATTGTATATATTTTTATATTCCGACCGTTAAACCACTATAGTTTGTTGTTCGGGCAGCATGTTACTTAAATGTTAGTTAATTAGCTAAATTAAATACATCCTTCATTTATATTTTACATTATTTTATATTGTTATATACTTAATCTGCATGCGATATTTATATACTGTACATTAAGTATACGTTATATTTTAAACAGTCAGCTTTCATTTATTTTTTTCATTTAATTTCTTTTTCTAATCATAACATTTTTTTAATATTATTTTTTTTTTAAGTCATAAACTCGAACTAACGCGATTGATTAGCTAGGGACTAATTCATCCGTTTCCTACAAAATAATAACTTATTTAATTTAGCGGAAGGTCTCTGTATTAATGCGGGGTCTTCAATTTTTTTTCCTTATTAGAATTTTGTACTTATAAGGGAAGTGGGTTTTTAATCCTGTACGCTGATTTGGGCATTGAGCAGTGTACGCTTAGTGCATGCACTACTCACAGTAAAAAAACAATATTTTACTGTACATCATGAATATTTTCACCCTAAAGATTTAAAAAAAAAAATAATAATAATAAAGACTTGCCGTCTTTTTATATATTAACAATTTAGTGATTTTAACTACTTTTTTGTCGTTTGATTTTGTACTTTTTTTTTTTTTTTGGTCACATAATTTAAAATGTCTTAATATCATCCTCTTATTTAACTTTTATTTATATTTTTATTATTTTTTAAATGACGGAAATATCGTTACTGTTTAAGTTTAAATAATTTTTAGAAGTAAAAAGATACAAAATGAATATTACATTTTTCTGCGGGTTCCGTTCTGTCGTTTAGTTTTATTTATTTATACTAATTTTTTTTATATAGACATATTGAACATCAATGTTTAAATTTAACACAGTTTCGTTAAATATTAAATTTCAACAGTTTCATTAATGTTTAAATTTAAACAATTTCGATAAAAACAAGTCGTTAATAAAATAAAGTTAATTTTATATATATATATATTTTCCCACGAATGGAGACCGATACAGTATATTTAGATTTTTATTCGATATTTATTTATTGTTTTTTATATAGTAGAAACTGAATTTCGTTAATGTTTATATTTAAAAAGTTCCGTAAATATTTAAATTTAATGTGTTTTTTTTTTTAATAAATAAATCGTTAATAAAACAAAGGTAATTTTACGTTTTTAATCACGAATAAAATATCATCCCTTGCAACATACTACTTTCATTATTTTGATTTATTTATTCATTTATTTTTTATGTAATAAAGTTCGGATTTAATTAAAACAATTTCACGAATGTTTTAATTTTAACAATTTTTTAATAGTTTTAATTTTATACTTTTCTTCACGAGTAAAATAACTTTCGTTATAGATTATTTTTATTTTATTTCTTTATTTATTTATTACGTATTGTAGAGATCGAATTTAATTAATGTTTAAATTGAAACAGTTTCATAAATATTGAAATTTTCACAATTTTTACAAGTTGGTTTTGTTCGTAAAATTTTATATATATATATATATATATATTATAAATTTTTCTCCACGAATGTACATTTTGATTTTAATTCGTTATTTATTTATTGTTGATTATATACTGTAGACTGAATTTCATTAAAGTTTATATTTAAACAGTTTCGATCGCGTTTAAATTTAAATCATTCTTTTTTTAATAAGTAAATTATTAACAAAATAATGGTAATTTTAATCGCGAATAAATTATCTTCCGTTGCAACATACTACTTTAAAATTTTATTTATTTATTAATTTATCTTTTGGTGTATAGTAGAGATTGAATATAATTAATGTTTAAATTAAAACAGTTTCATAAATATTGAAATTTTAGCCATTTTTATAAGTAGGTTGTTTACGAAATAAAGTTAATTTTACATTTTTCTTCGCGAATAAAATGTCTTCCTTTATAATATACATACATACTATATATATATATATATATATATATATATATATATATATATATATATGGGCATAGTTTAATCAGGCATAGGAGATTGACGTGGCGTTAACACGTGGCCCAGACAAGGAAAATTGTGATTACCCGCGCCAGAATGTTACACCAGTTGCTGGGGAAAAAAATCAGGTCTTAACTTGAATGCCAAAAGAAACCTATATTTAACAATCATTGCGCCGATCTGGAAGTGTGGAATCGAGCTGTATGGTACCACATGCAAAAACAGTCTATTATGAATACCACAATAACAGCCGAAAATATCACGTTGGCGCCGATATACGTCACAAATTTAACGCTTTACAACGACCTGCCCATACCATCGATTCGAGAAACTTACGCTGAATAGTACAAGAGAGTCTTGGAGAAACTACAAAATAGTACGAATCCAAACATAAGCAGAATATATACGATCGCATTGCCGGACAATCCCCACAGACGATTGAAAAGAAGAAAATTGTGTCGCGACCCGCTTCCTATTATCTGAATATATAATGAATCTGGGTTAACATGATTTAATCTTCAATCCTCTCAGGCTAGTCGACTCATTGGAGTCGTTAGTCTGATACTTACTTCTACCCTTATGTTTCCTATCCTTCTTTTACTTCCTTTTCCCTCGTCTTAATTCTTAGCATCGTTGGTTGTGGTATTTTATACCGGCACAACGAAAAAAAAATAAAAAAAAGTTTAATGTGATGGCGTTGGTAGGTCACGTGAAAAAGTATACACCGTTTTATTCTATAGGGTAGAAACATTTTTTTTCCAATAATTAACTCGAACCTACCCTTTGATTTGCGTAATTTGTAAATAAAGTCGGTCTTTTTCTACTTGTTCCCGCTTATTTATGCCCCAATTGTCATCGAATAAGTTTCGATAAGAAAATATAATCGCTATCCGACTACTTGTTCACCTAATGTCGAAGAATTATTACTTTTTTCTTCTTTTCGTGTCCAGTTCGTTACGTTTAATTATATTTTATCGTACCAGTATTCAGCCAGAATTCTAATCATTTGCCTTGGTGACATCATGCATTGTACACCTCGTTGGGTTCATCTTACGCACCAGTATGTGCGACATTGTCTGGAGTTTCCACCGCTGGATGTAAACTTCCTTAACAATTCCTCTATGCAATCCGATCGTTAGTTTTATTCGGACATTTGATGCCCAGCTATTTTAATCGTCTTCTCATGTTACGGTCTACGAGGAATTTGTCCTTCTCTGAGGGTCGAAATTCGTAATTCTATCGACTTTCTCTTAGGAGCTGACGTGAATTTAACGACTTAACGCGAGAGCAAAATGCGCCGAAATAGTTTTTTCACTTTCATTACAACTTAACAACAATCCTATGGTCATCTAACTAGAATTAACGTATTGCGTTTATTTGAAAATTTTCTAAAATTATACGAAGTAATTCATCATCATGATTCTGGTTCCCAGTATCGTGATACTATGGATCTTCACGAACAAATGTGTTTTGCCGCCATCGAGTTTGGACCACCCAAGCCAAACAGGCCTCAGCGGAGAAGTCAGACTAAGCGTGTCGCAACTAGGTAGCGTGTGTACTCCATCCATTACAAAAGTCGTCCGTTCCCTATGTTATGGACGGCCTAATATTGATACGCAGAAGGAATTTGGGCCCACTACGTTTTAAATGCCTCACGAAAAACTACGAATCATTCTATAACGAGGTAATTAGGATTATTTTATTAGAAGAATGGATAATCATATTTCGCTTGTATTTGATAGAATACACGAAGATTAATTATACAAAACGGAATTGACAATTTATGATGAATTTTTTATTTATATAAGCAAAACTTTTCGACTATTAATCCGTATTCCGGCTAATTAGAATTATATTTAAAGAACTGCGTTCGTAAATAACTTATTAACATATAAAATATGACGGCTCTTCATCTATTCGCAAAATCCGGGCAAATGTTTTACGGGACAGTGTCCTGGGACTAATTATGTACTCAATATTTACCGCTGATATCCCAGAGACTAATAAAGCTTCTATCGTCATATTTGCTGGTGACAGAGTGGTAATGTCTTCTCACGTATGCTTCGAAACGGCGAATCTTGGTATGATTAGTGACGCTACATAACGTGGGCAATGAAGCAAAGAGATCGAGACAAATTTGAGAGCTTTTGAAATGTGCTGTTGGCGGCGTATACAGAAAATTAATTAGTTCGAGAAAATGAACAACAAACTAGCGCTAGAACGATTAAATGAAAAAAGAAAAGTATATTACAAAATATCCGCAAGTGGCGAGTTAGGTGGTCCTATGCATTACACCAGAATCAAGATATCCCGCCAATGGATGTTATCGAAGGGAAGATAATGGTGAAAAAACCACGTGGAAGTCCACGGACAACATTCATCGACAAGGTGCTAAAAGAAATTTGGAATACCGACCTATCCGAAATTAAAGAAAACTTGCATCAGGCTTGGATGGAAATGATTGGTACATGGTGCGAACCATCTTACAGGCTGATACACTGATGATAATGATATATATATATATATGTATGTATATGAGTACTTACCTATGTTACTAGCGGATGATGAGTTCTTATTGTTAGGATGACTAGATAGTAGTTGGTCGATTGTATAAACACTTCGAAAGCTTTTAACGTTTGTTTGATTAGATTTTTCCATATTTTCTTCCGCTGTAGGTGAGTTTCCCATTCAAGTGGAACAGTGTCATGCGGATGAAGAATGGAACAGAGCTCACTTATTCGATTCGATATTTATTAGGTCAATTTATTACACTTTTTTTTTTTTTCTAACTAATAAATTACGTAGTTAAATTATTTTCATGCGATCGAAGTGACAATAGAATCGAATGTACCCGATAAGAACATATATTTTATGTTATATATATATATATATATATATATATATATATATATATATATAATATATGTGAATTATTAAAATTAATGATCGAGTTTAAAATTGTTATTTAGGTATAATTTAACGCGAATTCTCAACCAAATATTTAATTTACAATGACGCGAACTGCCTATAATATTATTATTATACTTAGCCGTCAGCCTGTTCGGTTTAAACGTCTTCCTACTAACGTGAACACGTTGTATGTGATGAATGGTTTTCGTCTCGCTTCCCATTCTAGTCTTCGTCTTCCTTGAATAGACCAAATTAATCCCACCTCTCTCCGTACGGTAACAGACCATACACGAGATTTGATTTCTTCGTCTGTTTCGTTACGTAACGAGTCACAACCCTTCTAGAAGTCTTAAGCTACATAATGAGGACTTGCGATGATAGTGGGGATAGTTTGTTGTCGGAAACTCGCCAATCAAAACTTATATTCCTGAAATCTGTTTAAACACCCATTCCACATATATATATATATATATATATATATATATATATACGTATACACACACATATATATATATATATATATATGTATGCATACGTACGCTACTTGAAGATTATCCCATAGATCGGACGATCGAGGTAAATCGTTTTAAAATATGTTCTGAAATATTTAAAAAAAAAAAAAAAATTAAAGATGAAATCATGAACGATTGTAATACAGAGTGCACAGACAGCAAATGCCGTTAAATATTTGATGATTTAAATGAAGCTAAATTTTCGTAATTTATTTTAAATATTTTAAAGAAGACTAAATCGATAAAAGGAATGAAATTAACAAGTTAATGGACCAGGAGAAAAATAACGAGCATGAGAATTTATGCATACCTAACTATTTCGCAAAATTTGCAACTTTCTAACGTGCCGATTATTAATATGAACAACATGTATAAAGCAAAAGTGGCATGAACAGATTTCCGTTCATTTGAATTTTCCAATCCTGCGTCCACATTGCTATATGATCCAAAGGAGTACGTTGCCGATTATCATTTGCTATAACATGATATAATGACGGGAAACTAAAAATATTGCAATTGTTTTATGCTGTATAAGTACAAGATAAGTCCTCATTACCTCGGAGAACTACTGTTTGTATCGGACAATGATTTGCTATATAGCTTCTTCGTATAATATGCAAAGTCCACGATAGAATAAGTAAGATTGTAAAATATTACCTTAGCTTTGTTGGTTAACTGCGACTTAATTTAAATAATAAAGCCTCGGTGTCGCACAAAAATGTAGTTAAGTTAAATTTTATATAAGAACGAATATTAAGCCGTGTTCACAAGTGAACACAAAAAAAAATATATACAAAAATATATTAAAAAATATAAATAAAAGGAAAAAATAAAATATAAGAAATTACTTAATTTAGATGAACAATATATATAAAAAAAAATGTGTAAAAAAATCCCGGTTATTTATAACAACACGACTAAGAAATCAGCGATATAAAATTTATACGTAAACCATCTATAGCTAATAAAATAGAAACTTTTGATCTAATATAATAAATTTATAATAAATAAATTTATAATATACTTCTTAAAGTTAATTCAAACTTTATATTTTCGTCTCTTTCTTTTATTACTTCCACTTTTCTATTAGTTTTTTAAAATAATTTCTTTCCTCGAAATGTTATAATTTTAAATTTTTGACGAAGAATTCATTTTAACATGTATATTATAAATTTAATCGTTTTTTTTTTTATATTAGACAAAAAATGGTTCTTATTTTACAGGACATTTAGTGTGATAGTGTATGTGTAAATTTTATAGTCGATTATGTCGTTTACCATGTTCGCTATCGGATTATTTTTTAAATAAATGTTTTTTTACTTTGCTATTTTTATTTGTAACATTGTACATTATAAAACTATTTCGTTAAATTTCGTTTTAACTTTTGTTTTTTCCTTTTATATTTTTATAAATCGTATATTTTATATATGTACTTTTTTTTTTGTTTTTTATATACAAATTTAGCGATTTGAACAACTATTTTGTTTTTATTTCTTAAAAATCACCACATTCCACAATGTTCAAATTGGAACCTCTGTTTTCGGAAACTATAGAGTAGAGCTTGCAATTTTATATTTTGACCTTGTAAAAGAATCTACCACCGGAGATTATTAAGTTCCCGGAGACATTATATTTATTTATTTATTTTTATTTTTTTTTTTAAATTTTGCACACAATTTATCTATTTGAAGACAACTAGGGGTTTTATCCGCCTCTGCTACCCAACGGGGTTGCTACCCAACGGGAGTAGTGCCTATTTTTGGGAAGCTGTTGGGGATTAATTGTGATTAAATACCGTTCAAATAGTGCAGGGGCTCTGACGAGTAAAACAAAAAAAGTTTCACCCAAATTCGACTAAAATTCGCCAAACCCGCCCTTTGAATGGGCTCCGCAAGTGGGAAGTCTACATAAAACAAAAATATCGTTAATTTATATATATTTTTCCTGAAATTTGCCATCGGATAAAACCAAATTCGTCGACTGCAGTTGCTGTTGAACTTAAGACACGCACGCTTTCCTGAGATTAATTTTTGCTATAGAAATTTGCCATCGGATAAAACCAAATTCGTCGAAATGACGTCATACTGCAGGTGCTGTTGAACTTAAGACACGCCCGCCGCTATAAAACGTTATTTATGTACGCGCGTGTTATATATATAAATTAAATTCGTCGAATACCCCATTCTTAGCGATTTATCGCGCAAAAAACCTAATATATATTGATGATTTATATATAACCCCTATCTATCATAGGGGCCGTAAAAAGGGCGCAAAACCCCGAAACCCTTTAACCTCAATTTGCTCGACGGCTCGACGAGTATTCGCTATAAAAATACGCGAATACCGTCGTTAGACGCGTATTTTTGATCGCCCGTAACTTTCGTTGGAATTATTTTCTCAAATTGCTAATAGTTCACGAATTATTGCGAAAAATCGAAATTTGCAAGAAATCGAAAGGGGGTCCCCTTTTGAAATTTTCGAGTTCGGTTTGAAATTTCTTTTCAGGGCGTTTTCGCTTTTTACCGTAGATCTTATACAGTAATGACTATTTCCGAAGTCGGAATCGTTTAAAAATTTTTACCTCGCTCGCTATGCCTAATAAAAAGTTATGTATGTACGTGCGATACCTACAGTTAATATGTACGTGTATATAGTTTATATGTCCTACCGGCCAAACATTCCTCTGCAGCTGCTGTTTCCTATGTATATATTAAAAAAAGATCGATCAAACGTTTTGGACTACAGGTATATATATAGCTACTAATCTCCCAGTTATATATGTATATATTATATTATCAAAATTATATTATATATTTACACATATAATATTATCAAATTTTTATATATTATATTATCAAAATTAAAACAAATTATTTTTTTAATTAAATATTATCGAAATTATAAATGGATGAAAAAATTTTTAAACATCGAAAATCAAATTTTAAACTCACGATTTCTCGTTACCGGTTAATTTTTAAAACATTTACGTCATACCATAAATTATAGAACTCGACGTCTACTTTCTTTTAAGCCCAACCCAAACCCCCTATCTATGATAGGGGCCGTAAAAAGGGCGCAAAACCCCAAAATCCTTTAACCCCAATTTTCTCGACGAATATTCGCTATAAAAATACGCGACTACCATCGTTAGACGCGTACTTGAATCGCTCGCAACTTTTGTTCGAATGATTTTCTCAAATTAATTTTATCATAATTAAAACAAAAATCACATCAATGGAGAAAACAAATTATTTTTTTAAATATTATCAAAATCAAAATTATATTATTATATATTTACAGAAAAAAACGAAAGGGGGTCCCCTTTTGAAATTTTCGGTTTGATGATTATATATATATATATATATATATATATATATATATATATATATATATATACATACATATATAGCTACTAACCGGCCGACCAAAAATGCGTGAAAAAATGTTGAAAAATCGAAAATCAAATTTTAAACTCGCGATTCCTCGTTACCGGTTAATTTTTAAAACATTTACGTCATACCATAAATTATAGATCTCGACGTCTACTTTCTTTTAAGCCCAACCTAAACCACCTATCTATCATAGAGGCCGTAAAAAGGGCGCAAAACCCCGAAACCCTTTAACCGCAATTTGCTCGACGAGTATTCGCTATAAAAATACGCGACTACCGTCGATAGACGCGTATTTTAATCGCCCGTAACTTTTGTTGGAATAATTTTCTCAAATTGCGAATAGTTCGCGAATTATTGCGAAAAATCGAAATTTCGAAAAAATGGAAAGGGGGTGTTCCCCTTTTGAAATTTTCGGATTCGGTTTGAAATTTTTTTTCGCGGGGTTTTCGCTTTTTACCATAGATCTAATACAGTAACGACTATTTCCGAAGTCGGAATCGTTTAAAAATGTTTACGTCGCTCGCTATGCCACGCCAAACATGGAGATAGTTCGCTACCAGAAAATGCCGGATAAACCGAATTGTTCCGGAAGTTCGGTGCATCGTACGACTATCGACCGAGAAATCGAAAAGATAGCCGATAGGGTTGGATAAAAAATGACGAGGGCTTTTTTCGAGTTAGGGCCTGGGTTTTTTTCTACAGCGATTTCGGTGAAAAAAGTCAATTTCGACTAAGGCAAAATGGCCAACTTCGACCTCGCATAAAGGTCGGTTTTCGACGTTTGGCGAAAATTTTCATACATATCATTTCGACGGAGAATTTAGTCGGCTTTCGATCGCGGTTAATTAGAGAAATGCGTCGGAAAAAGCGGATTTTCCAGAAAATGGACGAAATTCCGAAAAACGAAATTTCAACTTTGATTTTTGCTAACGGCCTAACGGTCGGACCTTTCGAAAAATCACCTTCTACGAACGTTATAGCGTCGGGAGTTTACTTTCGAAAAAGTCCACCCTGAACGCGTTCGCTCGAACGGGCGATCGTCTAGACCGGTTTATAGGGGAAAAGGTCGATTTTCTACCCGAATTTTGAACCCATTTAACGTGCCCATTTTACTAGATAGCCGAAAACGGTTTTCACCGTTCGAAAGATCGCGTCCGACTCGGTGAAAAGGACAAATCTCCGGCGGATGACGTAACACTTTCGACGTTTTTTCGACCCATTTCACGGCCCATATCGTAGTCTACCGGTTAATGGGCACCTTCGACGATCGGCTAGATTTGTAGCGACGGCGATTAGGCGTGTTTTTCGTACGACGTGTTTTTCGATCCGACCGCCGGGACGAAAGTTATCGGGGGTCGAAGAGAAAGCTTTAAATTTCATCGTTCCAACTTTTCTTATTTACCTAAGCCGCTATTGGTCGGATTGAAATATGGTCCGATACACTTTTATATATATATATATATATATATATATATACACACGTACATATATAGCTACTAACCGACCGACCAAAAATGCCTGAAAAAATGTTGAAAAATCGAAAATCAAATTTTAAACTCGCGATTCCTGGTTACCGGTTAATTTTTAAAACATTTACCGTAGAACATAAATTATAGATCTCGACGTCTACTTTCTTCTAAGTCCAACCCGAACCGCCTATCTATCATAGGGGCGGTAAAAAGGGCGCAAAACCCCAAAACCGTTTAACCGCAATTTACTCGACGAGTATTCGCTATAAAAATACGCGACTACCGTCGTTAGACGCGTATTTTAATCGCGCGTAACTTTCGTCGGAATGATTTTCTCAAATTACGAATAGTTCGCGAATTATTGCGAAAAATCGAAATTTCGAAAAAATCGAAAGGGGGCCCCCTTTCGAAATTTTCGGCGAAATTTTTTTTCGCGGGGTTTTCGCTTTTTACCATACATCTTATACGGTAACGACTATTTCCGAAGTCGGAATCGTTTAAAAATCTTTACGTCGCTCGCTATGCCTCGCCAAAGCTGGCGATAGGAACATGCTGGATAAACCGAATTGTTCCGGAAGTTGGGCGCATCGTACGACTATCGACCGAGAGATCGAAAAGATAGCCGATAGGGTTGGGTACAAAATGACGAGGGCTTTTTTCGAGTTAGGGCCTGGTTTTTTTTCTACAGCGATTTCGGTGAAAAAAGTCAATTTCGACTAAGGCAAAATGGCCAACTTCGACCTCGCCTAAAGGTCGGTTTTCGACGTTTGGCGAAAATTTTCATACATATCATTTCGACGGAGAATTTAGTCGGCTTTCGATCGATAACGAATTCGATCGCGGTTAATTAGAGAAATGCGTCGGAAAAAGCGGATTTTCCGGAAAATGGATGAAATTCCGAAAAACGAAATTTCAACTTTGATTTTTGCTAACGGCCTAACGGTCGGACCTTTCGAAAAATCACCTTCTACGAACGTTATAGCGTCGAGAGTTTACTTTCGAAAAAGTCCACCCTTAACGCGTTCGCTCGAAAGGGGGATCGTCTAGACCGGTTTATCTGGAAAAAAGTCGATTTTCGACCCGAATTTTGAACCCATTTAACGTGCCCATTTTACTAGATAGCCGAAAACGGTTTTCACCGTTCGAAAGATCGCATCCGACTCGGTGAAAAGGACAAATCTGCGACGGGTGACGTAACACTTTCGACGTTTTTTCGACCCATTTCGCGGCCCATATCGTAGTCTACCCGCTAATGGGCACGTTCGACGATCGGCCAGATTTGTAGCGACGGTGATTTGGCGTGTTTTTCGTACGACGTGTTTTTCCGTCCGACCGCGGCGACGAAAGTTATCGGGGGTCGAAGAGAAAGCGTTAAATTTCCTTATAGGTATTTAACTAGGGGGCTACCAATCGTGGGGTAATTTATGGGGGGCTCAATAGGAGTACAACAACAAAAAGTTTGTCCAAATCCGACTAAAATTCGCCGAGTTATCCACGAATATCCATCGATGCGTACTTCTTCCGTTAAAAAGCGGGACAAACGTTTTTACCTAAAACATTGCAGGGGCTGCCGTATAAGCAGTGACCTCCGCAAGTGGGAGGTGTACTTTAAAAAAAAAGGTTGTTAATTTATATATATATATTTTAAAAAAAAGATCGAGTTTATTTGTCTAACCAACCAAACGTTCGTCTGCAACTGCTGTTTGTTGTTTCGTTAAGGGGACTACAAATACCTACTAAACGGAAATATGTGTACGTGCATAATATATTATATCATAACAAATATCAAATGTGAATTTTAAATAAGTACTCGCGGCTGCATATGATATAATATATTTAAACCTACCTACTAAACGGAAATATGCGTACGTACATAATATATATTACAACAAATAAATTTTAAATAAGTACACGCGGCTATATATTACATATATATAAAAATATATTTTCTGGGTTTGGTTTGAAATTTTTTTTTGCGCTTTATAAGATAGACGTTATATAGAAATGAATATTTCCGCAGTAAACGGTTGATATTTACTGGCTGTCGTAAAATTTACTATTTAAATTATTGGCTACTATAAAGTTTTTCATGTAAAATTTGTATTGTGTTTCGTTCTAATTACAAATTTCCCGCTCTAACGATAAAAACACAATGTATTAAAAACTGCAAGATATATGTTTAAGAAGAGGGTACCATATGGAACAGTTGAAAATTTTTTTTCGGTTTTTTTATATTTATACGATACATTTCATACAGTAGTAGGCATCTATAAAGTTCAAACGTTCTAGAAGTAGATGCAGCCTCGAAATTCTTAATTCAAACTTGGGAAACAGTTAACTTTCCGACGTTATTACTCGACGAGTATCTGTGAGATGGGGAGACTACTCGCGTCATTTATAGGTCATAACATAGGGATTAAAATCCAATTTAGAAATTATGAAAAAAGTCAATTTTCGGAGTATTAAAAATATTCAATTCGCTCTAAAAAGATCAATTTCAATTTTGCCGGTAAGATCCGATCGGTATATTAATTTAAACCATTTCTAGTAGATAAATCCCGATTTTCGGGACGATTATATAAATTTTGTATTTTTAACGGCGATTTTTCCGAAAAAAATCGGAAACTGTTCTAACCAAATCCAGACCATCCAAATATTTTAAATATAAAAGGAAAAAAATATCCGACCTACGACTATCATAATATCGGAGAAAAACAGCCTACCGTCCGTACCAGAAATTATATTTCCTCCTGATTACTACAGAGCAAAATCTTCTGTTCGTTGTGTTAAACCTTCCGTATAATGTCTGATCATCTTGCAGGAACGCGACCACGTTTTCTTTCTAATTACTAATGACCACAATCCAAGTTATCTGGAGGCATTCTGTAAAATGAGCTACCTAACATGATAATCACGATGAATCCCTGTTCCAAGCCAACCGGACACTTTCTGCAAAACATCGCCCTACTACCGTCCGTAACATTTCTGACTATCTTGTATGAACGTGATCATGTACTTATACCATCGAGTAATTCGTTTTGTCCAGGGGATTCTTAACATATATAAACAATATATATTTCACTTCCATGGTAATAGACATTTATTTAAAATTTATTCACTTTTTGTCGGGCGTTGTAGAATCTGACGACCAAAAACCGCGGGAAAAATTTGTATTAAAAACTGCAGATATCTATAAGAAGAGGGTACCATATGGACCAGTTGAAAAATTTTTTTCGGATTTTTTATATTTATACGATACATTTTATATAGTAGTAGACGTGTATAGAGTTCAAACGTTCTAAAACTATATGCAGCGCCGGCATTCTTAATTCAAACTTGGGAAACAGTTAACTTTGCGACGTTATTACTCGACGAGTATTTGTGACATGGGTAGACTACTCGCGTCATTTAATAGGTCATGGCGTAAGGATTAAACTCCAATTTAGAAATTACAAAAAAAGTCAATTTTCGGAGTTTTAAAAATATTCAACTCGCTCTAAAAGGATCAATTTAAATTTTGGCCGGAAGATTCGATCGGTATATTAATTTATACTATTTCTAGTAGATAAATCCCGATTTTCAAGACGATTATATAAATTTTATATTTTTGACGACGATTTTTCTGAAAAAAATCGGAAACTGTTCTAACCGAATCCAGACCATCCAAATATCTTAAATATAAAAGAGAAAAAATATCCGACCCACGACTATCATAATATCGGAGAAAAACAGCGACTTTCCATTTTGACATTTTACAACTCCATACCCACACGCCAGAACTACGCATCTGATAGCTTAGCTTATACAGTATTATAAACATTATATAGTATAAAGCTGCCAACAAATAATCCGATTACCCGTCGATTTAATAAGGTGAAGTTAGGTACAAAAAAAAAAAACGGCGAAGCGAAATATTCGACGAATTTTCAACCCTTAAGCTTGAAGACGAGTTGGAACAGTTTATTACGCGATCAAAATTATTTATCCTGCTCTGCATAGTAAAATCCTGAAAACGCCGCAAGAAATCAAAACAAAAAACTTTGCTACCTGCTGAATGGGTTAAGGGGTTGCAGCGGTGTGGTGGTTAATGGGTGAAATTGTAGACACAATTCCGAGAGAAAAATGACCGATAGTATAGTGACAATTTCTATTCAACCCTGTATAATTGAAAAGCAGTTGGCAAATCAGCCCATATTGAACCACGATAAAAGTGAAGTTTTTTTGGGGGCGGATGTAAAAGATAGGGGTATAATGGTTACAAGGAAAGAAAAACCTTCCCCCGAGTGTAGTGTATATGAGGAATTTTGATTTCGATCGATCCGATCACCCCCGATTTAATATGGTGGTTTAATTTAAGTGAAAAAAGTCAGATTTTCGACGGATTTTCAACCCTTAATAATTGGCGGGGGTTGAAAATTAAGAGGAACTTTTACACGATTCAAATTGCCGACGACTACTTAGTAAAAGCCTCGAATTTCCGCAAAGGGTCAAAACACTTTAAGGGTGTTTTTCACCCGTTTACTACCCTCTAAACGGCATAAGGGGTTGCAACAGGGTAGTGGTTAGTGGCTAGATTTGTAGCGATAATTCCGAGACGTTTTTTTCGCTCGAACACTTTTTCCCTATCTAGATTCGTGCAAAAGTTATGTAGGGTTGAAGATATTAAGAGGAATTTACTTATTATAGTTATTATTATTATTATTATTATTATAATCCCTATATCCCTTTATAAAATCCCCATATCCCCGTATTGAGGCGCTATAAAAGTGGATTTTTTCGGAGCGAGTGTAAAAGATAGAGGTATAATGGTAAGAAGGAAAAACCTTCGTCCGAGTGTGGTATATATGAGGAATTTTAGTTTCGACGGATCCGATCATCCCTCGATTTAATAGGGTGGTTTAAGTGAAAAAAGTCCGTTTTTCGGCCGATTTTCAACCCTTAATAATTCGGCGATGGTTGAATATGAAGAGGAACTTTTTACACGGTTCGAAAGACGCTCGGCTTCTTAGTAAAAGCCTCAAATTTCCGCAAAGTGTCATAACACTTTAGGGGTTTTTTTCACCCCTTTACTACCCACTAAAAGGCATAAGGGGTTGTGTAGAGTTGTTGGCTGGTGGCTAGATTTGTAGCGACAATTCGCGGACGTTTTTTTCGTTCGAACAGTTTTTGCCGATCTAGATTAGGAGCGGTGTTATCGGGGGTCGAAGAGAAAGCATCAAATTTCCTTATAGTTATAAATAAGCGGCAGTATTAATGAAATCAATAACATTATATATATATATATATATATATATATATATATATATATAAAATATATACGTATATATTAGCTGTAGGTATCGCACATACATACATAACTTTTTATTTATATTTATATACATGTATATATATTTTTTTAGCATCCGTTCGCGATTATTAATTCGATAATTCAATATATATATATATATATATATATATATATAATAATAATAATAATAATATTAGATCCGTGTATAGATATACAATTAACATTGTCCATGCTAAAAGCATTGTAGAATCGGCCGACTAAAAATGACTGGAAAATTTTTTAAAAATCAAAAATCAAATTTTAAACTCGTGATTTCTCGTTACCCGTTAATTTTTAAAACATTTACGTTATTGCATAAACGATAAATCTCGACGTCTACTTTATTTTAAGGCCAACCCGAATCCACTACCAGTCATAGGGCCCTTAAAAACAGCCCAAAACCCTAAACTCCTTTCACTCCAATTTTCTCGAATGGTATTACATATAAAAATACCAACACACCACAGTTAGACGCGTCATAACTTTCTTTCGAACAATTTTTTCAAATTTCGAATCGTTCACCGCGAAAAAATCGAAGTTTAAAAAAAATCGAGTGTGGGGTCCCTTTTGAAATTTTCGGATTCGCAACATATTAATGGGGAATGCTTCTTAATGGTCGTCATTCCTTGTTGTTGATACAATATTCGGTTAGCTAATCATGATCGTTTTAATCGTCTAAATCGGGTACCGTTTTTGATAAGCCTGTGCGCCAAATGATTGATTTTGTAGTCGTTCTATATAATATCGTACGTTGACTGCTTCTATTTCTTCTTTAACAAATCTTTTGTGTATTTCATCATTGCGCACGTACCGTGAACTATCGATCGTAGTATTTTCGATTGAACTGTTTGGATGATCGCTATATGAGACTTCCTTGCGATTGCCCAGGGTGGAATTCGACAGGACCATATAGGCTTTAGCATTATTTTATAAAGTAGTACCTTGTTTTCCGAGGATAGTGTTGAAATTTTTCCCAGTATACATTTTTCAAAATTTAACATTAATTCGTTTATCTTCTACATGATTTCTTCAAGTTAGTCTTTCATCGAGGTAGTCGTGGTATTTGGAACCCAATTTTTGAACGAGGTAGAAGTTCAATTTTTAATCATTACATATATAGCTAAGAGATACCGACTGACCGGCTTAGATTCTCTGTTTTATAGGACAATAGGATGTGGAAACTAGCCGGCTGTTTACTTTATCAGTAGTTTATATTGAAAACATTATTTTAGGACTTATCGTCGGATTACATATAGAAATAAAACAGAAAAGGAAAAATCTGAAAAAACTCGGAAGGAATTGGAAAAAAATTTAAACGATGAAAAGGAACGTTCATCTGCGATTAGAAAAGAGATATCGTTTTTAAAACGGAATTTAATCGAAACCAGAAATCACAATGCTAATAATATCGCTGGGATAAAAATTGCGCCAATGACGGCTTAGATGAAAGGTTGAAAGTCGTTGGAAATTTTGATAAAAAGATAAACACGAGGAAAAACAATTCGACGATATTTTGAATAGAATAAATGCAAAACGTAAGCGGGAAATTGTGAATATATAAAAACACTTATTTGTAAAGAAATTGAATATAAATTATGGAACTGTACACTGAATCGGTGTTAATTAAAAAGTCCAGATTCCCGTTAACAGATCAGCCGAGGAATTATAGAGTAAACGCGATCTGATTATCAAAATTTAATCGCATTAAATCGTGATAAATAAAATTTTAAATTAAGAAACGCTTTCTCTCTCGATAAGTTATATAAGGAAAATGAGCAGTTTAGAACGCAAAATTACAGTCGCTAACGGCCGAATGCGAAGTATTTTGATTTAAAACAGTATAAAACATTGTCAAAATTAAGCGAATGCAAAAGATAGTGTTCCATCTGAAAACGATAAAATTGTTTAAATCGGGCTGGCGAAGGTTTGCGTAAATTGAAGGACTATACAGAGCGATGATCGATTAAAAACCTAAAAGAAATGAAAGCAGAGAATTGTAAAATAAACTGTCTCACGCTTAGAAATTTCACGAATGAATTTTATACGGTTATTTTACTGTAATCGATGTTTTCTAATTTAGATTGTAACGTAATAGAATAAGGTAAGTGAACAATAAATATCTAGGTATAACGATAGATTACGAGATAGAACTTACAGATACAAAAAGTGAAAAACCAACTGAAATCAACAATACCAATGTAATAAACATTAAGAAATTATGTAGGACAGGAGACAAAGAGAATAGTATACTTTGAATTAATCCAATCTAGATTGACATTATGATGTACAAAGCGTGGGAATCGGGAAAAAAATATTCTACGGGGAAAATAAGAAAAAGCTCGAATAAACTATAAATATATCAGAAGGTAGGCGAACTGTTACGAGATCATAATGCGTTAAATATAAGGGGGAGGGGAACCGTATCGTCAAAGTTTGGTGTTATTTTTGGTAAATAAGGAAAACCAACCGGTGATAGATGTGTTCGGTAGCACGGTTAAAATGCGACGAACAAACTAACAAATACGCAATGATGATGATTAAATAATATGCGAGAGGAAATATTGAAAGCAAAAGAAAAAGTGATCAGGTAGCTCAGTAACTAAAACAGCGGTTACCGATGATATAAACGGGAAAATAAGATATGCTCAGAATATTTTATGTAATTACATATATAATAAAAGAAATATCTATTTATAGAAAATAGGTGTTGGCGCGACGGTTGGTATTATTATCATTTGAAGTTCTTGTTTTCGAATTATTACAGAACATTTCCAGGTATCAATCTAGAATAACGATGTCATCCTAAACGATTATTTCCTATCGAATAATAACGTAACCCGAGCGTTTCGACCTAATCGTACGCGTTATAAAATTTCGACGCAAAATTACAAATTTTATGTGTCTATTATGCAATACCGCTTCTTAGGCGGAAACTGTTAGATAGTTTTCAACGTATTTTGAAATTTCGCGTACCACATCATGGACATCGTGATTAGGTTTCGAAGATTTGAAAACGATTTAAATAGGATAAAAAAATAATCATCTGGTAAACATCGTTTTCGGGGACAAACATGGCAGTTGCTTGTACTGTAAGAAAAATAAAGAACTGCTTGGTCATTAGATCGTTTTCGTTTTTTTTTTCAAAAAAAAATCAAAAATGAAAAGGATATTTATAGATTTTTCGCCTTCTATTATAAAACTAAGGAATTTCCTTCTCTCTGACTTCATCTCTTCTCTTTTGTTCGAAAAGAATATCACCCTTTCGTTTGCATACGTAGAGCACTTTTTGTCGCGCTTCACGCTAAATTAGACTTTTAATTGGATTTCAATTAATTTAAAGCGCTAGTAAAACTCAACAAAGCGTTCGTTTTAAAGCGCACAGATTCTTCGCTTAATACCGAAAAATGAGAAAGCTCTCTATTATATAGAATCGTCATAAAATAAGTTTTACGCTGTTATACGTATACATACATACATATATATATATATATATATATATATATATATATATATATATATATATATCGGTGGTAGGCGACTTCTTACCATATATATAATTTGTTTTACAGTGTAAGTAGTGTACAAGACAAACATAATATGGCGTTAGTGCAGATAGCCACACACACACCCGGCAGAATTGATCGTAATCGTTTTGTTGTCATGACACAATGCAGCCCTCGTAATTTTGTAGCGTATTATATAGTTACTTGCGTGCATATGGTGTTGTGCGTGGTGGTTTGCATTGCTTTCACACGCGATGATGATATTAGGATTTTATGGCAAAATACAATCTACACACATTCGTATACATACACACATGATAACTTGTCTAAAAAAAACAAACTATTTTTATACAATGAGTATACAAGTACGATAAAACTAGTGCGTTATTGAATAAAAACATGTAAAAAATAAGGCTTATTATATAAAGACAGCGCAAGTTCAATGAGTTCTTTAATTTAATATAAAAAGTAATGGATCGATACAAGAAGATTGATATTATGATACATAACGGAAAGATATACATACATTATAATATAATAAATATTATAATGTAATAGAATTAACACTCATTATACGAGATGAGAAATGAGCTTACGTTTTGATACGAGTTAGTAGAATTAATAATGTAATACACAGATGGACAGAATTTCAATAATGTAACATAAGACACAACCACGAAAGCTGAATAAATGTTATTAATTAAATCGATTTTTAAATTCCTCTATGTGGTAGGGAATTATATTCGATCGGTTATAAAACCCCTGTCTTCTTATTTGCGATTTATTTATACGTGGAATTTTTGCTCTTCCCGTATCTTCTGATCTCCTAATCTCATCCTACTGCTATCCAATGAGATTTTAAATTTACTAGCGTTGTTTAGCGTATAAGTAAATAACTGTACAACTGAAGAACAGTAAGTGGCGTTTGCTTTTAGACAAACATTCTCAATAATAATAATAATCCAATCATTTATTTTTATATGCGGTTTTAAATACAAAATGAAAATAATAATAATAATAATCACGGGAACGATGTGAAATAAAAGAGAAATCCTAGACAGAAGAAAGATCTCTTAGCTCACAGCGAAAGATCGGGACAGGAAGGTTTTATGCTATACTCAAATCAGAAAAGGAAAAGATTTTATCATAGTTTTAGACTAGATAAAAACACAATAAGCGGGATTGTTTAGTTGAAAAGAATAGATTACCGAGTGAAACGTGCGAGGCGATATTAATAGACCTTGGCACTGTTAGAAGTTTAGAGGCTATAGATTTGTATATTTTCAACTAGCAATAAACGCACCTCGGATGAACTTCATAGGTATACTGCCACTGCGCAATGGTAAATTAATGTAATTCCGACGAAAACTGAGGACATATTTTTCACTCGTAGAAGACCAACGTTACCGGGTAGTTTACTTGTTCAAGATGTTCGAATAGAATGATGTGAGCAGATACGCTATATCTGACTGTTACTTTAGACAGCAGATTGACGTTCACTAAACACGTAAACAGTACTCGCTTTAAAACAAATAAAGCCAATTTTTTCCATATACCTACTTTTTAATCGTAAATCTCACCCTAATATTAACAACGAGATGATAATCTACAAGTCATTAATCTGACCAATAATAATTATAACTAATATACCTGCCCGGCATTGAGGTCAGTACCTAAAGATATTTTTAATAAGCTACAAAAAAATCATTCAAAATAGATGTTTAAGATGTATTTTAAACGTGCCTCGTTGCTCTATATTAGGAATTTTATTTGAAAAGTATCGAGCGATTTTTTCCGATAAATGCTTGTATAAAACGAACAAAGATTCGGAAGTGATTAAACCGCGTTAACAAAATGTTAAATATTAAACGTTTTATTGTTATTATTGTTAATCTAAATTAACGTGCCGTGTGCAGCAATTAAATAATGATCCCACGATAATTTAGAATCTAAGACCGGACCTAAGTAGCTGGTTGATGATGACTGATTTATAATTAATTTATCACGAAGAGAGATATTGAGCTTTTTTTGACATTTGCGTATAATGGCAAAAGTGTAAGACAAAAGTTTTACAATGTAGAAAAGATAAGCCATTTTATATCGAGATAATCAACACGGGAAACTTGTAATTTAACTGAATTTTCGATGACCAGTAATTTGTTTATTCTTCTTCTTCACGTTTCGTTATCCGATCCGGATGTCGTGACCTTATTTGATGCTAGTTACAAGACATCTTATAATTCATGATTTGCTGTGTGTCTACTTTACATAACCTTGTGATTTGATCAATGTAACGGCTCATCGGTCTACCTTGACTCCTTTTTCCATTAACCTTTCCTTGCAGAATTGTTTTCTCCAGCCCATTTGCTCGTATTGCAAGACCAAAGAAGCCTAGCATGCGTCTTTCAATGGATGGTACTAATTGTTCAGTGGGTTCGATTTTCAGTTCTTTTAAAACAGAATCACTTGTTCTGTGGGCTGTCCATGGGATCCTTAAGATTTTTCGGTATCCCTTCATTTTGAAAGCTTCAAGCTTCTTCCTCATGGTTTCTGAGCCGTATGTCGCTATGGAAGAAATCAACGTTTTAAGGAGTAACAGTTTTGTTGTTTTAGAGATTTTATGGTTTTTCCATATACAGTTTAGTTTCCCGATCCCGACATTTGCAAGAGCTAACTGCCTCCTTATTTCTTCTTCGGATCCACCATTTTTTGATATGCACGCACCCAAATTAAATTAATTTATCTTTAATTTCAATATCTCGCAGCAGAGTCAGTGGTTGTTGGATTCTCTTTTCTTTATCGATGCTAAGCATTGAACATTTATGTTTATTCAGTATTAAACCAGCCTCTTTGTCGACAACATCTATTCTTGATAGCAATTCAAACATTTCTTGCTCTGTGCTGGCCAGTAATACAGTGTCGTCTGCAAATCTGATATTTGTAATATTCCCCCGTAGATGTTGAAGAGAATCGGTGAAATACAGCAACCTTGTCGTACTTCCTTTCTTGCTGAAAATTCTTTCGATTTTTCGTTCTCTAGTTTAATGAAACCTTTATTATTAAAGTACAATTTTTGTGTCAAATAAATTAGATGCTTCAGTGTTCCCATTTCTAGTCATATTTGCCACATTTTCGTCCACTTGATGTTATCAAAAGCTTTGTAATCTAAAAAACAAAGCAGTCCCGGAATGTTATATTCGTTGCATTTTTCAGTTATTTGTCTTATATTTAATAGCTGTTCACGTGTGCCTCTACCCGGTACAAACCCAGCTTGTTCTTCCGAAATTTGTAGTAGTATTTAAGCCGGTCTTGTAATACATATAGTAATACTTCACTGGCGTGACTAATCAATGCTATTGTACGGTAGTTTCCACAATCTTCTGTAGAGCCCTTTTTGTGTAGTGGTATATATACTAATTTTGTCCACTCTTCTGGCCAGCTGCCAGTTTCCCATATTTTTTGACAATTCGTATGCTTTATTCCTGATTCATCCGTTGCTTTCAGCATTTCTGCAGTTATACCGCCTACTCCTACCGCCTTTCGATCTTTTAGTTTCTTCAATGCGACTTCTATTTCAGATTTTATAATTGGCGGCTCAAGCTCAAAATCCCCTGTATTAATACCGATATTTCATTGTCGTACATAAGGTTTTGACAATACTGGCGCCATTTTTCTGCTATTTCTGACTTTACCGTTAATTTCGTTCCATTTTGATCTTTTATTGGCAGCGTTCTGGTTTTGAAAGTATTACTTAACCATTTAATTTTCTTATATAGATCAATTTGTGAGTGTTGTTCTATTTCTTTACAAATTCCTGTTATGTAATTGTTCCTATCTCTTTGTATTTCTTTATTTATTAGTTTATTAAGATCCTCGTAAACATTTGAATCTATTATGTTATTAGTTTTCCCTTTTTTTATTTGATTCCTCTCATTAATTAGTTGAAATGTTGCTCGGAGATCCATGGCTTCTTTTTTATTTGTACTTCACTGTGGATTTTCTTCACAGTTTCGTGAATCACTGATCTGAATTCTTTCCATAATTCATCGGCCGTTATATTCTTATTTTCGTACATGTGAGGAGCTTCGTTCAGTTTAGCCTTTAACTGTGTTTTAAAGTTACTATTTGATCTTAGGTTGTTAAAATTTCTTTTTATCTTCGGCTGTTTTTTTGTTTTGTTCAAGCTTGAGACATACCTCACTTACTAAAGCTTTGTGGTCACTGCCACAATCTAATTCTGGATATGTCTTCACATCTTTTATTGAAGATCTCCACCTTGTTCGCATAAGTACATAATCTATTTGGTTTCTGGTTTGTCCATTAGGTGAAATCCATGTGTAAAGTCGTCGCTTGTGATGGTTAAAATTTGAATTCATTACAAAGAGGTTGTTTTCTGAACAAAAATCTATTAGCATTTCCCCCCTTTTGTTCCTATCTCCTAGGCCATATTTTCCGACAGTAGATCTAGGTGATTATCGTTTTTTGGTGGTTCCTATTTTTGCGTTAAAATCACCTATTACTAGTAATATTTCTCTGTTAGGGACTTTCTTTTTTACCGCCGTGCGTAACTGATCATAAAACTCTTCCATTTCTTCATCTGACCCTTGAGTTGTTGGTGCGTATATTTGAATAATATTTATATTTACTGACTTCCCTGTTATTTTCACTGATACAATACGATCACTTATTGTTTCATATCCTAGTAATGCAGATGATATTGTTGAATTTATTATTACCGCTACTCCATTTACTGATTCGTTTTGATTGCTTGAACATACTATCAAGTTCTGGTTGATACAAAATGTCCACTCTGTTTCCAGTGCGTCTCGGCTACGCCAACTATCGCTATTTCTTTAGTAATATTCTCCACTGTTCCAAGTTTACCTTGATGGTTAAGTCCTCTTATATTCCATGTTGCTATTTTTTTGCTGTTATGGTTTTACATTTATTCTTCCCTTTAACATTACCGGTAGTATATTTTCCATAGAGAACCCGGTTCTTAAATTCCCTATGACCGGTCGCCCATTTCTCACATACGGTCACCGTAGCGCCGATCGACCATCGGTTCGCATGGCAAACTAATTTCATTATTTGTGTCTTGCATAAGGTTTTCACGGAAAGTTTTACACGGTAGGGTTCCTCTCCTTTCCGTGTTTTGAACACACGCTGACCAGTAAACCGCTCCACTGGAGACAAACGCTTCTGGATTTTGTTTTCTGTTAGGGTTGTCTCCCTTAGCCTTTTTTGGTAAAAACCCTGACCGCAAGGCAGCGGTTTGTTACTGAGGAGGTAACGATTATATACCGCGACCTAAACCCGACCAGGGAGAGACAGTCATAGGATTTATGCAGATTTTTAATAGTCAGTCCCTCAAGCTGACCATCTGCATCCTCGTGTCTACTACCCTGTCACTACTGGAATTGCCTCTGCTTGAGGCTTTCCACCAGTAGCCGTTCTTGGTCCTAATGTCTTATTCGCAGCTAACCTACATATCTGTAGGCCGTTCCACTATCCGCCACCTGTAGACGCGTCCCATACCAGTTAGAGCAGTACCCCTGTAATAATTGGTCTTAAATTACCCATTGCCAACACGATTTTCATTTAATTATATCATACATAAGATAGAATACAAAAAAAAACCACGTATAGATTAATTTTAGATATGTACATATAAGTGGCCAGAGTTGCGAGAACATTGTTGTTAATCAGGGTCAATGAGTAGGCAACCGAGTCATGGGGGTAAATATTTAAATGTATAATTTTACGAATAAAGACATACCTCTGCTATACAAGTCACAAGCGAAAATCACATCATTAGCGTCGGCTATAGTTCCCGCATGCACAGGGCAGTATACAGATGGAGTAAGATTCATGGAGTACACAAATTTGTGGTTGGAACGAAGAAAGCAGACCTGGGAGGTTTTTAAGGCGTGGTAGTAGATTTATAAAAATTAACGAGCGGATGCAACTAAACAGGAAGAAGGTAAAATGAGAATCCACGTATTGCCTAGCCCACCTTATTATGAGTAGTAGTTGTGTACGCGTCATTCAGGATGTTCGCTCTGCGGTACGTGAAATTTTAATGCTATTTCCGGTCGACGCGAAACGTTTCGATTTTTAAAATATTTATTATTATAATATAAATACAATTCATCTAAGAAGCAGTATTGTGTAATAAATAAGGCCTGTATAAAATTTATAATTTTGTATAAAAAATTTTATAATGTACAATTGAAACGGTTAAAATACGTGATTAAGAAAAATCTTCGGCTTTAAAAGCATTCCAACCTAAACGTAAAGGCGAAGTCGCCTACTATTACTAAAGACGTTGAATGGTAGAGGTTTCGGAGGGTAATGGTATCTTTTTGATGCGATAAAAGTTGGCTGTTTCTATTGTTGTTGGCGTCTTTTTCGCGAAGAAAGTTGCTTCCTGTCGTTACATTAATTTTCGCGAACAAGACGAGGCGCTGATGCACGCATAAACGATAAGTCGCTACACTTTAATTCACAATAAGCCGCTAATAAAGCGCTATATTACGAAAGGGTTATGATTACATATATATATATAAAGAGAAGAAAGATTGGGGGCCGACTAAATATGTAGCTTAATTTAAATAGGGCCCATTCAATTTGGGCAATCAACAAAGCCGTTATGTAGTTTATAGTTCACAGAACAAACATAAAAGATCGGAGCACGATTATTATACTATTATTATTATTATTATTACATTATATCGTAATAATCGACGATTCGTCTGTTCTTTATCTCGTCTATTATCATTCGTATCTCCTTCTTTAATTCCTCCTTACTTTTCATTTCCTTCAGCCGACTAACCCAACTTTGTCCGTCATTCGGATTTTTTCGTGGCTTATTTTACTTTTTAAGCTTTCGAAGTTATTCGCTTTGTACTTTTCGAATTTATTACCAACTTTTTTTTATCTTCCACTTTCCGCTTTGTCGGGTAAAAAAATACGATTCTATTATCAACTTCTAATTGTCGACTTAATAAGAAGGCGATATTAAAAAAAATAATACGATTAAAAAATAAGTATTTTCATTTTATTTCAATAATTTTATTTTTAGTTTTTAATTTAAATTTTTCCCTGCCGACAGTTTATATATTTTCGCGTTTACTCAACTGATTTCCAGCTCTTCCGAATCGAAATGCAAGTCTTTTTATATTGCAGTCGAAGAAGAAGAAGAAATATATATTTACAAAACATATAAACAAAATCATGAATACATGAATACTTGAATAATGAAGAATGTTAAGTATCTTATATATATATATATATGCATATATATATGTATATACCTTAACAAGTTAACTTACTAACATTCTTCATTATTCAATTATGCATGTATTCATGATTTTATTTATGTGTTTTGTAAATATATATAGCTGCTTCTTCTTCTTCTTCTTATTGCAATATGATCGTGGAAAGAGTAAAGCCGTGGTCACATCGGACGCGAATTTGTGCGAAAAGTTAAGTCACGAAGTGGATGAGAAGTCGTACGAATTGAATTAAATTCTATACGAATTCAGACGTAAATATTGCGGAAATATTGCATATCGTTCTTGCAAACTTAGCGGAAGGCAACGTGTAGCATAGAGCGTTTCTTATTTCTTACTTTTTATTTAGCCAAAAAGGACACACTTGTTCAAAATGAATACTTCTTAAGACCCGTCTACGATTCGATTTCTTTAAACAAGTGTATGGGTAGATGATTATTTTAAAATCGGAAATATAAACGGAAAATTCGGTGGAATATCATACGCGGAATTTAGTAAAGAACTGATCGATTTTATTTTAAACGCTACGAAAGGGGAATTTCCAAAATATTCAAACTTTAGACAATGTATTTTACCAGAGCAAAAATTAGTCTTTACATCGCGGTAAGCAAAATATATTTATTAACATCATCGTCAATGTCGTATTGTTCGTTGCCGAATATTTTTACGTACAAAATGAGCCACAGCATTCAAGGCGCTATTTATATGCGACGCAGATGCGTATACGATGTTATACGGAGACTCCTGCCACTACATTCACCGTTATAATTAAGAATTAAATAATGATGAAAACTTTCTATGTTGGTTTCGAAACCCCGAACGTCAAGTTGTCAGTCGAGCGCTCTAGCAACTTATATGTTTATTAATACACAGACATAATATACGTATATATGACCGGACTCGAAGAAAGTGTTAAAAAAAACGAACATTGTGTATGTGTGTACGTTTATTTAGGAGATAACAGGTTGAAAATGTTAAGAGAGGCCTACATCAAATCAATGTGTACTGCATGTTATAAAGAATATATGTGTATATATATATGTATATAAAAAATCAATTGAAAATTAGTTAAATCACTAATATTTATTTTCTTATAGAAAACACAAAGCTTTGATTTTTTAATATTTATTTTCATTTTACTTGTAAAATTGTGTTTTTTAAAAAATTTTGTTCGTATATTTTTATATTTTATATTTTACTTTTGGACATCATACATCGCAACGGTAAATGAAAAATTTAAAATTCCACCAGTATACAACTTTTACAGAATCCGGAAAATAATATTGAAGAAAAAATTAATATAAAAAAACAAAATTAATAAACAAATATATTGATGTTAAATTTCAACAATTCAAAAAATAGACAGAACAGAAGCAGAACAGCATTTTTGGAGTATATTTTCACAATTCACCAACAAATATTTTTAAGTAATTATATTTAACTTATATTTTTAAAATTATGATTTTTTAAAAATTCTTCACTTGATAATGGCGTAAATGGCGAAAAGCTTTGTGTTTTCTATAAGAAAATAAATATTAGTGATTTAACTAATTTTCAATTGATTTTTTATAAAAAATCACTACATTCCACATTATATAAAAAATTTAAAAAAAATATATATATATATATAAAATGTTGAATATATCGGAAAGTAGTGATTTTATGAATTATAAGCAAAACAAAATCATAATACAGTTTAATCACTATAAAAGCTTTGTAATAAAAAACTTTTATAGTGATTAAACTGTGTTATGATTTTGTTTTGCTTATATATATATATACATATATATATATATATATATATATATATATATATATATATATATAACGAGTGTACGCATACATATACATACACATATTTATTTATTTATTTTATTAAGGATTATTACTACTGAATATAAAACAAATCAAGTAACCCGTGAAATTAGCTTATATCAACGGTGATTATTTATTTACTTATGTTTATATATATATATATATATAATGAGTGCACGCATACATACACATACACATATTTATTTATTTATTTAAGGATTATTACTACTGAATATAAAAAAAATCAAGTAACCCGTAAAATTAGCTTATATCAACGGTGATTATTTATTTACTTATATATATATATATATATACACACACATACATATATATACATACATATATATACATACACACACACACACACACACACATATATATATATATATATATAACCTAACAACTTGAAAGCACAGGAAGAAAAATATTAGGAAGAATATTACGGCCGGTGAAACAAGTAGAAATGTATAGGAAATTTATCAACGCGTAGAAAAGATTACCCCTGCGGTCAGGAATATTACATTAAAAATAAAATTGAAATCCGTGATACGCACTTCTGTTTTTTATTTTTTTTTTTTTTTGCTTACGATCTGTTCTCAAGTGGACAATAAGTGGCGCAGCCCGATGGAAACTATTCGTTTTGTACTATACGGAATAATGAAATAATTTAGAACCGCTGTAGCAATTCCATTTGGGCGTGTCTTCTGAACCGTCTGAATTGTTTGGCGTCCTCCTAAAGTGTTCGGCAGCTAACGGATTAACACGATACTGTAGGTATATTTACCGCTGTGAATTCTCGCAGTTTCTTTTATAGTCGATCTGAAATCCATTCATTTCGGAACTATGTACCGTAGAATCTTCGATTGGATACGCTGCCTAATTTTGAAATTGCAATATTTCACCCCAAAATTTCTATTTCACATGTCCGTATTAGGTTCCAGGATAGTTTTACACAGTAAGATTTTACTTTCTACCGAAAATGACGAATATTTGATCGTTAGTTCGTGTTCCGAGATTTCAGGTGGAGTTGTTGTCTCTTGACTAGGATATGATCTTTCCCAGTTAATCTCCGATCCGGACGCAATACTAAGTATTTTACTTTAAAGGATATTGCAATAATTTTTCCATTGAATGTGATCGGTACATTTTCCGAAGATCTCTTTAAACACGGGATGCTTAGATTTAGATTCATTCACTGTGATTTTCCGCCAATTTAACAATTTCTTCAACAGTGTAACGTGATTCTGAAGGTGTTCAGTTGCAACAGTTGGATGCGAAATGATATCCTACCTACCTAAGTACCTAGTATATTATGAGCGAATAGTTAGGCGGACAATAAATTTTAACTACACCTAAGGAAGTTTAGAAATGTATCCGTTCATTACGAAACACTAATTCTGTTGGACGCAATTAAAAAAATTACCAAAAGAAGCTGTCCTTGCTCTAGTCGGTCTATTTAATTTCTAATTTCGATCAATCCTTCTTATCATGTAGAAGCTCAGTTACATTACCGTTTGCAAATCTTGGAAAATATACTCCGCTATTAAAAAATTTCAGATCTCCTATTTGTTTGCTAAATAATATTAGTGAAAGTTTTGAAACAATTATTTTCGTATATATATATACGAATATAATGTGTATATAACGTAATAATTTACGATTATACATTCAGAAGTATTTCGATATTGAAACGAGTATTGATATAGAACTGAGTTTTTTCGATTTATTTACCTAAAAACAGTTTGACGACTATAAAATTAATATTCGTATTAGTTGTAAATGAGGCGTTTGGTTAATTTTTTTTTAATAAAAAGGGAATTAAATTCGGGATTTAAAGCGCCATTATTGGAAAATGTAAATAAAAATCAAAAGAGTCATCGTATAATATTATTATTATTATTATTATGAAGATATATATAACGATGTATGACTTGCAGAAGAATATATCCATAGCCACGGGTTATAATGTTCGTAAACCGCTTATATTCGTTACTTAACCGCGGCACACGTCAGTCGCTTGGTTTAAGTCGCTTGGCAAATATTTGAAAAGAATGTCATAATCTCGGTTCGAAATATATTGCTCTTCATTTTATCCAGCGTTTAGTATCTTCTGTTTTTTTTTAATCTTCTATGTCAACGTTACGAATGTCGTTTTCAATTTTTGTATTTTTATCATCGTAAGTTATTAATGTACCGTTATGATGATATAAATGTACACGAAACACTTTTAAAAAAATGCGCTTAGACCATGTTTCGATTCGAGTTCTTTAACAACAAAGTTATCACTTTCGTGTAATATATTTTCGATTTCATTACTGTTGAGTTTTATTTAAATATCATTTCAATAAAATAATTTAAAAATATAGCGTGACCCAGAGAAGACGGACGGTTTTGTTGTTTTTTGAATAATTCAAAAACTATTCGACCGGAAGTTTCGAATGAAATTCTATTAAAAAAAAAAAAAAAAAGGAAAACGAGAGTTTAGCTTACAATCATTTGTAGAACACAATATCGTTCAGTAACCGGTCTTTATACAAAATTTTCGATCACAGGTCGCTGAATTTTTCAAATTTCTTCGGAAATCCGAATTTTCCGGTCTTGCAGATGTCGTGGACTTGTTTCGTAAACGCAGCTCTTAAGGTATCCCTACATATAAAATTTTGGTAACTTTGAATATCCCTACATATAAAATTTTGGTAACTTTGAATATCCCTACATATAAAATTTTGGTAACTTTGAATTCTTTTCGAAACTCTCTTCGCATTGTCGTAATCGATTCACACTGAAAATAACGTTCCACGCGAAACGCGCACTCCTTCTCATTATAGGGTACCGTGATAATTGAAATTGGACAAAAACAAATCTCTCGTGTATATCCTAAACGCGGAGTGCACGGCTTGTTTTGTAACAGTCTTATCAACTGTGCTATTCATCAAAACCGTCCGTCTTCTCTGGGTCACATTACAGGTGATTTGGATATATTTTTTTTAATGATGTATAACATTATATATCATCATCATCATAAAATTAACATCTCCCATTCGGGAGGTTGTACATCACGAACTGTATATACATCGGCATCTGGTTGATTCAATTAATTTAACGAAATCCTTAATTCCTGTATTTGTGGTAATTAATTTCATTATCTTTCTTCCTGTGCCTTTCCTGAAATTTTACCCTGTACTGCTAGATTGAAATTTTGTGAGCGATATATTTAATTTTTCTTCTTTTTATGTCATCCATTAATTGCAACTTGTTGACATTGCACCTACTCAGCACTTCTCGGTTAATTCCCTTATCTGTCCACGGAATTCTCAGCATGCGTCGATACGCCCACATTTCAACGCGTTAATTCTTCATTCGCAATCTACATTTATTGACCAGGTTTACGCCGAATAAAGCAACACGGACCAAAAGTAGCAACGTAGTATTCGTTTTCTTGTTTCTAAGTCCATCTTTCTGTTTTCAGAGCTTTCAGAAGTTCTGGAGTTCTGAAAAACATTTTATATATACAGTCGAATCCGCTTATAAGGGACTCCGGATAAGAGGGACATCCGTTTATTAGGGACAATCAGCAAAACCCCGAATTAAACGTATGAAATGAAGGTTGTTTTAGTTCGCTTTAGAGGGACAACGCCTCGGTTATAAGGGACAAATAGACTTCCAAGGCAATAAATAGTGAGGGGGCGATAAGCCAGCCGATATAAAATGACACTTCCGGTCGTAAAACGAAAATAGTCACATAAACAAAAATTGAATAAAAATGTTTTAGTCATTTTTACAATTCGTTTTTATTTAAATGAACATTTTTGTTTTTTCTTCATTTTGTTTGAGATGTCCTTGTTGTTGACATTCTTTCATTGACGCTATACGGTTTTTTGCTCTGTACGTTTAAAATTATGCACTCTCCGATAGCTTATTATGTTCTTAGTTTAGTTCTGCAAAAACTGTAGTGCGTCTGAGGTTTTATTTTTTTTTCTTACGAAAATTTTCTTTTCTTTTTTTAGTTCTGGTGAATTTTTTGTATGAATAAAATGACGGGTAAATGTTTATCATTAAAGGAAAAAATTTCTATTCCAGACAAAATCGAAATTCAACCTCCCAATATTATGCCTATTCGGGAGTTAGCAAAAATCATGGGCGTCTCCACAGAACTTACGTAAAAAATGGAATAGTACTGAAAAGGGCAGTCAGGTTCTTTTACCTTATGTATGCCTCCTGAATTTTTCTCTTAATTTCCATATAAATATTAAGCATTAATAAGGTTATAAGTATGTTAATTGTTTACTAAATTGTATATATACTCGCTTCAATAAGAGATTTTAAAAAATTCGCTTATAAGGGACAACCGGTTATAAGGGACAAATGACTTCCGCCCGATGTGTCCCTTATAAGCGGATTCGACTGTATATATATATATATATATATATATATATATATATATATATATATATATATATATGATTTTATATACGCCATATTCTTCTAGAGCGTGACCGAATGGTCGCTATAAATTTGATTTTTATTTATCAATGGCTTTTGTCAGTACTTTCATTTAAATCGTATGAATGAGAATATAATGACTTCTTCTACCAACTGGTCTGTATTAGGCGCAAAGTGTCGTACTTTTTCTCAGAGTACGACCCAGGTATGACGTTTCTTTTTCTTAAATATTATTCTTATTTCTTCATCATTGTTTATTTTCTCATTTATTATTTGAATCTGATGACTCGTAATTGATTGCCTCTTTAAACAACCATGGATTTAGTTTTTGATACGTTAATTCGAATATGGTGTTCTTTACTTGTGGCAGCGAGTGGATCTAACATACGTTGTAACTTCTGGGGATTTTCTGCTACTATTGCTGAATTGTCTGCGTGAAGTTACTGACTTTTTCCGTTTGTCATTCCGTAGTATCCTAGCCTGGAAATCTGTCTTTATACATGTCGAAAAATAGGGGTGAGATTATGAAACCTTGTCTTATATACATCATACATAATCTTGAGGTTTTCATCTTTCAGATCTTGATTTATTTTTACCTTGCCTCTTATTACCAATACAGATTTTGTATTATTTATGTTATCTTTATCATCAAGTTCAGTTTCTAGTACAGTTTTTATAAGCGGATCGTATTTTGTGTGGGAGGTTTTTTAAAATTAAACATATGTACACATCTTAAAAATGATTATAGCGCTGCCGCGGTAGTTTTCTCATACATAAAAGCATCTCGTTTATTCCAATAGAGTATCCCCACAATGTGCTTCATTTCCTATAAATTTCTTCGTATATTAACTTCAAAAATGTTTTCAACATTTAATTTATAAGGATATATTTGTCCGAATTCTGAGCGCGATTTTACATTTCCTTCGACTTTAACAATTCTTAGGGGATAACACATGTGTTATTAATTTTGTTTGAAAAGACTTTTATTTTTTGTATTTCCTATACATTTTAAAATTTCTGCCATTTTGTGGCTTTCCTACTTTCCATACATTTGATAGTTTATTCTACTTCACAGTGCAATGTTTCCAGGTCTTGGTCTTTTCTATTTACTGTATTTACTGGAGTACTAGTCGGGTAACCACTATAAGTCCTTCACATATTGCTTACAAATTTTTGCTAATTTTTCTGCAATCTATCTTTCTGTTGCTTTTTTTCCATAATCATTAACAGTTTTGTGTTTCATGTTATTTGTTTAATTTTTGTTTTCAGCGCAATTAAACAATTTTGAAGTGAAACTTCTATTGGCGCGTTGTATATGGGGAGTTAACCCGTAAAACGAGTGAACGAGCAAGCCAAGGCCATTAGGCAGCGAAGATTTGAACGAAATACCGAATAGCCGTGCTATGAACATACCGAATAGCCGTGCTATGAACATACCGAATAGCCGTGCTATGAACACGCTATAAATTTTTATGTATATAATATATATACGTGTAAATATTTGTTGTTCCAATTCTTTCTTTTGCGTATACGTTATTTCGTTGAACGAGATTAGAGAAAGAAGCTTTGAAAGAAGCTTCATAATGAGACGTGCGTACAAGGTTCATAAAGTTAAGTACCTTAAACCTCAACAGTTAACTCAAAAGGTTTTTTTTTTTATACAAATTTTTCATGTAATTTATACATTTGATATTTATAAGCTATAAGCTTTTCTATTTTTTGTTTGCCTGGGAAGAATTTTTGTTTTATATTTCGGTACGGGTAAATTGTTCATTTTTAAAATTTAATATGCTTATGTGCATGTAACTTAATAATAAGAAATACAAGTGCTTCTTCTTAAAAAATATTATCACTAAATCTAGAAATTTAATGAAACAAATGTTAGGCTACAGGAATAAACAAACAAACATCTGCAGGAAAATAAATAAAATGCACATATATACACAATGTACATGTACATACAAATGCATATGTACAACGCACCGTATTAATTACATAAAATGAATAATTGACATAAGCGCCGAATTAAATGAGTTGTGCTTTATTCTACCGTTTGTTTCTAGTATAACGTACGGTGAGGGTTAGAATATCGTAATCATTTATGAAATTAACTAATCTATTTTGATGTATTCTAAACGTATCATAAAATTTTTCTATAATTTACTAATATAAGAAGATCCGAGTGTATATCAGTAATTGTTGTGTACCTGTGACGATTTAGTATAATTCTGCAAACAGTGATTTTTAATAGGTTGTAATTTTTTAAAACTGATAGCCAAATAATGCGTAGGTTAATCCGGGCCGAATAATACGTGTATATAATAATTTCATATTAACGACAGATAAATACGATCGTAGATTAAAGATTGTTGAAAGTACACACGGATTGCTTTATTATCAATTATGTAATTAACATCAGTGTTTAACCCCGACCGTCTGTAAAACTTAAAAATAGAGCTGGCAGCTTTTTGTAATCTATTACTTATGGTATTTGGCATGCAAGATTTACAATATGCTAAATAGTCGACGTATATAATGCATCAATAACATGAGAACGAAAACATTTTAGTCATCGCCACGTCGACTGAATCATAGCGGACAGCGCAGTGCGTTACTTTTGTTTTTACACGAAATCGTGAGTTTATTAAATAAGAGTCCTCTGGAGAAATCGTCTTTATGTTACACTTTTTTCCTGCGCCCTGAGGTACAGAGTTTTTTTTTTCTGTAACTTATGTTTCGCATTTCAGTCGCCTAATAAAGAATATTTTATTGTTATTGAGGATTAAAGATAAAATATCTTCGCGAAACCTATTCGTTGTTTGTATACGCGTTATATATAGTAATAACATCGTCGAATCTACTAAAATTACAGTAATTATAATTGAAAATTCAGCTGATATCACTATTAACATATATATATATATATATATATATAAGTATATAATTTATTCTCACTTTTTTAATGGGGGGGACGTCTTTACAGCTTAGGCAATATGGTACTATACTCGCGAAATAACTTATAATTGTGCAACTTCTCTAGAAATATCGCTATGTCTAGAAGCAGATGTAAATTATTAATATGAAGAAGGAACAACGCGTTAGAAAAAATTTCTATATCTGGGTTTAGATTCTCCGCAATGTAACTATTTGAAATTCCGAATTAGTATTTAAATGTAATAAATTTTTTCTGAACTCTATATTTCAGTTCTTACTGCTCAGTAAGTTTGTTTTGTGCGATAAAACACGTTTTCCTCATAAAAAGTCCCGTTTATCATTGATTAATCCTCGCATGGTAATATGCGCATATGATTTGACTTTAGTCCTGTTTTTTGTATTTAGGAATCGATATGTGTCTCGAGGGACAGTTGGGAATGCGGGTATAATGATTGGTATTTATGTTTTTTTGTTTTGTTCGCATGTGCGCTGGTGAATAGGCATTACATTTCGTTAGGAAAATTATTTTTTTCTTGTTTTTTATTGGTAATTTATTTTTTCATTTTTAATATTATTTAGATTAATTAGCTTGTTGCGTGAGAATGGCCTAGTTTTATTTTTGTTTTCATACTTTTATTTAGATGTAATTACAGAGTTTAGCATTTACTATAAAGTCGGTGAGAAGGTGCAGATTGTTTACATCCGGTATTATACTTGTTTTCAACTGATTGCATCGATATTGAGTATATGGCAAATTAATATGATAGACTGTTAGTGTTGAACAGCAAAACTTCACATATTGGCGGTGGTTAGACACTCAGTAGAGAGTGCGTACTGAGCGTGTGACCAATATATATTCTGTTGACAACTGTTTCCAACCTGGATGAACAGATTTTGTCAATTTTTGAAGGTCAAATTGCTAAATCCTTCTTTATATTTCCAAGTATACTTGACCGGATACGGGAGGACTGATTCCACGCGTCTAGAATTTTCTGAGTATAATATTTTGCTTTGTCTTCTTCTAGCGTTGTCGATAAATAAGTTTGGGTAGGCCTTTGTACCGCACGGTGTACCTCGTCGTGGCCTATTATTCCTCGATGACTTGGAATCCAGACGAAAGTGACGCCGGTGTTATGTTCACTTAATTTTAGAACGCCGTGCAATATTTGTTCCACCATTTCCACAGTAATATTTCTCTCTTCAAATGCCAAATTAGTCAGTATCACATACTGGCCAACAGGCTAATCTGCGATTCGTAGCAAACACTGGAGCAAGGTTATCATCTCAGCCGCTAGGACTGATGACATGGTCGCTAGACTGAAAGAATGGGGATCTTGCTCCCGATTGAAAAAGCACCTCAAACATATTGTGATGTTTTAGATGTGTAGGTGAAGCAAACGACTGCGTTGGGCTGCTGTAGCAAGACAATCAAAAGCTTCCTTTGGATCTTTTTTATAATTATTCTGTAAGTGCATACGTTGTAATTGGCGTTTTGCTGTTGTGTACGCCGTAATGTTTTGTAAATAAATATAATATATATGTATGTGTGTATATATATATATATATAAATAGAAATAAATTCATAAGTTATATACTTTGAAAATAATAAATAAATAAATAAATTGATAAAATAAGGAAAGACCAAGTTTCGAGGGTGTCCGTTTCGGTAGTTCGAAACTTCCTTTATATCGACGCGAATACGGTAGACGTCGTTATTAAATTTAAATAAAGTGGATTTTCATCGATGGCCGAAAATAAAAACCGAACTTTGATTTCCGGTAAATTTCTCTTTATTTTCCGATTTTTCTACGTTTTATAAAGAAGATATTTACTTAATAACGGCTGAGTGGTAAGTAGCAAGAGTCGAGATGAGGTTATTGCCGGGATCTCGTCTCGATTAAGAATAGAAAGAGATCGTAATATAGAAGATCGAGCGAGAGAGCGAGCGACTTGGTGACGGGGAGATTGAAAATTAGAAAAGCATCTCCGTTTTTACTAACGCGAGTGTGTTGGAATGTTTGCTTTCTTCTTGGCTGACTCCAATTTTCTACCGTTTCAACGAATAAAAGATGAAGAAGAAGTTTTAATAAACGAACGGTTTAAGGGGTTTAGTAGACCGACCGGTACACACACACACATATATATATATAATGTTTATATACAGGACGATCGTGCAGGGCTGCGAGGAGGGAAGGAGAGAACTTGATGATGATAGATAAAAGAGAATAACAACACATTCTATATATATATATATAGCTTTCTAGTTTTCATTAAGCTTCGTTTATTCTTCCCTTAATGTAGTGTGTAGACCTTTCGTTATCATTCGCCTGTACAAACACATATATACATATATATAAATACGCGAATAAGTGTAAATATAAATATAATACACGCTTAAAGTGCAAATGTGTACGTATCATATTAAAAGGGTATATATTTTACTTTAAAGCGGAATGAACGAAATTTGTACCTTAATATATATATATATATATATATATATATATATATATATATATATATACATATGTATTGAATAGATTTTTCAGAGCTTTTGGCTATGTACATAAATCTGCGAGTCTTTTAACTTACGACTTTGTGCAAGTAGTATATGCACGCGGCATATACGGATGGATAAAAACGTCGTAATAAAAAGCTGAACTTAGCGGATTTTCGTAGTTCGTAGAATTTGTATGTGCCGTCTGGCTAGATGTTATTAAGACGGACGGATGTGCCGTATAAGTTAAGCATATCAAAGGCTAGTTACCCAGAAAAACCGCTATAGATAAATAAAATCGTTCCACGTCTTATTTGCCTTTAGCCGTTAAAAACACGAGCATTTTGTTTTTCCCGCCCTCCGCTCTACAGTATCATTTTGGTGCTATTGTTGATTCGATAGCTTCAGAGTTATTGTTGACTTTCGTCATTCACGAAGCAAATGTCATCGCCTTATACTTTTTACTAGTTACACACTACATATATATTTATACATATGTGTACGTGTGCGTATTTTGATACACTGAAAAGTAAACTTTGACTTAATGATAATATCCTGCAAACAAAGTCCTGGCGGTTAATAATTTCGTTTATAAGGTTTATTGTTATTATTGTCATTTATTTTTAAAAAAAAAAACTATCTTTGCCCTTTTAAATTTTCAATTTCAGCGAACTTTCATTAAATTTAGATTTTATTCTCTCCGTAAATGTAGCGTATATTATCTATATATATATAGATATATATATATATATATATATATATATGTATATATATATATATAAATGTAATCTAGCTTATCCAGATGATAACTATTTAACTTTTAATGTCTAGTTAAAACTTGAAAAGAAATATAAAATGGATTAATTGATTTAGCGGGTAATAATAAATAATTTGTTCGTTGTTCTCTAAAAAACTGACCATCAACGAATTATAATGTTCGCATAGTCTTTTTAATTAAAGGCGTTTAAGTTATTAAATTTTATATATATATATATATATATATATATATATATATATATATATATATATATATATATATATGGTACATTGAAATCGTGATAGACATTATTATTGCAAATGCACGTTGATCGGTAATGTTAAAACTTTGTCGTTGTATAATAATTTTTACACTGGAAGCGGAGACGGTATACACCAGAAATGAACACATTCGGAGAAGTTTTATTTTGGCATTATACGATACTAGTCTGTCGTGCAAAGATAGTTAGGAATTTTTGATCTGAGTTTTAATTCTTTGCTTTTCTTAGTATAGTTGTCGATCTATTCATATATTAATTTAAATTCGCGCTTTCTGTAACAACTTTCTCGATGTCTTCACTCCAATGTCTCCCACATATTGGCCAAACCATTCCAACAGATTGCCCGATGTATTAGATTTTTTCGTAATACGTGGACTGTATCAGTATAAAAGCAAACAATGCAATATTGTAATTGATCTCCATTCTGACCATTTTCCAGTGTTAGCCATTTTGGATTTCAACGCTAGACCATCCTACAAACAACAACATCTCAGCAGCAGACACACGGACTGGAACTCCTTCTCTAGTATAGTTGAAAATAACATAAATCTGAAAACTAGGTGAAGATGATGTTGACCTGGCGGTTCGGAGTCTGTCAGAGATTATCCAAAACGCATGTTCCACACAGACAACAAGAACATCTCTCCATTCCCTTAAAAATAAGAAAATTAATAAAAGAAACACGCTCTGCTAGGAAAAAATGGTAACGTAATTGTTTTCCGTCTTTCAAGGATTGTAAACTAAAAAAAGAAATTAACGCCTATAAAAATGATTTGCTCGATTATTAACTGCAGTCACTGAATGAAAACATCAAATCCTTGTGGGTTAAAACGAAAAAGTTACCGGTGCCAACTCTTGAGCCATTTAATATAAAATTAAATAACGGTTGTTGGGCAAAAACTGATAAGCAGAAAGCTGACGCTTTTGCCCAACATCTTAGCAACATGTTCAAACCGAATCCTGACGCAGAGACCATTCAAGACTTGTGAAAGACACCTTACACAAACCATTAGAATTTCAAAGCATCATAAAACACGTCACACCGAATACAATGCATACAGACAGCTCCCAAAAAGAATACTCCAGGACTCGACGAGATAACTGGAGAAATCCTTTCTCACTTACCAAAAAAGCAGTTATATTCGCGTGCTATATATTTAATAGTATACTAAGACTCGGATACATTCCAAAGGTTTGGAAAAATCTGTCATCATCACGATACAACCCGCAGACTGACACATCTTCATATCGACCGATCAGTCTCCTTCCTTCATTGTCAAAAATTCTAGAAAGATTAATATTATATCGTGTGGAACCATTAATTCAAAAAGTTAATTTAATATCAAATCATCAGTTCGGTTTCCGCACAGCGCATTCAACGGTGCAGCATGTCATAGACTAGTGGATAGGATCTCATCAGCATTCGAAAAAAAAAATAAATATGCTGTGCAGCCTTCTTAGATGTGTCTCAGGTGTTCGACAGGGTTTGGCACTCGGGTGTGCTCTTCAAACTACGTCAGTTTCTTCCCAAAAATCTCTATGAGCTCTTTAGGTCGTACTTGTCTGGTCGATCGTTTATAGTAAGACGTACTCTCTGATTAATTTAGTATCACTTCATCTGTACCTCAGGGTAGTATATTTGGACCATTGCTATACTCAATTTACACTGTCCACCCATCCTTGCTCCTAATAGTAATCCGCATTATGCTAGCCTAGCGGTACAGAATCATATAGATAGATTAGTGAAATGGGTACAAAACTGGTGTATAACATTCAACTCGATGAAAAGCCAGCACATTTTTACTACAAAACAAGTTACATGCCCCAGATTAAAATTGCACGATACTGTAATAGCGCAGACGGACTCGGTCAAATACCTTGGCAGGTACATGGATAGACGGCTGACGTGGCGTTTTCATGTTGCTCAAACTAGGAAAACTATAATAGCGCGTACTAGACTGCTGTATCCATTATTGTCTGCAAAATCGCCATTAAACTTAAAATCTAAAAGAAATATCTATCTCTCAATCGTGGCGCCACTTTGGAAATACGCTATAGAATTATACGGAAGCACGAGTAAAAATAATCTTCTACGTATTCAGCAACAACAGTCGAAGATATTGCGAACCATCGCATCTGCTCCGAGGTATGTCTCAAACCTGACGCTTCATTCCGATTTACAAATACCGTCCACGATGTGTATGTACAGCAGTATCAACGATTTTTCAATAAACTACAGTTTAGCTCAAATCCAAATATCAATCGTACGTATACGCTTAATCTACCGGACAACCCTCCCAAGCGATTCAAGAAACGGAAATGGTGTCGTGATGCCTTGTCGATCACTTGAACAAATAGTCAATTTTTTGCAAAATGGTACTACTTATGTATCAATTTAATTTAATTTAAATGCAATAGACTCGTTGTACTTTTTTTTAACCTCATCTTCGATCTAACTTCTATTCATCACCGTTGGTTGTGGCATATAATTGTCGGTACAACGTAGGAAAAAAAAAAAAAAAGAGAATTTAATGTCTCGTGAGAAAATTTAAGACTAACTAGTTTTCATAAAGATTTATTTTATTCCTCTGCCATGTGCCCAGTCTCGGAGAGCATCCAAGCCAAATTGTTCCCGACGCTACTACGAAATCTATATTAGGATAAAGAAGATGAAGCACCCTCGCGTCAACGATGCGATATTCGGATTATCCATCGTCATATTTTATCTGGAACTATTTTTCATTCAAATGTAAATGGAGTAATAGAACGGGCGTGGACACCGACGTTTTAGTTTATAGACTGTGATACCACCCAGATGTCCTGATGACGCCTATAAAAGCAGAAGGTTTTTTTCGGTAATGCTGTATTTTGTAGGTCTGTAATAATTCAGAGTTGAGGTAATCGAAATACACGTTAACAATAAAATCAAAATTACAAACGATAAAACAACTATAATTAATCAGAAACATTTATAATAGATTATGTTTTAGTGTCCTATGTTTATATATATATATATATATATATATATATATATACATATGTATATATATATATATATATATATATATATATATATATATATATTATTGTTCCTCAATCCGCACTTACACAGTGGGGCAAATGGGCAAATGTATGAAATAATTTGTGTTTATAGGTGCAGGGAACTAGTGTTCTTAATGGATAACTGTGTGTAAATGTTGAGTAGCTGAAACAAAAGAAAATACCCGATATAGTACAAAATATAAATAGGTGTGTGTTATGGTTCCCTGCAATGTGTAACTTAAAAATAGGATGGAATAGGGGATGAGAAACATAGTTCCCTAGACCATCAAGAATATGTGTAAATCCGCATATAAATATAAAAATTAATGTTATACAACGCAACAAGTTTGTTAAAGCTCCTATCTGCGAGTCGTAAATCCCTCGTAGAGATATGGTGATTATGAAAAATCTATCGGCTGTACAAGATCATGAATCTTCGTTGTGGGCCATCCGGATGCATTTGGCGAAATTCTTTTTTCTATTCCTTCAAGAATTCTCGCTTGAAGTACGTCTGCTCTTATTTTTATGGACGATGTATGTTAGTATTCTTCTGATTACTACCGCGGATAAACTTCTATTTGTTGCTTCAACTTCTTGTAATATCGAGCAGTTCCATGTCCGTCCACCGAATTCTTAACATCCGCCTCCAACGATACATTTCCGGCGCATTTATCTTATATCACATTTCTGTAGTGTTCACATTTCTGCGCCGCAGACAAATACCGAGAAGACTAGACTATTGACTAGTTTTATTTTCACTTTGTCTGCTGCTACGAAAGTTGAATATAATCAATATCGATATTAATAATAACAACAATAACGGGTTCCATTGTATCGAAAATTCGTTTTAAAAATGTTTCAATAAATTGAAGTATACTACCAGGAATAACTGAAATTTAATTTCGGTTATCGAATTTTATTTTACGAACGAAAGATAAATTTTCAAAATCGACCTTTAACGAAGCCAATTTTCAACAGTTAAAAATAGGGGTAACGAGATGAATAGAATTTCGTGCTATTATTCAACCAGAGAACAATTACAGTAGCGATCAGCGGGAGGTTCGTTGGCTGTAGTTGATATGTCTATTGACGAGGTAATGAGCCGGTATAGCGATGATATTATAGTATACTACGAAAGTGTATATATATATATATATATATATATATATATATTCCTACGAGAAAAGTCTGTTGCAGACTTTTTACTTCATCTTCGTCTGGTATCGTCTACTAATCGAGACTATTATTATCATTGCCAAGAATATATTCTATTACTTTCAATCTGGTCCTTAATTATTATTCGTGGTCTTTCTAATTACATGAACCCTTCTTATATTATCCCGTGCTTTTACCGGCTTTTTGTTTTCTCTCTCTCTCTCTCTCTCTCTCTAGTTCTTCTTTGTTCTATAGTCTTCTCGTTTCTGTGTCGTCCAAAGAATGTTCTTGACAGGCTAATACGATCTTATTTAAAAGTTGAACGGATGATGATGAACATTATCGCATCTAGATTATCCGGAGAGATGCGATGTATGAAAAGTTATTTTTGAGTCACAACGTTTTAATAGTCATTATTTAACCGTTTACATTATACATTATAAAATTTCGACGCAAAATTATAAATTTCATACAGCCGGTGTTTATTATGTAATACTGCTTACTGTGTAGATGTATAAATATTTTTTAATAAAATTGAGATATTTCACGCGTTAACAAGAAAGTAAAAAATTTCTTTAGTATTAAAATTTCAAGCTCTACCGCATATAGTGGAGAATCCGAGACTGAAAGGATTAATATTTTATAATATTTTAATCCATGGACTGCAAATTCCGTATATGCGTTAGACTAATGTAAAAAAAAAAACTACACGCTGATCGTTAAAATCATCCTTGAATATGTAGATGGAAACAGATTGGTCAAGATTATTAGAAATAAGGATGATTGAACAATAAGAATTTGAATTCTAAAATTTCGATGCTTATTTATAAGTTTCCTCTATGCGGTATATGAAGTTTTAAATTTCCCATTTTCGTAATAAGGAGAATTTATCTAAGATCAAACACTGGATTCAACAGAATCGGGGATGTGGTAGCTGCAGCCAGACTTAGGAAGTAATGTAGTTTGATGATGATGATGCGTTATGTTTATATAATAAATTTTATATCGTCCATTACAGATTGTTTTATAAATATTTGTTTTTTCATTTCGCTAATTTTTGAAAATTTAATATCTAAGTATTTTTTCAATTTACAAATTTTTTATATTGTATATATTTGAATAATGTATGTTAAATTGTTCATTTTCATAATAAGGAGAATTAATTTAACGACAAAAGTAAGGAGTTAAAATCACTAAACTTCTTTTTATACGTTTCTCTAAGCTATTTTGTCGAATAACATGGCCAAAAAAAAGTTCAAGACACTGGCGCTGTATGGTAATTACTAATCTCCGGCTCGGTGAAATGTTTAATTCCTGCATTATAGAACTGTTCGTTCGAAAAGCTTTCCATCATATTCTCATCGTTTTTCGGTAGGTTGTCATCTCGCAAGTATCTATCTTCTGTCGCATGGATCTTTTCAATGTGTAGGATTCAGATCCATCTATTAGTAATATACAGATAAATTTTATATATTATTTTTTATTTTTCCGAAAAATTTTATATTACGATAGTTGATTGAGCTGTTTACCACATGTACTGTCAGATTGTTTTATTAATACTGTTATTCAGTTTGCTGATTTTTCGTGACTTGTAATCTTAAATTAATATTTTTTCATTTTATATTTTTCATCTTTTTAAATATTCACTCGATAATGACCTAACAGCCGAAAAGCTTTTAGCGATTTCAACTTATTTTTCGTTGTTTGTAAAAAATCACTATATACTACATTATACAATTTATAAAATCCTAATATTATCGCGTGCAAGGTCATGGCAAAACGTGCAACACCATGTGCTATGCGCGCTAGTAATAATATAGTACACTAGAAAAACACGCTGGGCTGCATTGCGTCTTGACAACAAATATCTCTCTCGGTAATTCCATATTATGATTGCCTGGTATTTACACTGTACAACAAAATATGTATAAGTAAGTAGTCGTCTACCTCCGATACGGAGATGGCACTTAATGAAAAATGTATATATATATATATATGTATACATATATTATCGGATAATTAAAGATTCTATTATATTCCGTTCCTCTCCCTTTCCCTTCCAACCAGCCGTTATTGTCGTTCGCGAAACAAACGAGACAATCCCATCTCTGCCTACGATATCGTTTCTCATTCTTTCTCCTACTGATAAATAGAACGCTATCCTGTTCGTAAATGAACAAAATTCGATAGTAAATAATACGGACAATAGAGTTTTATTATTAACCCATCATCGAATGAAATCGTTTCGAGAATTCAATAGTCTCACGAAGCAGATTTTCGCGATGCTTGAAGTACTATAATAATAATGATAATAATGATAATAATGATAATAATGAAAGACGACGGAGAAAAGGAGCTTTTCGAAATTATAACGTTTTTAACGACGTGTCGTGACGACGATTGGAGGAAGATAAGGATAGATGTATATTGGTAGATCGAGAAGATAGACGAGAACGGATATTAAAAGCGACCGAATAATAAGGGACTAAATTACGCTATAGGAAGAACGCACACACACATACGCACGAATAACACACACATTATAAACGACTGGTAGTGAATTACTTTAACGAGAAACAAAGCTCGGAGCAGGATTAATAATCAAACGAGCTCTTCCGTCGTATATAAGTTCGGTTTACTAGTTTTATATAGTAGTACTTGGAATTTTGAATTATCGTTAATTTTGTTTTTTGTTTTTGGTTTTTTGTATTTTGCTTCTTTGTCAGCTTTTAGTTCGCGATACGGTTTTAAATTTACTAAATTATTGTTCCCTGTCGACTTAATACGAACTAATCGTCTTGTAATAGTAGAAAATCGCTTATAATTACAGAAATTAGGCGCTACATCTGGCGGAATTTTAAAAATTAAGTACTACATGAAACCCCCCCAAAAAACCCCATCAAACTCGGACTATTTTTTCGTCGAGATACGGATAAAACACAGTTTTAGGGGTAGTATTACATTGCGCACGACGTTATTTGCAGTTGTTACAAAGGGTAATAATGCGTAAGTAAAAATGCCCACATAAAAGACTAAGCAAGTGGGAAGTCGCGATACTAAAATGATTTTCTATTACAATTTTTACGTTATTGTGACAAACCTAAACGCCATACTTAATGGACACAAAAGTGGAATCTTCAAATAAATCCTGGAAAATCTACACACGTGTCATTCTCCAATAGAAAGGTTTATAATAAGCGGTTAATTTTAAACAATATAGCGACAAGCAAAGGAGCGAAATACTTCGGAGTATATTTAGATGGCACTCTAAACTGGAATGTTCATATACAGAAGAAGTGGAAGGAATTGGACTTAAATCGCAGCTGTCATTAACTATGCTAAAATTAATATGGACCTACGCTGCACCAATGTGGGGATGCGCGATACAATCGATTGATCATTCAGCGGTTGCAGATGGTATACCGTACATCTTGGCACGTCACCAATGAACTGATCCGTCGAGATTTGGGGATTCATACCAACGACGAGGTCATCGACAGGCGAACTAAAAATCACACGATGCCTCTATACGGACACTCCAATGAGCTAGCGCCAGCGATCCGAAATGACAAGACGTCTCAATAGGATCAACGTTCAAAATAGTGTAAATAAATAGACACTGGTCTCCTTTCAAACATTTATTGATAGCTTAATAGGCTAGGTAAAAATTTACAAATAAAATAATAATAATAATAATAAAAAAATTTTGTTTCTCTGCTAACCATGATACCGGAAGATTAGTGAGCTATTATAAGAAATCTCACAAATACTTTCCTACCTAACCAATAATATATATATATATATATATATATGTTTATATATATATATATATATATATATATATATATATATATATAAAACACTAAATCAAATTTGAATAAATCTTTTTAAATATTTCGCTAAAACCCATGCGCAAATATGTATATAAATATATACATTCACACACACCCACACCCACACCCACTCACATACATACATACATATATATATCATTATCATTGTAATCGCTTCCCCTTTACAGGAGATTGCGTACATCTTTTTCATATGCGGCGATTCTTTAATGATCTCCGTCAGGATGCTGCTTAGTGAGCCATCCGGTGGATTTGCCGTCATCAACTCCATCCGCTTTCTTCATCTTGCTGGCTTTCCCTGTATTTTTCCTTGTACAGCCAGCAGAAAATTTCCACCTTCACAGATTTTATGTGCCATGTATTTCCTTTTTCTGTTCTTAATATCATCTAACATATATATTACATGGTACGAGTATACGATCACATCATTATCATCATCATTAATTCTTATGCTCGTTCTCGAGCATCATGACCCATTTGCTACAAGTTATTTTTCGCCATATATCCTGTCCTCGGCTCAATGCATTTGGATAGTCGGTATATTTTTGAGCTGGTCGGTAAACCGTGTAGCCTCTCTGTCCCGTATTTTCGATGTTATCAGAACGCACTTATGTCCAATGACTTTAAGCTTTAAACCGTAGTCAATATTCTTCCGTCGGGCCTGTATAGTGTCTCTGTAACATCGAGACGTTCGTTCTATATGTTCCACGGTATTCTTAACATCCTTCGGTATGCTGTCATCTCCATAGCTTTTAGTCATGTCCTAGTTGAATTGTTCAACATCCATGATTCCGTATCTTTCTATGTTTTTGTTAGTTTAGTATTTGCTAGTTTTGCCATTTCTATTCGACGTTTTATCTCTTCATCGCATTATCCCGTATTAGACAGAAGTGTTCCAAGGTATACTACATTATCTTTGCCTTGTATATCCGGTATTAGATTAAAATGCGAGGGTAATTTTTTGACTCGTGGAACATTTTTCTTATTTAGTTTTGAGTTTAGCTTCTTCGCTGACTGTTTCCATTGTCTGTGCTATTTCTACCTCAATAAAACTGTGTCGTCTGCGTATCTCAGGTTTGTGATATATTCACATATTAAAATATATTTAATTTATTAACGGGGTTCTAAAACTTGTACGATTACATGATTATTTTCACAACATTTCAAACAATTCTAGATTATCTTATATTAGTAGATTTTGTTAAACCGACTGAAAAATGCGAATGTATATCTATATTAGTATGTTTCAATGAAACCGATTTAAAATTAGTCGTATTTCGAGATGATTCTTAGTTATATTTTTACTAGAATAAATTATCGATTTTCTGTACTCGTGTTGTATTGAAATATATTCAATTTATCGAATGGAATTCTAAAATCTATACGATTACACGATTTACTTCAGAAAATTTGAAATTCCAGATTATCTACTCTTCAACTGAAGTATATTTTTTAACTTTATTTTTAAATACATTTAATTTGTTTTATATCTGTTATTCCGTTATATAACTTTAATTATCATTTAGGGATATTTTCATTAACTATGCCGTGTTTACATTGTACTAATAAAGAATTAAATCTGACTAAATAGTCATTTATTTTTTTTAAAAACGGTGTTACTAATTAGTCAGTTATGTCCATCACTAATATATATATATATATACATAAATTAACAGCCGAAATACACCGCAGAGTGGCAATAACATGAAAAAAGTACTGGGTGATGAAATCGATTTTTAAGAGCAATATTCCGTCCAATCTAAAAAGCGTGGCGTTCAACAGCTGCCTGCTACCATCCTTAACTTACGGCTCCAAAACATGGTCGATGACGCAAAGACAGGAAAATATTTTAAGAACCTGCCAAAAGAATTAAGAAAGATCAATATTACAAATCAAGAAAGTAGATAGAGTCAAATTAAAAACGATTAAGGAACAAATGGGTGATAATAGGGATGTCATAACTTCAAACCGCGCGCCGGAATGGAAGTGGGGGGGACATATCATACAGAGATCAACGGGGGACGAAGAAAGTAACGGAATGGTTCCTGGCGTAAAAAAAGTCGCGACCGTTTACACGTTGGGATGACGACTTCAAAACATATATATATATATATATTCGTAAAAATAAATAAAGGATTATAGCGAGGATGTTTGTCGTATAACATATGTGCAGAATTTATGCTCGAATAAAAGTCAATAAAACCAAAATGACGGTTACGGTAGATGACATTGTAATATTTAATGTCAACAAAAATTCAACGAATACGATATATATGTTAGTAGTTTTGGGTAATGACATACGGCACGTATATTGCGATACAGAAATTAACTCGAGGATTCGACTAGAGAAAAACATTATATTACCGTTAAAAGTTTGTGAACGCGTGCTGAAACACGAACGATTTAAAACGAAAGGGATAAATCTGCTGCAAACATTTCAAATGTGTAATATTAGAATAATTCGGACTAGAAACGTGTGGAAGGTACTCCATAGAGTGGATAAGAAATGGGTATTGATACAATTACGATTAATCTAGATGAACGCTTATTCAGACACGGTATCTCTTATGCGATATTCTTAACGCAATGTCAACATTTACAGTAGGCTGACCTGCCGTACGTTAGTGATTTTGTTCAAAAACGATCGACTGATTTTTTCGATAAATGCTCATATCAAAACAACAAGCTCGTCTCTTCGATTGTCAGTTACGACTTCAGGCAACATCGTTTCATGTATTCCAAACATACCGGAGCTAGGCGACTACTTGTCTACAGATATTTTGTTGCGCGTTGATTTAGCGTACATAGAAACACACGCATGCCTAGAGAACGGATTGTAATCGGTTTGTTGTCACGACGCAATGCTGCACCACGTGCTTTTTTAATGTACTATATTCAAATATAATAAAGGAGGGCGTATGGCCCGAAGAATATTTTCAGTCAATTATGGTGCCAATACCAAAAACAAGACACTGTAGTGATTTTAGAGCTATTTGTTTAATACCGCACGAATCTAAAATAACACTTAAAATAATTTAAAATGTTTGGAACGACAGTTGGATCAATATGTGAAAGAAACACAATTCGGATTTAGAAAAGGACAGTCAACTCGGGATGCAATTGCGACGCTCCATATAATAGGAGAGCGTATGATTAACCATTTAATATGTTTATACGTGGTTTTTATTGACATGGAAAAGACATTCGATAAAGTACCGAGGCAAGTTCTTTTTCTTTTACTAAATAGAATAGGATGCTCGAGGAATCTAGTTAGAGCAATCTATAATCTGTACAACAAACAGAGCGTGAGAATAAAATTCAATGATAATACAACTGAAGAGGTGAGGGTAAATAATGGAGTTAGACAAGGGTGCCTGCTTTTACCGAAACTATTTAACGTATTCGCAGAAATGATTAGTAGAGAAATCTTCAATGAACTCAAGCAAGGAATTAAAATAGGCGTATACAGGAAATCAAGTTTGCCGATGATCAAGTCGTACTAGCAGGCAGCGCCAAAACGCTACACAAAGTGATTAATAAACTAAATTTGGTCACGTTTAAATATGACATGGAAATCAATAAAAAGAAGACTAAGGTTATGGTAATTGGTAAGGACATCCGAAATATTCACATAAAAATAATAGATGAAGTAATCGAACAAGTGAGAATGTTCAAATACTTAGGTCAAATAGTATCGTCTAACGTGGACTTGCACGCAAGAGATTAACTGCCGTATAGCATTGAGCAAACAAGATTCGTTTGTTAACACAGAAAACAATGTAGTTAACAATGCGGAAGAGGCTATTGAAAACGTATGAGCAGTAGCTTTATACGGAGCAGAAACTTGGTCATGGAAGCAGAAAAACAAAAATAAAGTACAGGCATTCGAGTTGTGGTGCTGGAGAAAGTTACAGAACATTAAATGGACCTACAAAGTCAGCAATAACTCAGTACGGGACAGGATTGATGAACAAAGAAATATACTGAAGAATATTACACAGACGAGGCTCAAATGGTTCGGCCATATATTACGGCACGATCAAAATATCCTAAAAGAAGTAATTGACGGGAAAATTATCGGGAAGAAATCACGTAATCCTGGTGGATACCATACTGGATGATGCCAAAACATCGACATATGCTGAGATAAAAAGAAAAGCAGCTAACCGGCTTACATGGAGGCTGTTGGTGCATGGAACGAACCAGCCTACGGACTGATACACCAATGATGACTATATTATTACTAGCACGCATATGGTGTTGTTGGGTGGTGGTTTGTCATTCCACGCGATAATAATACATATTAGGATTATTTATATGTTTATTTTCTGATGATAATATTCGAACACGGTACCTTCCGTATACACGTCCGCGCGTTAGCTATTAGGCTATCCCGACGACTCTAGTAATTATTAATTAAGAAAACTCGTTTATTTTTGTAACCGCTGGTTTTTGAATTTGTTCTATTTTCTTTTACTCTTTATATTCGTACTTTGATCTTGTGGTAATGGTATCGGTATTATATTTTATTTTACGTTCGTAATATTATGCATATATATTGTTTTGAAACAAGTCGTGAAACACTTTTATTATTTTGAAGAGCATACAGGTACATACTGATACTGGAAAATGGAAGGAGTTGCGAAGAATGGAATCAAACCGATGTATTATATATACATACACACGTGTAAATCAACGAAATGTGATTGATAAAAATTACCTTTCCGATGATATCTATCTTTAATTCGTAACAACGGTTATACATGTTGCGTAGTAGTGCACAAATATAAACACACGCACACATATATCGATCACACGCGTAGTATATATATATATATATAAACGTTTGTACGTTCACCTATGTACGCGAATAATAAGTTCCCAATCTGGATCGACTTAATCCTTTTTTAGTCGACTTTCTAAACCTCGTTGCAGACTTCATTCGCGATTTTTCTACTTTTTCATTTGGAAATTATTATTCCAGAAAAATCGGTTTTATCCTCTTTTATTCTATATAGACATAGGCGTATTTCATATATTGTAACGTCGTCGTTTTGAAGAAAATTTTCTCAGTCTATTCGTCTATTATTGCGACGATGTCGAGCGAAAATAAAGCGTATCGGTATGTCGAGGGGAAAAAAAATAGGAAATTGAAAACTGAATTTTAAAATGGAAGCGTTCGTGCGTTATGTTGTGCGGTAGCGTGATTTTACGCGTATTATATATAGAGGAAGCCGAAACAGAAGCAAGATGCTGACGTGGCGATATAAACGTAATCGATCGTGTTTAGTCTTTGAGAAGAAACAAAACTTGTACGAATGGAAACTTCTAATGCGCCAGTAAATTCTCGCGATAGTAAGTAGTTAGTCGGACTACTATATTTTAATGAATGGAAAATCTATTATACTTTTTTTAAATTTCGGGTTGACGGAGGGTGTTTTTTTAGTTATAAATCCCGTTCTTATAATCGATAAACGTAGTGGCGGTGGTGTCCCATCGAGTGAACTGATTCGTATCAATTGATTCATTGAATATCGTGAGAGAGCGTTCGTCTAGCCGGTGGAAAAGACGTTTTGTATTATATAATAAAAATCGATTTTTAATACTCCGCTAAATATATTATACGAATTGCGAGTATTAAGATAATAACCTAATACCGGGGTAGCGTCTGCGTTGGGGTGAAATTAATTCTTCTAAATTTTTAGCGGTGCTAATAAATATAATCGTCGTTATCGTTTGATTTTTGTCCATAAACACCAGGACACAAAGACACAAATATCCGTTCTTATTGTCTATGTACAGACGCTACTCCCTAAATCGTGTTTCTTGCGCTATGTAATATAACGTTGGAATTGATATAAAATTACTTCGACAAATAAAAATTTCGTTAAATGGTATCGCTTATAAGAGATCAATTCGATCTTGCCCATAGGACAAGTTAGAGGTACTCTCACGTCGTATAATCATTCCGATGAGTCAATTCCACAAACGCGCCATTATAACGTAAATACGACGATCAAAAATCATAAAAATGAATCTTCGTAATATTAGTTCGGATGGTATCGCTTTCATTACGTCCTTTAAATTCTCGAGGCGCATTAAACTATTAGAAAAAGAATCAATAAAACATCGTGCATATGACGAAATCTCTGCAGCAACGACTAAAAAAAAACCTATCGCGATTATATCATTTACCGTACAAATTTAATTAATAGCGTGTTCAGGATTGCGCATTTTCCATCAAAATTGAAAATAGTCAAAGTTATCCTGTTACCTGAACCCGGGGACAGCATTGATAGTGTAAGATCGCTTTACCGAATAATCTAAGTAATATACACACTTCTCTTCGAAAAATAAGATTCTTACAAACGAGGTTATTCTACAGTCTATCGAGCTTTAAGAATTTCTGATTTTATTGTCGATAATATTAATTTATGCTTTAATTAATTCAAAAAAAAAATATACCATAAGTCCCAATATGGCTTCTTGGTCACTCTGCTGAAGGGGCTGCGATCATCTATTAGGACGTCAATGGCTGATAGTTGTCGTCTCTTTTTATATGAAGGCAACATTTGACAATTGTAGATGGTGTGCGATTGTTACTGTTCTGAGAGGCTATAGTATTGTAAATTTAATTAATAGTTATTTCTTCTCTCGTGTTGCAAATTTTGAAATTAGGTTTTCACATTCTTATAAAATTTGGTTTTGTGGTGTTCCACACAGTTCTGTGCTGGGCCCGAATTTATAGAACGTTCTCTGCTCTATGGTTCACCATAGCGTGGAGAATTTCTACAGTGATATGTAAACTTATATCTTATGCTGATAACACCTGCCTCGTCTTTCTAGTATATAATTATTATACTTTCCATTAAGTACTGGGTCCTTTTATAGAACTTCTCCTAGTTCTGCAGCTTGTGTTATTTGTGGCATCCTGCATCTTGATTAGGGCTGTCACGGGTGAGTACATTGCAGACTATTCTTTACTGGAGAGTCAGAATTCGTTATTTGTATGTTTTGAGTTTCCTTCTATTCCGTTAACTTCTGTTCAATTCATAAAATGTGTATTTAAATTAAAATCGATCAATAAAAAAAATGAAATCGCTCAAAGGTACCTGGGTCATCAATGAATCATCGTTTCGACATCCTTGTTGTATAATGAAAAAATATAATAATACTAAGACATGGAAAAGAACAGTTCAATATAAAGTTAAATAATAACTGGGCCAGAACGGATGAAAAAGAAACAGTTTTTACTGCACATCCTAAAATGTGCAAAGAACACCCTGAACGTATAATGTCGATGTTGAATAACACTTTTCATAGGGATCAAAAGAGGTTTATGTATGCCTATGTAAAGTAGCTTTACAGAAATTTTCTGGAATAATACTGAACCATCAGTTCGGATTTCGTAAGTGCAACAGTGTCATCGATTGCCTAATGCCATCTCCTAAACGTTGGAGAAGAACCAAGTATGTTCAGCTGTATTCTTGAATATTGCACAAGCGTTTGACAAAGTGTGGCATCCAGGGCTATTTTGCAAGTTAATGCAACTTCTTCCCTCCGATCTATATTGCTCTACTTCACTCCTACTTATTCGAAAGAACATATTTTATTAGTTTATCGAACAATCTCAGTAAAATAGCGGAAACAATTATATACTATCTCGTTTAAGATTTCATACAGATAACCAAAAAATTATTCCTAACACGCAGTTCGGTTTTCGTCCGAGATTTTACACCATTTAACAAGTAGCACGAATTACGGAGTTTATCACGCGTAACTTCAATCGTAATAAACATACTGGTAGGGTTCTACTGGATGGTAGCTAAACCTTTCGATACTATTTGGCATAAATGTATTTATTTACAAAATGTTTTCTAATTAATGTTATTTTACAACTATTTAACAAACAAATTATTTCACGTTACCATCAATGAGTCCAGATCTACTAAGAAAACATGCTCAGTGGGGGTTCCTCGAAGTAATATTTTTGGTTCCTTTATGTTTACTTTGTTTTCATTTGATTTCTCTAATTTTCCACGATGTTCAGATTGATCTTTATGCGGACGGTACAGTTCTAGTGTACCTCTTGTATATCTAAAGCAATTACCACTAAGTTACAATATATCGTATGCGTTATTATAGAAAATTGCGAATTGATTTAAACTGTGATAAAACCGAGGCTATATTTTTCACTCGCAAGCGTCCCACATTACCCGCTGAAATTAGCTGAAATTAGAGTTAATTCCACCGTAGTGAGCTGGTCAAAACATGTTCGTCACCTTGAGGTAGTCTAGGATAACAGACGAAATTTTTCTGAACATGTCAATCACGCTATCGTGAAAGCTGACAAAAACATATCCGTCATATATGAAAATCATTTCTTAATGTTAATAATAAATTACTTCTGTATAAAACACACTCATTCGTCCCGAAATTACGTACTGTTGTCCAGCTTGGATTCGAATACCAATTTTAAGAAATTACAATTATTACAAAACAGGTTTCTCAGATGTTTTAAGAACCTACACCATCGTTGACACGTGTACGACCTTAAACAGGCCTTGTATTGAGGATCATTGCGATATTGCTAAGTTCGTGATCATTATTTAATTTCTACCATCGGTTAGGCGACTTCAATTTATAGTAAATATAAACATGGAAGACTCAAACATAACTTTTTAAAACATTATATGGGATTTTTTAAATGATTATTTTAAGAATTAATACGATCTTAAGACTGCGCTTAAATAAGTATTAGAACTATTACGACGATATATATATTATATATATATATATATATATATATATATATATATATATATATATATATATATATATATATATATATATGCTTCAAATTAGTGCGTTAAACATGAAGACGGGTGCGAAGACACTTGCTCCAGCGAACAAGGCTTCTTACTAACTTACATATGTGTCATATATAAATTAGTACTTAAAATACTAGATCAAGTGGTGTGGTTTCAGCTGTTCCGATTATCGAGTTCGATGTCAAGTAACTTTTTCCCTTCGAGATTGGGACGTCTATTCAATCGTCGTTCGTGCATCTTTGCAATATCCGTTACTACTTCGGCTACACTTTTTACTGCGAGGTCGCGGTCGTTGCGAGAAAAACTATAGGCATCTACGATTATTCGTAGGATTATGTTTTACCGAGTTTGAGCGAGCTGGCTGATAGGTCTTCTTAGCACAGCGGCCTATTTCATATGTCCATATGGGCTTTATAATTTGTATGTATATTAGGCGTTTGCAGTAAATACTGAGCGTTGAACGCCGTCCTATTAGCCAGTATAGTGAAGACACGGTTTTTTTTATTTGCCTGCATTTCATCTTTACGTGCGGCCTCACGTAAGACGAGAGTCCAAGTGTATGCCAAGATATTTTACCAAGTTAGTTTGTGAAATATGCTGATCTGCAATATAAGCCCGATGGGACAAGTAATCGTGTCGCAAGGTGAATACGATGTGTTGTGTTTGGTTTTGTTGTTGAGGCCAACTTGAAGGTTCTTTGTTGATTCCTTCTGACTAGCACTTTTAGATAGGATGGCGGTGTCATCGGCAAACGTAGCCGTAATTGTGTTATCATCAGTAAGCAAATCGTTGGTATATAGGAGGTACATGATAGGCCCCAGAACACTACCCTAACGCCAGTCTGTATCGGGTGATACGATGATTTAGTGTCTTCGCGTACTACCCGAACTTTCTGGATTCCCTGGCAGGAGGTTACGCATTTTAACGATGAGGCCTACATGTCATACTTCATCGGAAATCTATGCTACGTCGAGGAAAACGGCCGAGCAAAAATGCTTACCTTCGAATGTTCGCTCTATAACTACCGTTATCCGATGCATCTGTTCGATTGCAGAATGTTGGTCCGTAAATCCAAATTGATGGTTAATACTTGTTGACTAAATCCAAGAGGGAGAGAATGAGATAGATACATTCTTTACGTCTATAAATAATTTCTCTGTCTCCGTATTTTTTAAAATTCGTCAGTATATAACGAAATAGCCTGAAACCGGTGGATTTTTATAGAAATGACGCAGAATTGTCTTTTTGTAACATTGACGTATTCGCGATAACGTGTTTATAAAATTTTCGACAATAAAAAGGAATCTATACGCGAAAACAGAGTTAAGGGCGTAGCATTGGTATAAGATCGGATGAATTTACTTTCTGGATATTTTATAAAATGCGAAGTTGGCAAATTGTTTTTTTCATTATAAATAAGGAATTATTGTTCTATTATATCCGCGGCTCTTTTACTTGGGCTACGTGGGATAAGCGAACGACAAATATGTGTACATCGACGCATACACGTTTATAATATATTTGTAATAATCGTGTGTAATTGCGCATGTTGATCGGTGTAAATAGATGTATCGGCATGCAGTGGCTTCGTATGAATAATAACAAACTCATATCGCACGTAACCGTATAAGTGGATATCTCCCGCTGAGCATGTTCCGGCTAACGTTATTATGTTTCTTTTTACGGGGATAAATTTATCGCTTTTCATACATATATATATATATATATATATATATATATATATATATATATATACATATATAATATAACAGCATTATCGCGGTTATTATTCGCCGTCGTCATGATCATTATCATCGTCATCGGGTGATTATCGTAAATATACACAAAACTCTTGTCGCCGATGAAAGTTGTGACTATTGTGACCGACAAATAGAAACATTTTTAATAATAGTCCTCGTTGGTTGTGCGTTATTAGGATGATGTGAAGTAGGTTTTAGGAAAACCTATACTATTCAATAATAATAGGTACTCACGATTTGAAGAGGGCGGGACAATTTTCAGATTTAACATACAGAAGTAAACATATCGTCTCTATAGATTCGCAGTTTGAACTGAAAATGTTACCAGCGATACTCGTGTTTCCGATTTTTCCAGATTGTGTACCGTGGCTCGTTATTTTACTTGACCCGACATGTTAATAATAATAATAATAATAATAATGTTAATAATAATAATATCCAAGAAAAGCAGCCGCCAGCTGGCTGATTTCTGTAATCCTATATAGGGCGATCAAATGTAATAATGGCAAATAAACCGCACCATGATTATAGTTTGTCCTCCTTAATTTTATATTTAATATACCATATAGTATATATAACGTATTGAGCGTATTAGATTACTTATTTTATGAATTCATCGCAAAACATCGATTTAAACTACCGTAGAAAAATTAATGAATAACGAAAATATATCACTGCGAAACGGTAATAGATGTCAATGTGTTTCGTAAGAAAAAGATAGTCGAAAACATAAATATAAGCCATGGAAGAACGCTCGTAATTAGTGCGTTAGAATTTTTTCAAAGTTCAAAATTTTCGTTTGATTGAGCTATAGTATTCCGGTATACGGTTTGTGAATAGGTACTCGTATTGTGGTAAAGTACATGCATACAACGATATATATTATATATATATATATATATATGTATATATATGTATATACATATATATATATATATATATATATATATATATATATATATATATATATATACATACATATATATATATATATATATATATATATATATATATATATATATGGTAATATGGGTAATAGGGATGCTATTAATAAAATTGATAGTACAACAGTTAACAGGAGAATATAAGTTTGTTTTATAGATCTTTAAAAGACGTTCGATAGAGTGCGCAATACACCGGACTAATAAAATTATTGCGTAAAATATAATATCGATAAATGAAGATCAATACGTAATCTATATTGGTAACAAACCACAGCGGTTAAGGTGGGCGCAAAAATGACATAGGAAAAATGCCCAGTTAAGCGCGGAGTCCGATGTCCAGTATCTCCCCGTCTGTTTAATATGTATCTCGAAGAAATAACAAAGCGTCGAATATTTGAATAATATAAACGGGTGTAATATATGTCGGATCAGCTGCGCTGATGATAAGATCCTTATCTGAGATACTCCTGGTAAGCTACAGAGAGCTTCAAAATTTATTGAAAAATGCTTCAAATTTGGAATGAAGGTGACACATTCACAAATTAAAAGTGCAATGCAATTCATTAAACAGCGAAGAAATAGTGAAAAACCGTTTGTGACAAAAATAGACGGAGTGTCGTTAAAACAGGTGTCAAAAGTCAAATATCTGGATGTAGCGATAACGGTAGACGGAAGAGATGGCGAGGAAATTATGGCACGAAGAGCGTTTAATAATTTAGGAAGAATACTTCGCGACATAGGAATGCAGATTTAACTACGACTAAAATTGCTTTCACGTTTATGGTCTGTTGTCGAGTATATTTTCGAAAAATGCAGAGGAAAAGCTACAAGCGTATTAAATATAGGCGTACAGGTGAATGCGTATAGTAAAATGGACCGGTGAGATAACAAACGCGGAAGTTCTGCGTCGCACTGGATTAACCAGACCGATTTTATTGTCATTCTTGAATAATAATAAGAAAAACGTACATAAAGCGAAGAATACAGATCGATGCAATATTTAGATTGGCCGTCGACGGGAAAATATTGGGTGATAAAGCACCACCGGGAAGTAAACGGCTAACTATATTGGACGGTTTAAATATACAGCTTTCGTAGATAATTAGATTCATTAAATTCTAAATCTGTAATTTTATATCGTTAATTATATTTCTAAAGAAATTTTATGATAACAGTGTATGTATACTTGATGTAGCTGCCTTTACTAACTAAATAAATAAATAAATAAATATATACATATATATATATATAAATAATTTATTGAATATATTTGCGTTATTTTATATTAATTGTTTTCGATCTAGAATATCTGGGGTTTTAGTCAATTGCGTAACGCTATGTTCAATGGAAAATGCGATGTTCATAAAATGTGACATTTGTGATTCTCCCTACAATGCGGTCCGAATTTTTAGTAACTTAGGTTTTAGCTTGTCTCGGTCTTACTATTAGACGATTTTTGAACAGACTACAAATGACATGGAGTCATAACGTCTTGCCTTGCATTGAAAGATTTTAGAACAGTTACATAGAGATTTTTTCATTCCTTCTGTTAAAGACGAAGTCAAACGCGTCGTTCAGCAGTATAAAAGGCGCTTGGAGTCTCATATACACGGGTCATAAATTTATTAGATAACAGTCTTGAAATAGGTAAACGAACTAGGACGTTTAATTTGTCCTAATTTTTATTGGGATTCATTGGGGGAACACTAATCGGTGTTAAGCCGTCTCACGGTACTTCAAATTTCATAATTGCCAGATGGCCTCTCGGCCAGTTCTAATTACGTTATGAAAAATTAATTTATTCTCGATGTTTTAACGAATGTCTATAACGTAACTTAATGTTGGACTTTTTTTGTCGGATTTTTAAACTTCTCATGCTAAATATACATTTTCGGATAAACTATTTTTTAGCTTGAATATTTCACAACAAACTGTGTGCCCGATCGTGCTAATTAAAATCGTTCTTATAAATAATTTCTTCATAATATCACATACGTCCATTGTATACTTTTGGAGATATAATAATAATAATAATAATAATAATAATAATCTTTTTACGTATTAAGTCGATTTAAAAAAAAACAACTTTAAAATATTTTAATTATAACACTTTCGATCATCTAGAGCCTCCAAAAAATTTCGGGCATGAAAGGGTTAATTTTCGTTCTTTTTTTTCGCCATTAAGACCGTGTTAAATGTTGAATTCTAATTTGGATTTTCATTCGTCATTAAAGAAGCCGACGCTTATGTGTGTAGGTACGCTGTTATATCATCATCATCATCGATATTATTATTGTTAACAATATTACTATCCCTTCCGAATTGATATAGTTTTCCAGTTCGATCGATAATAAAAAGGCTTCCATCGACATAATGCTGTTCGTCGCTACCCCGCAAAGTTCTTTTCACTTTTGTATACCCTATTGTCATTAGCACCTTTAAAAAGTAGCCGTAGTATTAGTAGCGAGAAAAGTGTTGAATAGCGTTGCTATATCAAAGACTGAAATTGGCCATTCATTCTTGTAACTGGATATCGAAGATTATTCGGCGTACGTAAGAATGCGCTTAATGAAGTGTGAACCACCGTGATAAATATCGACAAATAAGTTTATAAATGTCTAATTTCTAACGCCATTCGACGATGGTAACAACAGTCGCTGCGTTCAAAGAGTCGGGTAGAAGATAGAATGGAATGGAAAATTTTTACTCGATCTTTCAGTTTTTGGAAAGTAACGTAAAACTAATAGAGCGGCAGATCTTTTAAAAAAAATTAATTAAAATCGCGAAAATGATAGGTATAAACGTACGAATAGGACGAGGACGGACACTGAGGATTGGTTTGGCCACCTGAACAATTCGCATGCGGTGAATTTCAGGCCCTAGCAAGACTAACCCTTGGCGCATCCCCGTGGGATACCGGACTTAAGCCCTTCAGAGGGCTTAGAAAAGTATAAAATATACATTAAGATGGCGCGTAACTTGTAATCTGCAAACAATTTCGCAGCTAAAATAATAGTTGAAACAGAAGAGAATATTTGAAAGAGCTCGCGTTATCACTAATTAAACCTCATTTTGAAAAGCGTGAAAAACAGCCTAGATTGCAAAAAGTACTGTTAGAATATATTCGTTACATTCTGTTTGCTAATGACATTGAAAATCCAGCTGACTGCGTAACACAAAGAAAAAAATGGCCGTTGGTTGGGCTGTTCGACATTCGAATGTGACCCATGACCTTTTTTTATTGTTGTTATTACTTGTTTCATTGTTTGTGATCGTTTATAGTTTGTTTTGCCTGTCGAATTTTGTTACTCATTCGGCTGTGTATATTTTATTCTTTTTTATTACAAATTTTTGAATTTTTTTTTTGATGTTTGAATCCATTCCAGATACAAATCTTAAGTGCGCCACTGGCCACAATTATAACATTATTATTATTGTATTATTATTAATCGCTACGGAATGGCGCGACGTTGGTTATGTATCCTCGACGGGAAACAACAAGTTAGATACTACCGAATCGCGGAACTTATTTTACTAATTGCAAAAATAAATAATATTGAGGACATTCCGGGGATAAATCGAGAGATTTACAATATTAATACGAGCTTATGAATCTTAGACTTAGTTTAAATCCGGAGAACACAAATTCGATATTCATAACCGGGTAACGTAGAAAACATGAAATTAAAAGTATATAGAATTAGAATTAAAACTTATTAAATGAAATATTTGGGGATATGCATCGATGAAAAGTTTAATTTCAGTAAACACGTTGATTACATTAAGGAAAAATTAAAAAATATTACTCGCTACTACTAGTAGGTCTATTAAAATTTCTAAACAGGAAAATTCTTTGCTCGGCGCTGTTCGGATCGATTATGGAATACGGTTTTTCGCGTTATTATCCTAATATTTCGGTTAAAAATGGAACAACGAAAAATTATCTTAAAGAATACTATTCTATACCACTTGCTACTCATATAGGAATTATGCCGGGGGGACTTATTAAAAACAAACAACTAAAAAACGTAAAAAGTAGTGAGATAATGAGAATACAGAAAATAAATGGAAGTGGAATAAAAAAACCTTGGAGAAATGGCAAAACGTTTATGAGGAAGAACTAACAGTAAGACGTACAGAATAGTAACCAAGAATCGAGGATAGACTGAAGAATAAACAAATCAGTCCGGATTTCTTTCTAACACAATTTCTATCGATGGAAATTTCTTTGACTATCTAAAAAAAAAAAGGGCTTAACGAATAATGATAAAGGCGGAGAATGCCAAGTAGAAATTGATAGATCACACATTTGTATATTGTACCAAATTTACATAAGAGCTCCAATGCGACATCGAAGAAAACTACAACTGGTCCCAGAATAAAAGCAATACAATTAATCCATTACGATGTATAACCGCAGTATTAAAGGAAAATAAGAAATATGATATTTGCAGCTTTTCTCTTTTGAATAGGTTGTACGTAGAGAAGATTTATTTATTTATTTACTTATTTAATGAAGCCACACAACAGCTAACAGCCAATTATAGTGTAGGCTTATAAATAAAATAATACAATGAATAATTTTTTCCGAATTATAAAATTAAAAGTAAAAAAAATAAAATACAAAAAAAAAAATACATCGAACACATTCACCAGCTTCACACCCATTAAACACACCAGAAAAACTACTCGCATTCACAACACTCATTAAAACATACATCATTCACACCCCATTCACACAATCTTACTCGAAATAAACGGACGAATAATCTTCAACAAAATTAATAAATACAATATAAACCTTAACGTATATACTACATGTACATTAGTAAAGGAACACATATACCAAACACACATCACATAATAACAATCTAGAACCATTAGACAACAGCGAAACTCATGTTCTCATCGCGAAATATGTTCGGGAAGCAACTTATTAAAGAAATATATCAAAGTATATATCCCTACAGGGGAAATATGTTCAAAAGAGAATTATACAAGCGGAAAGCTGACGGCAACGGAGAGATCGCCTATTTGGTCTTGGTACAACGTAGGAGACGGTTGATGTTAAATACTTAACTCTACCGTTGCATACATCATGAAGAAACCTTAATTTGGCGATTTTCCTTCTGTAGTGTAAAGAGCTCACATCCATTATATTTTTTAATATATCGTAATTCGTATATTTATGGTAAATACCTGATATACGGTAATATAGATATTTTAAAAGTTTACACTGAACTTTGTCAATTAACCTGATGTATTTATTATAATACGGATCCCAAATAATTGAACAGTATTCTAAAGGACTACGCACTAATGCATTATAAAGCGACAGTAGCGTCCATGGATCTCTAAATGAATTTCTTATAATAAAACCTAGCATTTTATAAGAGCGATTATCGCTTACATGTATTGAAAATTTTAAATTGTCATCAATATTAACTCCGAGATCCCATAAAGCATCGGTCAAACGGTCTTCGTATAAAAGAATATTTAAACTTTATGTTTCGTCTGTACTTATTTATTAATATATGTATGTATACAAATGTGCTCCACCAACAGAGCGCTACTATTGTAGGTAGTTGATAAAACAATTTACGCCCCATGATTGATGCTAAAGTATCTAAGTTTCAACAGCAGCAATAACATAAATATATTTGCATAAAGTTATAAAAACGTAACAAATATAAAAAAGTCGGTTGTACCGGGAACACCTTACCGTAATATCGAAGTAAGTGTATAAAAAATAAACGAAAACAAAATGTTACATACTGCATTAAAAAATACAAAATCCGGGGTTACAAAATAAACAAGTTTCTTCAAGTACTAATTACTAACGGTACATGTTAATATTGGAACTTAAGATTAAACTGATACAACCAGCACATAAAAAAAACACGTGGTTGGAAAATACGGTCTCGGTATACGACCCATTAGTTTAATATGTACTCTTAGCAAAATTGTTGAAAAAATTATTTTGATTCTATTAGATGATTTTGCGGCAAAACATAATATTCTTATAGACCGGCAGTTTAGTTTTTGTACATCGATATCAAAGTGGACGACATAAGTGTCGGGTGTACTTTACTTAGTAAAAGGCGTTAGTATTAATAAGTAAGTAAATTACAGTAATTTAGTTAGGAGGCAACCCAGTTTGGATAACATACTGGAGGATGTTCTGGCAAACAAACTTACAAGCACGGACACAAGATATTGAAAGCTGGAAGTTACCTCGAAATTGAATAAATGAATAGAGGGAAAATTATGAAATTAAATAAACGAATGTTGCTGCGATAAAATTAATTTTCTATTTAATTTTATTAATCGTATTTGTTGCGTTTTTCCTTTTGTGTTGTGAAAGTCACTACGTTCAGGTACAAACTATGGTACTGCGTTTGAAATTATATATATATATATATATATATATATATATAGCTAACATACTTCGTATTCGTTTTATATATATATATATATATATATATATATATATATATATCATCATGTATGTCCACTGTCCTACGAAAGGACGTGGTGACACTATTTACGAAATTTGCATTGTAATTTCTCCATTATTGGCCATTTGAAAAACCTGCGACATATTATATCCGTTTAGTGCCTTAACTTAATCAATCTAACGTGTTGTATGTATTGTTAGTCGATTTTTTTCATCCTAATTAATATATCGATTACACATACGTACGAGCTTCTTCCACGGTATTTTTATTCCCGTCACAATTATCACGCGTTTCCTGTTCATCGCATTTTTGCAGCATTTCGTACAAAACCAATTTCCAGAAGACGCTTGACCGTCGATAATTACGTTTGCAGACGGAATTAAACGTAGTCCATATATGGAAAAATGTAATTTACGACCAAATTCGAACAAAACTGAAGTTACCCTATTCCACCTTAATAATAGTCCTGACAATGCACGGAACGCCACTTAATAACAGGAAGAATCCAAATTATCTGCGAATAACGTATCGTTCGCTCACGTAAAAAACACATATTATTAACCTAAGTCAGACGATTAGAACACGCGTAAATATTATCCGAAGATTAGCTGGTACATCGTGGTGATCAATAGCTCAGTTGTTACGTGCCTAAAGTGATTGTTCAGCTGAACGAAGTAACGCGTATTAGCTTGGCAACGATACGCGGCGCACTATAGCTTCCGGTTCTTACAAACAACCATCCGTTTCACATTCAAAGAACCGATTCGTTAAAAAATACTTCGGTAAAATGAAAACGAAAATCTATTAATTACGAAGTTTACGAGAGAAGAACCTACAATTAGATTGAAATCTAGGACAACCTTGCATCAAGCACGATTTGAATTCGATTGAAAAGAACGATGGACAAATGGAAATCGGTATGTAATTCCTTCACAAATCGTCGAAAACGGAACAATCTCTAAGAATGGAACTTCGACGGAAGGAGTGGCGACTCTTGAATAGAAAATCCGATCATGGTAGATGCGGCCACCTCCTGTAGAATTGGGGTATTTCGGATTCAGCTAGTTGCTGTTGCGGACATCCTAGGCAAACAACAAAACACATAGTCGAAGAATGTAGTATACTCGGAAAATGGGATTACGATTGAAGATCTGCGTCAAATGCGCGCCGAGTGTTTGGACTGACTTTACCGTTTAGAGTTCGAGCTATAAATCAACACGATACGATTACGTCTGCTAAGTAGTGTTGCCGTGTTAATATTAGTGTACACGATATCGTCGTTGGAACTACGTTTCGATATTTACAATTCGTACGATTATTACAAGTCTCGTTTATTTCTATCAAAAAAATGTTGCCAATATTCCGCGGATATTTGTCCATATTAGCGACGGTGTGTTAATTTTCTGATCTAGTTAGAATTTTTTTTTTAGGAAATATACAAAATTACTTTATTTTACGTTTTCCTCCTAAAAATTTCATATATAATTTTTAACGCGCTGCACTCTGTCGGTAGTATAGTTAACTATTGCTGTCGTCCCCCGATATTATCGTACTGTCCGTAAGATAGCGCTAATCTATCCGTTGTGGATAATCGGAACAAGCAGCGGAAACACGTTACCTAGAAAACAGATGATAATATATAAGAGATATTAAAAAGTCAAATGTATATTTAATAATAAAAAAACAATATTAACGAAACATCCGTATAGAAGTCGGAAAAAAAAATGTAAAAACGTCAACGTTCGGCACGTGATCTGTGAAAATTGGTACTTAAGAAATAAGCCGAATGCAATGAAGATGCGGATCAGAATAACGAAAACGTGTTGGAAAGACATGGAAACAAACAAATATAAATCCTAGAAAGAGTAAACGAAAAAAAAGTTTAATAGATCATGTAGGAAAGCGGAAAATGAAACTGTCAGGACGTGTGATAAGATGATTTTATAAAAAGTATGGTAAACGTAATGTTACAGGCCTAAGGCCGAGAGGAAGACTGGAGGAGATATAACGAATAATAGGATCGTTTAAACATAAGTTGCCGTCAAGGACTCCGATTAAAGGACGCAATAGGTGCAGCGACAAGGTAACGAGCCTTTAGTAGATAATAAAAAAAAAATATTTTTTTTATTGATATTTTTAAATTTTCGTTTATATTCGAAAAAAGTAATACGAGCGAAAAGCTGTAAGTAATATTTTAAAAGAAGCAGAAAATTTCTTTTATTTTTTTTTGTAATTGATAGGCCGTGAAAATATACGACTCTGGGGCATTGATTTTTTTACTTCTTTGTACAAAGCTAATTTTTCTCAGATGATGCTAGTACAGGAAAATAATTTGCGCAGGTATTAAGGAAATATTTTTATTATTTAACCGTTAAACGTTAATTTTTTGGAAATTATCCTTAATCGAACTATTTAGATCCAGTCGTGTCGACGAAATGACTATTTCGATCGTTATTTAGTTTGACCATTAGGATGATGATTTCGATTTTACATAACCCAGCGTAAGACTATATTACGTGTGAAAATATAAAATTTCTTTAAACTAGCGATCAAATTTTCACCATCTTATATAAGTTGATTTGTTCGTGAACAATTTAGGTTAATTTTGCCACTAAATTAATTCCGTTCCGCGATTTTCATCTGATGTAATTTTCATATTAGTTAATTTTATTACTAAATGTTGTTCTATTTCTTAGTAATCGTTTCAAGTTTATCGTCAGCAAACTCGTGGATTTTTTTCCCGCATATGAGATTGCTCGCTGTAAAATTTTTCAACGTCTACGAAGAAAGATGCAATTATAACCGGTAACAAAAAATTGTCAAACTTTCGTGAATCTAAGTATGAATTGGCGGAACCATTAGGAAATGTAGAATAGCAATGTAGCTCATTTACTGCTGAATGTTTTTTTCTCCTGCTATGGTCTACACCTAGCTTGTCTAGACCATCAGTAGATGTTATTACAAGTAAATTCAATTTAATCACTTATAGGTTCATCCATCGATGGAGTATGCAATTACTGTTCGTATAGGGGCTTTTCATCATTACGTGTCATTAACTAGAGTAAATATATAGTGGTTTTGTCCGTTGTAGCCGGCGAACCTCCTCCAGATTATCCAGTAGGATAATTGCTGTCCAATTTTCGTATATCCAACCTATCAGCATACTTCTTTGCTGTTTTCTTAATTATTTCTTGCACATATGGTACATCTAAATATCACGGTGCAGTATCTCATTGTTTACGCACCAAGGAGCATCTGCAAGTGTACTCAGAGTTTTATTCCGAAATGTTTTGCATTATATTTAATTACTTTTCGCGCTGCATCCCCACAACTGGATATGACTGGCATTATACTTTTATATTAAGCGGAGCAAAATATTCTTTAACGGTAATAGAAAAATAAAAAATACCGAATGATATATATAAAAAAAAAAGGTGATAAACAATAAAGACCGATGCGAAGAACAATTCAAAAGAAGAATTGCCAAAGCATCGCATTACCGTACAAAACGAAGAAGGACTTATTGATTTTTCCTTTCTATAAATCTTTAAATCACGGCGAATCGAAAACGAATGTATGATTTTGGAATGGCATGCTACCGCAGGTATGTTACGAATTTCGTGACTATCGAAAAGAAGCAACGCATCGATTGTAAAGTAGCTGAATATCAACGATATGAACGGTTGCTTCTAAGAATATACAGAAATATGTTGCAATTTTTCGCTCGTATAAAGCACGATGTTAAAACTGGTATGTCGACCGAATAAAATTAGAACGGATCCAATAATTGTGCAATTAAAAATAAATAGGTCGTTTACAAATTATTTATTAAATTGATTTTAATTTATTCACACCGCTTGTAAAGTATTACAAAAAAATATAAGTTTTCGAAATGTATACATTACATAGAATATCGAACTTTGGAAACGGGACGATGAAAAATTACAAATCGAATGAGATAGAATTTGTATTAAGTATAAAAGGTAGGATTAAACTTATTATGTGCGAAAACCTACGAGTTTTTAAAGTGTTTAAGAGGTCGGTAGAAGTGGCGGCTAGTACATAAAGGTCGTACGGTTGTACAACTATCAGAAATGTACAGAACAACGTAAACATTGATGATGTAATCAAATAGTTAAAAGTACTAATTAGTTTTTGGAGAATAAACGCGAATTTTAATGATATTTTTCGTTTCAATTCTACCGAGGAATCAAACGTATGTTTTTATTTTCGTTTTCGTCCGTTTGCTAAATTCGCATCTTTTAAAAAGTCTTCAAGTTTTCCTTTGTCATTTTGTTTCCAAAGTTAATGTATTAATAATATAACACCGGGGATTTGATTTTTTTTTCTTACTCATTTCTCAATAACGTTTCTGTATGTTATAAATTCATCTACCTGTAATTATCGTCTACGTGATAACCGTGTCTATCTATCTGTTGAGTTTCGAAACTAAGACGGTATCCAGGGAAATGAAGTATCTGCTTAATTGCGCTGGATTCCCTCCATCTATGGAAGTCTATGTTCTGTAAAAAACTAAATGTATCCGAACTAATCTTACCGCGTGCATTTTTGCACTTACTTCTTCCAAGTATTTCCCAGTTGGTTTTTCCTAACCATTTGCGCACCGTCCATCTTACTCCGAATATTACTTTGTGTATGCGGGATCTAATAATCGCGTGATTTTCGCTTGTAACTTGTATAGTAGTGGTAGTGGTGCCTTTATCAGTAAAATTTTACAGTTAAATATTGTCCCTCCCTTCTCGTTGGCCTCGAATAACAACAATAACGTGTACCGGGTCAATATGTCTAGAATTAATTTCTTAGCGGGTTTTTTCTCTTCCTTTGTTACGTTATATATATATATATATATATATATATATATATATATATATTAATGAAAATAGCGTCAACAATGGATAAATGCGGCATTTGTACCCAAAATTCGATTAGTAAAATAAAATTATAAATAAATTACGATGTTTTAATTTCGAGATCCTAATTCAAAGTTTTATATACCAGAGAAGGCTGACGGTTTTGTGTTTTGAATAACGCAATTAGTAACACTGCTACAACGCAAAACGCGTGCTCCGCGTTTAGTGTACACACGAGAGAGAGATACATGTTTTTTTATGCAGTTTCAGTTATCGTGGCATCCTATAATAAAGAAAAAGAACGCGCGTTTTGCGTGGTGCGTTATTTTTGGCGTATACCGACAGCGCAACTTCGAAAAGAATTCGAATGCGATTTTTTTTCCCGCGGGTATATTTTAAGAGCCACGTTTACGAAACACGTCTCGAGATTTATTAGAAAACCTAAAAACTCCGATTTCTGAACCTATGCTCGAAAAAGTATTCGAAAATTTAGTAATGACTGAATGAAAGTATTGTTGCAAATGACCGGGTCTACTGAACGATATTGCGTTCCACAAATGATTGATAAGCTCGTTTTCCCATTTTGCAATAAAATTTCATTCGAAAATTTTGGTCGAGCAGTTTTTCAAAAAAACAACAAACCCGTCCGTCTTCTCTGGATCACCCTATACGATTTCCCCAAATGTAACTTCGGAACAAGACGTAATATGTATTTGCTAATATTCCGACACAACGTGACACAGTCTTTTGTTAGGTATTTGGCCGAAGATCGAGCGAGTTGATTTAATCGTGTATTTAAAAAAAAAATAATTTTCAGTTTTTTCGAATTGTATATTTAGATAATTAATTCCCGGTGGTACACGTAAGACATATACAATGTGTATATATATATACATTTAATACACAGTTAGGGGTGTATTTTACACCCCCGTTCCTATCGAGACGACAAAAGTTAAAACGAATAATTCGATTTCTGCGCTCGAAACGATAGAAGCTCATAACGATGAAACACGGTTACGGGTAGAGAGGTTCGCGTTGGAATTACAATTCCAAATAAGATTTCCGTTTTTCATTAAGAGTTGCAAAAACGACTAAAAGCGAAATTAAAAGACAGTTTTCCCGTTGAAGATTTGCCGTTTGTTTCAAAATTTGTTTATCCCTTTTCTCATCACCGACCGCCATCAACCCGATATCGTCAGACAGTACTGGTTTTATTATCATCATTCTTCAACACGTATTGTACCGTTCTAAGCGACAACAGAGAAGAAGCCTTTAAAGGCAATAAGACGAAACGAGCAAGAGAAAGAGCAAGAGTATATTTGACTTCGTTACTTATAACAAACAAGAATTAGCATTTTATTAACTGCGAATGAAGTATCATTTCCTATGCAGCGAAATAATACCGCGTAAAAAGGGCTCAAATCTTCGTATATATATATATATATATATATATATATATATATATATATATATATATATATATATATATAGATAATATCTATATAGAATACGTTTGTTTAGTATTTATAAGTGGTAAGCAAATTTTATCTTTGTAAAGTGTCTTTCTACTCTCTTTCACAGTTCTTCTCTACGTATTTTCCCGTATTAGGATTTTCCCGACACCGGGCGAACGAAATAAAAAGCTCCATCATCTCCGATGGGAGAATCGTTTAAACGCCCGGCAGTTTTAGCGCGCTTCCTTTGATGTCGGTCAAATTGCCACCAGGGGTAAACTTCTAAATGAAAAAGACTTCCTCCCATTCTAATTTCGTCTTCATCTTCATCTCCCACCGAGGTTCCACCCTCTTTCTCCTGCGACGACTATTACCGACCAATGTACGTCGTCGCTAAAACCGCCCTATCTTTCGTTGTTCTTTTTCTCTCTGACAATTTACAGTTATCTTCGTCGTTACGTTTCTCTCATTTGTTTTTTCACTCATCCAAATACGTATCCGCGCTATACACGCGCACATAATATAATATAATAAACATTTATATATATATATACATATACGCACGGTTGTTTTACTAAACTCTTATTAAGTCGGATTATTTTATATACCTACTTTTGAGAAATGTAATTTCGTTTACGCAACCGAGCGAGTAAGAATTTTGTTTACATTTCGACTTTCATTTTATTCCGATCCTGTTCGGGACGCCTGCGTACGCAGTCGACTCCACCTAGTCTCTTACGATATCGTCGGACCTCGTCTATCTTCTCTTGACCGAACTTAGTGATCTCTATCGTTTGTTTTTCCAAACTGCTTTCCGTCCGAAAGTTAAACGTTGCTCGTTTAGAAAATTTATATTATAACATCCGTCAAAAGTATATTTTCTTCTTTGCTTTTTTAATTACGGTCCGTTACGAGAAAAAAGAGCAAATTAACGGAAGGTTACGAATAAAAATGTTCATTTATCAAAACGCGGAAGACCTCCTCTTTAATTAATAAAACTGACGAACTAAGGTCGGATCTTTCTTTGAAAAATTCAAATACACGCACACGGACGAATAATTCGTAAAATTTTCTTTCACTTAAATTTAATCAAAATTTGCCGGGCCCATTTTTTCTTTTTATCTCAATAAAAGAGCTACAATTACGAAGGATAAATTATTGTTTTTTTTTTTTTTTATCGTTGTATGCTAAAATTAAGTTGAAGAAAAATTAGAAAATCATCTTGCAGTCTCGTAGTGGTGGTGCGTGGATCTTGATTGCAGACAGGACATACAACGGTCGGCGGAGGTATAGCATATATAATAAGTTAATCGATATTTATTATATACCATCATAGCGACGAACCTAGGTAATATTCTACAATCGTACGAATATATTATACGAAGAGGTTATATCAACTCTTCGTCGTAAGCAGGAGTTACCCGAGTCTTGTACGTCTGGTATACAACGATACAGGATACAACTGCGATGTTTGCTGATTACATAGCCGTATTAGAGCAGTCAGCTATTCCCAAGTTGTAGTAAATGATAGTCTGCAACGTGCTCTGGATCGTATAGCAGAATGGATGAAGTATTGGAAAATTCAGTTTGAACAGAAATATATGTCACTTTTTCCGGTTGCAAATTCTGTCAAAATACTTAGATATACATATGGATTCAAAATTGACGTGGAGAACACGTAAAGTAAAATACGCCAAATTTGTCGGCTCATTGGACATCGCTCTAAAATGAAGCTAGAGATACAAATATAGGACTAAAACATCGAGTCGAAAAGTAATCCAAACAGCTCGAAATTAATTTCTTCGGCCGATCACTAATGCTCTTTCAACGAAATAACGCACTCCATGCAGATCTACGTATCAAATGGTATAATACGTGATTATGCTCGACAGCATCAGAAACTGGTCGTTACCGATTAATACAATTAGCAGTGTTTACTCATTATTCCTCTGCTTATGCTATTTATGAACATTGGCTTACATCTAAGATTGTAGAAATAAAGCGGCTACCCTTTTCAGGTATTAAAATATATATATATATATATATATACCATCTCCCCAGTTGTATTGGTTTTTAACTTACGTTTTGATCATACGCGATGGATTCGTTCATCATTAAGTGCTGCCTCCGTATATCGCAGATAAGCGATTACTTATTGTACAGTGTAAGTAGCGTACAAGGCAATATGGCATTAGCGTGATAGACACAAACACACACCAGGGAGAACTGTTTGTAATCGCTTTATCCTCACAACACAATGCAGCTCCGTGTATATATATGTATTTGTAGTGTACTATATTATTACTAGCGCGCGTATGGTGTTGCGCGAGTCTGTAATTGCCTTCCATCCGATAATAATGTTAGAACTATTTTATACAAATCTGTAAGTATACAGTTTACTAAGAGAAAATCTGTATCTCTTACTAGTGCAAAAATCATGCTAGATGAAATATACAATGTATACGGATGAATAAAAAAGAAAATGTAGGCCTGGAGTTTATAAGAAAAACAACTAGTGGATGCTTATTCTTACGAAATACATAAACAGATGTGTAAATACACTATTACATATCGATAGCTTTTAATATTTAAATAATTTCGTGAAAAATATTATATAATTATAGCGGTCCCCTATAAAGTTATCCCCGGAATAACGTTAAACCAGTCGAAATATGTTTTTAATCATTTTTTGTACATAAGGGAATTTTAACATATCGTGTAAAGATTTGATCGAAATAAATCGAGGTTTATTCAATATTGTTCGAAGTTTGCAGTCTTTGCACACCTAGTTTATATTACTTCTGCTGGTATAAGACCGGACTTGGCAGGAATGAAATAACTTTGATAAAATTACTTTTTTGTATATTAAAAATTTGTTTCGCGTAGATAACGCGTGGACTTTTTGTTGAATATAGGAAATAGAAAATATATTTTTGGTATTGTTATATTTACACAATCATTAGCATGTTTGGTAAATGTAAGTTATCTATCCACGATGACGTCGTGTTCTTTCCAGTCGAGAACGAAATGATTTATTGACTCAGTTTTCTCATCATTAACTTTAAAAAAAAAAAAAATTTACATGCCTTATACTGCTACTAAGGTCAGAGGCACGAAATGATAATTAGATTAAATAAGATTAGATAATGGAAGGAAAGTTATGAGCTTAGATTCAGCGGATGGAGTGTACTGTAAGATTTCGATTAGGGATGAAACAAGTACAGCAGCAAGACTAAGATGATAACGGGATGCGAGGAATAGTAAGAGGGCAGTTGCAGGAATCACATTTAAAAATAAGTACTTACTGGTAAGAATTGTATGTCCACTGCCTATGCGGAACAGGGCGACTTCATATTTTCTATTTGTATGTGCCGCTCAGTTTGCATTCATTCGATCCGCCATAAATTGTGATAGCTTATCGTTAACTTTGATATTCCATTTATAGAATAATTCGGATATTTTATCTATGTTTTTGATAATCTGTTGCTCATGCTGTCTAGTATCATCGGCATAGAGATAAGCTCATTTGCGCCAGTGTTTATTAGTGCTACATCCTCTGCAAAATATTAGACTGTTTAAATATTCGCCATCAGTTCTTATACCGGTAGAGCACCAATATAATTTTCTATATACAGTTTCCAATGTATATACATATATATATATATATATATATATATATATATATATATATATATATATATATATATATATATATATATATATATATAGTTGACTCGGTAGGGATGTCATGTTCGCTATTCCATTTAAATCATCCATCATTTTTGAGTTTAATTATAAACGTGTATAATCTCTTTCGAGTATTTGTTATTTGTCGGTATCGTGTGAATACGAAACTTCATTATTGCTTCTTCGTATTGACTACTGGATGGAGGAATGATCACGTTTCGGGGGTAGGATTGACACGAAACATTGTTTACAGAAATGACAGGACTAAGTAAAAGAACTTCGTTCAAAATATGACGTATTTTATCGAACGAATTTAAAATTTATAATATTTACACGCTTATAGTACGACGTAAAATATTTTCTCTCGTTATAATAACGTAATAATGACGATGACGATATTTTCAATAATAATAATAATAATTACAATAGTAATAAATAATTACAAGGTTATTATTTTCGTGTTAACCCAGATTGACGTGTAATTTGTCGATAAGAAACTTAATTATAAAGAGATATATGATTATTTGAAGTTTCGTTTGCCGGCGAACGATTTTTTTAAGTAATAAGTCACAAAATATTTTCTAATAATTCCACTAACCCTGATCGAGCTATTATTAGTGACGTTAAAATGACGGCTAGTAGTTATTTAACCTTTGTCAGTTAATTTACTTTTTCATTAATAATAATAGTTATCTCTTTAAAACGAAAAATATTCGTATAGCGGATAAAATTTAGGGGGAATTTATAATTTTTTGTTGTTTAAACATTATACCAGCATTAAAAATAACGATGATTAAACGAGACAATTTTTAAAGAAAAATATAGCCTGTTTAAACATTTCGATCAAACGTCAAATGTTTCTCGATGTCAAATTATAAATTTAAGATTTTGAAATAATTAAAAACTCAGGATTAGTAAACGATCTATTTTAACGGTTTTAGGATTATTAAGTTTCTACATGGACGAACCTACATCTCAACGTAGAAACAATTCCCAAACACATTCCTTTATCGTGCATATCGACATATGATCAGAAAATATGACAGTTTCAAAATATTCTTTACCGATGGTTCCAAAACATCTCAGGGGACGGGTTGTGGAATAGGATCCGATATAAAAATTATTCTCAGATCTATTTACTATTCTTTCGGCAGAAATGTTTGCTATAATAAAATTTGCTATAGAATTATGTAATAAATTCTGATCCTCATTCCTATTTCCTCATATTCACAGACGCACTAACCACACTTACTTCTCTTCAAAAATATAAGTGTCCTCATCAACATCCAGTAGACAAAGAAATTATTCGCGCTCTTTGTGATATAAATGCTCGTGTTTCGTTCGTGTGGATTACATCAAATCTAAAGAAGGCTCGCTGTTATTTCCGGTACAAAACATCAAAATATCACCAAGGGATCTTCAACCACTACGTGTAATGAAGAAGTTATTACAGTTATGGCAACAACAGTGAACCAGCACTCGAAAACGAATGAACTACGCCAAATTCGAGACACCATCTAACCATGGAACACATCATTATCGGCTAACAGAAGAAATTAAATCGTTATCACAAGACTCCGCCTAGGACACTCCAAACTCCATACATAGACACCTCCTATCAAATCAACCTCTCCCATTCTGTTCCAACGAACTATATGCCTGTATTGCCGCCGTGGATCTCACTGAATATGGAAGTAAATCTTTCGTTACTCCAAACAGATCTTCGCAACAATCCTTCTAGTATATTAGATCAATACAACGACCACCAATTGCTTTTCACAGATGGTTCAAAGTCAAATTCTGGTGTAGGGTGTGCAGTAGCATCCTCAAACGAAATAATAATCAGATTTACACTACCTCCGCATTTTGCAATCCTCTCGGCTGAACTTTATGCTATAAAACTAGCTGTAATTTATATACAAGATTCTGTTGGTAGAAATTCTAAGCAGTCTGTCATTACCACCGACTCTCTTTCAGCAATCACCGGCATCAGTAATTATAAGCACAAAAATCAGCATCCAGTGGCCAAGGAAATAATCGGCATCCTATCTACCGGTCTTTCTCCCTCAACCATTATTTATATGGGTTCCAAGTCACACTGGTATTGCTGGGAACGATCTAGCAGACACAGCAGCTAAAGAGGCGGCTTATATGCGGCCTACTTCCGATCTTCCAATATATCCGAAAGATATCCGCAGCATAATAAACGAACAACTCCTCGCGAAAAGGAATATATTGCGGTTATCAACACCAACTACAAACAAATTACGTTCATTCAAAGCTGATACTAATTTATGGCGATCTCCTCCTTCGTTGACACGACATGAAGAAATAGGTAGCGTTCCTACGTGCACCCGGCCTGTTTCAACAACTATAGCTTCCGTGTCCGTGCCTCTAGCCTCGTAGCAGTATACGGCACGTAAATGGATCATCATCATCATCATGTTACAATCCATCATCTACTCGTTAGCTGCCCAATTTATAATTCCTACCGAGCACAAATTTTCCAATCGTGCACCCTCTCTGAAATAATGTCTGGTCATCGTGTTAAAGTTGTCCATTTCCCAAGATCACTAACTTATTTCAATCAATTTAATTCCTATATTCTCATGCCTCTGGCCTAGGCGGCAGTACACGGCATGTCAACAAAAAAGAAGAAGAAGGATTATTAATTTTCTGTCATGCGTGACTATTTTAACGCAAAATTTGTGATTGACGACTTGTAAGTAAAGTACAGTTCACATGCTATTTCGATAATCCGAATGACGTGTATAATTTCGGTTTTTTGTTTTTTTTTTCCTTTTGGTGTGTCACAAGGTATTTTGACCACAACTGTCATATTTTATTAACTCATTTGCCAACGGAAAAGAGTCAACGCCTATGTATATATTATCCCTACTACTTTAAACAACTATGTATGCACAGTTGATACCACCTCCCTAGCTCACATACACGGGTCGGGTGGGGAGAGCACAAGTATTGATAATATTGAATACTTCGTGTTTATTTTTTGCTTCCGATAAGAATGCAAGCATCATTCGTACTCACTCCACACCGTGTATACAGGCTAGGGGAGAGTAAATTGCAAATAGAGTATTCATTTCGACCATTAGGTCCACAACCGAAGTACGCTGCCCTATACATACCATAGTTATGTAGGATCAATCTCGCGTCCATGTTTTTTTTAATCTTCTACGTGGATTACCAGGCAACACTGGCCTATACATGCTCGATATTTCCATGTTTCGGTTATTTTTCAATTCGCTGAAACATTTCCTTGTATCGGTTGATATAGTACTCACACACATACTCTATCTCCAAATCATGGTGTAGCGTAATGTTGGAAACAAAGTATGGAGCGTTAGCCATTGAGCGAAGTATCTTTGACTTGTAGCTGCTGAATTCGATTTAGATTTGACGTAGCTGATGTACCGTAAACTTCAAGACTATATTTACATATAGGCGCCAGCACAGCCAAATATACTATTCGCTTGCATAGTAGACTAGTTAATGATCTTTTGCCTATTATGTGCTGGAGGTTGTTCATCCTTGACTGTATTTTTTGACACACATACTGAATATGTAGTTTCCATGTGAGCCGTCGATCAAGAAACAAGCCTAGATATTTGACACAGTTGTGATGTGCCAGATTAACATCATTGATTTTTACTGGTGCACAAGACCTTCTATTTAGTGTAAATGTTATTTTACGACTATTTTCAATATTGATTTTAATTTTCCATTTAGTGGTCTATGAGCTAATTTTATTTAGATGTTCCTGGACTATGACAGATGCGTATATTGGACTCTCATGTGTTGAAAAAATACAGATGTCGTCAGCAAAAGTAGCCAACAGTGTATTCTTCATGACCGGTATTTTTTTTTTTTAAATTTTGAATAACCAAAATTACCTATTGTGTGCACTGTTAAATGCAATAATTGAGTTAAATTCGTTCATCATTTGGTCTAAAGTCCAAACCATATACGTCTAAAATTGGTGAATCGATTGGATATTATCGGTATTATTTATAATAATTTGTATTTAAAACATTTCTGTCCGTTGTATGTATATCACGCTTAGTTACATCTCCAGTGTGTAATTTATTATTTGTATTTTGCCTTGTTTGCCTACGGTTTGCTTGATTTGTTACAATTCTGGGATTTGTTTATTGTATGATTTAAACGTCTGAGAGCATTGACTGCGTTCTTGTAGTAAACGTTTATATGTAGGACAGCCTCCGTAATTAGCTGGGTGCTCTCCTTTGTCACGCATGCTGGTTTTTTACTTTATTTTTTATTAGAATCACGTTTATGACCATATTTCACACATCTATACGGTAGATTGCAATAATTTTGCGTGTGTCCATATAGTTGGCATCTTTTACATTGTACCGTTATTTGATTCTCTTCTACGACTACCCTAGTATAAAGGAGTCCAGTTATAAGAAAAATCTCATCATTTTTAGTAGAAGAATTAGGATCGACGAAATGGATTGGTAGGTTTTGCTTCGTTTTGGGATGTACAACATTAACGATATACACTAAAACCTTTGTTTTCTAATTCTGTTTTAATTTCGTTTACATCTGTAGAATAATGCAGATTACGTAGAACTATCCTAAATGGTTTCTCTTCTAATAGCTGATACGTAAAAAAGTAATAATTTTTAGACCGCGGTATCGGCATTATTAGGTATAACTGCGTTATCGTCGATGTCAACGAGAATGCAGCGGTTTTATCAACAAATCATTCCTTATTTGTGTCACATTTTTAACATTTTTTACAAGAATAGCTGGAATGCTTTTCTTTATGTTTGGCATATTTGACCACCAGCGCGGGAAAGATTCAGATCTGTGTTCTTATCGTTATAGCCTCATCTTTTTCTTGCGTTTGCGTATCTTTTGTGTTGTTATCATTTTCATCCTTATCCGTAGTCAATAATGTGAAAATGCTATGACGTTATTTCGGTAAAGTAGACGATGAGTCTGATGTATTAGAATTTTTCCTAAGTCTACCACGTTTTGTATGTTTAACAATTTGCCACGTGGCATCTTTTTCGCGTGTTAGAGTAACACGATTTTAGGCGAAATAGATGTGTTATCATCGTGTGTAGAAGTACTAGGATTATTTACAGTATCATCAGTAAATACCGTTTTATGAAATAGAAGTTTGGCGACAATACTTACCGGGGTAGGGGTACGAACAATCATCCCTATAGTTATTATTTTACGTGCTCCTGATTGTAAACGCGATAAACGACGAGGCACGTGTCGCTGATAAGAACGCGAGGCGTATGAGCGGAGTAGCTCTTACACGCGCAAACACCACTCCAAGACGACGATAGTATAATATTAAAAATGTTAATATAAATTGCGATTGTTAATAAATTAATAAATTGGAATAATTATCTCACCACCGTCAACGTTGATAGAAGGTAATGCGACGATATCGAGAATATTACCGATAGCGAGAATAAAACGATTACTAAGACAACAATGAACGCGAACGCGAGTAAACTTGACGTACGTAAACACCACATGTTTCAGTTCGGTCAAACTTTGACGATTTTAATACGCGAAGTAATTAATGACTTTAAAGTGTAGCTAACCTATTTTGATGGCTACTTTAGTTTTTAAGATATTTACATATAAACGGTAAAAAAAAAAAAAATAGTTTCAATTATATATAAAGAAGACCACAAATCTTTTTGATTAAGTGGACATGAAAAAAAATTAAAAAAAAAAACATATATAAAATGTTTTTTTCACTTTGCTATTTTTTGTGATGGTGTACATCTAAGTTAAGTATTTTCTTGCATTTTATATATATATATATATATATTTTCTTTTATATTTTTATAAATTGTATATATTTTTATATATATTTTTTTGTGTCCCCTTGATAATGGCTTAATAGCCGAAAAGCTTGATGGGATCTTTCTTATTTATATATATATATATATATATATATATATATATATATATATATATGTATATATGTGTGTGTGAGAGAGAGAGAGAAAGAGAAAAAAACTTAGTGACTTTAATTACTTTTATATTTATTATTTTTTTTAATCACTACATTACGCGCTGTTCAAATCATTTTCACATACATCGCGTGAAATGAATCGAACAGTGGAAACTAGAAATATATTTGTTAGAGATGATTGTAGATAGTTTTTACAATGTGTACGTATAAATGCTGGCTGGAATTTAGAATTTTAATAAAATGTTCCTTACTAGGAAAATTTATAATTTTATTAACGTTTAGGAAAAAATTAATAACTTTATTAACGTAAAAAGTTGGCGTAACATGCAGTAAACAACGTGAGCGAAAGAGTTATTTATTAATTTTGAAATTGCATAAACGCTGTTATGTTTGAATCAAAATTCTTAATGAATCGGCGGAGTCGTACATAATTAAATTTGTCGACGGTGTTACGGCCATATCGCTCCCGAGAATATCCGAAAAAATATATTTATACGTGTGCAAATACTAATAATAGTAATAATAATGGTGATAATAGTTTAATAATAATAATAAATAGGATACAATATAATGTCCGCTATACGCTTACCTGCGCGAGTAGCGGGAATTCCAATATGAATAGCTACATGCGAACTACATTATATGTAAATTAAAAATAGCAATATTGAATAGAATAGTTAGCCTAGTTTTGCACATATTGAATATGAAATAAGAAAAAATGTATAAATAGTTGTACATTGATTCAGAACATCGGCAATGCCGTATAAAACAAAAATAAAATATTTAATTTATTCAGTTTACAAAAATTTTATTTTACATAAAAACGACAGCTAATGAACACTACTAAACACTCGTACATACATTAAAAACAAGGTTGGGCGATAAGCAGACCTTCTCCTGTTTAAAATATTCATAATACAACGTAAAATAAGCAGGCATCAATATATGGAATATCTTCACAACACACTAATTCTTGAAATATTCTGACATGTTTTTCATTCTATCACTGTCCTTAGATTAATTACATAAACAGAGGACACACATGCTTTTACTTACTTTTCAGCTACATACTACTTATAATGCACTTCTATAATTATTTAGCTTTAAGCACACTAGTCTCCTGTCCTTTGAAATAACACCTAGATTTTAAGCAATAAACTAGCCCTACCGGGTAAATCCGGATTGAGGAACAAACTAAAAAAAAATCTTGAAATATTACTTTGAAAACTCATACGCAAAATGACGTATACACACAAACATACGTTTTCAAAAAACAAAGTAAAACACTTTTAAATAAACACTAACAATTTAAAAAACGTAATGAGAAACAATTAGAGAGATGCTAACTCACTTGTATATTGTAACGTACTAAATAAACTTTAACAGATGCAGGTAATTTATTAAATAACATAGTACCCGTAAAAATTTCCCGCGTTCTCTCGTATATAGTATTTATTGTAATTAGGCAATTTAGCATATTCCGACAACGCACTCCGAGTTGCACCAAGTTTAATCGACATTTAAAATGTGTTTCTATTTTTAAATGCAAAATCCAATAACTGCACCACGTACAACTGCTCCACTGTCGAAATCGAACTATGTTTAAATAAATTCTTAGATAAAATATTCTGCAGAGCCTTGCCATGAGGAAATATACATTCTGGCCGCTCCTGCTCAATGAATAATTTCAATACGCCGGAGCTGGTTGATAAATTGCAACGTATAAACGACGGAGATACCTTTCTATCAGGTATTGATTTAGATAATAAAATAAATAGTTTAACTTGTGAGCAGCTCAACTGAGTTTACTATCCATTAATATTCGTACCTATTTGCTCTCTCCAAATAGGTACCATCTACAATAATAATAATAATAATAATAATAAATCATTCTGGAGAATAAGATTCAAAACCACGTCAAAGGAATTCGTAAAAAATTTAGGCAGACCAAGGTTTTCCCCCCATGCAATCTGTATTTAATAACAATAAACAGCAGTGAAGACATGTTATTATCAAAAATCAAAAGGAGGATAGCATCCCAATGGGTGCTGATCCTATTTATTGATGATTACTTTTACGTTAGTTTAATCTGCAATTATAAGAGTAAGATTAGCTGGAGAGGATGGAATCTGTGTATTCGATTGAATTTAGTGCAGTTTGATAACAGGTTCTTATAAAAAGTTGAAAGACATCGAAAGAACAACACCGAATTAAAAAGAGCTGCGAAAAACGTGGAAAGATGGAAACTTACTATCATGGCAATCGACCAGTCATATAGGACTGTATTAATGATGATTATGAATAATGATGTAACAGCCGAATAATGTCGAACTTATTTCTCTTTTAATTATATATATATATATATGTACGAAATTAAAATAATAGTAATTTTGCGATATATTTAAACAAGCATTTTCGGTTATGATGGCTCTAACGATTTGGACGAAATTTTAACGTATTAAGAATAATTAAATGCGGCCTGTGTGGAAATTATGAATTTCGAAATTTTGGACCGCGACCCCGAGTACGTTCGCTCTTAAAATTTTTTGATAATTTCTAAAATTTCTAAAATTTCGACTTTTCATTTTTATATCGTTTTTTTTCCCGATACTTATCTAAACGTCGAAAATTTCAACTCGAACATATTAATTAACTGGTCCAACGTTTATAAGCTTAGACATTTTTTCTGTGTATGTGTTGGTAAATAAATCGTTATATCACGTTAAAGGCATGAAGAATTATTTTAACAAAAAAGATACGAAATTTCAAAATTCGATTTTAAGTAACACGATTCCCCCCTCAAATAATACCTCAAGGTCTACTACTACTAATAAATAAATAATCGAATCAAATTTGAATATAATATGTAATACTATAAAGATTCCCTAAGAAATTTACAATTATTTCCTGCAAATGTTTACACATACGTGCAAAATTGAAGTAAACTATATATATGTATACGATATAGACAATTAAATACATCTATCGATGCGCAATAATTTAGCTGCAAGCTATAATAATAATAATAATAATAATTTTAATAAAAGTAAAATAATAACGAGAAAGAAGAAAAACGAAAAGGTGAAAATCTCCGAATTTCGAATGCCTTTCTCCTTTTCGCTCGCTTTATTATTATCTTTTTCTCTCTGTTTATTATCAATTAGTAAGAGCGCCGGAGTGCGGGGGTGGGTGGGTTAAAAGGGAACTTTAATTAAAAATAAAATGTCGTCCTGTTGACGATATGTTTCGAATAAATTAAAGCTCATTGCTTCTTCCCCGTGATCCCCGCCATTTCCTAACGACACGCGATGCCACCTATGTTGTTGTTATTCCGCGGATATAAATTCGTTATAGTTCGCGTAAAGAAGCGTGTCGTTATTACGATTATAAATTCGAAAAAGAAAAAAGTCCGAAAAAAATTAAATAAAATAGAAAAATAAAAGAAAAGAAACGAAAAAACTATAAACGAAATTCTCGGGTAATTTTAAAATTATCGAACGAAGTCTCTAAGCGAGCATTATAAGGGATAATTAATCCGGTCACGTAATCCCCTAATGACGCGGCCAAATAGTAATAGTCGTAGAGCAATAGCGTCGGTACATAATCATATTTAAGTAATAGTAACGACCAGAACAGTAATAGTAACAGTAACAGTAATAATAATAATAATAATAATAATAATAATAATAATAATAATAATAATAATAATAATAATAATAATATTAATAATGGCACCGATGTTTATAATAATGATAATGCTAATGATGATAATCGTAGTAATGATGTTATAAAGAAAACACGAGGATACTGATAGTATTGCTCTTAATAACTAAAATTATATATATATATATATATATATATATATATATATATATATATATATATATATATATATATATAAATATAATTCTCTGCACGCACGAATATACGACATATGACATATATATATATATATATATATATATATATATAAGTATGCAAATGTAAAAAGAAATAGAGGGAAAATAACGAATCGAAAGGCTAACAGGAGGTACAGATCCAAAGGCCGGTTAGGGGTTGGGTAGGGGGTTAGTCTCAATTTATTTAGTTGTTAGCATTTACTTTGCCTTTAATTTCTTTATCGCGCATTTTATTTCGTTTATAATTCGTACGATAATAACTTGTTTCTCATTTTTTACGAATAATTTTGTTTTGCTTGTTCTTTTGCGTCATTATTAAAATCGCGTGCGCAACTTACTATCGCACTTTGTCTACTTTCTCCTCCGACTCTCCAATTGGTAATCATCATCATCGATATTGCCGAAAATTATTTTTCCATAAAGTCGTTCGCTAATTATATAGCGCACGTATGTATGTATGTATGTATATATGTGTACACGAGTAAAAAAAGCTAAATTATAATCGAGTTTAGTCTAATTTTAATTTAATTTAATAACCAACGCGATATCGCGAATAATAACGACGACGATATCGAATAACAGTCGAATACGAGTATTTAATCCTCTCGGCCGAACTTTACGCTATAAAACTAGCTGTAATTTACATAGAAGATTCTGTTGGTAGAAATTCTCAGCAGGCTGCTATTGACACCGACTCTCAGTCGGCAATCATCAGCATTTTTTAAAATCAGCTTTCTGGCACCTTATCTACCGGCCATTCCGAGTAACTATTATTTATACGGCTTCCAAGGCACTCTTTGCTGAGAATGATCTAGCCGATACAGCAACTAAAGAGGCGGCTTACACCTGCTCCGGATCTTCCAACAGATTTAAACACCAACTACAAACATTCAGACCGGATAGTAATTTATTGTAATCTCCTCCATCGTTGACAAGCCATGAAGAAATAGGGATTATACGACTCTTACTTACACTCATTTGATCGGAAGAGAATAACCACCGATTTGTTCCTGTAGCGGCGTTAAATTAACAACTGAACATCTTCTGCTACATTGCTAAAAATCATAACTTGTTCCATGAATCTTCTTCCGCTTTTCCTCTTGTACGTTTTCCGTCCAATTTTCCTTCTATTAATTCTGTCAGAAACGCATTATGCGTAACACATGTCCAATCCATTTATTTCTTCGTTGAGAGATAGTTTTCATAATATGTTTTTCTTCCTTCATCCGGTTATAAACTTCTTCATTTGTAATCTTATCCGTCCACTTTATTTTAAGCACTCTTCGCCAACACCAGGTTTCAAAAGCCTCCAGCTTTGCGATATCTACTTTCCGCAATGTAGCACCGTAGAGACAGACCGACCACACAAATGTTTTTACAAAATTTTTTGTTACGGCTAAGTATATATTTTTTTTATCTTAACAATTTTCTTTTCTTGTTAAATGCTGCTTTTGCTTGTGCTATCCGACACCTCACCTCTGTTGAACATATATCATTCCATTGAATTCTGCTACCTAAATACATGAAACTTTCCGTCTGATCTATTTTTTCTGATTTAACGGTAATTGCTGCGTTAATTTTTGTTTTGTAGCACACCGTGATTTTTGTTTTCTTTTTGTTAATCTTCATGTTATACTTGTTGAGAAGGTTATCTACTACATTTAAAATATATATTAGTCCTTTTTCACTTTCTGCTACTAAGGCAATATCGTCAGCATATCTTATCATATTTATTTCTTTTCCATTTATCTTAATTCCTTTATAATCCATGTTATGTAATTCTTTAATAGCGTGTTCCATGTATAAGTTAAACAGATCCGGTGACAGGTTGCATCCTTGACGTACTGCTTTCCTTATTATTGCTTCGGTCTGTATATTGTTCGTTTTTATAATCGCAGTTTGATTTTTGTACAAATTGTAGATTACTCGTCTGTCTCTGTAGTCAACTCCTATTCTTTTTAGTATATCGAACATTTTTTCCCAGTTTACATTATCGAAAGCCTTTCCCAGATCCACAAATGCAACGTACGTTGGTTTATTTATTTCCATCCTTTTTTCAATTATCATCTTTAGGCATAATATGGCTTCCCTACATCCTATTTCTTTCCGAAATCCGAATTGTGTTTCTTCTAGTTCTGATTCTATTTTATCTGATATTCTTCTACATATAATTTTGGTTAATATTTTCGAGGCGTGTGATAATAGACTCAGTGTTCGATGTTCACTGCAACTGGTAGTTCCCGGTTTCTTCGGTATGGTTACGATTAAGCTTTTTTCAAAATCCTTGGGTAGCCGACCATTTTCGTAGCATTCTTTTATTATAAGGAATTGTCTGTTAGTCGCATTTTTACTTAATAACTTTATTATATCTCCGATAATTTTATCTATTCCCGGAGCTTTATTTGTTTTTAATTCTTTAACTGCCCTCTCAAATTCCCATTCCATAATATCTGGTCCCATGTTGTCTTTTTCAACCACATCATCCTGTTTTATAGTGTTTTCATCTAGTTCCTTATCAGCATATAGTTCTTCTATGTATTCCTTCCATCTATCTGCTATTTCTTTAGTCTCGATTAATTTTTCCCCACACTTGTCTCCTATTGTCTTTGGGCTCCATAACAGAAATGCTTTCTGATTTCTTGATAGGCTGTTGTAGTGTTTCCTTTATTCAAATGATCGTTTACATATGAGCAGCGCTCTTCAGCCCACTTCTCTTTTGCTTTCGTTGCCTCTCTGTTCACCATATTTCGAAGTTTTTTATATTTTTCTATACCGTCTTTAGTTTCCGCATTTTTTTATCTTCTCCTTTCTTCTATTTGTTTCACTATTTCTTCGGTTATCCATTTTTTTCTGATTCGATTCTCCCTTTTTAGTGAATTTGTTGACTCATTGGCTAAAGACGCGTCGTCTAGTGGTGTAGAGGTCTCCTTAATAACTCACAAAGATGATCAATGGGAGCTAATGTACACTAAGAGCATTAGTCAATCACCTCTGACTTATTATCACCTCCAGCCGTCTCTTCCCAAACTCCCGTGGTTCTATCTTTTTAAAAAGATTATGTACTCATCAGCAGATTGCGATTTGGACATCATTTGTTGCCTGACCGTCTTTTCCGTATGCAGCTTAGAGAAAGTCCGTTCTGTCCCCTCCATTCTGAACAGGTAGTCTGCAGCCCCGATCATGTCTTTTTTGAATGTTCTGCTGTAGCACCCTTGCGTTCGAAACTTTACCTTATCTTGTTGCGTTCTTCGAGTATTACACCTCCGTATAATGTATCGTCCCTTTTACATCTGGATAACCTACAATTGTTCCCCCATATAGCGACCTTTTTAGAGAAGTCAGCATGCTTGATTAGGATGTAGATAGTCCCCACAGTATCACGTTGGGTAGAATGTAAAGGCACCCCCATTTAATAGAAAAAAAAGTTTGATTTCTGTTACTTGCAGATTTCAAGTCTTTCGATTTTTCATCAATACTGATCTGGCTGCTATTGTTGTTTAATTGATCTTCTATATTGCACGATGGTTCTTCCTTGTATTCTTGATTTCGTAATAGTTCTATATCGTATCGTGTATTTTTGTCATTTCTTTCAGTTTTTCTGAATGTTAGTAAACTCCTCATTATTATATATATATATCAATATAGTCGTATATTGATCATAATTGACCGTCGTGACCATTATGTAGCAATCAAATTCCTCCACAGTTGTCGATCATCCGCCGAGTGTACCAAATCTGATATTGACAAATTAACACGACGGCATATTTGTTTCGTCCATCGGGTCATTGATCGACCTTTCCTTCTATGTTCGTTCACTCTGCCTAGTGTAACTGCCCTGTCTAAGTCCCGTGAATGCATTATATGACCGAAAAATTTGGTGCATTTTATCGTGTATGTCTTGTGACAATCTTTTATCTATATTAAGTCGCTTCGTTAGTTTGTTTATCGTACCACCTTATTCCCAGCATTATGCGCTAGTATTTCATTTCAAATGCATCAATATGTTGCTGATCCGTGGAGTTTATTACCCATGTTTCGGAACCATAGGTAAAGATGGAAAATACCAGGGAGCGAACAAGTTGTATTTTTGTATAATTATTGATATTACGATTTCACCTGATACGTTGCAACTTATTCATAGCATTTAGACTCATCGCAGATCGTCTTTTTATTTCTTTGCTCGAGCCTCCTTTATTGTTGATTCGGATACCTAAATATCGAATTCGTTGACGATTTCATATTCCATATATATATATATATATATATATCGAACGGTCAGTTAGTGCACATAATCGTTGTGGTAAAAGTGAAATACTACATAAAAAAATTAATAAACAAATCTAAAATCAAATAAGAGATGAAACCATCGTGGACGAAATTAAATAATTTATGAAAAATTTAGAAATTTTCATAACGAATAAAATGGACAAATTATAGGTGAAAAAGATGACAGACATACTGCGTATGACCGAATTGCTGCTATTAGTGTTGTGTCCCTCCAATTTTAAATGACCAGCTCTTTTTGCGCAATGAATGAGCAAAGCTTCCCCCCCGTTTACAAATGTATGACTACTGTAACACACCAGTACATTACATAATCTTATTCTTAGTATGCTACAAAAAAAAACCAACAAACATTTTACATTCTTGGAAAAATTTTTATACGAAAAACCCTGTAAAAACGAGTTTATTAAAAATGTCATTTTCGAAAAAGTAGGTTTACATTTTGGACAGCTACTTCGGGAGAAGACGGAATTTCGAACCCAGCTAAATTTCGATATAAACTACATACTCACGCGCAACTTTCGTACGTTTTAACCATCCATCGATTGCTAACCCTTCTACAGTACAGGTTAAATTCGTCATGGTCATGGTAACATATTCTATGACGGCTGCGCATACATTTAATTTTATTGTGTTCGGTAATTAAAGATTGCGCATACTGTTAACAATTTTGAGCTTAATTTCAGATCAGCTTATCGATCACACGAATAATCTTAAATATCCGGGCCCTGATACGTGATCGTGTTAGGCTAGCTTTTATTCCGCATGTAGAGTATATTCAGAGGAAAATGGCTATTCCATATTTTACAGGTTCAAAAGATTTGATTATTAATCATGGGTTGAAGGAAGATAATCATTTTTTATATAATCGTTTAGTAAAGCCTATATGGTTAAGAATTTTATACTCAATCAGTATCAGAGGAAGTTTCTACACAAAATTTCATATCTATACCGGACTTATTTAACGTCTGATGCTAACGTTATATCCTATGTTCCATTAGATATTTTTGTCATTGATGCCAGTATCGTCTATGAATTTAGGGTTGTTAAAGATGTCGCCCGTATCAGGAATTTCCAGTTTCTATGCTGGATGTTAGACTATTTAGAACCAACTTGAATGTTATTAGAGTTTTGAACGTATTAGAGAACTGTAAATGGGCAGGAGTGACATTCTGTTGGCACCATAAGAGGTATGGGAGAGTTTTTTTTAGAAGATGTAGAGTGTTGAAATACGAAGCTCTGAGTTTACTTATGTGGTGGTCAAGAAAGAGAACGACCAAACGTTAGTCCTACGTACTTGACTGTTTGCATAGTGGGGATATTGATATTATTTCGAAAGATGGAAAGAGCTAGATTGCATTTCTCTAGAAGAAGAAAATTGTTTTGGTATATGATGACTCCATTGTTGTTTGTCCAAGTGTTGATTCGGTTGGTTGTTTGTTGTAAAATTTGTTGACCCTGTATAACGTTGGTGAAGGGAATGAATATGAACTGGAGTAGATACATTATCTGTGACATTATTTATGGTCAGATTGAATAAGAGATTTGCAAGATCAAATAGATAAAAGTATTAATTTCCTGCCCTCACTTTGAACTTTAAACGACAACAAAATCTTAATTTATGTAGTGTATCTAAAATTTTATCTGCCTTATTTTTATTTTATTCTTATTTTTATAGTGCCCTCTATAACTAACGAGGCGCTATTACGGCACTGATGATTTAACAGTTAGATGTAGTGGATGAGGTTAGAAGAGGAAAAGAATTGTATTATTGAGGGAATAGTTGAAGGATTGTTGGTGAGCTAACCAGATAGGGTGCTGAGTGCTATATATTTGGAACGGTATAAATTTCAAGATGGTTTCCAAAGCCAACATCGGGTTTGATAGCAAGAAGAAATTATTTGGTATGAGTTCCGCTTCTGTTGCCAATTGTAGTGAAGGAAGTATTTGAGGACTGTAGTACTGGAGATGGCGAAGTTTTATAGGTTGTTGGAAAACATAGTATGGAATGGGCTGCCCTATCCACCGCTTCGTTTCCTGCAGTTCCCTCATGACTTGGGACCCATAACAGGGTTACTGGATCTGTATCTTTTGATAATTAGTAAAGAAGGGATTGTATGCGATTAATAAGAAGATTTTTTGATTTTTTATTCTTGAGGGCTGATACAGCAGTGAGGAAGTCCGTTACAATCAGTGTTTTGGCGTCCCGAGAATTTAGGAATAAGTGTTATAGACAACGTAGAGCAAGTATCATGCAGTCGTATAGGATAACATAAATCATTAATGGAGATAAAGTGATGGATGGTTAAGGTTCGGTGAATATTTTGATTTTTTTCCAGATTAATGATGTTGAAGTGGACTGTAAAATGGTTGATACCAATCTAGATAATAATTCTGTCTTACTTGTGCGGATTACTAAACGAGATTCAGCTCTTGTTTTTTTAAAGCCGACTAGATCTTGAAGAATATTTGTTAAAATGTTTGTAATGCTCGTTTCCTTTTAGATATAACATTTGCTATATTATTATTCCACCAAGGGATAGTATGTGTATTCTTCTGGCTAGATAATGTTGGAATAAAGTCCTCTGCAGCTTGCCGCATAGTTGATGTAAAGTTATGGACGTTATCTGAATAAGACCGATGGTCTCGGGTTATCAGATTAAATATATTTTTATATTTGTTCCAATCGACATTAGGAATGCGCAGGAACGGTGATTTTGGTTGTGATGGAATTGGAGGTGCAATATAGAAGGATATAAATATGAGCAAGTGGTTACTGAAACATAAGTCATTGTAAACCAGCAAGTGTAACTTGGGGAGAAGACATGGGGAACAAAAGGCTAAATCGATTATTGAAAACTTTCCTGATGATGAGTGGAAATATGTGGGTGAGGCTGGGTCGAGGAATATGAGGTCATTTTCTATGATAACTCTGGTGAGTATATTACCATGTGAATTACTCGTTCATGCCAATACATTGATTAGGCGTTAAAGTCGATCAATAACACTATTGGTTGTGAATGTTGCTGTGTAAAAGGTAATTAAAGTCGGTTGCAGAAATTTGTTGGTCCGGGGTGATATAGACATTAACAAAAGTAACAGGAGAAGTAATAGGTATATGTATTATTGGCTGCACATATTTGTAAGTCTGATTGAAGTGGTATTTGTTTAAATGGAAGTCAATCGTGAATAATAATAAAAGATCCGTCACACGCTTTGTAACTGTGTATCTGATAGTGACGAATGAACGTATAATTCGCTATGGAAGGTTTATGGTGAAATGGATTTGTTATAGACATATGATCAAAGGATTATGTGGAAATTAATAACTCTAGTTCCTCAAAGTGGGTTAATAGCCTCGACAGTTCCACTGTATTAAACTATGGCTATAACCAAACATTATATTATAAGCGAATTAAATTTTCTTAAAATTAATACTACATTACAAGATATATTATGTTAAAAATTAATACTATTATAAATGGATGTGAGTGTACGCGTATTGTTATGTCTCCTTTAATCTATTGAGTATAGTGGTTGAATGTGTTTTGACTCGTTTGCTTTTAGTTAATGGGCACAATTTGGTGAGCAAGTTAGATAATAATTTGGCGTCCATTTGATATTTATGTAGAAGTGTAGGTTATTGATTGCTTCCAGTTGTGTCGGTAATGAAGTTTGGCGAGGAATTCTGAAACTTTTTTCCTGTGGCTAAAGATACAACGCTTCTTAGGAACAGCATGGGTGAACGGGGTCTTTTGATACTAGATGGTGGAATAAATGATCAACATTTGAGGTACTAGCAGTAGGGTTGATTGGCATAGATAATAGACCAGGTTCTGTAGTTACTGTGCTGTACGTGTTAGATGGAATTGTGTTTTTTGTTTTAACATGCAATCGCTTTACTTCCACTGATTTTCCGTTGTCAGACTATGTAGGCGATGCAGGTAAACCACGTTTCTTTGTGGCATTAGATGCTACTATCGTGGCGTTGACTAGATCCGCAATTTCTGCTTCAGTTTGTCGTCTATTCCTCAGTTTTCCTTCTCTCTGTTGAAGGTTGTATGTCAAAGTTGTCGGTGACTGACGGACACGAGGCTACTTTATCAGTCTTCTCTTTGCAGATGAAACGATGCAAATCGTCCGTGTTGATGAAAATTGTATAATCGTGGTTTCTATAATTGATTGCGGAGAATGGAGGAATGATAATTTCATCAAAATTTGTCGTGTAAAATTCACTACGCTAACAAAAAACGCAATATAGCTATTGGGAAAATGGCATTGGGTGATTTGAAGAATATCAATAGTTAAGAGAGTGTTTGGAAGGTTTGCGATTGTACTTTCGGAGGAATAGAGTCGACAGATGAGAAACAAGTGAGGAATAGTTAAAGGAATGTTACATGCAGTGCATTCGGGTTAGTCTTTATTAGTAAATAATTATTTATGGGTCAACAATGTGTGGTCTGAGCGTACACAGCACAGAAACACTTCTTTTCGTCTGTTTGAGTTATGACAAGCGGTTGATTTTATCCAGTTAATGCTGTATCGCTATCATTTCGGGAATCTTTCGTTCGTTCTGTCGGACAATTTAGATCGTATGTTGTGATGGAAGTAATAGGTATAGTTGGAATAGGCGCTGCACTTTAGTTAGATCCCACATCATTATACCCGGAATCCAGAGGAGAATAATTTTTCCGGAAAATTCTGATGCGTTGACTAAGATGGATTTCGTCAAAGGATGTTGGTGGTGTGATCTGTTTTGAAGACTTCTAACGGAGCTCGAGGAATCGGTGCAAATAATAGCGTTATTTTTTAGTTCTCCAATGACCAAATTGACAGCAGTTGAAATTGCGTACAGTTCCGTAAATAGGACGCAGAAATGTTGTGGAAGCGGGAAACGAATAACATTATTCGCACCGTCTGTGTATATTAGTCGTGATGATTGTATTTTTTTGCATTAAATCTTCAAAGGAGGGAATGTAAACGACTTTGAGAAGTAGGTCAACGTAGTTCCAGGAGAGAGGTATCCAAAGATAAAGGATAGGGCGAGATCGGCGGTATTGGGAAAAGGCTGTTACTGTAAAAGGTTAGGTAAAAGGATACATATTTTATCGTGTAGAATGGATTTGACTTTAAATGTAGAATTTTAGGAGTAAGTCGGATTGGTAAAAGTTTGGAGGATATTATTCTGCTTCATAAAAACGATTGTTTATTGGTTCGACTGACGAGCGCCTGAAACTAATCTTAGGACTGAGCGGTGAATTAGGTTTAGTAGTGTTAGTATTGATTGTTTAAATCGCATTTCGTTTTTATTAGTGAACGATATATTCTTAAATGTGATATTTGGTCTGCATCATATGTTGTGTGAGATAGCTTCCTGAGAAGGTTTAATCGTTGAGAACACGCAGTAGTGGTTGATGCGCATTCTCCAGTTTAGTTTTTCGTCAATATCAAAACTAAATATTTTGTGGATGACGTATAATTTAATATTTTGTTATCCAAGATAATATTAAGTCGATTGCATTATTTTAGATTCAGTGGGGGGGGTGAAAAAGATAGTCCATTTTCTTTTTTGATCATTTATCGAGCTTATTAGTGACGTCTTGAAGGACTGTTTCGCCTGTTCTGAAGTCGTTACATCAAACAAATATTGTCAATCAGCAAATAGGGAATTGAGCACTAAACTAGTTTTAAGATGAATGTTAAGGTACCGTCGGGTATTTAACATTAAGAATACGCTGCCTACATGTTATATAAGTCGTACTATTTAAATAAAGTTCTTCCTCTATAAGCGAGAGTAAGCCGGCTTATTATTAGTTATTATTTTTATTATTATTTGATCTGATTATTATTTATTTATTCTTTTTTCAATTTGTATCTTAAATTTTATAGTCGATCAAGACAGCTAGAATAAATTTTCAATTAAAAGCTTAATATAAAATATACGCCCCTATCGCATAAGTAGACGTGCGAGCGTTATAACGTAATATCTGCATAATTGACGATGTATATTCTTCGGCCTAACACGGACTTTTTCAAAATGCTCCACGTACTCCCAAAAACATAAGTGTGTACGTTATCGTGCTATTAGCAAATTAGAATGAAATTTCGGTAAACGTTATTTAGAAAGTTCGATTTACCTTTTCCTTCCGCGAAACGGTTAGCAGATGAACGCCATGTTAAAGTTGTAATTCAATTTTGTATTACGTTCGGTTAATAACGCAATTACAACATACGACGTCATTATCATCATTATCATTATTATTATTATTATTATTATTATTACGATGATGACGATATGATTACAGATAATGACGATACGATTACAGATAATGACGCGAAGAAACGTGAAAATAGTAAACTATTATTCGGATAATTTATTTTTTCAAGTAATTTGTATATATTATACGCGCGAGTGTATACGTGTGTGAGTACATTAATATGTCTATGCGCGTGTATGCTAACGTAATCAACTTAAGCTGTTTTTTCCGTTTGTATATGTATATATATATATATATATATATATACACATATGAAATAGATAAATGAACCAATTTGGTAAGAGTCACGCATTACTTGATATGGCACGCGATCAAATCAATTGTTTCCTTTACAAGAAAAACCGATATAATACGTTTCAAACTTATAATAATGGAATTTTGACATCTTATTTACAGCACATACATACCGATATATATATATATATATATATATATATAAATTTTTTCTCAATTTAAGACTTGTGATTTTCTTTCAGCAGGTTATTTTTTATTATCGTTTCAATCTCGAAAAAAAATTATTTCAGTCTAATAATCTACACACATACACACGAGATATATATATGTGTGCGTATGTAAATAGATAGATTAGATTTCCTTCGCTATATCGGTTTTACGAAATTTTTTAGGCATTTCAACAGTTATCTCTTGTTATCTTTATTCTGGTTATATATTCAATTCGTTTATAAAAATATTTAAGTAAATGTGTATATATCACTTTATTTTTTTCAGTATTCTTTTTTTTTTTTAATTTCATTTCAAATCCACACACATATATATATATATATATATATATATATATATATATATATATATATATATATATATATATATACATTTGTCGATCCACTCCCGGACGAAGTTTTTCCCCAAAATTTTCCATCCATTTCTGTTTTATCCATTTCGCATCCAGTTTTTTCCGGTCACCTTTATTATGTCGCTCTGCCCGATATAACAAGCTATTGATCTCCCTTGATTTGTTTTTCATATATATGTGCAGTTCCGGCCCGAGTAATGTTGGCGTCCTAGACGAGGACTTAAATTTCGAGATAAACTCACGATAAAATTAAACCGGATTTAGCCGATTAATTAAAGTACAGATATATTTACTTATATAAAAGATTATATTAATTGTCAATCGGGTTTGAATTATATTTCTTCTTATTTCGATGTTTACGATTATTTGATAAATAAACGGATCGTTAAAGTATTTTGTTGTTATAAATTGACGGAAAAAGTTATCGTTTTTAATTTTTAATATATCAACGGACGTCTTCGTATTGTTATTGATAATATTAAATTTTTAAGTTAGGAAAAAGTTTAACGTTATAATATTTATAATATTTTTATATTTATAATTAATGTTATCGCTATTCATAATGACGCACTTGTATTTATTTATTTTTATTTTATTCGAATAATTGTGATTTTTTCCCATTTTTTTTTATTTCGTAGATTTTTCTTTGTTCTTATTAGGAATATTAATGTTGGGTTAATTATTTTATATTCATCGTGAATATGGATTAAAAATGGATTTTTTTCTATTTTCTATTTATATATTTTTTTTAAATTTATCGTTTTAATTGTTGTTTTAGTTTCTTTTTTACGTATTTCGTTATCTTAATCTCGGTTATAGCTTGCATTTATTTACAAACATGCTTAGCTTAAAATGTATATATACATGCGTGTGTGTGTTAATGTGTGCGTATCGCTTTATTTTTTTTCAGCCAGTTTCTCTTTTTAGGTTCATTTCGAACATTCGAGTTTACACACACACACTCACAGTGTAAACGGAGTAAGTGCGCAATTTTTAATTGATTAATTAGAGTACAAACATTATTTACGTGTATATAATTGATAGTATAGCTCAGTTTATACAAAAAAAAATGAAATATGTAAACTTTTTTTAAAAAAAAAAAACAAAAAACATTAAACAGAAATTAAAGTTATGGAAGATTTATCGTTTGCGTCGATTTTAGTAAAAGTCGAAATGACCTCCTTTCAATAAATTGTACTATTTCTATCTGTATAGGTATCGATAGCAAAATTCTTTCAAGTTTTTCTCGACTCATCGTAGACCGACGATATGTTTTAATCAGTTTTAATGTAGAAAAAAAATGCGTTCATCGTTAGTCACGGAAATGGTAGGTAGTGCCCTTATCGCTGTTAATCTACTAACCAATTCTCGCGAAATTTAATTCAGAATTTTGTTACTGGGTAATATTCTTGTTACAGTATGTAGTGTAAATTCAATTCTAACAAAATCATTCCGAATGACTAAGAGATTTTTCTAACTATATAAACAGTATTCCAGAACACCTTTGGATAGTTTTCATCGCACGAACATTGTGTCCACATCTGAAAACGTGGTCAAAACTTTTTATCCGAGTAAACCCCTCGCATCGATCGGGCTTTTTCGCGGTATTCGGCGCGACGAACTGAAAATTAATTTTAAATAATTTGTTTTCCCCATGTAGGCTCGTATCCGTCTTGTACGTGTATGCGGTTCGATTCTAATAAGAATCATGCAGAATGCGAACTTTCTCTGAAATTCCTCACGCTCTACCGTTTTTTTTCTTGTTTTTTTGAAATATATACCTTCGAAGAAAGCTCTCTTGTTTCGCGGAAGCATTTTTAGAAACGTTAAGATTTGATTGTAAAAGTTTTCTAATCAAATTAATTTCGAACAATATATTGTATCGCACAACGAGGCAAGCGATAAACTTGAAATCCGCCATTACTAATAACCCGCGCTTTAATTTGTATTTTCAGAGAATTATTTTCGTGAACGTCTACGAGTTCATTACGGACATCCGCCTCTGACATTTACGCTCTTCAGCATCGTCATCAGTTGTTTTTTTTACGTGGTGGAGATTTCAATAGCATTTCAGCTGGGACAGTATTACAAACAACAACACTGGACAGCGTATGTTGAACATTATTAACGCGAGAAATTTAACGGTGGTCAACGATGACTGTCATACCACCGTTCCTTATATTCATAGACCGTCCAATATTCTCGATTTATCATTACTGTCAAGCAACTTAGTGCTTTTAGCAGATTAGGACGTTGGTGCTTTATCTATTGTTCACGGCTGATTTTCCAGTTAGTGACGATGTTATAACTGTCACGTTTGCGGACGATACAGCCATTTTAGCTGTAGCCAAAGAGCAAAACCTAAGTCCACGAAACTCTGCAGCGGTCTTTAATAAAAATCGAAACCTGGTTGAGACGTTGGCGTATTGCAGTTAACGAAAGTAAGTGCACGCAGGTCACATTCACTTTGCGAAACTTAACCTGTCCACCCACTACATTAAATGGGGAATTAATCTCTCAACAGAATTACGTTAAATATCCGGGGATGCATCTTGACAGTAAACTAACGCGGGGAGCAGACATGTCGAGCAGAAAAGAAAACATCTCGACATAAAATTGAAGCAGCTGTACTGGCTTCTTGGCAGACACTCCAGTCTTTCTCTTGAAAATAAGCTTTTAATTTATAAAATAATGCTAAAGTCTGTGTGGACATACGGCCTGATGCTATGGGGCTGCGCAAAAAATAGCCATATAAATAAGATACGGCGGTTCCAAAATAAGATCATTAGGTTACTTATTGCTTCTCCTTGGTATGTTTCGAATTATACTTTACATCGTGACGTTCTCATTCCTTATGTTAAAGACGAAGTCAAACACGCGGTTGAGCAGTATAAAAGGCGCTTGGAGTCTCATACAAATACACTGGTCATCAATTTATTAGATAACAGTATTCAGATACGCCGATTAAAACGAACCAGGACGTTTGATTTATCCTAATTTCTACTGGAATTCTTTGGGGAGCACTAATTGACCCCTCTCACGCTACTTCGCATTTCATAAAAATTGCTAGATGGCCTCTAGGCCAGTTGTAATTATATTTAAAAAAAAAAAAAAAAAATTATTTCTTTTGGGCGGTGATAACCTTCCTATTGTCCTTAATATTCAATTTCATTACTGTAATTTGATGGTATATTCCTTAAACATAATATTGGTAATTTTCCCTCATTTCTAGATTCTCTGTGCATTCCTTTATTTTCAGCCTCAACTTACGACATCCCCTTGTGCAATAAATTTATGCATAATTTTAACACAGTTTTGTGACATTACGTCTTTCAAACAAAAAAAAAAAACCTTCTTCCAGTCCAATATTCCACTCTCCAGCTTGGTGGGACTCTTCATGGTAAAGTTGGCAAAATCTCAAAGTAGTTACTTCAAACAGTTTCGACGGAGTCGCTCTATGAGAGATTACCTCTTATTTAAAAAGCAGGAAGCCATTGTCCGTCATTTCTTACTTAATAATAAAAGGGAGCTTAAGCCCAATTATAAAAAATAAAAGGGAGGCTTGCATGAATTTTGTTTCTTTTATAAATCGTAAACTCTCACCTTACATTTGGAATAAATACAAATTATTTGCTGATAAAACAGTTTCTTCTACCTATAATGTCAACCTCAACGCAAATACTTTTACACACTTTGTCGATTCTGTAGCTTCTAGTTATACCCCTAATCAGGCAGAATATACTTTTCCTATGCCTATAAAACATACCATCCCGGGCTCCAATTTTCCATGTGATTCTATAAGTTTATCTGAAATTTTACACTCTTTCCTACAAAAAAAAAAAAAAACTCTTCTCGTGGTTGTGACGGTATTACATATAAAATACTAAATAATATTCCTTTCTCTGCCGTTACCATTTTCCTAAATTGTTTTAACTATTTCCTTAATACCGTTTCCTATTCTGAAAGCTGGTTACAGTTTCTTGTAGTCCCTGTTAACAAATCTAACTCTCCTGTGATTAATACATCATATCGTCCTATATCGCTTTCTTCCTGTATTCGAAAAACATATGAATGAATATTAAAAAAAATTAATTGTTCGGTGGTTAGAAAATAATAATTTGTTGCCTCCGTTGGGATTATATGGCTTCCGGAATAATATTAGCTCACTAAATTGCGTCCCTTATCTGGTAGCTGATATCTACAAATCTTTGATATCGAGTAAATACTTAATCGTTTGTTTTCTAGATATAAGTAATGCTTTTAATTCGATTTCAATTCCAACGCTTTATTATACACTCGCCTCACTAGGACTTCCTCCTTCCTTCGTCAATGGCGTATGTAAATTATTCACAAATCGGATTCTTATTTTCAAATATTCCTCTATCGGTAATCCTTTCATCAGGGTGGTACATTTGAGACTGCCACAGGGATTTCATTTAAGCTCGGGGTTTATTCAATATTTACCCGTTTAAATTATTCCAAGCCTGTCTTCTTAATGGCATTCACATTTTATCCTATACTGATGACATCGTATTCTATAAAACGAATTCTGATCTTTCAGAGAGTATTCGGTCACTAAATAGTACTTTATTAAATAACACCGGTTTCATCATTTCTTCACGTAAATGTGTTTCTATATATTTTCTTACAGACGTATTAACCATTCTGTACCCGGTTTAATTGTTGACAATTATTGCGTTCCGTTTTCCACATTTTGCAGGTATTTAGGTTTTGTCTTGAATTATAGATTCAATTGGCGTAATCACATTGAGGGGCTATTTATAAGCTTCCAAACGAATAAATTGCTGTGATTTATTTTGCTTATTTTACATAAAGCGTGTTTATTCGTAGTGTCACAGATTATGGTAGTTTTTTGTTTGCCAATGTACTATCCAGATATATTTCAACTTTTGACAAATTTCGAAACACGTTTCTACGTTTGGCCCTTGTAGCTTTTTTGTCTACCTCCATATCCAGTTTAGATCTATGTACCGGTCTTATTTGGCTGATAATAACTCCTTCTCAGTTAACACTCGTTATTTCTCTCATTTCTTGAAATTTTTCAGAACTGGATCATTGTTGTCCAACCGTATGTTCTTCTGCACATCACCCGTTGCATGTACACTAAAAATACTTCCTTCTTTACCTTCCCGTTATTTCTCCTTCCCCTTTCTCAATAATGATCTAGTGTTAGATATAGATTTAAATTCTTTTAAAACTATTAAAGTTGCTGCACCGCCTTCAATCGCCAATATTCTCTTTACATCATCCCACATTTGTGATAACTGGTCAGAATTTTTATATAATATATATATATATATAGAATGCTTTCCTTCGACATAGTTAAAAAATTTACCCTTTTGCGAGTTTCTTCCATTTTTACAGCAGAGTCTGTAGCTATTTTTGGTTAAATCCGATAATTCAAAAGGTCATAATTTTTCCTAACTCTAAAAGTTGACCCTGAGCTTCGAAGTTCTCACATTATAATCCTCATATCCTCCCATAATATTTAAAATTCGTAACCATATTGCACTTTTACAGGGTGCCGGTATTTCTGTAAAGTTTCTGTTGGTCACAATGATATTAAAGAGAATTTACTTACCGATCATTATGCTAAATGTACAAAATAACTTGGTTCATTTACACACCCTGGATTGATCTTCTGTCTATCATTAAGACAGCACATAAAGAATACTGGAAAGGTACTTGGAATAATCCGTAAAATGTGACACAATATAAACTGCTTCAGCCTGATCGTCTATCCTGGTTCTGTAATATCGGAATACAAAAGTGTGTCTGCTCCGTGGTGTTATCGTTGCTTTATGTAGACGACGCTTTCTGTTCACATCCTTCAGACACACACTAATCACATTTTCACCGTGATACCTTCTATAATCACATCACATGCCTACACGTTCCGTTTCCTGTCAACATACCTTTCCTACTCTCTATCATGCGCTTGTTAATTGTAACACACTCATATAGTTAAAATTAAGATAATTTTATTTTGTTATAAAGTTTAAAACCGCTGTTGGAAGCCTAGAAAAAAAATAAAATAAAAAATGTATTGATTTGGGTAGTTTTAAATTTTATTTCATATTTTCCTAACCTAGTCTTACCAAAAAAGCAAAAAAAAGAAAAAGTAAAAACAGAAATATAAAGAATTATGTAAATTATAGAACAATTATTGTCGCATGTTATCTTGTTGAACAATGTAAAAAAAAATCTAGAAGACGATCAGTTTGGATTTATGAAAGGAAAGGGAACAAGACAAGCGATATTGGCTTTAAAACTCATCCGGCTGGAAGGACGGTTAGATATAAACAAAGAGACTTTTTTAACATTTATAGATTTTAAAGAAAGTATATATTCAATAACGCCGATTAGAAAAAAATTATTTAAAATTCTAAAAGAAAAAAAAATTCAAGCGAAAAGATAGGAAGTTAATATTATATAAATGGCAAACAACAAAGGGGGGAAGTACTCTTTCGCTGTATCTATTTAACGTATTTCAGCCCCTGCCAACGCAATTTTGTAAGTCTAGCGTGCTTTTAAATGTTTTACTCGATAATGATTCCATTTATTACGCTGAGACACATCGATTGTGTATGTTATGAATAATGTACAGAACCGGCTTTATAATCCTAGAATTTATAACCGGCGTTCGGTATGCAGTTGAAGTATTTGCTTAATGACGGACGGCTCAATTTTTGTTTTATTACACAGATAGTTTTAAGCTAATTTCAGTTATTTAGTAATGTTTTTTATTCTAATCACTGCATTGGATTATTTTTATCACATAAACGGAAAATCTATTTTTTAAAATTTGTTGACTGTCTTTCTATTCAATTTAACTCAAAAACTATTAAAGGAATAATGATGAAGATACGCACAGCTTGTAGCCTATATTATCGAATTCGTCCTAAGCTTTGCTTCACAATTGATATTACAAATAGGACAGAAATTACAATAATTTAAAAGTTTCAAAAAGTAGTATATTATCGGATTTGTTCTAAGCTTTGCTTCACAATTGATATTAAAAATAGGACAGAAATTACAATAATTTAAAAGCTTCAAAAAGTAGAAGAGAGCGATTGTCAAATCGATTAAAATTTAACAGTCACCTAAAATCGGGAAACAGTACATCTATTAGTCGGTAGACCGACTGTAAAAACATCGTATCATTTGTCCGTTTTGGATTTTTTATATACCATTTGTAAAATATTTCATCATCAAGCCCTTCTGGAGTAGGTAACTTCTAGTTTATTTTATAATCTACTTTGTCATTTAGGCTTTCTCGATATTAAGCTACGAATATTATATACTCTGTTTTACGTATGAAATAATTAAACTGATGCTTCGGCTGAATTCTAGTTTATACAAAACAAAAAAAATTATATCTTCAGTTCTCACTTTTCGTAAAGAACGATTTTAAAAATTAATTACACACTTTCGAAAAGCCCGGTTAGGTTAGATTCGTTTAGATTAGAGCCGGCCAGGTTTATTTCGGCTAGTTAGTAGTAGAATGAAACAGGAAAAAACGAGAGTGAAACATTACCCGGATGACTAATAAATAGAATTTTACAGTATGATCTAGTTTTACAAGATGTTCATTTTCTCCAAAAAATATTGCTTTCCGCAAAATAGTTCTTTTACTCCTAGTCATTTTTATCGAAATGTGGTATTTGAAAAAAAATACCCGTTTTCGTTAGGTTAGAATCGGCCAGGTTTATTTCGGTTAGTTAGGGAGCAGAATTAAAGGATAAAACGAGAATGGCGCATTACGCGGATAACTTATAATTCTAATTATTTTACAATAAGATCTAGTTTTTCAAAATTTCGACGAAAAATATTGCTTTCCGTAATTTTTATCAAAATGCGGTATTTGAAAAAAAAAATATGTTTTTGTTAGGTTGGAATCGGCCAGGTATATTTCGGTTAGGAGCAGAATTAAATAAAAAAAACGAGAATGGCATATTACACCCGGATGACTGATAAATCGAATTTTACAATAAGATATAGTTTTTCAAAATTTTGATTTTCTCGAAAAATTTCCGCGAAACAGTTGTTTTTTTTACTTCTAATTATTTTTAATCAAAATGTGGTATTAGAAAAAGATATATATATATATATATATATATATATATATATATATATTTAGTGGTTCTTTTTCTATACATATGTATTCGTATGTACTATTTTAATTGTTGTCCCTTCCAATCGTTACCATTCGGCGCCGTTATTGCATTTTCAAGCAATCGATTAAAGACATATGATCGAATGTTATATTCGACTATTTTCTTGTTTACTTTTATTAAGCCGTCGTTTGTAAATTTAGTTTCTTAATTTTATTTCATCGAAAATAATAAATAAACGAATACTCGATATATTTAATAAACGGTTTTTTCTTTTTATTTATACTATTATTCGAAAATTAAAAACCGTATTTATAAATTTACGCGTGACCGGAATATTTTAACTCGCGCGAAATAATTCCTTAAATTAATTACATGTTAACGTGTCGATTGCGCACGTATATTTTATCGATTAATAACGAATTCTGAATAATATCTATTTATTAATTCTAATTAAATCGTCATTAAATTGTCGACAGATTAACCTCTCTCGTACGACTAGAATATATAATTGTTTATTTTCGCGTAAAATTAATTAAAAATGGAAAAAAAAAAATCTTATTCACTAGACTTATTCGTAGTAAACATTTAAATTATTAGCGATAGAATGATTCACTTTCGTATATCGTCGGAATAGCCTAGTGTGGCCAGAGTACGCGGACTTTTATACAGGAGGTGCACAGTTCAAATTATCATCGGGAAATAAAAATATATAATAATCCTAATAATATTATCATTATCGCGTGAATAGGCACAAACCGCAATACACCATATGCGCGCTAGTAATATAATACAGTACGCTACAAAAACCGACGACGGTTGTATTATGACGATAACAAAGCGATTACCGTGGCTTGCCCCAGGTGTATGCGTGTTTAATTAACGTCGTATTATGATCGACTTGTACGCTACTTACAACAAAAATATGCACAGGTAAGTAATCGCCTACCTCCGATACGGAGACGGCTCTTTAAAAAAATATTATAATATTCGCGGATCGTCGTAAACCCACTACTACGAAATTTATCATCGTTAAATTGATTAATTTCATCTATTTATCCATTTAATTACTGTTTCAGTATTTTACCATTATTTTGTTGTATGTAATATTGGAAATGTTTTAATAATGTTAAATAAATTTTTAATTTCGTTTATTTCATATCATTTATTACACGTCGTCTTCCTGCCACGACGTAAACAGTTTACGTTATTTAGATTTCCATTCTAGAAAGATATTCATTCGTCGATTTATTAATATATAACTTAGCAATTAAGAGAAATAACAATATAACCTATAGATTATCAAAAAATTTTCGATAATGTTATCCGGAATAAACTCCGAGATGTAACCGTTAGAAACGATCGCCTCCAAACACGTTCTATATCATATTCGAGGGAACTGTACGAGTGTAATTATGGTAAAATTCGAATACACAGTCGCAGGAGTTTGTTGTTAAATAATAAAAAAAAAATGAAAACAGTAGTAATACAACAATGTATACTTTCACCCGTATTATTTAATCTATAAGGAGGATATATAATGCGGGGAAAGCTAGGACCGATGAAACGTCTATTAGAGGGCTTGATTTGATGGCGATTAGCGCTAGTGGCATCGGCTATAAAAGAGAGATTAGAGAAGAAATTAGAAGTAAATTCTACCGTTTGGAGGTGAATAAGGAGAAAACGAAGGTAATGGTGACTAACGGAAGGAACGCAATAAAATAAGATAAAATCGTACCCGGCTATAAAATTGTGCAAAGCTACGTTTATTTTTGTGATCTCCGATAGCAAGCGAACGAAATGAGAGGAGAATCCAGTCGGTACGAGGTGCAATAGTTTAACTGACGAGAATATGGAAGAACACTGTAAAAAAAAACGAAGTTAAGCTCCAATTCGTGCGCTGTTTAATTTTTTCAATATTTCCCTACGATGCAGAAACACGAACGATTAGAAAATCGGAACGATACCGTATAGATAATTTCGAAATATGGTGCTGAAGACGACTTGTTAGAGTTTCGTGCATGGAACAACGCGTTAATGCATCTATTTTAAAAGAAATCGACGCGACATGTGCAGATTATCAACATAGGGTGCCATGTCACAAATTGCGCAAGCACGATGAATCGAAATGACGATAGTTATGAGAAAAATGAAAGTAAAACAACTAGATAGACGGGTGGAAGTTAATCCTATAGCTTAGATACCATCCTCAACATGCGCCCAAGATACCGAAGATTGCTGGGGTTGGAGTGATGTCTTGATCACGATATTTCCAAGTGGAATTACGGCCAAAGAAAGAGTAGTCGAATGGTTAATTTTTAATGATGAAACTAGAAACTAATTAATGAATCTTGTATTATATATATATATATATGTATAGTAACTTAGCTAAGTGGCATTCGATTAAGTGGAATACCTCCTTAATTTAAAAAAAAATGTTTCCCTTCTGGTTCTCCATCGAAACCATTAACCTACTACATATAAATGGATTGATTACGAAATGAATGTTTTTTTTTGATTAAAAAGTTACAGACAAAAATGTCAAGAGAGTTTTAATGTATGTCAGAATAAGGAAGTTATTATTTTATATGTATACGAAGATAAGTGTAAAGTGAGATATCGTGAAGTTGATATGATTGTGCAAAAAAATAAACGTAGCATTATAAAATATAAACCTGTAACGATACTACAGGCATAATGTATGAACAAAACTCGTATTGATTCAAGTGAGAGACAATTCTATGGAAAGAAGTAAAGTGGCATCGAAAAGTGGCGTCGGATTTATGGTCAAATATCACCGTTGCGAATGCATCGATTTTATATACAAAAAAATTTCGTTCAGTCGATTTAGATATTGGGAAACCGTCTAAACTCGAACACAAATTAAAATGAAAATGTAAAAGTCAACTCGGATCGAACTAGACGTGATCGTTTCGTTTCTATTTAGAAATCTTAGACGGTATCCAATCAGAAGTGTTGGACACGGCTGATGATGAAAGACGCCTAAGACGTAGTAAACCCTTGGATCTAATCTAAGATCGTGGTTACTGTATACCAGTGAGTACTATAGCTTTCCTCTTGAGCTTTCTCCTAAATACTGCTAAATGATCTTGTTGGTCAGCTTGCAGTAAATATTATAAATAAATAAAAAAAAATAAAGTTTTCCAACCTATCGACTCATTAGGAATTGTAATCGATAGAAATACAGTTATTATTAAACCGACTAAAATTACTGATTTAAAATAGCGTTCGACTATATCCGTGTATGTGTGAAAAAAAAGCATTCTTGTATTTTTCAATAAAAAAAAAAATAAATAAAAATATGTTTCAGTAGAATTTTCATTTTTTCAATCTCTCTGAGCGAAACCTATTTTCTTGGAAAACCTATCTAAGTGAAAAAATACTAGCCAGGTTATACTGTACATATAACACATAATACCACATGTACACATATATATATATAGAGCGGTATCAATCTGAGGAAAAATAGATGAAAAATAAGACTTTGGAAGAATGCCCGATGAATAGAACTGAATGGAGAAAATTCACCGAACACACCGCAAGCTTAGTAGGTGTTTACAGCGTAATCGCACCAAAGAAAAAAGAAAGGAATATAGCAGATCAGTATGAATGCGCGCATTACAGCTATATATGTAATTATGAAATTGGATTAATATCGCGTATAAGATTCGGACATTGCGCTATTTAAAACGTATATCATTAGAAAGGGCACTCATACTCCAAAACGAGTGAGTTTGAATAATACTTAGAATAATAATAAAATATTTATATATATATATATATATATATATATATATATATATAATTTAATAGTACAATTATCTTACATTATGAAAAATCATCGATAATAAGCCAAGTTATTTTAGTTTTATTCGTTCACCTCAATATATATAACGCACGTACCGACACGGGGGCTCTGTTCACTTAAGTATTCGAAATAATTGAAATAGTAGTAAATAATTTCTAACGCCTGGGAATATTTGTGTCCTTTTTGTGGGTGCCGGATGAATTAACTAAAGACGCGTCATCTAAATGACGTAAAACGCTCCTTAGTCTCTCTTGAGGATATCGTTCACTTTATTCTTGAGCTAGAGCACAAAGAGCATTACTGATGTACACTGAGCGCATTAGTCAATCGCCTCTTATCTATTGCTATCAACTACAATCGTCTCTCCTCAAGACTTCCGCGGTTCTATTGATTAATCGTAAGGGAATTGTACTCATCGTTAGATTGCGATACACCACTTGTTACCTGACCGTTTTTTCCATATGCAACTTAAAGAAAGTTCCCTCTGTCCCCCACAATTCTGAACAGGCAGTCCGCGATCCCGATCATGTTTTTTTTTTTTTAATGCTCTACTTTGGTAGCGTTACATTATGAGTTGCTTTATCTTGTCTTGTTACATTTTCCGTGTATTACACCTCCGTGTAGTGTATTGTCTCTTCTCATCATCCGGATAATCTGTTCCCCCCACATAGCAACGTTTCCAGATAAGTTAGCATCCTTGATTAAAATATGAATAGTCCTCGCAATGTCACGTTGGGTACGTCATAAAAGGGAAAAAAAGATTAGTACATAATTCAAACTTACTTTAAAAATACGAAATCGTATCGTCCCAAAAATTTATAAAGTTAAAATTAATGCATATTTCTATAATCGCTTTTTCAGTAATATTGCCTGTTTGAATGTTTTTTAAAAATAAATTACTTAAAAGTGCAGAAATAAAATCGGTCAAATATAAAGACAGAGGAAATAGTTGTATAAATATTTAGGAACAACAATTGTTTTATCCTGGCGACGAAATCAATTAGGTATTAATCTTGCGATGTTTTTTTATACGTTGATATTAAATCTGATTTGAATTTCACACTGAATGAAATATTACGTTACATATGCGAAAGTTGAACAACGATGAGAGTTTTACATATTATCGAGTTGTGTAAAAATGTGCGCACGTTAATTCCGCATAAAATATAAGTATGTATTTTAAAATTTTTTATACGAATTCATAATTTTTCAAAGTAAGCAGTTGAAAAAAATTTGAATTCCATCATAGTTAAAGAAGTTTAAAATAAGAATCGATTCTTTGTCCTCGATCACGTACGTGTTTCTAATTCTCGCATAAAAAAAATTCCGTGTATTACGTACAATATATAATAATATTAATAATTATTATTACTTATTATTATTCATTATTATTATTAATAATAATAATACGAAATTGTATATTTACGAGTTGTATTAATAACGACGTAAATGGCACTAGAGGTGATACGATTTTTTTTTTAATCTTTAAAAAAAATGAATAAATAAACGTTTAATTATAATAAAAGAATAAAAAGATAAATGTAGTTGTATTTGTCTGTTTTTTTTACACCACTTGTAATCCTTTCGATAACGAATCGACGTGTTGTTTAGCTTTTAATCTAAGCGTTTCGATGGACGTCGACTGTTGACTAGTGACCGATACCGGTGATGTCGAAGCGGCGCTAGCAATGGCTGCCGGTGGAGATGTATTACGAATGCTATTCGTACTTAAAGCGTTTCCGTTAGCGGAACACGCGTTCACTATCGCGTTTTCCATAATGTTGGCTACAACCGGAGGTGTTAAATAACTAGGATAGCCGGTTTGCGAATGCGACAAGAAACCCGGCAGCGCGGTCAATAACGGCGGGGTCAGCCACGGATCTAGCGGTAAAGTTAAGCCGCCGGCGCCCGGTAAACGATTTAGCGAACTGACCGTTTGATGATATTCGCTGATTCCTAATCGAGCTGCTTCCATTTTTTCTTGACGTCGCCATTTCGCTCGTCTATTTTGAAACCATACCTTCACAAAAAAAAAAAGCAAAAGAGCTATATATTCAGTTTATACTACACGTAAATTATTTTCTCGTCCGTAGGCACATTGTACTTAAAGGATAAATGAAGGTAATGCTAGAAGTAACCTAAAGAACATCAATGATAACCGAAAGAATTTCAACTTTTTAACTTTATCCGTCGGGCTGAGTACAATAACACAATAGAAGATCCGTGTAGAACTAAATACGGCATTGTCAGGATGGAATATTTTTAACCGTGTCAGCTAATATCGTGCTAACTCGCCGCTCGATGAAGAAATCGCGACATGAAAAATTAATTAAAAATATACGAAATTTTGTGACTGAAACTCAGAAGGTCGGTTGTTCGGAGCGGTTCGTTACAGTAGCAGCGTGGAAAGAAGAATGGTAGACACCGGACTAGAACGAGAACAAACAAGTCGTCGAACTTTGAAACATGTAGGCACAGTAAAGATGGTCGTGGAGTTAGTCGTACATTCTTAAAATTAAAAGTAGAGAAAATTATGAATTATATTTTTTATAAAGTTACTAATCAAATTTTAATTGTAGGTGTTACGTGTTGTTTGAGTGCATCGCAGCATAACGATTTTTCATCTAATTGCACGAAAACGGGGCAGTGGCATTCCTGTTCCCTTTAAGTGCGTATAATTTCGAATGCTAACCCATTTTGTATGCAAAAAGGATAATCGATATATTTGACAACAGTACATCGAATGTTAATATCGATAATTTTATTTTCGCGCAAAAAAAGAGGAATAAGCGATTTATCATATTGACATTATCATTATTATCAAATTATCCCGTTGCGCACTGGTAGAGATATTCTTGATTAGTTGTATATATTCTTTTTCTATCGCGCTAAATGCATTATCGCCCGTAACTCTATCATGCCTCTTCGAAATCTACGTCTGCCGTGTAATGTTTTACATAAATTGTTTTAACCTCCTTTTCAGTCGAAAATTATCAAATTTTAACGCAACGTCATAAAATTTAAACGGAATGATAATAATAATTATTATTATTACGATATTGCTTTTTAGACGAGTACAGATAATCTTCAACGGGAAGATATTTCACGATTTTCTTAACATTAAAATCTCGACTACCGTATAAAGAAAAGCCTGACTTAAGGATGAATTGTACTCTAGAATTTCCTCTTTAAATTATTAACATTTATTTATTTTTCGGCCCATTCACGAATGTTTTCGACATTAATTCGTCGTATTCGGAAGAAAAAGGCCTATCCTATTAAATGCGCCCAATTTTACCTTTCGTGGTCAACTTGGAAAATAATTTACTTTATTTTTATTTTTTGTAATAAACAGAAGACTATCCGATAACAACTAGAAAATGTTTGTACAGCAGTTGGATATCTTATTTCGAAATATTTTATTTCATCGTCATCGCCATCATCGAGTAGTACGTGGACTGCGATTCGCGCATATGTTTCCTTTTTTTCGTTTCGTACGGATCTCTTTCATTTTTGAATGAATTAGATCAGCCGAAGTTTAATTTCCGAATAAACTATACCAGTCGGAATTTCATATTTCCGAATGAAACTAGAGCAGTCGGAATTTCATTTTTGAATAAACTAGAGTAGCCGGGATATGCTTTTTATCAATTTATCAACTCGGCTTAAACATTTCTTATACATCTTCTACGGAATACTGATTTCATCTTCATCATCATCATCGAGCAGTCCACGTGATTAACTCACGTGTTTCCTTTTTTTCGTTTCGTACGAATTCCATCCCTTTCATTTCTGAATGAATTAAATCAGCCGAAGTTTAATTTCCGAATAAACTATACCAGTCGGAATTTCATATTTCCGAATGAAACTAGAGCAGTCGGAATTTCATTTTTGAATAAACTAGAGTAGCCGGGATATGCTTTTTATCAATTTATCAACTCGGCTTAAACATTTCTTATACATCTTCTACGGAATACTGATTTCATCATCATCATCATCATCATCGAGCAGTCCACGTGATTAACTCACGTGTTTCCTTTTTTTCGTTTCGTACGAATTCCATCCCTTTCATTTCTGAATGAATTAAATCAGCCGAAGTTTAATTTCGGAATAAACTATACCAGTCGGAATTTCATATTTCCGAATGAAACTAGAGCAGTCGGAATTTCATTTTTGAATAAACTAGAGTAGCCGGGATATGCTTTTTATCAATTTATCAACTCGGCTTAAACATTTCTTATACATCTTCTACGGAATACTGATTTCATCATCATCATCATCATCATCGAGCAGTCCACGTGATTAACTCACGTGTTTCCTTTTTTTCGTTTCGTACGAATTCCATCCCTTTCATTTCTGAATGAATTAAATCAGCCGAAGTTTAATTTCCGAATAAACTATACCAGTCGGAATTTCATATTTCCGAATGAAACTAGAGCAGCCGGAATTTCACTTTTGAATAAACTAGAGTAGCCGGGATATGCTTTTTATCAATTTATTAACTCGGCTTAAACATTTCTTATACATCTTCTACGGAATACTGATTTCATCTTCATCATCATCATCGAGCAGTCCACGTGATTAACTCACGTGTTTCCTTTTTTTCGTTTCGTACGAATTCCATCCCTTTCATTTCTGAATGAATTAAATCAGCCGAAGTTTAATTTCGGAATAAACTATACCAGTCGGAATTTCATATTTCCGAATGAAACTAGAGCAGCCGGAATTTCATTTTTGAATAAACTAGAATAGCCAGGATATGCTTTTTATCAATTTATCAACTCGGCTTAATCGTTTTTTTGTATCCGGTATTGCTTTTGTGTCGCGGAACGAACATGAGAAATTCGGAATTAATCGATTCGAAATTTCTTTTCGGAATAATTAAAATCCGAAATTACTACGAACATTTAAGAGACGATTATGGTAGTGACTTAAATATATTACGAAGCGAGTACTAGCGAGGTATAGATGTGTTTAGTGGTTAATTGAAGCTTTTGTTAAGTGAATTTCATCGCGGTTAAGAATAATGCGACCTAGCTACTACGTTATAAACCATTAAAACTTGCTCAGCCACTGACGGACGGTATATATATATGTATATATATGTATGTATACTCGATGAGGAGTCCCTTTCCGATTTTCCTGTTTCAAGATTAAACATCGAAATACTAAAACTCATTAGCAAAAGCGTTTCGTAGTATACATAGAAATACGTATATGCAGACATTAGCAAGTTTAATTAACAAAGTTCGTCTTTCAGGGTGTGCTCGCGTATAAAGCAGTAGCTCTCGGGCTATATATAGTAACGATACGTGTTTGGGCTAAGTAGGGTAGTTGGTAAGTTTCTGTATAACTTGCATTTAATTAATTAACTTATAGCCGGAATACCGTCATCGCTATTCTCGACAAATCGTTTTTTTCTTTTTATGAGTGGGACGAATTATTTTCAATTTTCCAACAAATATTGTCCCGATTGCCTAATGTCTCGTATTTTCGTTCCGTGTTAATTATTCCCCATTATATAATTTCAGTTTATAGCGAATAAATTGCTAAAAGAATGTTGTTTTTTTTGGAAGGGGCTCCTGTTAGTTTTTTTCTAAACAAAACAAAACGACGTTCAATTTGCATAGTAAAATTTACATATATACAATAATACGGAGATTAATTGTGTACCCCGGGGTAAAACGACCCTGGTGAACTGCTGTAGCGATATATTTATCGTTGTTATTTTATACTAAAATATACTAATGAAAATTAACGGGGGATAAAGTGATCCGTAAAATAGCGGTTTAAAAGTAATTTATCATTTACTAGATATGACGGTTAAGGTAACTCCGATTTTCTAATGCAGAGTCAAATTTATACTATATAGTTGCTAAAAATTAATTGTTCACAGAAATTAATAACAGTTAGTGTTTAAGACGTCTCTATGTTTATACATCGTATGTACATAGTTTTCAGTAGCCCGGAATCGTAATCTCCGATAGGTTTAGATTAGTGTGAGATGAGCACACTGAGAGTGAAGAATTTAGCGGATAGTTTTTTAGTATATAATCCTTAAGATACTAGGTAATTTTATCTGTTTTTTTGTATAGTTCGGATTTGTTTATATGCGCAGAATTTTTATTAGCTCCTCATTCGGTTGTACAATTTCGACATGAAATTATAAACTTCGATATAGTTTATTATTCGGTTGAACTATAGATTAATTTTTGACGTATTTTCTAGAAATATTTTTAAAATTGCGACGTTTCGCATCGACTAGAAAATAAGAAATTTTATTAGCATTAAAATTTCAGCTATCGCATAGCGGATACATCGTGACTGAAAGATCAATAGATCGATATTACTAATCATTATTCTCATCATTAAATATCGTCTCCGTATCGGAAGTAGACGACTACTTACCTATATATATATATTTTGTTGTATATAAGTAGCGTACAAGGCAATCATAATATGGTGTTAGTGTAGATAGACACACACACATTCGAGGGGGAACTGATTGTAATCGCCTTGCCACGTCACAATGCAGCCCAGTGTATTTTTGTCGTACTAGCGCGCATATGGTGTTGTGCGTGGTGGTTTTGCCATTTATTAGAATTATTTGTATTTTTATTTTCCGATGATAATTTCTATGTTGCCGATGATCGTAACTCGGTACCTTTCGTATAGGAGTCCATCCTCTATTTACTAGGCTATCCCGACGACATACTACTAATCCTACAACTTAATAGTAATAAGATATATATGTATATATACGATAAGATTCGCTGATAACATCATCATTATTATTGTTAAGTCTGAAGAAGAACTTCAAGAAGCACTGGAAGAAACGAAACTACACCTGGAAGAATACAACATGAAGATAAATGAAACAAAAACTAAATTAATAATATGCGAAAAAGACACAGAAGTAAAACATATTATTAAATAATAAAAAAATTGTAAGAGTCAAAGAAGCGTTATATTTGGACTGTATGGCGTCAGCAGATGGGTAAACTGACAGAGAAATAAAATGTGGAATAAATCTAGGCAAATATGTATTCTTGTAAAAACATGCATTATTCGCCAGTAAAAATGTGAGCATAGAAAAACGAAGAAGTCCTGAACATGATCGGCGAAAGACAGGATATATAAATCAATACTATAAAAAGACGTAGATCAAAGGTGATGGAACATATATTGAACTAAGATGATACACTGAAATTGATTATTGAAGAAAAAACCAGGAAGAATGGAAGAAAGGGAAGACCAAAGAATAATGAAATAAATCAGATAATTAAAGATATGGAATGTCAAACATACTCGGATCTCAAAAAGGATGGCCGACAATAGAACGGAGTGGGAGCAACGAACCCTTGGATTCAATGATAAGTGATGAATATATATATATGTATGTATTTTATAACGCGAAGCGTTTGATGACGTCGCGTGACATTAATACACGAAATCGTATTGCCAACTTTTCTCCACATCACTTATATTGCCGTTTAAAAAAATTCTTTACTCGGTTGATGGTGTAATAGCAGAGGTATCTAATTATTTAGGAAATTCGTTTTGAAATGGCGTTTTATTTACCGTATATTCGTATATATATGATTCTTCTCTTCGAATTTAGCTATTTACAAACCACCACGTAAAAACAAAATTTTTCATTTTTTTTTCATCCCCGTATTTCCTCGTATAAAATTTTTTTCCCTTTATAAATCCGACCAATTTTTTAAAATTTAATTTCCAAATTCTGTTATCGATCGTTCCGTCATCTATTTACATTTCATCGAGATTCTTTTCGTATGTAATAATGACTTCGGGGACTGGTTTTCAACTTAACGAAATGCTGAACGATTCGTTTTGTTATTGAGTACTCATTCTACGAATATACGTCTAAAAATGACAGTATCTTTTTTTTCCTCGTTTCGTCAGATAGCCTTTCTACTTTCTCATGTAGTTCTTTAACGGGTCTGTTTCAGATATTATGTAAAAGAGAAATGCGGTTTTGTAACTAGCGGAAAGAACAAGATAGAAAAAGTAATCGAACTTGTTTATTTACGCCGACGAATTTTGATTTAAAAGAACAAATCAATTGCTGAAATGCGTCGTCGAGTAATAACGTGGAAAAAGTATTGAACGATGAAATCAATTTTTGAAAATAACATTTCGCTCAATCTCAAGAGCCTAGTGTTCGACAGTTGTTCGCTTTCGTGTTTGACGTGAGGCTTTCAACGCAAAAACAAAAAATCGTTCCGAGAACTTGCTAAAGTAATTTAGAAATGTCAATACTGAACGTCAATAAATGAGACAAAATTAGAATCAAGATTATTAAAGAAAAAACCAGAGATGTCGTAACATCAATCTACACTTTAAAATGAAATTGGAAAGAACATAATATTAGATGCAAAGATAATCGGTGGACAAAGAACCTAATGGAATAATTCTTAGAATATGAAAAGAGATGAAAATTGTTATTTCAAGAATTTTTTGGGAAGCAGAAGAACTCCGTATAGAATGACCATCATAAATATAATTGGAAGCAATTGGCGAGACATTCGCTCCGAAGGACGTAGTATCACGATTTAAAAAAAAATCATTTCAGCTCAAATAATAATAATAATAATAAATAATATCAATAGTTTTATATATATATATAATAATAATAATAATAATATTATTATTAAAATGTATATAAATAGTATTCTATTCCATGCATTTTCCTAGGTTTGACATCGTTCAATGATTTATCAATAATAATAATAATATTATTATTATTAAAATGTATATAAATAGTATTCTATTCCATGCATTTTCCTAGGTTTGACATCGTTCAATGATTTCTCTCTCTCTCTCTCTCTCTCTCTCTCTATATATATATATATATATATATATATATATATATATATATATATATATATATATATATATATATATATCACAAATCCGAATTGACTTTGGACCTCACTAGAGTTGAAAACTGGTTTAACAAATGGAACATAAGGGTCAATGAGAACAAATCTGTAAATATACAGTTTACTAACGGAAAACCTTTATTTCCTATTGTTACAATCAATAACGCAGAAATATCAATATAAAAACAAGCGTGAAATATCTGGACTCGCACGTGGATAGCACTGGTATATCAAAATTACATTCAAATGAAGAGGAATGAACACGAGATGTACGTATTAAAAAACTATTCCGATAAATGGTCGGAAATAGCGTGCTCTCTATTGACAACAAGCATCTTATCTATACTGCGTCTGTATGGTCTGTCTGGATATGCGAGATGCAGCTGTGGAATGATTGTGCACAGCCGATGAATGTAAGAGTTACACAGACTGCCCGAAATAAAATTCTTCGGCTGATAACACATTTGCCGCGATTTAGACATCCCCTATATAAGGTGTGGCATGCTATGAGGCAAGAAAAATCATCCAATATCCTCTAGCATCCGGGCTGTTAGACACGACTGGCGATGTAAGACTCTTAAGACGTTGAGAACATCTGGATCTAATCTAAGGTCAGGGGTATCGGGTATGTATTAGTGGGTGCTATTCTATTCTTACATAAACTAAACACTGCTAAGTTATCTTGCTGATCATAGTAAATATTAATGATGGGAAGAAAATATTGACTTCTATCGAACTGGAGATTAATATCCTACTATCAATAACTCACATTTTGCTTTTAATTCATAACAATCGGACGCGATCCTATATGGCATGCAATATTGTAGAAATTTCAACCGGTGGTTGCTATTCCCTTCCTACTTGAACTAAATACTGCTAAATGATCTTGTTTGTCAGTTTGTAATAAATATTAATGAGAGGAAAAAAATATTGACTCCTATCGTACTTTCAATAATTCGCCTTTTGTTTATCCCACTTTTCTATGGAGATTGACTTCTATCCCACTTTCAACAGTTCACCTTTTGCTTTCTATTCTTAACTATACGACGTGTATGTAAAATAGTAGGAATTTCAAATCGCCGTTTTTCGATGCAATGTAATTTTCTAGTCTTCATCATTATCGATAATTTTACTTATTTTCTTTGGGAGCATATACATCGAGTACTCGTACATCGAATAAGCTTGATTATATAAATTCACACATACACACACACACACACACAAACACACACAACGTATAGATAAAAATATAAAATAAACGAAAGTGAGTACTTTGTTGGCGGTTAAATTTTATCCCCAATTTTATTTAAACTGATTCCAATTCGTCCTTTCTTTAAACGTAAATAAAGAATTTATTTTCTACGTGTATTTTTGCGATGGGAAAAAATTGTCGTATACCTGGTTACTTCGTAATTTACACACATACACAAACACAAATGCACCAGGGTGTAATATGCGTACGAATATCACGTCGACATTCTTCCGATGAAGTAAAAGTTGAACTACATAATTTTCAATTTAAACAAAGTATTTTATTTATATATATATATAAAATATAGTATATAATATATGTATACGCCTGTTATGTGTGGGCGCGCATTTATTTATTTATAGTAGGAAAAAAGGTACCCACTTTCTTCGTCTATTATTACTAATGCAGAACGACGGTGTTTCTCCATCCTATCTATATATTTCCTAGTTGCTTTCAACCTATTTTCTCGTAAATTTTTGCTGTGTGCTTTTTTTGCGATTACTACTTTCGAAAAAATAGAAACAGGATGATGGTATAAAACGATGTCGTTTGATGTCTGCCACGGCATACACGTTCTCTATTTCCTGCACCGCGCGAGTGAAAGATGTGGTCTATCTGGGAAAATCGTAAAATCGAGTTAAGCGGTTTTTCCACTAGAGAGAAGAACCTGTAAAGGAAAATTGTCGGATCGCCCTCAACGCTATTATTACGTACGCTCACTTCGAGTATATTCGCTCCTTTTCTGTTCGTATCGCGCAGTTCCAATTCTTATTTCGTCTGGCACATTCGGGGTTTTATTAAATTTTCTCCAATTTTTCATAATCCGAAACTCATTTTCCGTTCTGCTAAGCTCGACGTAGATACACATACGTGAGCTTTACGTGCAGGATTTTCATCTTTCTCTCTAATTTATTTCGAGCCGAACCATTTCCTACCTACCTACCTATCTCGTTTATAAAATACGTCGAACGGCGTTTTTTTTATATCTCTTAAAAAAATTTATCATCGTCGGTTTCGTTTGAAATTATTATAGATTTTCCTTCACCTTTTCCTTTTCGAAATATATTTTTTTTCATATATATATATATATTACAGGAGATTTAGACACTATACAGAATTTATTTATTTTAACTAATATCCTTACATTTATTATTACTCCATCGACGACGCGTCTACGTTAACTAAATCCCGTCGTGGTGGTAGCTAATTTATCGTAAATGTATGCACCAATTTTATTTTATCTTTCTTATTCGTGGTCGCTAAATTTACGAAATTTTATTATAATACATAAAATTAAATAAATAAATAAATGAAGCCTTCATTTCATTTGAATACACCAAAAATACATATACAAAATAATCGAAATTAAATAATAATGAATGCCCAACTTGAGCAAAGGTCTCTTCCGATGTTTTGTTCTACTTTAAGACATATATCCAGCACCCATTTGCTTCCAAATTGTTCTATCTTTTGCTTTCCGCATCCAACTGGTCCCCACATATTTGACGATATCACCTCACCACCGCCTTTTTTGGTGTTTTGATTTCCCTTTTCCTATGCAATGAAAACGATTCTATACATTTTCCGGGCAGCTGTCTGCTAAACCATGTCCATTTCAGTTTTCTCGCCATCTCCATTAAGTCATCTGTTCCTGACTGTGCTCTTAATACCTCGTTGTTTATTTTATCAAATTTTGTAACACCAGTCTTCTTCTAAATTCCTTATTCTTTCTGATTCACTCAATGTTTTAAAGTCTCTCCACAACCTATATACGGATAATGCACTTCTACAACGCATTCTGCTTGTCCATGACTTCCTTACTAGATCTCAAGTTTCCATAGCTTTCATTTGGATTCCCAGCCACATCGGTATTCCTGGAACTGAGGCTATTGACCGAGCTGCCAGAGAGACGTCTTTGCTTCCACACATTTCCGCTCGCCTCTCTCTCTATAGTGACGTTAAAGCTTTCCTGAAATCTCTCGTTACTAAATCTTGGTGTCGTGCATGGAAGTCTAATGAACAAAACCACCTCCTTTTAATCAAACCTAATCCACTATCCCAACTGCCATTTCCTTTTCAAACAAGAAAGAAAAATGTTATCCTTACAAGACTCCGTATATCCCACTCAAACCTTATCCATTCCTATCTTCTTCATGGCACAGACCCGCCACTCTGTCCCTTTTGCCAAATGTCTCAACTGCTCATACCCCACATACTAACATCCTGTCATGCTCTCACAACATTAAGAATCCAGCACAGCCTTCCTCCTTCTTTACCTCAAATTTTATCTGAATCTACTGACCATATTCATAATATGTTCCTGTTCCTGGATTCACTGAGCCTCTTAAATCAGATCTAGGACCACAGTAAGCCTGTGGGCGCATATGGCCCGTTCGTGCAGCCGGCGCCCGTATAATAATAATAATAATAATAATAATAAATAACATTATTCTTTCCACCGCCCGCTCTGCAATTTGTAACTTTTTCACTTGCTTTACATTACAAGACCATGATTTTGAACCGTAAGTAATCGCCGTAAATGTATTAAATACTTGCACTTTTAATGATTTTTGTCTTAAAAAATTTCTTTCAAAGCGCAATATTTTTCCACCCTATTGCTATCCTTCTATTGATCTCCTTGACTGTTTTATATTTGAATGAAATTAATTGTTCAACATATATCACTTCTTCAACCTATTTTAATTTTTTTGAGTTAATGGTCGCAAACTGCCACGTGCTATTAGTTAATAATTTTTGTTTCTTCTCATTTATATTCAGTCCTGCTTTCTTTGCACTGTCTTCTAATTTATTAAGCATCATCTGTAATTGTTCAGCAGTGGAAGCTATAAGTAATACGGAATTATTTATATATATTTACTAACTGGTTATATTTATTAATCATCTTATTTCGAGTCGAGCTTATTGAATATTTTCTAATTTGAATTGTTTTATTTATTTTTACGTTTATTGATTAAATGTATATTATTTATTTATACTTATTTTTACTATACATAAAAGTTATTTAAAAATATACGAAAGGAGTGTACTTTAAGTACGTTTTAGTAATTATGTAGATACCGAGTAAAATTATATTTTCCGGAAAAACGTTTATGAAATAAAATTATTATTAATATTACTTGTAAGAAAGTACTAAACGGAAAGAAAAATTATTTAGAAGAAAAAATGTCGATTAAATTCGAATAAAATGTGAAATTTATGGCGAAAATTTTTTTCGAAATGTATAAAAGTGAATAGAAATTTTTATTCATTATAAACGCTGTCATTCTTAAAATTTAGTAACCTAGAAATTTTTAAACAACAAAAAAAAGGTACTTCAAATCGCTAAATATTTAGATATCAAAAGACAACAAACCTTTTTGATTATTAAACCCGAGCGGATGTAAAAAATAAAATATAAAAATATATATACAATTTATCAAAAATAAAAGGAAAACGAGAAAAAAAAAATATATAAGAAAATAGTTATATAATATTACAAAAAAAAAATAGCAAAGTGAAAAAACAGACACGTTGTTTACCACTTTCACTATCAAATCATTTTATAATCAAATATGTTTTTTTTGTTTTTTAGTTTTTTTTTGTAACATTTACAATTAAGTGTTTTCTTACATTTTATTTTATTTTTTGTTTTTTTTGTTTTTGTTTCATATTCGATAAATTAAATATATATTTTTTATATTTTATTTATTTGTTTTATGTCCACTGGATTAAATCCTTGTAGTCTTTTTATATGTAAAAAATTTAGCGAATCTAATTATTTTTCGTTTTTTATTTTTTAAAAATCGCTACATTTCACCTTTTTCAAAATTTATAAATTTTTATTTTCCGTTACACATTCATATCGTACCATATCATATAGTATATATCATACTTCACCCTAACCCCTGCTCTGGTCGCAACGTAAACTATCGTTTTAAATGCCAGCGCGTACATGCCAGGTTTAACAGGGTAGCTATAGGGATGCCGCCCGAAACGGGGCTCCATAAACGTTAAAACCACAAGACCCAATTCGTAATTCCTAAACACGTCGAACCCACATAACTCAACTCGTCATTAATCCGAAAACCATAAACCCTAAAACCGTAAACCCTAGGACGTTAAGCTCACGTAGCCTAACTCGCTGTTTATGCGAAACTGTGAACTCAAAAATACCCATAGAACCCAACTTACGAAAGGGTTGTTTAAGTTAAAAAAAAAAAATTAATTTCAACTTTCTAAGAGTGAAAATATTGTAAATTAATTATCTCGAATACTTTACTCATTTATATTGAGAGATATGTCAAATATGAGCGTAAATAATAATTGCAAGATTTACTTTTAATTTTTAGTGTTTTGTAATAATACGATTACGATACGCCTATGTCGGTCCATTGCTGAACGTAGTCTGACCCCAATTCCCTCCAGCGGTTCCTGTGTTAATTCCCGCTACTTTTACGATATTGTTCTTCCATCGCGTTAGCGGCCTGTCCTGCTTCCATTTACGGTCCATTGGCACCACTGTAAAATTTTCTTTGACCACCTGTTATCCTGCCTTCAGGCGACGTGACCGGCCCAAGTCCATTTCCCTGCGGCAATATGTTCTGTAACGTCCATCAATTGTGTTTGCTTTCTGATCCAGGCGAGACTTCGTCTTTCTCTGAGTCTGATGTTCATCATTAACCTTTCTTGCGACGTTTGCACTTCCTTAATTTTCTTTATGATTCCTCTTGTGAATACCCATGTCTCGGCTTCATATGACAATACCGGTAGGTTACACTGGTCATATGTTTTCTTTTTCAAGTTGATTGGTATATCCTTGTTACGGAACACGTTATTCAATTTTCCGAACGCTATCCATGCCAGATTTATTCTTGTTGATATTTCTGCGTACGGCATTTTTTCTTTTTTCATTCTAATTGCTTGTCCCAGATACATATAATCTTCTACTTCTTCTATTACGTTTCCATTTATAATTATCGGCATCATACCAGCTGTATTAGATATCATCTTCGTTTTTTGTAGATTTATTTTCAATCCGATTTTCTCGGATGTTTCATTTAGTTCCAGTAACATTGTCCGTATGTCTACCATGTTATTGCTGAACAGTACATCATCTGCGAATCTTAAGTGGGTGAGATATTCTCCGTCTATTTTTATTCCCTTTGTTTCCTTGTTCAATCTTCTAAATATTTCCTCTAAGGTTGTTATTAAACAATTTATTTGTAATAATTAAGAAGAAAAAATTTTAGGTTTTAATTCGTGATTTTTAGATTAATGACCAGTTAGGCTATTGACGGTTTAATGTTTTGGGGGTTACGGTTTTTTAAATAATAATGAGTCGTGTTATGTGGCTTTAACGTCTTGGGGTTTGCAGTCTACGGGTTTATAGCTTTTCCCTTATAGAGGCTTCGGATAAGTAGTTAGCCCCCGGAGTCTCTGAAAGGGCATTAATCAGGGTGTGAAAGCGTATCGTCTTATTTTTTGCAAAAACCAGGAAAATTCCGGAGAACAAACTGTCGACCAGTTTCGTTCTTTCGAATACAACATTATATACATTTTTAAATCGACCGGTCGCTTAGTTAAAACTATTATGAAACCTAATAAATTAAAGAGCGAATTCTAAACGCCTCTAGAGAATCGGCGAATTATATATATATATATATATATATATATATATATATATATATATACAGACGAAATTCCCCGAAAAAAATTCTACTAATTACAGCGAATTGACGACCGTTATAATATTTTCAATCTCCTGAACGGGTGTCGTTTCATTAAATTCGTTCAGCGATGTGGTCTCGCCTATCCTTCATTAAACGTATTATCCCCGGTATTATTCGTTATATTTAAGTAGTCCCTACGCCCGGGAGATTGGTCACTCACTTTGCAAATAATATGTCAGCAATAAGCTTCTAGTATTTACAAAATTGGCTCGCTCGAATGTCACGTCTTCCCGACTTTATTTTCTGCTCTCGTACGGATGTAGCAACGTCCTATGATATTTACTAATATATTCATTCGGTGCATCGATACATATATATATACATATATATATATAAAATAATTTTCCTTTTCTTACGCCACGTGTCAAACACGCGACATCCATTTGGATCGTTGTAAACTTTCTTCCACGCGTTTTTCTCATTTGTCTGATGTTCGTCGTATTGGTTGTATCGGGAGGTGAATTAATAGTACACAAATAAAGTAGCAGAAAAAAAGGAAAACCAAAAAAAAAAGAACTGGAAATTGTCACACCAGGAACCTACGTATAAAAGAGACCATCCCACGACAAATGTTTTTGATATTAAAATAGCCAGTTAATAAGAGATAGCGAACGTGATTTACCATCGCACGGGGCTATATTATGTCTCTTACTACTAAATGATTAAATGACAGTTAACTGAACTGATTGTTGTAATTTTTCCATACCAACGGCGGTAATTATCTTGTTGATTTTTCCACCCTTTTATACAATACGACGTCATTATTAATATTATTATTATTATTATTAATTATTATTATTATTATTATTGTTCGGGTGGAAGAATAAAGCGTTGGTTATTTTCAGCTTCGTGTACGTCAGTTACCAGTTAGAAAATCGAAGTTATCTAGGGAGTGCGTAGCCGGATCTACGTAGAATTTACTCCCCTAACACTTCCATCTATATATGTATCTATCTATCTATTTAGATGTATGTGTGTTAGTGTGTGTTGTGCTCTCAATACGGATAATTACAGTTAGAGTTTAGGCGAATAATAAATAATAAGAACTTTATATAAAGAACGTGTCTCTATTCAATCGTCCGTATTTATCGCCTTTATTACGTACAGCATTTTTTTATGAATACATTATTTCCCGGATGAACAAAAAATTATACACGTATAAATAAACTGGAGTAGCGAATCAACTTCGATTACGTAGAAAAAGATATGTTTTTATTCTTCTTCTGCTGTTTGCAACTAGCCCGTCTAGGTTATCTAGCAAACATTGTTTTAGAATTCTGTCACGAGAGGAGCACTGGTCAGCACCAGTCCGCATGAACTGTTATTCTACTGTTGTGTCAACACACGGAGGATTTTGTTCTTCTTAAACGCCAAATACCTATATCCGTTGTGACAAATGCTGCTGTTATCTCGTTGGTATGATGTTGCACTTTAATATTTTTCCTAGTTCGAGCTGCATGAAAACGCCACGTCAGCCGTCTATCCACATACATGTCGAGCTATTTGACCGAATCCGTTTGCGGTATTACAGTATCGTGGTATATGCAGCTGGAAACTGAGAGAAGAATTTCGCCCGCCTGGGTGGTATTTGAGAAATTAGGAAACGTTTTTAGAAATAAGGAGATACCAAATAGCCTTAAAACTAAGCTTTATAATCAATGTGTGATGCCAGTCTTGACGTACGGAGCTGAAACTTGGAGCTTTACTAAAGGAACAGCTAAAAGCATTAGGAAACACAAGATCGCAAGACGGTTACATGGATTAGGAAGTAGACGAAATTTGTAAACGCGTTCGAGCGGATCACCAGGCTAAAATGTAAATGGATCGAACACTTGGCAAGACAAGTGGTTGAAAGATGGACTAAGCAGATATTACAAAGGTGGCTGCCGGCGTAGGTGATGTTTTTAAATGAACAGGAATGAATTGGATCTGAGCCGCACAAGATAGACGTCATTGGACCGAGCAATAGGTTCATATAGCCATGTCGTGACATCATCATCGTAATGGTATGATAAAAGAACGTATTATGGAGTGACCTCCCCCCTAGAGAGGGCGAAAAATTATAAGAAGTATAGGACGGTTAACGGCTATCGAATTGCATGTAGCAATTGAGAGAAAGCTTACATTCAACAGTGTATCGACATAAGCAATTAGGATTAGATAATTATGAGTGATACGGATATACGTTTGTCCCAAGATTTCACAATACAGTGAGTGGTAGAAAAGAATGAATTTATATATATATATATATATATATATATATATATAATATGTATGTTATTAAAACATTCGTAGCAAAATTCAATTATTTACATAATGAATTTTCGTACTCTTTAATGATAATGTCATAGTGCAGATATATATTTGTGCCGAATTTCATTTTTTATTCCGAAATTTACGCGAGAAGAAGTTCCGTCTTTTTAAACCGGCGAATTTTCCCGCGTAGGAGCAGATTTTTATCTCGTCACAACGTGTTGATGGCTCAGTAAGTGCCCGGAAGCTCTAAGTCAGCTTTTTTGTTGTACAGGGTTGTCGCGTGGGATGGTTCGTATGTTGATATTGAAATACAAGTGAAGGTTAGAGATATTTAACACGCTGAGCCCCAAACCACGTTCTGAACATGGTGGTAACAAACACATGTCAGTCAATTATGACTGAAGAGTATGTTTGTGATAAAAGATTCAATGTCAGTCATTTCTGATTGACACTGTTAAAATTTTGTAACTATTTTGATTAAAAGTTACGTTTTTGTTTTTTGAAACTAATAACAAGTATGTCTTGTTTGTGATGTAAAAAAAAAGATGTTAGTCGTATTATATGACTGGCACTTTTACATAAGATTTTTTTGTTTGTTTCTAATTAATGTAAAATAATTTTGAGCGCATGGAATGGTTAATATAATGGTACTGAATAATGAAAGTTTTAGATGAAAACATTATATTTTCAAATATAAACATGCGTGATAACAGACAACATGTCAGTCATAAAAATGACTGACGCTTTTTTTCAAGGTTTATTACGTTTCTAAAAGAAATAGAAAAATTCTAAGTTAACCACAGTGATTAGTAAGTGATATTTATAAATACGGAGTTTAAAAATAATGGACAGTCTCACACATGACTGACATTAAAATGTTAATGTCGAAGTAATACAATAATAATTGAGTATTAGAAATACGAATATTATTAAATGTATAATAAAATTTATCATCGGGTCTAAACGTAAATCCATCACCCGTTAAATTATACAAAGTCGCTAAAATTTCGTCGCCTTAGCTACCGGCTTAAACCGTCACTGGGAAGAACGGAAAAGCTTCAACGCTATCACAACGTTCTATTCGAGTGGACGGTAATCGTCTTCCGGAACGAAGTGTTATATAACGGTACGGTGTCCTTAGAATTAGGAAAGCGCATCGTTGGGACACACGTTTTGTAGTGTCGACAAACGTGGACAATCATAGAACGAGTACAGGATAAGATAGAGCAGTCATTTCAAACGTTGGAGTGAGTCGGACAACAATACGAACTTAGAAACGAATCGCAAGAATCGAATAGTCGGTAACTCAGACGGTTTACGTTGCCCCCGACACGGAGCATTACAGTATATATAACCGAAGAAGATTCATAGCGGAAAGACGTGCGAGATGCCTGTGGGGATCTACTTACTGCAGTTATTCGTAGATACGAAGGAAGAACCTACTATAATCGATAATGCGAGATGTATTTCGAATCAGATCGATTATCGCTACGAAGAAGAGTAGAAGAAATTTTTTATTAAATAGAGTTATTCTTAAATATTTTTAAGCGGATAAATTATTTTTCGTTCCTTATGTTTGCCTAAATAAAACGTTAAACAACTTTATTCTTTAAGGAATCACGGAGTCGTACATTCCCATAAACTCGTAATAGATAACGCGACGTATTATTCGATAATAGCCTAATAGCGGAGATGGTAAATGTACGTTAGATTTTATTAGCGGATTACTACCGAAATAAACGGTTAATACGTGGCAACCACCCTTAAGCTGAATGATTTAAAAAGTATCACCTTACCGTTGTTGATAATGATAATGATGAAGTATTAATTCAGTTAAAAGGTTACCTTTCTATACGATGTCTAGTTTACATTGTTATTAATTCCGAATGAATATAGTAGAGATACTGTAAACAGCATATAATCCTGAGTTACCGATCCGAATAATAATAATAATAATAATAATAATAATAATAATAATATAAATAATAATTATTATTACTATTGCACCGGTCTTACGCTGTTCGTATATATATATATATATATATATATATATATATATATATATATATATATATATATATATATATATATATATTGAAGTTGCCTTTATGTTAAAGTTTAAAAGGTACGTAATTCGATAACATTAACGAAATAATTCGATAACATTTAACGGGAAAATTCGATAACATTATCGCGATCTTCACACTATGGTATATCGTTCGCTTTAACTGGAGCGTGTTCGTATGTTTGTAAACGACTCGAGTTCTCCTTAATAAAGGGTTTTTTTTTTTTTCTCTAAAATATCGACATTAAGCCGATTTTAAATGCAAAAAGAAAATATAATAAAAATAATCTTTTTTAAAAAAAATAAGAAACGAGAAAAAATACGAATCACCTGATAAACTGAAAAGATAGCGAATGGAAACTCTAAAAGAAGTTGCCGAGAGTATAATAAGAAAATACCGAAACGACATATGTTCCTTACGATGTTTATTCGACGTAGTTCTTCCATTCAATACGAAAGATGGACGAAGGAAATGGGGTGGAAAAACCAGCGAGAAAGATCATTTTCATTCCGGAGATATTAAGGATTTACTACTTTGTAAAAATATATTTAAAAAAAAAAATTAGAGAAAAAAAAGAGAAAGAAGCTTGTCTCGCGCTTGAAAGGTTCGATCTAATCTGCCGTGATATATCTACCTACAAGCTAATAATAAACGAATTAAAATTAACTACCGGGTGGTTAATATCTCGCAGTCGTAATTACGAAAGTACTAATGTGCTCCGTCGTTAAAGACAGTCTGTATTAGATTCTCATTAGGCAATCATGTATAATTTTATCCGTCGAACCGTATGCAATATAGTTGGTAGTCGATTTCGGTATAAATACTCCACTCGAGTCTAGCCTACCAATAATAATCTGCTCAGACTCTCTTCCAGCTTTGAACGCTATTCATAATTTATATAACAACAATCGACATCCTATTGCGGTAACGATTGTAGAATTCGTTATTAAAAATTACGTTCCCAGCACATAGTGTTATTGCTGGAAATGAACTAGTAGATAGGGCAGCAAAGGAAGCAGCAACTGCATTTGCCTAATTTACCAGTTCCATTCGTAGATCTCAAGAGATAGATCATCATTATTTCAGTTACGGCAAGAAGGATGACATTCCAATATCGAACAAAATCAAGCCAAAAATAACACATTGGAAGATCCACATATAACTCTTCGGAGAGCTGACGTAGTAGACTCTGCTTGGGCCGTACTAAATTAAAATATGTATATCTTTTTTTTTAATGGAGCAGAAGCTCCGTTATGTACGGCCTGCAATTTTATCCAACATATACTAACAGAGGGTCCGTAATACGGCTTACAAAGATCATACTATGGTCTTTCATCTTCCTCGCAGCTACTCCTTGATGACAACATTTCTACGCTATCCAAACTCATCCTATTCCTCCATGATACTGAACTACATCAATGTAGTACTTTTTAAAGAATAAAAGTGAACTTTAATAAATTTGGCATATCACAAGACGGCATCTTGTACAAAAGAGGCGTGTCGTCTATCGAGTATGTAGAAAGTTAAAATTTTAAATTGGTTAATTTTTATTTACACAGGATAAACCGATTTATAATCCTAATTAAGGTAATTATTCGATAAATTAGTAACACGTTAGTTAATCTTAGATAAATTTTTAATAAATTTACTAAGATCGTTACGGAATTTTATAAATAATTCTTAATAAATTTGTCAATTGCACAACGGAATCGAGTAATACTCGAGGTAACTTAATTAAATTAAATATCGTACATTTAAATTTAAATAATTCATAATAAACTGAATTCCACGCAACGAGATAAATAATTCCTACATAAATACGCAATAAATTAGCGTAAATAATGTGCACTTTATAACTGATAATAAATTTGGCCAACTACGACGGAATTAATTGAAATTAAATAAATCGGCTCGGTCGAAATTATTTAATAAATTTTCGGATTCACTGACGTCGTCGGGTAAAAAACGAATTAAACAATTCATACATGTATAATATGTACATTAAAAATATTTAAAAATAGTTAACTTTATATTTAAAAAAGAAATTCAACAATTTTGTACTGTATTTAGACATTCTTAATTACTAAAAACAGTTGATCACTAAACTTATTTAATCAAAACTACTTGAAAAAATGGAAATAATAAAAGAAAGGGATAAAAATAATTTTTAAATTCAATGGTAAAGTTTGAGGAAGAATTAATTTTAAAAAGTATATTATAAAAATATTATTCCTAACTATTGATTTTTTAAATTACATAAACATATATTTTTCATTGTTCAAATACATATTTTTATAAAATAATTATTTTCTAGCTACTGTTCTGTAAATTTTATATTACTGATAATTGATGGTGTTGTTTACCACTGTTATTGTCAGATAATTTTAAGTATTTATAATTCATTTTAGTGTAAAATTGTAAACTTAATTTTAAATTAATATTTTATGATTTTGTATAGTTAATTTAATTGTATATAGCTTGACAATGGCGTAAATGCCGAAAAGCTTCGCATAATTAAATAAATTTAGTGATTTCAACTGTTTTTAGTAAATAAGTATAAATAAAATCACTACATTCCACAATCTAAACTTATTTAGACATTATATCGGTTCTGTCGTATAATTAAACTTACTACACGGGATTAGCTTCTACGTAATAAAATAACGAATTCAATTAATATACAACAAATTAATTAATAAATAATTCATATACATATATATTACAAGATACCTCGTATATACTCTTATTATTATTATTATTATTAAAAAAATAAATAGTATTTATAAAGAAAAATGTTATTTTATATTTAAAAAAAAAATTATAATATATTTATTAATGAAAAAAATAATCATTTAGTTAAAGACTAACCTGACCGGATTCGTAATTCTTTCAATCATCCATTCTCATTTTATTCTAACCGTCTTCATTAAGAAACTAACTGAACTTTGTAACTGAAAAAACTAGAACTCTCTTGAAAATGAACAACCATCCCTTTTTATACATTTTTCTTAAGCCTTCTTAAACAAAAAAATTACTGGATTTTCTTCATTATTTACTGGCTGTAATTATTTTTACTGGCTGTATTAACTAAAATTATTTGGTCAAACTAATTTACTGTTTTTTTTTTCCATTTACTAACTAAAATTAATTTTAACTATTGTATAATAATAGTTTATCTACTACAAATCCGGTTTGGTTATATTATAATAATTTTAATATATTTTACTTTAATTAAATAAATAATTATATATATGTTTTGTTTTATTATATTAATTAAATTAAATATTAGTTTTCCACCTTTAATATAATAAATTTAGATTTATTATAACGTGAACATACGACGATCGTGGTAATATATAACGCTTAGGTTAAAATATTTAAAAATAGTTAACTTTAAAATTAGATTTTACATCGTACGTTAGATATCGGTTCTATAATTGAACTTACTACACAGTTATCTTGTACGTAATAAAAGATTGTAATAACGAATTCAATTTATGGAAAATTTTCCGCACTTCTAAGTTTCCGCGGCCAAAAGCGCCACTAATTAATTCCTTTATTAGTGATAGTTTTTTTTCTATCGTTGAAATAAGTTTTTTTTTTTTTTTAACATCGTACCAGCACTTAGTGCTACTAACAACGTAGATCACGGATAAGAGAGGGGTTTAATCAAGTGCCTCCATTAAGGCACAAGACTGCGATGAGGAAGAAGGAATGTACAATATGGGAATGAGATTGGGACGAAATAATGATAATAGGAATAAACAGGTATAATAATAGGAGAAAAAGACATACGCTATCGTCTGGAAGGAGAAGGGAGACTGAAATCAATTAGGTGATAAGAATAGCATCGCGACACCACTTTCTTCTCAAACGTCTTGGCGGATTATCTGGAAGACACGATGTGTGCATTCTGCGGATGATTGGATTGCTGCTAACCTCGAACTTGTCGAATAATTTTTTATACTGCTGTACATGTATGTCACCGACATAAGGAATCCTAAGATCGTTATGTAAGGTCCGATTGGAGACGTAGACAGGAGCGGACGTGATGGTACGAAGTATCTTCGACTGCTGCTGTTGTATTCTTCGAAGATTGCTCTTGCAGGTACTTCCATACAGCTCTATTCCGTAACGCCAAATAGGAGCGATCACTGAAAGATAGATGATCCGTTTAGTCGTTAAATTTAAAATTGACTTCCGACCTAATAATGGATACAGCAATTTTGCACGAGTAATGATTGTTCTTTTTGTCTGTGCCACGTGTAGCCTCAATGTAAGCCTCTTATCCATAATTAAGCCAAGATAACGTACCGAGTTTGCTTGAGTAATTTCTTCATTATTGATTTTCAGTGCTGGACAGCTGACTTTTCTATTTGTAAATACAAGTTCTCGTTTTCTCGGATTTTGCAGTCGATATATTTATTAATTTAAGATGAAAAATTGATTCGAACTGTATCAAAACTGAGGCTATATTTTTCAGTCGCACTCGCGTTGGCCGTTGAAATTAGAGTTAAGTTCAACATATACCTCGAGGTAGGTATAATCTCGGATAATAGACTAAATTTGTCCGAACACGACAGTTATCATAAAAACCAACAAAACCATATCGGTCGTATATCCGTTATTTAACGGAAAATCATTTTCTAACGTTAACGATAAAATAATTCCATATAAAACACTTATTCGCCCCGTAATTACGTAATCCCTAGCTCGGAGTTTTGTTTAAAATACGTCAATTTTAACGAATTCATACGATACAGCTGTCTCTGAGATGTGTGCTACGTGTTCATAAATACTACAGTATAGTCGGCACCTTAAATGCGTCTTACATATTAAGAATCGTATACTAAATTCAACGCGTAACTTCTAAGATGATCATCAGAGATAATTACGATTCAAGACAATTTCAATTTATGCAAAATATAAACATAGGCGACATAAACTTCTGTTACCTTATACGGGACTTGTTTTATCATTCCTTCTATATTTATTTATTTTTTATTATTATAACTTTTTCTTTTACGCTGTACAGTTTTTTATCATTTTTTATTGTCATTAAGTATACATTTTTTTTTTTTACTATTTTTTATGCGTCTTTGTATTAATTCCGTTATACGGTGAACCATCTCATAGGCGTTACGTAATTATTAGTTAAAATATTTGTTTATTATTTTTATGTAATTTATGTGAAATATGCGTTTATATATATATATATATATACAATAACTAGAATAATTAGGCTTCAATGACCGAACTAATCATCGAGCTTATTGTATGGTAAAATCGAAAACAAACAAATAAAATAAGTTAATTCTTTTATTCGAAATTTTCCTCGAAGTTGCGTGAAAATGAATTTACATAGTTAAATAAAAAGTTAATTGTTAATAATTATTAGAGCTTTTCACGCCATTTTCAAGTTAAAATAATTAATAATAAATTAGATAGAATAACGATATATATATATATATTTTTTTTTTTTTTACTCACCTAAAAACGATTAATATTTATTTACCTCGAGGCTGAGACGATTGTCAACAGGTACCTTGTATTATAATAAGTCGCAGTTTTCCATATTAAATACTAATCATCATTAAGTGCCATCTCCGTATCGGAGGTAGGTGACACTACTCACCAACACATATTTTGTTGTACAGAGTAAGTGGCGTTCGAGGCAATCATAATATGACATTAGCGAAGATAGACACACACACACCCACCCGGGAAAATTGATTGTAATCGCTTTGTTGTCAGGATACAATGAAGCCCCCGTGTGTTTTGTAGGGTACTATATTATTACTAACGCGCATATGGTGTTGTGCTTGTGGTTTGTTAGTGTCTTCCACTCGATAATATTAGGATTATTTATATTTTTATTTTTTGATGATAATTTTTGTATTCGAATTCGGTATCTTCCTAATAGAAGTCCGTGCTCTAGCTACTAATTCCGACGACTGTATTAAATACTAAAGATTATATAATCGTAATACGGCCTTTAAAACCAATTCGCCGTCCAGCGTCATTAACGCGTTCGATGAATTATTTTTATTTATTAATTTTATTTATTCTACTTTAGTATCTAACTTGGACTATCCGTTGACAATCATCTCAGTCTTGAACTAAACGAGCTATAAATAATATCGTTATTAGTTAAGTATATATATTTATATATATATATATATATTTTATTGTTATTGTATGAAATTTATTTAATATTTTTTTATTATTACTTATGTTAATTTTAAAAAATGGCGTAAACAATTTCGATATTAATTATCTACAATTAGTAATTCTTACTTAAGTCTATCGTTTCTTTTTTATAAAAAAACACTTCTATATATGCACACATACAAACATGTATATATATATGTTTCATATATGTATATTTATAAAATTTAGAACTTTATCGTTTCTTTTTTATTAAAAAAAACATATATACATATGTACAAAATATATATATATTTAATATATGTATACTTATAAAATGTAATCTATTGATTTTTCTTAGCACTTTATCGTTTCTTTTTTATAAAAAAACCACTTCTGTATACACATACATATAAATATATATATATATATTCATTCATTGGTGTTTCAGCCCGTAGGCTGGTTCGTTCCATGCACTAACAGCCTCTATGTAAGCCGGTCAGCTGATTTTCTTTTTATCTCAGCAGTACATTTATAAAATGTAATCTAGTGATTTTTAATTAGATTTTATCGTTGTTTTTTTTTAATAAAAAAACCACTTCTCTATATACATGCATAAAAATATGTATATATATTTCATATACGTATATTTATAAAATATAATCTAACGATTTTTACTTAGAACTTTATCGTTTCTTTTTTACAAAAAAAAAAACCCACTTCTGTATATACATACATACAAATATGTATATATACATTTCATATATGTATATTTATAAAGTATAATTTGGCGATTTTTCCTTAGAACTTTTTCGTTTCTTTTTTATGACAAAAACACTTCTATTTATACATTATTATATGTATACTTATGAAATATCACCTCTTCGACATGTTACTTTTGCTGCTTTCGAGAAAATTTCACGCGTTCGCAACAACCACTTAATTATAGATTGTTTGTGATTAACAATTGATTTGAAAACATCATCGTGAAAAAAGCTAGCCCATCGTTACAACAATTTCCAGTCATTTCGAGTTTTCCTACGTTGTCCTGTGTCGTTTAGCAGCATAAGCGATGAAGTTTTTCTTTATTTCCTGCTTCCTATTTAACCCAAGAATTGTTCGTCAAGTAATTAAGCTTCGAATCGTTTTAAAAATTAGACACGGTTAACGGTCATCAGTGTAGGGAGGTTGATTGACGGTTGAAGAATTAAAAACGGTCGCTGCTACAAAATGACTATGTACTATGTAGAACCATAACCCTTTCTTGGGAAATAAGTCGTATGTCTCTATGGCTGCACGCATTCATTTACACGTACACACAAAAAAGCAATGCTTACACATGTATACATATATATTAAAATATATATATATATATATATATATATATATATATATATAATGGTCAAAGTCCGGTACGTCAAAAACAGTTCGATCTTTCTCGTCATCACCGATAATACTCATATTATCTATCGTCATTTTCAAAATTCATAGAATCCTTATGCTGAACAATTTCTCGATTCGTTTTCAATTTTGTCCGGAATTATTCTGCCGATATTTGCGAAAAAGCCTCATCAGTTTTCTAAGAAATAAATGATAAACCGCTCTATATTGACGTGTGTTCGGGATATGTCGTTTAGCCAATGAACAAACATCAAAAATAAAACTTAAAAATTCCGGAATAAACAGTTTTTTAACTTTAATTTCGTGCTGATTATACTTCGCGCTGCCGGAGTAAATACAAATTTAATTAAAACCGGATTAAGATAAAAACGTGAAAAGCTGAAGAAAATGGACAACAGCAATTTTTTTTAAAAATATTTTTTTTTAACTAGTGGCTGTTATACCATTTTTTATTTACATTTTAAATTATCCGCTATCGTATCATTATTCGAACAGTGTAAAATGTAGTGATGGTTGAATTTAGCTCTGGTATCCAACAATATTGTCGAAATTTGGATGTTTGAAAATTTCAATTGCTTCTCGAACAATCCCGGAGTGATAGTTTTCCATTTTGGACAAAATTTCAAAAACCCATTAAATTGTACTTCGGTTTCACAGGACATTGATGCAAAGCCACCGGACATTACACCGAGAGATAAGAAACCGAGTGTTAAAATAGAAACAACTGCTAGTTTAGTAAAGAACTCCAGTGTCACGCAGAATAATGATGACCAAAATCACAGATAAACGTATGTGCACACAGCAAGGCACTTTGTTTATCACAAAATCTGGACACACATTAATTTACTCTGATAATGTGTAGCGCAATCTACTAATGTATTAAGTACTTTTATTTTATTTTAGATTCTAAAAATTGTTCTAAAAGTTTGCCGTTTATTTAATTTAATGCGATTAATTTACTCGTCAAAGTAACAACCATGATATTTTTAGCCATTTTCGATTCGACGTGCAATTATATCCTTTATATTAAGAGGCCTTAATTTATATATATATATATATATATATATATATATATATATATATATATATATAAAGGAAGTGATAATCTCATTAGTAGATATTTCTAGTTGTTAAATACATTGTAAACGAAGGTTTTCGGTATATACGTCATTTTTAAAAGTTTAGTAGTTTATAATTAATAATAAGCAAAAATTAGATAATTTTTAATAATTATAAAAACAAATATCGAAGGTCAAAAACGTGATTAATAAATTATTTTCATTTCTCAATTTTATTATTTCAAATTTTTCTAATTATTATGTTTATTCTTCCCTTTTAGTTTTTCTGTCTACATGTAAAAAAAAATTGATCAATATGATTAATTTAATGATTCAATTCTATCATATTATTACATTTCTTATATATCATTTCCGATTTGAATTACTTTTCTTTGGTGTACATCATATATATTCATAGTGTCCTGTCATCTCCACATTTTAAAGGCCTCCAATAGATGTGTAAAATGTGTCGTTAACAACGGTGTTTCCGAATCATCCAATTAGATAAATTTTTTAAAGTGTAACTTCTATTGGCGCGTTATATATGGTGGAGTCAACCCGCAAAACAAGCAAGCGAGCAGCGGAAATAACAGACAGATATATATATACCAACACCACCTATCAAATCAAGTTTTGTTGTGTTAGGTTGGTCAATGAAGTAACGGACGGATATTATATATATATACACCTATACGCGTCGACTTATACACATAGGTAGGCTTGTTTATATATATGTACACGTGTAGAAATTTTAAAAAATCTCTGTATCGAATTTAGTTAAAATGTCTAAGTTTCACTTCTACCCTGCCCTCTGAGGCACAGATGTTTTTTTTTATTCATTTCCAACTGTTAGGGCTATATGGTCTGCAAAAGTTCTATTTCGTGTCCAGAGAGTCTGTTTTATTTTCATAGTTGACTTTCGGTTATCACGTTGACGGTGGGTACTTATTGGTATTTTTGTTTTAATTCTACGATTTTTATATCAGCCGTATGTGTTTTAACTCTCATTATATATATATATATATATATACGTTTTTGTGTGTGTGTGCGTATGCGCGCCTCTTTGTATGCCTGCTAATATTAGCTACTCGACACGTAAACTCACACGTTATTATTCACCAATTTGACATGTAGCTTAATTCGGTTGAAAGTTCAATTTTTCGGAACATATTCGCCAATGCGCAATATGATTCACGGCGTCTGTGGTAGACGCGGTTTGCATTGTAGCAGCGTTAGCATCTGTGCTATTCAGGAAAAAAATGTCTGTCTTCTCCGGGTCACACTATATTTTAATTAATTTATTTTAAATTTCTGACGTTCCTCTCTGCTTTAAGTATGTATATATCAAATTATTTACTGGAGCATGCAATAAAATATTAGTAACATATTATTTTACGATAAATATAAAAGCTCACTAAAGTTGACACCGAAATACTCGAGAAAAAAATCATTTTATCGTAATAAACCACGAAGTTTGTTTTTGTTTTTAGACCAACTACGACTGAAAAGCTATTGAAACAGAGTAAGCCACTTTATTTTGTTTTATTCATTAAATCTGTCTTTACTTAATTATTAAGATATTTTGAAACAGTTCATATATTATGTTAAATAAATACATAAAAACAATATACTATTTAAAAGTAATCCGAATAAATAAATTTAACGTAAACTATGTTTTACATTACAACACGCGCATCGTTTAATGTATACGAGTCGCTTCTGAAAAATACGATAAAGTCCATTTTGTTTTTTGATTCTGCGACGAAATAAAAATTTTCTTAATTCGAACGAAAGAAAATTGCAGAAATTTTAATGGAAAACGCGCGAGTTAATTTAATTCGGAATTTTCACGAGAGCGCGATAAATAAAATAGCGGATAAGGACTACTAATACCGAACGGTCAGTATATTAAATATATGTATGTATGTATTTATACGGAGGATGTCTGTAATAGCGACGTTCGATCGGAAAGCCAAAGGCAAAATGTAAAGGAAAGGATAGTGTGGCGAGAGGACTGAAGTTTGCGGAGAGGAGAGACCGTTTCGTCATTCTCGGCAATTCGTTCGGATGATTAATTTCGCATAATAATAAACGGTTTAATTAAAGTTCGATTAATAAACGCCAAATTGGGTGTTAAATTCATTAGAACAGCCCGAGGGTGTAGCGTGTAAATAGACGAGGAAATGTCGCCGTTTACGACGGTAATGCGTCATTATTATTATTATTATTAGGGAGACGAGCCAGTGGCATCGTAAGAGGGTTAGCAGCGCTGTAAAATCGTAGCCAGCCGCCATTTTCCAATTTCCAAATCGAGGGTGTCGCGTTCTTTCAAAACAAGAATTTTCAAGCTCGTTTAGAGTTTCGCTAACACCCCCTCATCCACCGGTAATAGCTTCTAGTAGTTTCGGCCACATCCAACCTTTAATATTAGGCAACGATGTAGTAGTAATAGTACACTCGGTAGTGTCGATTATGGTGTGGCAGTGGCGAAATCTAATTTCGAAAGCTTTAGTAGTGGACGACGAGTGTATTCGTCATTATCATCGCGTGATTTATTTTCGTCTTCAACAGTTTCTTCGCTTATTCTCTTAAACCTCTATCGCATCATCCTTCCGTTCGACGACGCGCAACGACGATTCGGATCCTGTTGCCAGTTTGTCAGTTTACGTAAAACTTCGCCTAGAAGGGATGCTGCCGTCACATCAACACCGTCGTATATAATGCGTATGCTTGATTTCCCCGGAGAAAGCGAACAATTTCATTAAGTCGGTTAATTTTGAAAGCCTAACCGATAAACGTTTACAGCGATTTGAAGGAGTGGGGGACTGAAGAAAATTACCGCCTAGCTGTTTCCTCTCGTTTCGTGACCGCAATGCATTAAGACATTCAAAGCGTTCGGTAAAATTCTACGAATCAAACGCGTATTTATTAGCTTCTTTACGGATCGTCTCTCGGGATGGTAGAAAATTTCGTTACTAGAAACTTATTTACGATGTTTATCGTAAATAGCAGTTCTGTTTTGTTTGCGAGTACGAACGTCCTTTATATTTCGTAGTTCAGTGTCGGTAAGAAAATTTTTACATCAGGACGAAAATCGAGTGGCTTGCGTAGTTCGCCAAATTAAGACGGCAAGTGAAATTCTATAGATCGCTAATTGTGAAACGCGTTTATTCGTGGAATAATATCGAAATTAGACGACTGTTTTTAGAATTAACGCGCAACTCGAACTATACATATCACGATGAGCCTATATCAACCCATTGCTGAGTGTAGATATTTCCTAAAAAATTCTTCTATTTTGTGCGGCTGGAATACAATTAATTCCCGCCCATTTTAAAACATTATCGCTAAACTTAGTCGCGATCCTTCTTCGTGTACGACGACTGATAAACGGTCACCATTGCATCATACGTTTGATCTATCTACTTGTCTTGCGATATGTGTCCTGCTCGAGTTAATTTTATCCTGACGATTTCACTTACTAAGATTACATTATCGACGAAAGGTAAACGACTTATATTTTCTCCGTTGAATACTCATCGAACTCTAGTAAGACACGTTCCAGCGCTTGCAATAAAGAGTTTCTCGGTCATATAGTACCCCACCCGCTATTCTTTCCTAATAATATTAATTAAATAATTCATCGATTTCCGAATCCTATAATGAATTTAACACTACCCATATTTCTACTATGCGTAATCTACAAAGGCCGTACCTAATTTCGGGTTATACTATTCACAATTTTGTATTAACTTTACAACGGTTTCTACTGAACCGCGATCGAAATCCAACCCGGTCTCTCTCTTGGTTGATGTAGATCTATCAATTAAGTCAACCGATTCGTTATTACTCGCATCAACGATTTATAAATTTGCGATAATGATAGGCCTGTAATTTTATGCAGCGAAATGACTTCCGCGTATCCCCGCGCATTTGGTATTTTGTTATCTTTTAGGCATCGATTAAATAAATCGCATAATGTATCCGCTATTATCTATCCTCCAAACTGTATCATCGCTGATAATATTTTGCCACGTTTCTCTTCAATGATTTAAAAGCATGTCTTATATCTGACCCCATTATTTCGTCCGTACCATTTAATGAATTACTATCGATGTTTCCTTGTTGTCTTTACTTTTGTGCTAATATGTTAATGAAGTATTTTTTTAACTCCATTTATTATTTATCTTCGTACCAATTACTGTTTCCTTCAATTGTCTTCTTTATAAAGTTAGTATAAATTTACGAATATCATTTTTAATTTTATTCATTAATAAAGTTTGTTCACTTTCGCTCATTCGACTAAATTCTTGTTTACTTTTAAGGCGCGTCTTTCTTTGTTTTGGTGTTAGTACTTAAATTGCGGGATACAGTTTTATTTTTAGCAGCTACGTTAGATATTTTACCACTTTAGCCGAAAGCATCCGGTTTGAAGGCGCCGGATCCTACTTGCTCCAGAATGTTATTCAACAATCTGACTGGGACACGTTGTCAGGAGCAAATTAGCGAGAGTCTGCTGTTATTAACGCAGTAAAGTGCTTCATTTCTGGTTGGAACACTTTCGATCGGCCAAATTCCTCCGTTTTACTATTATGCGAGTTTTGCTTTAACCTTTTTCATCAGCGCTGGTACGCTCAAAAAAATGTTACCAGCCCGCATGATGTGGACGTACAGAACTCGCTCGGTCGTTATTTCGTTTTTCTATACCTGATGACAGTCGGGTGATTACTTACTATAGTTAAGTGATTACAACGGCCTGTGCCTCGCGGGCACACAATCTTGTGCAGACTTTGTATCGTGACTTTCGTAATATATATTCATTTGTCAGACATCGTAATAATAATAATAATTTTTTTTTTTTAAGTAACACAAACACGTTTTATAATTAACATTTCTCAATTGTTCTGGCAAGCATTTATTTGTCGACAGATTTACTTATATATAATTTACATCGTCTTAATATAATTACGTAATAATTTTCATAACTTAGATATATTGAATTACACTTAAACTTGTTCCCACTGACACATAATTTGCTCAAATCCATTTCCACATTTTCACACTTATCATTTTTAATTTTCTTATTATGTAGTTATTTATTGTCACTACTACCAACACTATTGGTATTATACTATTATTAATGTTACTATCAAAGTCAACTCGAGTAACGGAAGCAGCAGTGTTCATTCCAGCTTTCAATATTAGTAACATGTACAAAAAATTATGCCAAGAATGTTCAGTATTTACTGCAGAATGTGTAGCAGTACTACAAGCCTTGTCAATTTTACCGGACTTAAATCTTCGCGGAAATTATCTTATTTTTCCGATTCAAAAAACGTAGTGACGGCTGTAGACAATAAACGTAGCGTATCAGATACATTAATTGGTTTAGTTTTGCTAAAAGTAAATAATTTGGAACGCGTGGGAATATCTGTCTTGTGGGTCGCGGGTCGTAGAGGTATTCCAGACAACGAATTTGTTGACTCATTGGCTAAAGACGCGTCGTCTAGTGTTGTAAGAGCTCTCCTTAATAAGTCACAAAAATATCATTCACTTTATTCAGCTAGAGCATAGGGGTCAATGGGAGCTAATGTACACTCTCACTTATTACTATCAGCTCCAGCCGTCTCTCACCAAACTCCCGTGGTTCTATTTCTTTAAGAAGATTAGTCGTAAGAGAATTATACTCATCAGTAGATTACGATTTTGACATCATTAGTTGCCTGATCGTGTTTTCCGTATGCAGCTTAGAGAAAGTCCTTTCTGTCCTCTCCATTCTGAACAGGCAGTCTGCAACCTCGATCATGTCTTTTTTAAATGCTCTGCTGTGGCGCCGTTGCGTTCGAAGCTTTACCTTGTCTCGCTACGTTCTTCGAGTATTACACCTTCGTATAATGTATCGTCCCTTCTCCATTTGGATAATCTACAATTATTCCCCCCATATAGCGACATTTCTAGAGAAGTCAGCATCTTTGACTAAGATGTGGATAATCACCACAGTATCACGTTGGGTAAACTGTAAAGGCACCACCATTAAGAAAAAAAATAGTTTTCACGGCCTTTTGCACATAATGTAATATAAAGAACCGCCGAAATTTGTTTTATACGCTATATATTTATTTGGTTTTCCACTTTGTTGCAGAGGCCGGCTTGTGATGAAAGTAAAAAAAACAGCATTAGAACCGAATTTCGTTACTAGTTGGTAGTTAATAACGTTAATGATAATAATATTCGGTAACGATGATAATGCTTGGTAATAGTTGGAAGTAGTGAGCTTCGGTGAAAGAAATTTAAATTGAATCCGCCTATAAAAGTCCGAAAAAAACCTTTCGATCTAATTTTAGCGATAAGGGTTGCGACGTGGTCATTTCAAGAATAAAGGTCTATGAATAAGGGTGCGATTTCGGGCGACTAGTTTATTTTCGAAAATACCTCCTCCTCCACGTTGCGGGAATTTTTTCCTCGCGAATAAGGTCGACGATAAACAGAAAATCGAAAACCGTTCGACATTTTCTCTACTCCGCCGGCGGACTGACCGGGTTTCTAATTAATTTTTTTTTTTGTCTTTTTTATTTATGCAACTAAGGCGCGGTGAAAAAAAAGACAAGCTGATTAAAAATTGAACGAACACCCTTACGGATGTTCAATATAATATGGTACATAAAATTTTAATGTTGACAAACTTTTTTTATTTTCTAGTTGAATAATTTATAAGTGAACATTTTATGATATACGACTGGAAGGGTTAATCGGCTGAGCAACGTTTCTGCATCGTAAATCGCTGAAACTGAATACTGTACATTCCATATTATTTTATACGTCACTGGTCATAAACGGTATATCCGAATAATAGGGCTATTCGGTAGTCATTTGACAATATTTCCTTTTTTTTTTTTAATATGTACGATGGCGTAAAATGAGCAAGTCGCAATCCTGAAAACTTTTAATAGCTTGCGAATATATTACATAGTCGTTGCTTAGAGTGCTTACGATTCGCGGCTCGTGTCCAGTTTTTAAGTTCGTACAATTGGTAAGTTATTGCGAATGACAGCTGGAGTTTCCTGGTACGTCTCCAACGGAACTTTGCACAGCGACTTCAACGTCGATGAATGAAGAAATTCATGAATCGTTAGTCAACTCTAATAATCCGCTTGAAACCGGAATTCTTCAAAAAACAGATAACACTCAAACGTAAAACTATGTATATGATTATTCATTAAGTTAGCTACTTCGTCAGTCTAGGCAGATGTCGAATATTTAAGTCACTTATCCTCTTCGCATAAAATTTAGTTGATAAATATTTTATCAGTTTTAAATTCGAAGCAAGCTCGCTGTTCAAATAAAGGAGCGGAGGAAGACAATAGCAAATTGTGCTTTGTTCGTTCGGGAAGCTTCGTTTACTTGGGTTTTTATCAATTTTCGCGTTAATGTGGATTTAAGCAACGTCCTCTTACCGACTTTCAACTTCGTCGGATACGCATGTATATTATTGCTAGCACTATAACGGTAGCACCTTTTAAAAAAAAGTCTCTTTTTTAAACACGGGACTTGGACATTTCGCCATAAATGTAAGCTTTTTTCCTTTCATAATAATACTAATTAGGTCTATATTATTACATTGTCCTAGATTTTGCGGTAGTTAAAGTAGTTTCGACATAAATCTAATAAATAGGAATTAAAGTGAGAGAGAGAAACTTAGGGATAAACTCCGTAATAATTCTGAAATAGATCCTACTAGCTAATTATATATATATATATATATATATATATATATATATATATTTCTTTTTAATGGTTTACGTCATTTCCTGTTTCGTCTGAGGATTGCTTCCTATTCCGGTATAGTACGATATTAGCCATAAGAGTTAGAGCTTTCGAAAAAGTGAAATAATAGTAATAATAATAATAATAATAATAATAATAATAAAAGTTCGTAGATGGTCGAGAATTAACGGAGGACGAAGGCGTAGAATTACACGCCTAATATTCGAGATGAAAATGTGGGAAAACACCACGTGCTCTATTACGGCGTGTAACCTTTCTTTCAGAAGCTTTTCCAACTCTGACGACCGTAATAATGGGATAAAGGCGTTCATCTGGAAAATTCATTTGTTTTCCCTCTTAGATGAGCGCGTGAGAGAACGGAGACTCAATCGAAAATACAACGAGTTCGTGAAGAGAAAATTGCTGGCAGGGCGGAAGAAATAATATGGTAGTTCTTCTGTTGCCTACTAGTCTGTTAAGCTTAAGTTGCACGTACGTAACATTTTTTCGACTATATAATATATGCGTGTGTGTGTATATATATACATATTATATATATATATATATATATATATATAAACACATACACACAGATATCTGTATATATACATATTTTGCACCCTCTCTAGTTTTAACCGACAATGTCCGCAAAACGACTTAACTTGTTTTTACCCGAAAAAAAAGAATGATAGTAATCATAAAAATAACGTTAATGATAATAGTCGTTGAATGATGGTAATAATAGCGGTAATATAGCGTTCTTAATGATGTTGTCTAAGGTATTATTTGGTTCATTAGTTAATGGGAACAGAGGGAAAACTGAAAATCGCGACGATGCACATATTATGGCGGGGCTATAGTAGGGGGAAGATAGTAATGGTGGTTGTGGTGTTGGTGAACAATTCTAAATAATAGACTATTGACTAAAAGCGGGAAGGCATGGAAAACGTTAAAGAACTAGATTCTCACTATACGTTACATATTAGCTATTAATTAATATTCTCGATAATAAAGTTTAATATTCTATTTTTTTTTTTACTTTCTCGGATGTAATTTCGATAGGCTTACATATTAATTTTTTTCACGAGAATGTTCGTAACACTCGAAAATACGATTTAAACCTTAAACCGTGTGCTGATCAATTTAACTTCATCTATTACCTTAATTAAAAATCGATCATTCTTCCGTAATGATGACGAATAACATATTATCGCAACAACGAACAACACTGAGAACAATGGTAATTGTTTAGATGAGAATTACGAGTGTATACGCGAGTGTCCATAATGTTTGGAACTTTAAACCGTTTTTATTAAAAATCCTTATTTTAACTAGTAATCTATCATCTGATGATGACGATGATGATCGTGTAAATATTATCACAACGATAACGACAATAGTATAAATAGATCTCCAGAATTAGATGGTATAGGTGCGGAAACCGATTAAAAGTGGATGTCCTGAACGAAATATTCCAAATAGTATTGAAAACAGGTGAATACAGTGCCAAAAAAAAAGGCCCCCTGAAGAAATGTGAGAATTATTGCACAATTACGTCGATATATGCCAGCTTTTTTTTTGCTACATATCCTCCAGAGTCGAAAATAAAACACTAACTGCTGTCCAACATTGCAGAGGAACAAGCCGATTTTATTCAAGGCGAATAATCAAGAATCAACTTTTGAATATGAGACAAATTACAGAAAAATGTACAGAATATAATATTCCAGTATTATTCTGCTTTCTAAACTATAACAAGGATTTTCGTAAAATAGTCCAAATTATGACAGGCTTCTATTCTACCGAAACACCTGATTTACTCACTACAAAATCTATACAATAAGACGTATATTAAAATAGAAAACTAGTTGTCGCAGCAATTTCAGGTGAAAAAAGATGTAAGGTAGTATTTACGTGATATATTTGTAAATTTGTTTTGTCAATATATAATGTAAAAATAAAGTTATTAGTAATAATAATAATGATAATGGTTATTATCATTGTTTTCGTTATTATTTACGTAATAAAAAATAATATATTATATATATATATATATATATATATATATATATATATATATATATATATATATATATATATATATGTATAATCTGAAATAATGCTCGACAGGAAAACTTTTCAAAATGACGAATAGACAGCTGGAAATGTAGAAATATGACTGACGATGAGGACAACAACGGTTTTCAATCTGAAGTACGAAAGATTTATTCGTTATGTCAACTTTTAAACTTTCGTTGGTTTCTAAAGAATTTATCTTCGTCATTTTGAAAAGTTTTTTCGTTGTGCTTATATATATAAAAATATATATATATATATAAATATATATATATAAATATAAATATATATATATATGCATATATACATTTTTTTTATTTCCTAATAACAATAATAATAGTAGTACTAGTAATTTTTTTTTTTTTTTGCACTGCTGAGGAGCAATCACAACCCACTAACGTGTTGATAAATAGTTATTATATATTGATGTTACAATTGGTTAGGAATTTGTAAAGAAGGAGGAAAACACGGGAGTCATTAGAAAAAATTAAGGAAGTGATAGAGAAAGGAGGACGATAACCGATGGATATTAAGGAATTCAGGAGTGCGAGTTGGTCAGGTGTGTGAAAACTGCAATTGAAAAGGATGTGGTTTTCATCGGCGATAATTTGTGAATCGGCTGGATGGGAACAATATGGGGAACTGGAAATCCCAATACGAAACATGTGAGCCGGAAGACGATTGTGTCCAGAATGTAAACGGGTGATGGTTGTAATAAATTTTCGGAAGTTGAGGTGTATGTTGGACAAATTAAAGTACCAGGGAGTAGGTGATGGGGCCAGATAATATCTAGGGGTGGAAGAACTAACTAGCCACGATGACCACTCGTAGTATATATATCCATGTTGGCAAATATCAGGTCTGTGGTGGAAATTGAAAGGCACCAGAGAGCTGAAGAAAATGGCTTCCTTGGCCAGAGTGTGGCAACCTCATTGCCATGAATTCCGGAATGACCGGGAATAAAGAAGTATGATATTAAGATGCCGCGGCTGAATAGTAAAAGTCAATTGTCGCACTGCCAAGGGAAGATAATTGGAATTAGGTTGAAAGGAGGAATGCTTCAATGCGAGGAGAAAACTTAGGGAGTCGGATAAGATTAAGTATAGGGAGGTGGAATGGTGATCTAAACGTGATAAGAATTGCAGAGTTTTAAGGATGCTTAGGCCCTCGGCAGTGAAAATTGAATTGAACTGAGGAAAAATGAATGATTTGGAGATATTATATTGGGGTATATAGAATGCTCCCGTAACGGACCGACCGGGAAATTTGGATCCATCTGAAAATACATGTACATGATTAGGCCAGTAATTTTGTATGAAAGCATTAAGATCAGGATGGGAAGACTAGATGGAGGAAAAGGAGGAGGTGTCAATGGAGATGTTAAAAAGATTAACGTGATATGAATTAGTAAAGTAAATTGTGGGACGAGATGGAAGGATAAGATACTCGTACGTCCGGTATTTATAAGCTGCAGTGGAGAGTAGTGGAATACGGGAGCGAGTGAAACGCCATTTTCTGAAAATTTTAAAAAAATTGGAAGTGAAGGAATTAACTTGTTTATTGAGAGATTTCGAGATAAATCGGAAGGCAAAAGTTTTACGTCGGAGGGAGAGAGGAACAATATGAGACTCGGAGGAAAGAAAGGAAATAGGAGTAGAACAAAGAGAGCCTAAAATTAAGCGCATACAGAGGTTTTGTATTTTATCCAATTTGGTGCATTACCAAACAGGAAGGAGCAGTAGTCAATTTTGGAACGAATTAAGGAAATATATAGAATGCGGAGAGAAACGGGATCACCACCCCAGACAGTTGAGGAGAGGGATCTTAGGATATTAGAGGATTGTAGGGTGACCGAAATAAGGAAGTCTATATGTGGTTTCCAAGTAAGTTTTTGATCTAAAGTCAGTCTTAGTAGGTGAATTGCGTTACTATAGCGATGCGGTCATTATAAAACGGAATATATTGAGGAGGATAGGTAGGCCGATTGAAGGAAAACACGATAGCTGCAGATATGCTGGGGTTAATGGAAAGATCGGAAAATTGGAAACGGTTACTTAAAGTTATGATATCATGTGTTAAATATTGCGTAATAAGGTCAAAATTATTGCTATGTTGAAAGAGGACCAGATCGTCCGCATAGGAGATGAGATGGGATGAATGGGGAAGCGGAGGTGCATAATATAGATATTAAATAAAATGGGACTAAGAACAGAACCTTGTGCGAGACCGCTGTAAGTAGTGCGGTGCAGCGGATGTTGGAGTAGTCGTAGTAGTAACATTAAACAACAAAAAATGAGTTAATTTCGCTTAAACTTTCTGAAAAATCACAAAACCTTTTCGACTGTTACGCCGTTATCAAATGAACATAAAAATTAGAATATGAAAATATATACGCAATTTAAAACTAATGTATATGTACAATTTAAAAAAAAAAAGGTCAAGTTACAAAATGCGAGAACTATAGAAAGAACCATATCACTAATCTTGCAAGTAAAATAATGCTCCAAATTTTGCATAATAGATTAGCAGGATTTGCATACAGATATATTCCAGATGAGTAAGCATGATTTGTAAAGGGAAGAGGACCAATAGAGCTCAAATATTAAACATACGACAACTAATAGAAAACGGAGAAAATAATATTCCGCTAGTGTTATCCTTTGTTGATTATACTAAAGCTTTTGATACTGTTCTCTGGGAAAAGTTTTGGTCTTCAATTATCGAATGGAGAATTCCAAAGCATATAATATATACGGAGTCGAAAGAATTCAAGATGGGAAAGGGTGTAAGGCAAGGATGTGTCTTATCCCTCCTACTATTTAATTCATATGGAGAACACATTATGAGACAAGTTCTGGACGGTTGCAATGTTCGTGTATCCGTTGGTGGACGAATTATCGATAACCTAAGCTTTGCAGATGATACAACGCTTATAGCCAGCTCAATTGATGATATAAAATATGGTTTAAAATTAAATAAGAATAAAACAAAACTTATGGCAGTTTATTGAGGAATACACCTGATGCTGATAGACGAATTAAAGAGAATACGGTGTGACACATCCATCACGAATACAGTGGAAAAGTAGTTAGCGCAATGTTTTGAGTCTTCTGCGTTCCCATGCGCAACGGAAACACTGAAAGCTAAAGATTGTGTTTCAAAATATGGATTTGGAGGCGTATGCATAGCCTGGACAGCGAAGAAAATAAACCTTTCCGTATTTACGGAAGCTCGATATTAAAAGTAGGCTGTCCAAAGATTATTAAGAACATAACGATTTTTCGGTCATATTATCCGAAGTGAACAATCAATGTAGCGATTAATAATTGAGGGACGATCCTCTAAGTGGATGGACATGATCAAAAAAGTACTCGGACAGTCCTTAGTTTCAAACGGCAAACCACAGATCGGATACAACGGCGGAAAAAAATTATAATGTCTGCAGTGCGAAATATGATCACGATCTCCCTCTGGACGATAACGACTAAAGAAGACGAGGAAGAAAATTCAATGATAAATTTCGATGAAGAATTAGTTCTAAGAAGTATATTGTAAATATCGTCATTTTTATATTGGATAATTGTTTCTAATTATTTTTTATTTTACTAGCTATTGTGTTGTTAAAATAATAAACAAACAATGGTGTTAAAATCACTCCTTTTTTTTTTCTTTATGAAAAATCACAAAGCTTTTCAGCTGTTAAGTCATTATGAAGTGACTATACAAAATATAAATTATAACAGAATATATAAATTTATAAAAATATGAAAAGTAAAAAATATACTTAGATACACACAATTTGTAACAATTATAAAAATGATAAAACAGTATTTTTTTAAAATAGTTTAGTAGTGACCGAATCAGCAATATAAAATTTATACATTATAATACAATAGCGAGTCTATATTGTAATATTGTTGATGTATAAATTTTATATTTTTGGATGTTTTTATTTATTTTTATTGCTTTCGTGTTATTGCTTTTGCATAAATTTTATATTACAGATTGTCGATTGTGTTGTTTACTACGTTCATTTAAAAATACTATTTTATCATTTTGATTGTGTATCTAAGTATATTTTTTACATTTTATATTACAAAGAAGAATATCTTGTCTCAAAAATTTAGGAACATGGTTTTGAACAACTTCCACAGAACTCTTCCGAACAGCGACGGACAAAACCAATCGCGAACATAAATAGATAATTTTATAAATTTGTATATTTTTTATAATTTATATTTTTTATATTCACTTAATATTTTTGTGATTTTTCATTAAAAAAAAACACCCGATTTTAACTCCTTTTTTGTTGTTTATTTTTTTCAAAAATTATTACACATTCCTAACTTTTCAACTTATTATCGTTTATATATAAATTTTATATTGAACAATTGTTTTTCTTTATTTTTATTTTATATCATTTTATTGTTTATGTATATATATATTTTATATTACCGATTGTTGATTTTGTGGTTTCATTCGCTATTAGTTTATTTTATAAATACTGGTTTCATTTTAAGTTTTTAAAAAGAGGTATATAAACCGTTTTACACCATTCCTACGGCCAATTTCCGGTTCGTCAAAGTTCAAATAACATATTTGGTGTTATTATATGTATTCTTGTATAATAATTCTGGACAGTATTGCTTCCAAACCTCCGCTATTTCCAGCTATTCTGTTCTAATGTGTCTCCCTGTTCGTTCTGAATTCTTCTCATCGAGCGAATCTTTTTATATAAATTCGTGGGTTGGTTTTTTACGTTTCTGAATATGTTGACAAATTTCTGCGCAGTAATTATTTTCATCTTTATATTTACGAATTTTTGATGATAAAAGATTTATTTCTTATTAATTCGTACTACTACTTAATTTCCTTCTTTCAGTAATTAATTGCACCACTGTTTCGGATGATATCCACATGGTTTACGTTTTCCCTCTTATTTATGTGGTTGAGTTTCTCGTACTGCTTTCAAACTACAAAAAATCGTGTCGTCGAAATTTTGCATCTATACGATTTGATTCGCATTCTTCAATAAAACTGGTTGGTGAGTAATTTCCATCCTTGTTGTTGATGATGGAAGCAGTTTACTTTTTAATCGTATCCGAATTCTCATACTAGTGGGTTATGATCCGATCCACATTCCACTCCAGCATAGACTATGACATTATCGCAATATGTTTTCCATCTCTGTTGTATTAAAATGTAATCAATCTAGTGTTTCTACATCGATCACTGGGAGATTTCCATGATTCGCCTTACACGATGCCTAAACATTCGATATGATTAGGTTATTTTCAACTGCGAATTGAAGTAATGTTTCGTCTATTCCTGTTGCCCATTCCGAAATTTCCAATTTTCTCTTCTTAACTATATGTCAAATGAATTGCCAATTTTAGCATTCGTATCTACCATAACGAGTGTGATTTTTCTCTTCGATATGGAATTCATAATTTCCTAAATTTACTCGTAAACTAATTCAATTATTTCATTTTTCATCGCGCAAATGGGTACATATACTTCATGGTATTGATAAGAACTGTGCTCTAATTTCGAATTTGATAGCTCTGTCATTCTTGGTTCATAACCCGTGGTTCTTCGGGATGTGGGTCTAACTGGCATTAACGCCGTATGATGGTATTTCACATTAAACCGAGGTTAAGATTTATTTCAACGAAGTGTGGGTTACGTTGTAAAATGTTCTTCGTTCGTTACATCGACGACGATGGAGGTATGTCGGACGTAGTCGAATATTCATATTCAACTGTTTTGGTTTATTACGTTACATTTTGCGCTGTATAGAAGTGCAATTTTTAAAATCAATTTTGAATTATTGTCATTCGACAACGTCCTAAGAAAATGTCGAATATCTCTATAAAAGTTGATCGTTCTAAAGAACGAGAAACGGTATTATTCAATCGTAAAATAGAGGTCGGCTTATTTATAAAATACAAAAGAAAGACAGATTTGTCGAAAATTGAAGTGACGACGTAAATCGTAATGATGATGTCGTTGTCAATGAAGTTGTGGTTGTGTTAGTCGTTGTACAACGATTTAGAAAAATAAGTGTCTTGTTTGTTAACCGCAAAATTGCTTGTTAAACTCTATTCAACGAACGAAATTCAATTTAAAAACGCGAATCTACGCGAGAGAGGCGTCATAATATATATATATATATATATATATATATATATATATATATATATATATGCGTAGAAATAGTTTTGCGGATTTCAGACGACACACGCAAACAGCGTTAGATGAAAAAATCTCGAGCCCGCCGTATGGAAAATAGTTTTGGGCGAAATGTTTCTCTTCTAAAGACACCCTCGATTTGATTTCGTTAATAAGAAATCGTATCGGGATTTATGTGAAAAATGTAGCAAAATTCACGATAGAAATGCTAGTGGAAAATTTCTATTACCCCTATCGGTCAGCAGGTACACGCATAACTCCGGTCACCATGATACACTAGTATATACGCGGTTGAAAAGCAAGATTGTGCATTTGAAACTAGGAAGAACCATGGGAAGCTAAAAGAAATATAGTTAAAAGTGAGGAATATCGGGAATTGATTTTTTTTGGTATAATGAGACATCTAGAAGCACCGCGTGCTAGAGGGACAAAAAATTACGGAATAGTACCACTGATTTTTTTTTTTTTTTAAAAAGAATTCAACCCGGTTAGAGATGTCGGATTGGTTCAATTTATCGGATTTTTTTTCTTATATTTGCTCAGATTGAGGCTATCAAAATATATATATAATCCCGTCTAGGAGGAGTATCCGATGATACATCCCCTCAAAATTGTAACCGCATCAGATGTTTTTGTGCGACTCGCCGGATAATTTCATCCACTGAATCGATTTTCAAATCCCAACGTACGACTCCATTAGACACATAACATTTGGTATACGCAGTACCTTGTTCTGGAAACGCTGAATAATCAGTTTGTTTGACGTTTTTTCGGCGTCGTACATACTGGACATAGTACTATTTTATAGATTAACAGACGATTCTGCAGTGACGGTTTGGAGTGGTAACCTATTAGTAAAGTTATTTCGACCCCTGATCCATACTATTCTGCAATTTTGTAATGGCAATGTCAACTTTTTTATCTGATACGATTACCACAGTATTATCTGCAAACGTAGATACCTGAGCAGATTCAATCGTTGGCAAATGTACTGTATAAAGATTGTATAGCAGGGGTGCCATTGCCCTGTAGGACTCCAGCTAGAATTAGATGTACATTTGATAGATTGTCTTCATATTTGACTTGAAATTGCCTGTTGCTTCGGTATGATCACATTATCTGGTAGAGTCTCTCAGGCAGAAAGGATTTCAACTTGTATAACAGGCCCTTATGCCAGATTTTATCAAAGGTCTTCATTATATTGATAAAAACTGCTTGGTTATATTTCATGTGTTCTATTCCATCTTGAATAAGATTTACTACTCTATGCAGCTGTTGTACAGTAGAGTGTCTAGATTGAAATCCAAACTGATGTTTGGGAATGATAGATTGTTCATAAATTATTTTATCAAACTGTACGTAAACTAATTTTTCATGTAGTTTAGTTAGTGTCGATAGTAGGGAGATTGTTCTGTAGGAGCCTAATTTACTATAGCATCTTTGCCTGGTTTTAGAAGCATCAGAATTAACAAGATGTTCGTTGTGAGTAATTAGCATTATTGCCTTCCTAGGTAGCTCTTTTAACATCCTTCGTGTGATTAAGTAGGAAATGTTTTGATATTAAAAATCCACGTATTTTGATAAGTTATTGTTTTTTAGCTCATTTAGCAGTTTGTGTATTTTTTTTTGGTTGCTGAATTTAATTGGTGTTTGATGATAGGAGATCTAAAAGTTTTCCACTGTCTTCGTAGCTGCCTTTTCTCATCAATTAGTTCGCGTATGCACTTTGGATAGTACATATGAGGTTCAGACATTTGTAGTGATGTTGAGTTCCATACCGCTACTTCCATTTGTTCTGTAAATTTGTGTACAGCATGTTCAATTTGTTCCTGGCTTTTTTGACGGTATTGATATATTAATATACCAACTCCAGTCCGTGTTTCTATTCTGTAGTAGCTTGCACTGTTGTTTTGTTAGTATTTCTGTACTTATAGTAGCTATTATCGGTGTGTGATCGCTAAATATATTACCAAGATCTGATCAATATTCATATGATTCGGTGATATGACTTTGTCTACAAACAAATCTAGCAGATCTGGTGTACGATTGGTGTCGGTAGGCCAGTAAGTGGGTTCGCCGGTAGAAAGAAAGGCACCTCTCATATCGTGAACCGCTTTATACGGGTTCCTACCTCTGGTTGTTGTTCGTCTTGATCCATAGTAAACGTTTTTTGCGTTAAAATCTCCACTCATAATATATTTTGATCTTAATCGGGAGAAGAGATCTTTAAGCTGATCGTGATAGGGAGGATAATACGCTGTAGCAACAGTCAGCTGATTTGTTGTGTGCTCTAGAAACACTATATTTAATGTCCTGTTTTGTAATCACAGAGGACCCACCTCGAGGTGTGTCCGTCGGATGTAGTGTGTGATAGCATTTTTAGTCAGAAATATTAGTTTATTAGTATGATTTGGAAACCAGTAGTATGTCATTTTTTTTATTTTTAAGAAAGTAATTAATTTCTTGAATGTGGTTTAATAGCTCGTTTTGGGTTCCACTGCATTATTCGCAAAAATTATTGGCTTCATTTTGTGACAGCATGCCGATTATGGTACTGTTTTGTGTTATTAACTGATTGAACAATCATTCAAATTGAGATAGGAACGAATTTAAGAGGCTACCCTAGGTTCATATCATTGTTTGAGGAATATCAATAGTCGCTGGGCGTATCTTTTTATTTGAGGAAGAAGTCTCTTGCGAGATTGGAACCCCACTTGTAGAGCTATTCCGCAAAGTTTTTATATTCTTCTATTTGCCTTTTGGCTTGCTCTGCTCTTACATTTTTATTCATGAGATTCTTGTACACCTCGCACCCTTTGGAATTATCTGGGTGATTACCATCATATAGCGCACATGTAGTTCGAATATCCCGTTTTCTTGAGCAGAGCCTAGAATCGTGTCTTCTACCACACTTAACATATATATGTAGGGTCTAAAACAGTAGTGGTATTGTTGACAGTGTGTACTACTGAAGTATCGTATTTGTTTTTCAGGGAGTTCCTATCTGAATCCTGATATTGCATAAGGTTTTCAGTTGATAAATATGTTTGTCATGTCTGATGTTTAGTGCATGTCTAACGTTATGATCTACTACTACAGTCAATTCTTGAGTCATTTCCATTATGCTCATCGAGTGATGTAGGCCTCTGATGACAATTTTGAACGCTCTTTCGTTTTTCGGCTGGTGAGTGTATTAGAAAATATTTTTGTCTCTAAGATGTTTGCATAGTTCACTGTAAGTCTCGATAGTTTCAGTCATTATTTTTACCTTGTTATGGGCTAGAGATTTTGTTTTAAATTCTTCTTTAGAGATAACAGTAGTTACCTCCAGAATTATGTCATTGTAGTCTCAATATAAATAAGACGCGGTTTAGGAATGACGTTGGAGTTATTTTTGTCGCCTGTAGCATTACCATCAGAAAGTGTAGTTAAAGGCTAGAACCTATTTTTGTGGTTGGCCTGTATTTCTGGAGACTGGACCGATGTATGAAGTCGTTTTCTTTTTCTTATGAGTACCACCTGTCAGGTGGTGAACAGATCTTTTAGAATTTTTAAATGGAATAAACACTTGACATTTTTAGATCATTTTGAAGAGTTTTGTTATGTGAATCTGAACGGTGTGCAGCGTTTATTTTTGTTGAGGTTATTGATATATCGCGTATTGATTCTGCGTCAATTTGAAATGTGCTATTGTGTGTAAGTGAATCGTGTAAAACGTTATGAATACACTTTAAAACGAAATACTTACCGTCAGTTTGTATCTTATCTGTATTATCGCTTACGGTGGAGTTGCTGATAGAAACAGCAGTAGCAGAGGGTATGGCGTTAGATGGTTTTGTTTTCAGAGTATTGTTAATCGCTGTAGGAACGTTTACCTTTTTAATTGATAACGATCTTCATAGTAGCCGAATTTAACAAGTAGACTGGTCGCGATAACGAACGGATACGCGCGCAATAGCAAGTTAAGAATCAACAGGAGATAAAGATCGCGTATCGACCGAAACAGAAGACGTACGAAGTGCGAGACAATCGCAGACTTCTTATCAGTAAAACGATAAAAACGATAAAAGCGAACGCGTGAAACACAGGACAATAGGTATGGACGTATTAAAAAATTTACCGGATATATCATCAGTTTGTTTAGACACGGAATTGCTAACGCGGTTCGATAGCGAACACGATGAAAAAGTATATAAGATTTTAACGTTACATAACTTGTCGCTCATTCCACGTTCGGTAGCGTAAATATATATATATATATATATAGGTGTTGTATACGTGTATGTGTGTGATACCAATGTGTGAATGTATGTGTGTGTAGTATATAAATAAATGCATACCGTATAAGTAAATTGTATTTGCGCAATTATTCCTACAGCCTATGTTAATAAACTTAATAGTTTTACAAGTAACTATTATTCGAGAAGAAATAAAATGAATCGATTTGATAATTAATTAATATTATTACAATTATTATTAGTTAAACAATAATAAATTCGTAGTAATAAAACTAAATATGTGATTTACATTAATCAGCACACAGTTAGTCGGGGGTACATTGCGTGTATAAATTTGAATAGTAAACCTATAACTAGGATTAACGAAATTAAATACCTCGGTATCGTGTTAGACTAATTAAATCGGAACGCTCGCTCGATTTACTCGGCAAAAGTATTAAGTACGTTTCCCGCCGATCAAAATTATAATTCGTATGTTTTATTAATATCTACTCTGGGGTCTCGTAAAGATTACAAAATTTTGCTCATTATTAAACTATAATTTATTCTATTTCCCGGTCCTATCTATTTCTTCCTTACGCCGCTTATCATCATAAATTATCTAATTTAATATGTTTATTATCACGTAGGTTTCAACTAAATAAGTAGCTAATAATTTCGGAACTTCAATGTTGACTAACCGTGAATTATCAATAAAACAAGCCGGAACAAATTCTTTCTTAATGAATGATGTGTAAATATCAGCCGTGAGCTGACATATGCAGTCCATTGTTCCATATCCATGGTGAAATCCATACAATGCACTGGGGAGCTTATTATTTGCTTCCAACCACCATACCAGGCGGTTATGGAAAATTGTTTCCAAAACTTTTCTAAGACAGGAGGCAATAGGTCTATAAAAGTTGCAGTCTCCTACAGGTTTATTTTGTTTCCTAACTGCTATAATTATAAACTGTTTCCAATCATTGGGAATATAGCACTAGTAAGCCGCAATTTCTTAAAAATATCACATAGAATATTAAGTGCAAAATTGGAACATTTTTGAAGAGCATAATATGGAATACCATCAAAACCTGGAGTGTTATCTGGTTTGCTATAAAGTGCTTTAGATAATTCAGGTAAAGTGATCTCCTGAGCAGTACAGAGGAATTTATGAAATGACATTGATTAAATGGGACAGGATCAGCATATAATTAATTCAAAGTAGGGACGTGGGGGACACACTTTGTCAACAAATTCGTGGAACTAGGATGAATTGTGGAATGAAGGACGTACTTATGAAGAGGAATTGCGAAAATATTTACATCTGTCCCAAATAGAGCGGATGGGGTTCTCTATTAAAAGATTTACAGAAGGAAAGCCATGATTGATGTTTAATGTGTTTCAAATAGCGCCTTGTTTCAGCATCAATTTTCTTAAAATGGAGATAATCACACATGTTTCTCGACCTACGAAATATCAAAAAAGTTTGATATCTTCTATATACATAGCATGTGCATCCAGCACTCCACCATGGAGGTGAACGCTTGCGAGGACCAATCTTCCTTACTGGAGTGGATTCCTATACTCAAAATCACTCATTGCATGATATCTCTTCAATCCACATTAAATTCTGTTAACTCCTTTTTATCTCAAACTCATTTAAGTGTGTCTTTAACCAAGAGAGTATTTACCATATTCACATTGAAGCGGTGCAATCCTGATCAACACTCACTTATTTTGGATAATGTGCCGATTCCCCTTGTCAAGTATCATTCCTATTTAGGTGTCATTCTCGACCAAAAACTACTATGGGGGCAACATATCAAAGCCACATTAGCAAAAGTTAGTAGAATCATAAATATTATGAAGTTATTAAGTTCAACTTGGTGGGGTGGGGATTCAATCATCCTCCGTCTTCTCTACACCTCACTTATCCGTTCTCGATTAGAGTATGGGAACTACCTGTTCCATTCAGCCTCTGTTTCGCATCTTAAGAAAGCTACAGTGTTGCAAAATACTTGTTTGAGGTTAATGTCTGGAGCCTTTGTGTCAACCCCTAAATTTGTATTAGCAACTCCTAAATTTGTATTAGAATCTGAAGTTCTTATCCCCTCTCTACAGCTGAGGGAAATTTATCATGCAGATCAATATATCCTAAAGGGCTATGAGCGAGTACCTGATAGCATATACAATAAATTCTTGCGGATTTATACTAATTGGAGATTTTCTCATCATAAAATTCCCCTCTTAGCATTGAGGGCTAATTATTGGCATCCTCACATCAACCTTATCATTCCTAAAGTCCCTTTCGGACAGGGTAATTCTAGGAGAGTTAATAGCCTTTTCAGGTCAGTTATCATGCATAAGTGGCCTAATCATTTGTTAGTTTATACAGATGTATCTAAGAGCAATACCTTACCCTTTACAGGCGCGGCATTCTATATATACCTCAACTGGCAATCACCAAATCATATCGTTTACCGAGTTTCTCCACTGTGTTTATAAAAGAAGGATATGCAATTCTTAAAGCTTTGCAATTTGCACGAGTCAATATTTACAAATGTACTTATTCTGATTCCTTAAGTGTGCTGAATGCCATCTAAAATCTCAATCCTATATTCAAAACTAATAGGGTTATTCTGGCAATAATAAAAAATATAATGTATCTACAACAAAAGAATATCCATGTGAGATTTACATGGATTCCAGCTCACATCGGGATCTAAGATAATGAAATTTGTGATCAGGCAGCCAAAATGGTGGCCTCCAGAGGCCTACTTATCCCTACGATTCCCTCCACATGTTTAGCCGCATCTGCAAAGGCGGATCTGTTTCATCGCTGGAGCTCCATGTTTTATGCTACTTGGAATAAACAAATTCAAACAAGTTTACCCAAACAATCTCTCTTTCTAATTAAGCCTCCACATTCAATACCGATCCGTAAATTTTTTTCCATTTTAATTCGTATTAGGTCAGGACATAATCTGCTGCCCAGCCATCTCCACCGGATCGGGCGGTTAGTTCCAGTACTTGCCTGTCCCCGTTGGACTGTGGTTCGACAGCAGACATTAATCATGTTATTCTTTCATGCAATCTATATAGTGCACGCAGAGAAACCTTTATCAAGATATTACCACAGTTAGGTAATTGCATACCTCCTATGCTTAAATAATCCTTCTGTGTTAATATGGCCTCTTATATATATATATATATATATAAATCTAATATTATTTTGTAATTTTCACATCCATGTATAATTATCCTTATATGTCTTAGTTTAGTTATTTATATTTTATAACTCATTTGTTAGCGTTAGCGTTCAGTTTATTTTAATTTGTATGTACAATGAGTAGTAATGGCTTTATAACCTGAATTCAATTTGTGTGACATAAAGAATATATAAATATAATTCTTTATTTATTGATTGATTGATTGATTATTTAACGAGATTATAATCGTCATTTTGGCATTTAACGATTAATTAGAACTGAAAAATTTCAGGAGTACAAAAAAAAATAGACTCGGACATTTAAAATTCGCATTAGTCTATGCGTACAAAAATCAGGTTAATTTTTCAAAGGTACTTAAATAACAGTTGTAATTTTACACGAAATAATAATAATAATATTAGTTCCAGTTTCAAATTATTCGAAATGAAATTTATTTCGCGTACGTACCTGAACTCTAACTTCCGGCAGATTGACTTTCATCGCTAATTCTTCACGACTGTATACATCTGGATAATGCGACTTTTCGAACGCTCTTTCTAATTCGTGCAGCTGGTAAGTAGTGAAGGTGGTTCTGTTACGACGATGTTTTTTAGCCTTTTCCGGCGAATATCCGTTGTTGCTTCCTAGCGGACTGGATATGCTGCTGCCGCTTCGTTGATGACTGGACGAACGAGATCTACTGCTACCGTTACTATGATTATTATTGCCGGTGCCGCTTGTCAAATCGCATACTTCGTCTTCGCTGTCTCCGGCCAGTGCCGATTTGCAACTTAAATCGGACGGCATACCGGCCGTTGTTGTATCGTTTGAACTGCAACTGTCGTCCCCTGCGAGATAAATTTCCGTCAACATTCATCTCGTACGATAGAAAATTTATTCAAAACGCCTATTGTGTGTGTGTACGTAGACGAAATATACGCTAAAAATGCGATTTTACAAATTACTACCGAAGTCGTTCTTAAAAAAACTATTATCCAGCTTCTAATTTAATTGCATATAAAGTAAATTAAAAATATTTATAATTTTAAAAATTACAACTGGTCAGGTAGCCATCCAGCAATTGGACTGGAACGCGAAATAACTTGTTCGGGGTTAGCATCCAGCGATGGATGAAAAATTAGGCTAGATCAAACGGTTGACTACGTTTTAATCTACGAACATTTAGACTCAAGTAAATTGATCGCCAGTGCGTTTGAGTGTGTTTCTAAACGGGATTGTATTGCTTTGCAGTTTGATCTGGTCTTTCACGTATGGAATATTTAAGTCTCGATGTAACGTATGGTTCGATACGTACCAAGATGGGGAGACGATGAGTCTTATGGCTTTGTTCTGAAAGCGTTGTATCATGCTTGTGTGTATATCTTTTGCACAAACCCCATAACATTAAACCGTACCAAGCTTTATAATTATCTTATAAACTAGAAATTTGTTTTCTAGTGACAAACTGGAGCACCTGCCAAGAAGTTAATTTGCGCAATTTTATATCTAACTCTTTTCTTTTTTGGCTAATACGCTTCTGCCGTGTCAATTTACGATCCAAGTGTACGCCTATTTATTGCTTTCCTTTACTCGAGATAATTTTCTCCCGTTTCCGTTTAGTGATCATAAACGCTTCCGGAAAAATTTACCGATATTCTCCGTCCTTTATACTTCTCCGAACTAATTTTTCCAATCATTGCTGATATCGTACTTTTGTCTAATACGATCGAATGAAAAAAAGAACCATTTGAATCGTAGCGAGAACTCTATAAAGGACATACATATCATTTGTAATGCTTAAAAAACGTTTTTTCATAATAATAATGAGGGGCATTTGGTTGACATAGAATGCTTAAATCCTAAAAATATTCGTACAACGCATTAGAAATAGTCTAGATCTATGAAATTTGTTTAATGCCATTAATTTGTTTCTACGTTATACCAAAAAAATACAAATATTTCTGTACCGCCGTCTTATAACCATTCTCTCCAGAAAACGCATTGGTAAAAATATAATCAATATACAGAAAGAACTTATATATAAAATTTAAGGAAAAATTTAAAATAGAAAAAACCTCTTCTCTGTTAAAAATAAAAGTACGTACACACTTTTCTTATTAAAATGAACTTGTATCGTAGTTCATTTGTTGACATCTAGGGTTTATAGCTGACTCACTGGAAAATGTTTTATACAACTGTGCTTAAATCTTTTATAGGTGCGTCGTAAAAAGTGGTAATCGTAATCGCTTGCAGAATTTATTATTGTAATATCCGATTACCTATAAACGTCAAAAAACTATTTTCTGTATAACATATCGTGCGAAGATTTTATTGAAGTAAATCGAAGTTTATTCAATATTATTGGAAGGTCATTTGTAATCTTTTAGTTTATATTCTGTTAGTATAAGACTAGACATTTCGGTAAAATTACTTTTCTGTATATTAAACATTTGTTTCGCGCAATTAGTGCGGATTTTTTGTTAAATATAGGAAATAGAAAATCCATTTATCGTGTTGTTCTATTTACGCGATCATTAAAATGTTTTTGGTAAGTTGTGTACATCCGTGATGACACCTAAATACTTTACGTGTTCTTTCCAGTCGAGATGAACGTTTTTAATTTTAACGAAATTATTTAACAAAGGCTTACGCCTAGTAAAAACTATAGACTCATCTCATCATTAACTTATGATTTTCCATTTATAGATAAATTTTTTGATATTTTATGTATCGCTTTTGATAATATCTATTGCTTATTTATTCTGTAAAATCATACCATTGAAAAGGTATCATCTAGAGATTTGTATCTATTCCCGGAATTAAAGGAATGGACCTAAAATACACTCTCTCGAGGTACCCCAACATTAATATATCGTATGCCAGAATTGTTGATTTCTAGTTTTAAATCGAATTTTCTATTCATTAAAGTTTTCATAGTACATACAAGTGTAGTATCTGTCTGATCAGCTTAATATCTGATACACCTCGCAAATCTGGATCTAAAAAAAAAAAAACCGATGTAAAAGAATCGTCATTATTCCTCTTTATAAAAGTACCCGTACGTAATAAAACTACGATTGAAATAGTATGAAAAACTGTTTCTTCCTTACCGTCAACAGATATTTTTACTCCGTTTAGCGTTATTTGTCTTTCCCCGTAATGTTGTTAACTATGACACGATATTGTTATTGTTTCGTTTCGCATTGATTTAGGAAATTTTAATCAGCTTTCGGGGTTTCTAGCTGCTTTCCGGACTGCTTTGGAGGCGTGTTTATAATTATTGCGAAAATATACATTTAGGGTTTCTTTTTATACAATCTACAGACACTATTTTTTACCCGTACCAATTGGACAAGTTTATTCGTGATCCAACTGAATCTTTTCCGGTTTACGCTATTATTTACGTTGATTTAAAATTTCGGTTAATTTTTAAACGAACCGTTCAAATTTTTCATTTATATTCGCAGAGCCGGTGTATCTATAACAAGCTAACGGAGTTTTGTATAATAATAATAATTAGAGATAATTTGATGGACTATAGCGTCGTTAAATGAAAATTCAGCAAATATCCTGTTGTGAAAATCTACTTCCAAAACTTCGTGCGTAACCTCAAATTTCGTTCCGCAACTTTCTCGTGTCAAATGGTCTAAGCGTGAAATATAATTATCGCAAAGTTACGATAGGTGGAACGAATACATAAAATCTGGACAATTAGTTCCTTCTTTTTGATTTAGGATATTTATGTCACCATTAATAACTACTAAGTGATTATGCGAGTACTTTATTATCCTGTTCGGATCATCTAAAAATTCGGGGATAAAAGCCTGGTGACTACAATCAAATCAAATCAAATCAAATCAAATCAAATCAAATCAAATCAAATCAAATTTATTTCAGAAGTGTTTACAATATTTACAATATTAACAAATTAATTATAAAACATGTAATAATAATAATATTGGAAAAATATAATTACAACATTAAAATTGTAATAAGAAACAGAGCTAAAGGTAATAGATAAATAAATACAAGAAATCCCGTTTATATAAATGCGCGAGTACCGGACATTTTGAAAAATGATCATATGCACGCAACTGCCATGTAGTAACTTAAATAACTAAGATCTTATTATAATATACAATAATAATAATAAAAACTATAATAAACAGTAATTAATAATAATTTGTAATATATTATATTAATGTTAATAAAATACAGTGGTAACGTTAATAATATTACACATGCGACTTAAAAGTATAAATACTTTTAAATACAACAAAAATGATTCAATAATCGAATGTACGTGCTTTTCAAATTGGAATTATTAATTTCAATTTAAAAAGCACGTACATTCGATTATTGAATCATTAAATCACTTGGTGGTAAATTATGGGGACTAAATTATAATTCAAAGTTAATACTATATACAAAAGAGTTTATACTCGTATTGTGCTGGTATCTACTATAACCGCTTAACCAAACAGCTAATTCATCAAATAAATTCGAATTGCCGAAAATTTTTGATTGATTTAACATACTCATATATAACTGCTTCAAATATTGCTGTTCAAACTATTGCACGAGTATTACCTATTGATCTTCATATTAAAAAACGATCACTTGAAATTAAAAGAGAACATAATGGAATTATAAACAAAGAACATCTTAAACAACTTGATTTGCAAATTTTTAATGAATTAAAATCAAGATTTTCCCGATATAATTAAAGTGTTTAAAAGCAAAAGGATTAAAGTAAATTTTTATATGACACAGATCCTTACTGGTCATGGTTCTATCGTATATTTCTTGCATAAATTACAAATCATCAATAATGAGAAATGTCGTCATTGTGCAACTAATGAAAAAGAGGATGTCCAGCACATAGTATACACATGTAGCAAATATAACCATCTGAATATCGATTGCTTTCTTAATCCTAATGAATTTATTCTATCAGAAAAATTTCCTATGTTTATCTCGGAATTATTTAAGATTAAACATAGATATTCATAGTCACTACCGGTAGCCATAAGCTACTTTTGAAGGCTACTCTATATTTTTTTTTAATGTATGTATATATGTAAATGTATTATAAGAAATATATATATATATATTTGAGCATACAATTTAATATACGTGAGAATTCACGAAAATATAAACAAATCCAAATATAGCTTATATACATAAATTATAAGCATCAGTTAATACTAGAATATAATAAACCAGAATAGCCGGTGAAATTAACTTAGATCTGCTAGTAGCGATTATGTATATACCTGTTTAGTTTTAAATAATTCAGAAATAAAAAACAGTAAATTGTTGTAATAATATAATTTAATTTAACTCAAGTGCACAGTCAACCTTATGCAACCATCGCATACTTACTGCGCATATATATTTTATTTTGAACGCTTTCAATTTAATCGCTTTCGCAATTACATTTACTGGTTTTTTCATTTATTTAGATAGTATCCAATAGAACCGTGACCAATAAATCTGAGTCATTAGTGTTTTTATTTTTAACACATTTATATTAGGAAAAAACTTATTTATTAATTTATCCTTTGTTAAAGTATCATTTATATTATTTTCAACTCATCGCGAGTCTGTAAATTATTTTTTTTCCGAATATTTTTACTGATATTACCATTATTTACTTTTTTTTTTTTTAAACATTAAAGATTAAAGATTAAAGATTTTTTTTTTTAAATATGAAGAACAATAGGCAACGAGATCCGTGCTATGATCTGGATCGCGATATTCGGTGCAGTTACATACGAGCCGGTTATATCAATTCAGAAATTTCCGACAATTCGAATTTACGTTACGTATTTGATCTATTATAATAGTAGGAGTATAATGATTGCACTAAACCTTTGTAGAGTATTACCCTGGATTTATAGTTTAATTACTTAAAGATATGATAATACTTATCGACCTTATTATTTACGTGTTCTATACATTTATTTCACATTAACTTATTATCTATAATGAAAGCGAAAAGTATTTAATATGGCCGGTAAAGTATATGGATGCGTGATGTTAGCTTGAATTAAATTCTTACTAATTCGTTTTGCAATAATATTAAGTGTTTGGTTATTATGTCTATATATATAATATATATATATATAATATATATATATATGTGTGTGTGTGTGAATACGTTTGAGTAGTGTATTATGTCATCGTTATTGTAGGGGACTGTGCATGTTATGTCGCGTTGTCCAGATGCTCGTGAAATGTTTCATGGTTTTAAATTGGGCGAATGGTTAATTCGAGCTGATCTATTGAACCGTGTACCGTTTATACGAATTTAGACACGTGTTTTACATATATATATATATATATATATATAATTATTTCACCTATTTTATACGCATTGTGCGTGCCTTAGTAAAATCAAAAGTCCGATAAAATAAAAAGAACACAAAACGGAAAACTTCATAAAGGCGAATTACCGGTATTGAAATCACGATCGTAGTATTAGTAACCGGACGGCCAGGTATTAAGGTGTATGCGCCTGAAAAAACTCCCGGTCAATCAGTCTCGGCCGTATAAACGAGTTAAAGAGCGAATGACCCTTACCTCCCGAATTAGAGCTTTGGCAAAATGCTTTTAAAAATGAAAAATAATAAAATAATAAAATATATACATAAATATTTAAAGGAAAAACAAGTTAAGACGGGAGAATTTATCAATGTCGAAAGTCTATTACGTTTATAATGTAACGTAAAAGGGTGGTGATGATCGCCAGTCGAGACATTAATCGGATTAACTGAAAAACTTAACCAGCGATCGTTTGCACGCTATGGCCTCGTTTACATTCAGTAGCCGAGTTTAGTTAAGCCCCGTTTTAGTTGGTTCGCTTGCACTTAATCACTCTCTCGCATTCGGTGAATTAAACTTTTAACGATTTCATATATAATAACGAGAATGTAATGAATGAACACTGTAGATTATTAGTAATATGTATGTACATAGATACATTATATATAGCGAGTGCACATGTATTTCAATATATGTATATATATATATTGTATATATTATGTATATATATTTATATATTAATTTAATAATATTCTCGTGTAGATCTACATTTTTACTTTTACAGCATTGTGCGAATCTGTTGTTGATTTTTTTTATTTGTAACATTTACTTCCGCACGCGGTTCATGTTGAACTTAGTTTTTAGCGGTATTGATATTAATTGTCAAAGGCCGCAGGAAAATAGACAGGCGAGCCTCGTGGCTGCCTATGCGTGACTTCAAACGAGGGAAATGGATTTTATTATTCTATCATTATTATTTAATAACGATATTATTATTATTATGGTTACCGTTATTATGTTACTTTTATTAATATTACACATAAACCGTTGAGTATTCAAACGGACGCGATTGGCGTTAGGATCAACTAAAACGTAGTCTATCTAGACGGTGCAAATTGTTTCCGAATCATGAAGGTTAAAATGAAACAAACTTATCCGCTAACATTATTTTTATTATAATTATTATTATTATTAATATTATAAAAAAATAATTACAATTACAAATGTAGTTATAAATATAATTATAGTAATTATTATTTCAATTTTTTATATAATATGGAATGTAGTGATTTTTTAATAAAAAATCAATTGAAAATTAGATATTCAAATTAATTATTATCTGGATATTGTTTTGTAAATTTTATATATTGATAGTTGATTGTGTTGTTCACTACGGTCATTATCAGATTTTTAATATTTATTTTCATTTTACTTGTAAAATTGTTTTTTTTTTTTAATTTTTTGCGTTCGTATATTTTTATATTTTATATTTTACTTTTGGACATCATACATCGCAACAGTTAATGAAAAATTTCAAATTTCACCAGTACACAACTTTTACAGAATCCGGAAAATAGTATTGAAGAAAAAATTAATAAAAAAAAAACAACAAAATTAATAAACAAATATATTGATATTAAATTTCAACAAATCAAAAAATAGACAGAACAGAAGCAGACGGCATTTTTGGAGCATATTTTCACAATCACCATCGCATATTTTTAAGTAATTATATTCAATTTATATTTTTAAAATTATGATGTTTTAAAAAGTTTCACTTGATAATGGCGTAAATGCCGAAAAGCTTTGTGATTACGATTATCATTTATTATTATTAATTAAATATTACTGTATTTTTTTATTCTTCATATATATATTTCGGGGCAAAAAATGTGTGTATATAAATGTGCAAAGCGGTGCAAGTTAAAGTACGCTATAAATAAATGAAAATAAAAGCAACATTATAATACGGCACTTATAAGTATTTTAATATTGTGCGCGTAAGAAGTCCATTGCGAGCGTGTTATATTTAGGGGCAACAGTCGACATGGCAAAACTAAGTCTTGACCGTTACAATATATATTATATCGTATTATTATTATTATTATTAAATTAACGTGCCATGTATAGCAGCCAAGGCTAGAGGCACCGTAGGAAAAGAGGATTAGATTGAGGAATAGAGACCGGAACGGTGGAGGAAGTTAGATTCGACAATGAAACATGATCATAGCAATATAAGGGACAATCAACTAGAATATCGGAAATGGGGAGGATAATGTTAGAGTCGGAACACACTGGATCCAAAGTTTTAGTAATTCTGGTGATGACCACATAATCTCTTCGGCTTGGAATCGAATGTTTGATTTGCCGCAGTTTGTTGGTCCATAATGCGAGAAGCCCATTTATGATGTATTTCTTCATGTCAGGCGCTGGAACTTTAACATTCGGAACCGGCAAGAACGTAGCAGCTTCTCTGACCGCTTTATCAGCTAGTTCGTTCCCAATGAGCTGGGATGCAGAGGAATGTTACTTTCTAACTCAACCCCGCCAGTACTAGTTTCATCACTTTCTCGGCTATGTGGCGCTGATCATGGTTTAAAACGTCGTAGGCTGGAAGAGAGTCAGAACATATAATCGAAGGTTTATCAACATCGGAGCTCATTAAAGATTACATAGCATGATAAATCGCGTATAATTCAGCTGAAATTACGAAGAATGTCAGCGAATATCGAATGATAATTGTTTCACAACTGAGCAGCTGACAAATCCATTGAACTATCATTATCTTTATTAGTATTATTACCATTTATTTTTTTTTTCGAATTAGGCCATCAAAGGATCACGTGAAATAATTTAGGCACGATTCGCCGTCTTTCTGTTTAGCCAATACTTCATCGTCTGTCGGTGTTATTTTCTTTCATCAGTCCATGTTGCGTCAGTTTACTTTATTCTGGTTTTCTTTGAAACCTTCGAAAGTTCCAATTTTCTTTCTGAATAGTCGTCTACTTTGGATTTCTTCTTCTATCACCGTTTCGTCTAAGTCTCTGTTATGCAAACTGGTTTATTCTTGTATTCTAATCGAATAATTTTATTTAGATAATCTTCCTAACTCCATCCTTTTAGGATAAAATCTGATCCTTCTTTTAAGCATCTGCTATTTTTTCGACTATTTCATATACGTCTTTATTAGTTGTATGTATCATTTTCATATCTGGGTTCGCCTGACTATCTTTCTTTCATATCGATCGCATTAACCATTATGATGATGATTATTAAGTAAACATTAAAAAACTAGTTAACATTACTAAAATGTTTTCTTTATGAAAAATTAAAAAGCTTTACGAATGTTAAGCTATTATCGAGTAAACATAAAAAATATAAATTATAAAAATATGTACAAATTTATAAAAATATATTATTACAATTAATAGCAGCCGAGGCTAGAGAGTCGTGATAGGAAAAGAGAATTAGATCGAGGAATAGAACCCGAACCGGTGGGGGAAGAACGTGATTATTTTCGAGGAGACGATAAAGTGAAGGAGGAAGAGCGAGAAGTATGAGGGACAGTCAACCGGAATATGGGAAATAGGCAGCCGGAACACAGTGGAGCCAACCGAAGTATTATTAATAGGATACACACGAGTGAGACGCGTATGGGCGAGGGGCAATCTGGTGATGATCGTCTGCGGGATGGAAGCGAAGTTATTCAAGGATCGTTCGAATGTTTGATTTGCTGTTTCGTGAATTCAACTTAATGAAAGAAGTCGATTTATGATGCATTACATTTAAAAATATATTCCGTCGGTCAGATTATTTAACGATGAAAAGTTTTAGTTCTTTTACATTTTTTCAGTAATCGCTACATCGATACAACACAGGCATTCACCGCCGTCTATTTTCATGATAATATCGTATTAAATTAACTTTCGCGTGTATATCAAAAATGAGAAAACAAGAAAATAAAAAAAATAAAAAAAATCGCATAATAATTATTTGGTTAAAGTCGCGGGAATTCCGAAAATTTTACTGTTTAATTACGATTCCCCAATGACGAATAATTTTCTATGTTCGTGCCGTAAATATTGACGCATGACGTCTATTCCGTTATCTGACTGACTACCGTATGTAAATAAAGCGGGGGGTAACGTAGGAAATTAATTAACTAACGATAATTACTCTTACCAACGGTTACTCTGAGTAGTGTTCCTGTCGAACACGTAGCAACGAATTTGATTGCACGTATATATAAATATATATATATGTGTGTGTGTGTGTGTGTTAAATACGGGGGGGTAAGTATTTTCTTCTCTAATATAATTCTTTCGTAAAGTAAGAGCCGGCTAATCAATAATTGACAAATTGTGCGTGTTAATAACAGGGTTGTCCGTTTATTTTATCGTAGGCTTTTAATCTCGACCAACTAACTAATTACTATCGTAATTGGTATATTGTCGTTTTTCCGAGTAAAAAAATAAAACAAAAAAAAAAAAATTAAAAATTAAATTACTCGGAAATTGGTAAGAATTAAACTACAACAATGAAATAGTAGTCCTCCCACCTACATTAGCTTGATCGTGGTCACGAGTGATTTCGAAAGGTATGAAAGAGAAAATTTCGATCGATATTGAAAATAATTATTTTTATGACAAAAAAATAAAGTATACCTGTACCGGAAATTTTCGCCTTACATACTTGGAAATGATATATATATATATATATATATATATATTCTCCCCTGGGGCTATTTTGTACCTTCAGGGGACCGGAGCTCTAACCGGTACAGGCCGCGTCCACAGGTGGCGGATAGTGGAGTGACCTACAGATATGTAGGTTAGCTGCGAATAAGGCGTTAGCCAAATAAGCAGTCGTGGACCAAGAGCGGCTACTGGTGGAAAGCCTCAGGCAGGCGATTCCACAGTAGTGACAGGGTAGAAGACACGAGGATGCAGATGGCCTGCTTGAGGAACTGGCTATTAAAAATCTGTATAAATCCTATGACTGTCTCTCCCTCGGCGAGTTTAGGTCGCCGTAAAAGCCTAATACTGTTGTCTCCTCAGTAACAAACCGCTGCCTTGCGGATTAGGGTTTTTACCCAAAGGCTAAGGGAGACAACCCTGACAGAAAACAAACCCGCTGCCTTGCGGTTAGGATATTTGTCCAAAGGCTAAGGGAGTAAACCCTAACAGAAAATTCGGTGAAAGGCAACGGGAAACCACCACCGTACATCTTCCAAGAAAATTAACACGAAGTCCGTAAATATTGATTGTAATTTGCCATGTGATCCGACTAGCAATCGGCGTTCTGACAACCGGGATCGGAATGTGAAATGGACAACCGGCCGTGCTGATAGAGACCCCAGCTATCGCATGAAAAATAAGCGACTGGGAAGATTTACTAATTTTAATAAGATTATTAGTACCTGGAATCTTAGAGGATTACTGGAAGTAGGGAAGATCAAAATTGTAGAAATGGAATTAAAACGGTACGGCATAATGATATGTGGTATTTGTGAAACCCACTATAGACAATCGGGCCACTTTGCAACTAGCGACAATGTGATATATTGTTCCAGCAATGAAAATGGTAGTGTAAATGGTGTTGCAATAATTGTTCATAAAAGCTTAAATCACTTGGTAACCGGATGTAAACCAAGGAATGACAGAATAATTAAAATTAGAATAGGACTCGAGCCGGTATCTATAAACTTCATTCAAATTTATGCACCGACGCAGCTCCAGATTAAGAAATAGAACAGTTTTATAATGATCTGCAGGAAGAAATAAATGAAATTCCGAGTCAAGAAATGTTCATTGTAATGGGAGATATGAACGCAAAGATTGGAAAAGCTAATGACGACCATCATGTAAAAGATGTGGTCGGAAAATATGGTCTTGGTGCACGTAATGAAAGGGGAGAAAGAATGTTGCACTTTGCAATTGAGAATCGATTAATGATAGCAAATACTATGTTTCAACACCACGCGAGAAGGCTTAGCACATGGAGATCTCCTGGTTATCTATATAGGAATCAAATAGATTATTTCTTTGTTCAAAATCGTTGGAGATCCTCGTGCAAAAATATAGTTGTACGTCCAGGAGCAGAATGCGGATCCGACCACAACCTTCTGGTAATGGACATGAAAACGAGATTAAAAGTACCCATAAAACCTCAGTTAAATCATAGAATATAAATTGGAAATCGCAACATATTTCAAAAAATAATGAGCGATTCAAAAAAAGATTACAAAACAACCACGGCTGATGAACAATGGAATCAGCTGAAACAGGATATTGTAGCGGCAGTGAATAAATCAGCAAAGAAAAGAAAAAGCGAAAAAAGTCAGCCGTGGTTCTCGAGTGAAACAATGAATTTAATCGATAAGAGAAGAACGATGTGGAAACAAATGAATAAAGAAATAAAAAAAAGCTGTAGAAAAGATAAGAATGATTATATGAGAAAAATTTGTGAAGAGATACAGAGACATGCGAACAAAGTTACTATCCAGAGACTTTAAGATGAAGAACTGGACAGCGGAGGATAGAAACGGCAATATAAGAACGGAATTAAAAGAAGTCGCAAAAATTTGGAGAAAATACTGTCAAATGTTATATAATGACGCTCAGTCCAATGATATTGATGGCAGGATACAACATGAAATGGCAACAGGCCTTGAAGAACCTGAACCGGAAATCCTGTTGAGTGAGGTAGAAGAGGCTATTGGGTATCTGAAAAATGATAAAGCCGTAGGAATGGATGAGATACCTGCAGAGGTATATAAGCAAATTGGAAAAGAAGGGATCGCCAGAATTCATTCGATATGCAACACTATATGGATAACGGGAAATTGGCCAACAGATTGGTGCCAATCAGTATACATACCTTTATATAAAAAAGGAAATAGATCAAGATGTGAGAATTATCGAACGATATCTATTTTATCACACGCGAGCAAGATATTTCTACGAATACTGAACAATAGGATATACGCGTATATGGCTAAGGAAATATCCGCAGAACAGTCAGGCTTTATGAAAGGACGGGGCACACGGGAGTAGATTCTCAACATAAGATTACTAATAGAAAAAGCATATGAATATAATGTACCAGTAGTATTGTGCTTTATTGACTATCAAAAGGCCTTTGATAATGTCCAATGGAATAAACTTTGGACAGTATTAACTGAAATGCACCAAAGCACATTGTACATCTTATAAAGAAACTATACGAAAATAATAACAATATTGTGCGTATTGGAGTTGAAAAATCTGATGTCTTTAATGTTCAGAAAGGAGTTAGACAAGGCTGTGTTTTGTCACCTATGATCTTTAATCTATACGCTGAACATATAATGCGATTAGTCCTAGAAGCATGGAATGGTGGAATATTGGTAGGAGGACGAAGAATAACAAACCTTAGATTTGCAGACGATAGAACACTAGTAGCTGCGAATATGGATGGAATGGAAAAACTTTTAAATAAACTGAAAGATATTAGCGCAGAATACGGATTAAATAATGATAATTGATCGAGCAAACGTAATAACATACGATAAAGGAACACTAACCGACTATGAAATTGTCTTCGTGTATCTGGGATCACTTATACAGAATAAAGGTGGCTGTCAAGCCGAAATAAAACGGAGGATCGAAATTGCCAAAAGTGCCGTGACGAAATTGAACAACATCTGGAAAGATAACGCTATTACGAAAAGTGTGAAAATACAGCTTGTCCAAACGATTATATTTTCTATCATATTATATGCGGCGGAGACATGGACAATAAAAAAAACGGACAGAAGAAGAATTGACAACTTTGAAACATGGTGCTGGCGAAGACTCCTTCGTATTCCTTGGACGGCAAGACGTACAAACGAATCAGTGTTAAAAGAAATTGGCGTTCCGGTAAGGCTGTCAGCGATTGTCGTAAATAGAGTGCTGAAATTCTTCGGTTATTTAATACGTAACCAAAAAGGTATGGGAAGCACCATGATTATGGGAAAAGTTAAGGGAAAGCGACCAACCGGACGTACACCTATGAGATGGACGGATATTATACTGAAAATGACAGGCCTGTCTTGCGTTGAATGCGTACACCAAGCAGTAGATAGAGTAGATAGAGATGAGTGGCGGAAAATTACACAAAAACGGATCGTTTGTTAATCACGATACCCTATTTAGGGTGACGACTATACATGATGATATATATATATATATATATATATATATATATATATATATATATATATATATATATATATATACTATTTGAATAACGTGGAACGTAATGATTTTTAAAAAATAAACAACGACAAAATAATTAAAATCACCAAATTTTTGTATAAAAATACCATTAAACTTTTCGACTATTAAGCCATTATCAAGCGGACATAAAAATAAACTGTAAAAATGTAATATATACAATTTGTAAAAAATATCACAACAAAGAAGAAAACATAAAATATGAGATAATACTTAATTCAGATATACAATATTACAAAAAATAGTAAAGTAAAAAAATAGTTATTTATAAAATAATCCGATAGTTGAATTACGATGGTACGGTCATATCATGAGAGAAGCTGACAGCAGCTCAGTAAAGATGTTAATGGAATACGGACCTGGAGAAAGCGGCCACGATGCTGACCAAGAAGACGGTGGATAGACTCTGTCAGCAACGACCTAGTGGAAGTCGCGGACAATATAGAGGACGTCAAAGAAATGCAGAAGAACGTTAAGCGGACCCCTTGCCCGGAAGACGCTAGGAAAGAAGAATCCGATAGTGAATGTGCTAAACAAAACAATCGACAAATCGGTAATATAAAATTTTTACACAAACAATTACATTAAATAGCCAGAAAAACTTGATAATATAATAATTTATTAAATTTATAATGTACTATTGGAAATTCTCATCAATATTGGTCGTTGAATTTAATAAATTATTTTTTATCGCTTTCTTCTATGGTTTCACTTTTTTTAAATAAATTTTATTTATTGAAAAACAGTATATATAACAAAGAAAATTACTGGGAAAAAAAGTGAAATAATGAAAGAAAGAGATGATAATAATTTATTAAATTCAACGATCAATTTTGACGAAGAATTAATTTTTAAAAATTACATTATAAATTTAATAAATTATTATATTGGAAAGTTTTTAGTTTTCCTTTTTTTATAAATTATACGGAAAACGGCGTGTATACAAGAAGATAAACTAGTAGGAAAAGAAATGTAAATAATTCATTAAATTCTACGACCGATTTTGACGAAGAATTAATTTCAAAAAATAAATTATAAATTTAATAAATTATTATATTAGAAGGTTTTTTTTTTTTGACGGGTACTATGTACTGCTGCTCACCCGTATGGAAAAATTAATGTTAGATTAAATTGATCATACCTATAGCTCGAAGAAACTGAAGTGCTGCTTCTACAGCAGTTGGGTCATCAGATAGAACTGTTTTGAATGAACTACCATTGAAGTTTTGGGGACGGTATACGGAATATTGTGGGCAGTCAAGGAACAAGTGCCGGAGTGTTAAGGGGGTTCGGGCGCAATGAGCGCACAGAGGTGGATCTGTTCTACTTAGAATATAACCATGAGTCAGTGCAGTGTGACCAATACGAATACGGGAAAGTACTACCTGATCCTGTCTGCTTTGCGCCGAATATTTCCAAGGAAGAGGAGAGGAGCGAATGGATCTAAGATGATTCGTTGGAGGAATTGCATTCCACAGATCACAAAATAATTTATTTGCTATATATTTGATGGAGGTGACTGCATCTGCCTCAGGTATAGGTATTAAGGGATAAGGTTGGATTCGAGCTGCCTCTTTAGCTGCTCTATCAGCTAATTCACTTAATGTGAAACCTGTGTGGCTTGGAATCCATATTAGGGTTATTTTCAGAGTAGGGTGTTGGTACAAAAGATTCAATATTTTTATAGCAATAGGATGGATTTTTGAAGAATTAGGGTTGAAACACATAATGGAAGATAGTGAATCAGAACATATTAAAAGATCATTGTGATTTTCATTGACCGCAGCGGATACAGCAAGGTAGATTGCGTATAATTCAGCGGAAAATACCGAGTACTGTGGAGGCAAGCTGTAGCGAAGAATATGATCCTCTAAAACCACCGCACAACCACAATATGTATTAAGTTTAGATGCGTCGGTATAAATTTTTTTACATCCTCTGTATTTATCTATGGATTGTTTAATGCGGATATTTATTTGATCTGCAGAGAGTGACTTTATTGCGGAATGCATTAGAGATGTGTCGGTTTGGATGGAAAAGAGATGCCAGGGAGGATATTGCGTGTGATTTTTATAAATTAAATCAGGAATTTCTGGAATAGGAAAATTATCAGGAAGTTGGAAAAGTGTTTGTAGGTGTATATTCCATTTTTTAATAAGGTATTTTCTTCTTAAAAACGGAGGTCATTCTTCAGCTTCGCAATAAAGACTGTCAATCGGACTTGTACGAAAAGCACCGATGGCTATTCTAATTGCTGTATTACAGATGATATCCAGTTTTTTCAATGTGATATTTTTAATGGTTGTGCTGTATATTACGCTTCCGTAGTCCAGCTTTGATCTTATGAGGCATATGAACAAATGTAATAAGGTTTTTTTGTCCGCTCCGAACGATGTGTGAGCTAATTTTCTCAGCATATTCATGTCCGCAGAAATTGAAACCAATAGTTTGTTTACGTGTTCTTTCCATTTTAACTCATTATCCCAGTGTAAGCCTCCCAGTGTAAGCCTAGAAATTTCATGACTGATTTCGTTTTTATCGGTTGATTTTTAATTGTGATCTGGAGTTTTTTTGTACATTTAATACTTCGGCAAAAATGAACGGCCGCTGTTTTTAACTGAGAAAGTATCAAACCATTTCCTGCTGCCCAATTTGCTATATTTGTAACAGTGTCCTGCAACATTTTTTCACCCACTGAAACGTCTTGACACGGTAAAAAGATTGCTATATCATCTGCAAATATACTGAAGAAAATGGGTTTTTGTATCATTAATGAAATATTTGTTATCATAATGTTAAATAAGGTAGGACTAAGTACCGATCCTTGTGGTACACCATTTTCAAGTGAGTGTTGTGTTGAATAAGTACTCCCGATTCGAACCTGAAATTTTCGGTCATCTAAGAAGTTTTTTATGAAAGCAAGCATGTTTCCAGTGATTGACCAGTCGTATAGTGTATCTAGGATTTTACGTCTCCACGTTGTATCGAAAGCCTTTTGAAGGTCAAAGAATACCGATAAAACATGAGCTTTGTTTTCCATATAGAATTGTATTTTACTACTGATATAATACAGTGCATCCAACTGTTGACCTCTTTTGACGGAAACCGAACTGATGAGGTGTTAATAGTCCTTGCTGCTCAATAATCCACAGCAGCCTTCGGTTGACCATTTTTTCCATTAGCTTACATAATACAGATGTTAAGGATACTGGTCTAAAGTTTCCCAATTCATTACTGTTTTGACCGTATTTTGGTATAGGTATTACGATTGCCAACTTCCATTTTGTTGGAAATTGATGCGATTCCCAGATATAGTTATATATGCGTAATAATTGTTGAAGGCCTGTTGATGAGAGATGTTTTAAAAATTCTGTGCATATTCTATCTGGTCCCGGAGATGTGTTTATTTTTGTAGACTTTAATGCTTCTTCCAATTCCATAAAAATAAAAGGAATATTATAAGATTTGTTATTGTCGGATAATTCTTTCAAGGCGATCGTTTCATGTTCTAGCCGACGTTGTAACTCTTCATTCGGTAAATGACAATTACTTGATATCTGCGCTAAATAATTTGCAAATGCTTCTGCCAACGTAAGCGGGTTATTATATATTTTATTTTTAATTAGTATACTGTAAAATCTATTTTGTGGTGTACCATTCATCGAGCGAATTTTATTCCATATTTTTGTAGTCGGGGTTTTAGAATTTAAAGATGATGTAAATTCATTCCATGATTTCCGTTTTGCCTGTTTGAATATAAACGTAGCTTTGGATCTTGATTTTTGGTAATTAATGTGATTTCCAAGTGTTGGATTGTTTTTTAGTTTTCTTAGGGCTTTCCGTCGATTTCGCAGAGCTATTTTACAATCACAGTTCCACCAAGGGTTAATTTTGTTCCTAATGAAATAGGTTTTCTCTGGTATTGAGTTTTTCGCTGCTTCTAATAAATCCGTTGAGAAATTCGAGATAATGAAATTAACATCTTCTGCTGCACAATCAACTGTTATTTGATTTGTGTCATTTTGATACTTTTGCCAGTTGGCTTTCTTAAAATTCCATCTTGGTAGTGGTTGAATTATTGGAATATCTTTGAGAATATTTATAAGAAGCGGCCGGTGATCGCTACCTGCTAGATCACTGTGTTCAGAAACATTAATTGATTCGGAGATGGAAACATTTGATATGATTAAGTCTATGTTTGACCATGTTTTATATGAGAAACTATAGTGACTAAGGCTATTATTATTATGTATTATCAGGTTGTAGTTGTCAACTACGTTTTGAATTATCCTTCCCTTTTTATTCCAGTTTTTGCAGTTCCAATGGGGACTATGAGCATTTGTGTCCCCCACAAATTATGAACGGTTTCGGAAGTTGATTGATTAACTTATTCATTTCCCTCTGATTTATTTGCTGCGAGGGTGGTATATATATATTACATAAAGTAAATTTTTGTTCTTCTGTTTCAATAGATACCGTTATGTTTGAGATTGTGCTAACCGTATTTATTTTAGAATAGTGTATATACCTGTAAATATACCGCCATGTGTTCTAGTTTTTAGTTTTCCTGTTTTTATAAATTATACGGAAAACGGCGTGTATACAAAAAGATAAACTTGTAGGAAAAGAAATGCAAATAATAAAGGAAAGAGATGAAAATAATTAATTAAATTCTACGACCAATTTTGACGAAGAATTAATTTCAAAAAATAAATTATAAATTTAATAAATTATTATATTAGTAAGTTCTTAGTTTTCTTCCTATTTAGTGTAATTGTTTATTGTATAAATTTTATATTGCCGATTGCTTTATTTACCACATTCACTATCGGATTATTTTATTTCACTTTGTTATTTTTTTGTTTCATATTGTACATCTAGATTAAGTATTTTATTTTTTCATATTTTTTATAAATTATATATATCATATTTATTATTTAATTTTATATATATTTTTTTTATATCCGTTCGATAACGGTTTATAAAAAGCTTTCGCGATCTTTTCATATAAAAATTTAGTAACGATTTTATAACTCCTTAATTCTGGTTGCAGACAGCGTAAGTATCGAGCAAATTGGTAATTACTTTAACTCTTTCAGGTACAATGTCCATCATATAGGACAACGTGAAATTTTAATTCTGACAAGAATTTTTATACGTGTACGTCTCAATTTTAAATATATTTACATAAATACACATTGAAAATTATCTACAGTTCATCTAAGATGCACTATTGTATAGTAAACACCTCGAAAAAATTACACTATACCGGTTACAATCTTATTCTCTAACTCACAATATTCTCAAAAATGAACAATTCCCTTTTAGGGCTATTCGACAGTGCATCAAGTTGCCAGAATAACTGATTTCATCACGGATAATTTTAACCTTAATAAGCACGCTGGTTTATTGTTAATTGATATCGAGAAAGCATTTAATACAACTCGGCAACAATGGGATTTTGTACAAATTAATTAAATTCGATTATCTACTTCATCTCGTTAAATTAATTAGGTCCTATTTAAGCGATAGAACGTTTTCATCACTACACTTAAACACCTAAAACTGTTTTCGCAGGTGTTCCGCAAGAAAGTATTTTAGGTCCTTACCTAAATTTAATATTATTAAACGATTTTCCTAATATACCGGGGTTTTTATGCTGACGACCTGACGTTATTTTGCACATAGTTCAGAACTGAGATACCATCTACAACAGGTTACAAAAAGCGGCAAATGCTATTTACAAATAAACGCTGGATGCTAAAATTAAATACCGAGAAATCGCACGCTATACTGTTTAGTAGAAGATTTCCTCATTCTCCGCCTGATATTACTGTTAATATGCATCAGTTGGCGAAGTGAGTTAACTATCTAGGAGTTACTCTAGACTCTCGTCTTTCATTTAACGCACACATTAATAAATCTATCGGTTATGCACAAAAAGCCATTACTTGCACCAATTTTCAGTTACCCTTCTCATCTTTCTTCAGTAAACAAGAAATTAATTTGCCTTACCATTATAAGACCTAGTTTATGATTGTTCGGTATGGTGTTCAGTGTCCGGTAGTACTTACAAAAAACTCTAGGTAATGCAAAACCAGTGTTGCAGAATATCATTAAGTGCTCCTCGATGGACTAAAATACATGCATTCCGCGCTAAATATTCCTCATATTATTTATAAATTATCAAAGAAATTTTATGATAAATATATCATGACAATAACTTAATTCGGATAATCGGGATGATCTCAGCATGCGTTACACTAAATATAAGCATTGCCGTATTAATCACAGATTTCTAATGTATACGATCAGATCTGTGTTAGGATTTTTTATTTTTATTTATTTATATACAAGTTAAACTAAATTTAATATACAAACTAATAGGTTTTTTTTTTTTAAAATTTTCCCATTGTTATTTTACTGGTTATTTTCGTTATATTTTTTTTTTTAATTTTGTAAAGTCATTTGGTTATATTTAACAGCTAAGGTAACTTTTAAGGATACTTGGTGTTCTTCATAATTTATGAAACTTTGTGTTGAAATATACTATACTACTACTACTACATGTATAAAATGCAATAATTTTGTATCAAAATTTTATAATGCGCGACTGAAAGGGTTAAAAATATGAGCGAGGGTGAAGCGTAATTTATATATATATATATATATTTCTTAAAAACTTCAAATAATTGAAGCGTTCGATGCATCCGTACCCAAGACTCCTCAAACGTGTGTTAAGCCCGAGGACTGGCCGTATAGTAAAGATTGACTAGTGATATTCTTAAAGATGGATTATAATTATTGGTTATTCCGCGGTTACAATATTTATTCTAAAGAACTATTAACCTGCGAGGATGTTTTATCGTTTAAATTCAATTTTTATTTATAATAAATGTTGTTTTGCATCGAATCATCTTTTTTTCTGCAATATCATATATTGCTGCAAGTCCGGAAACACGGATGAGAAGACTCAGATTAGAAGTGAAAGGCCGGATGATTGGATGAATCGATGAAATGCATACTAGTCCTGAATTCAGTAATTCATTCAAAGTAGTTGACGGAACTAATTTAGCGCGTAAGGAGTTGTGAGTAGGAAAATCGATTCGGAGATGACGTGCTGTGACGATATTGTTGCCGCAGGAACAGTGCGCGGAGGAAGTTGACGCTTCTGCAACTGCGAGTGGATAACTGTATGATTAAGACGTAAAACTATTACAGCTTTCCGCGATAAGTCAGAAGGAGTAATGAAACGCGCAGTGTCTTAACTTATTAGTAATTGGCGTATGCGCCCAGAGAGACTGCCACTTATGATTTAATCGATGCGATATGGATTTTGAAGCATCTACACGCGGAATGGCAATATTTCGGATGAAGAAACGGTTCTGCCATACCTGCAATATGAAAGTGGCCAGGAATACATCCCATTGAACACATTAACTCGATGATCATTTTGGCTATTGGATGTTGATGAAAGTAATTAGAGATAGCCAGAGTGTAAGATAATTCATTAGCTGAGAAAATATACTAGACAATAAGATAAGAAATTACGCGCTAGAAACGCAGCGGTTAGTTTACTCGGCCGCTCGATGTTAAATATTATTCAAAAATAAATCGTTTCACCTATTCGGCGAAATTAGATTTAACGATAGAATAATTTTTGGTATGTAGAATAATATATCTATTTATCTACATGTATTTACTCTATCTGTCTTTATCTATATATATATATATATATAGATATATATATATATATATATATATATATATATATATATATATATATATATATATATATATATATATATATATATATATATCTATCTTTACCTATATCCTGTCTTTACCCATATCTATACATCTTTCTCATTTACTCTATCTTTCTAATATGTATATAGTACATGGTACTTATCTAATTTTACAGTAGCTTTTCAAACGGAATATATACGAGTTGTCTAATTTAATCAGTCACTTAGCTTTGGGGCCTACCTACCGCGTCAGCATACCGATTGGGAAGTTATAGACGTTCAATAAGAGCGGACAATCATTTTGACGGGTTAATGCTGCTTAACTACATCTCTCGAAATTACTAGTTGCCACTACTCGTCAGTAATACTCCAACAGCGAGGAATTTCCGAACCTAATAGACTGGTCTACTTAACGGGGTATACCCATACACAGAAGAAACATATATATATTATAATACACATACATATATATATATATATATATATATATATATATATATATATATATATATATATATATATATATAAGGGATATCCTCACTTAGATCTACATTCATGATATTAATATAGAATACGCGAGATGACGATGTGATCGATAAGCTAAGAAGTAAAAACTTGTAAACATTAAAACGTCAAGATTAAACGGTCGATTCGGTTAAAGGCACGAAAACAATTATTACTACTACTACTATATCACGAACCATAATAATAATTTTAATAATAATAATATAAAATTAAGTAATAATAATAATAATAATTATAAAAGATGAATAGATTAGACGCTTTACTTTTTAATACGAATTAGATTTCTTCGATCGTAACCTAATGTGGGCGCGCTACAGTTAACAGTATAGGCAGTTTAAAACGTAAAAAAACTAAAGGGTAGTAAATGCAGTCGATATTATTTCAGGAGCAGCAGACCTGACAAATCGTAGAAATGAATTCACGTTGATCTAACTCGGGACTACTAAACAGAGGCCTCTGAAGAAGTCAGAAGGAAAAATGTTAAAAGTAGAAATATAAATTAATTGAACGGAGCGAGGAAGATGGAAAATGTTATTAACCCAGAAGGAATGAAAACGTGTGTAGGATGGAAATATTATAAAAGATACGAACCTGGAAGAGATGGGATGTGGTCCGCCTCTTTATATCGGTATGATTGGATATGGAAACAGCGTCGTTCCAATTAAGCAATTAGAACGGTAATCTGTTTAACACGTCGCTTCTAGCTAAATGGATTATATCACACACACACACATAAATACAAAGGCACACGCATACGTACGAGCAAGAGTACAAGACGTTTGATCGAAAATATCTTCGTTAATTGCTTAGTACAAGCAAACTTGTTTCGAGACGAACGTCATAACAGGATAGATTGCGTGCGTGGTTTTAGACGATACCATCTTTTTAATTAATATTCATTATCATCACGGTTATCGTCGCTGACGTAATTATTGTAAGTAAATTGCTATTAATTTTATTTTAGGAGGGGTTACTTTGGCGTGCGAATATTATCGATTATAGTTTGCGGCTAGTTGAGAATAAACAATGAATAGTATAGACATCGTTTTAAAAATCAAATTTAGAGAACGCGAAATTTTTCCGATATCATAGAAAAATCGATAATAATAATAAAAAAAAATAAAAAATATAATTTAATTTTAGTCGGAACAGAAATCGACTAATTTTAGTTTTTTTAATTTTAACGGAGCTTTAAAGAACGTCCATTGTGTGTTTTGAAAATAAATTTAATAATTATTATAAATAACTGAATATGATTGACTTATTTTTAACTGCATAGAAAAAAAACTTAGCCGTAGGTAGATAAGTCGACAAAGTTCTTATAGACGACTAAAATTGAACCTAAATGAGATGAAATTACAAGCGATTTTAATACAAAACAAGCTGAAGGAAGATGATGAAATGCCTTCGGACTTAATTAAGTGTAGACGTAATAATAGGGACGACTACCTATTTAAATTCAATAAGCTAGCGGTTATCGACATTTAATTCCGGATTTACCGTATAGGAGACTATATAGAGAGCGAAGCGCTATGTGATAGAACCACATCGATTGTATTTCGTTAATTAATACTATCATCGTAACGCTCACCCGGTATATAGACAAAGAAACGAGGATTCGGAAAAAGAGTGAAGCAATTATCGATAAGTTTCAGATAAAAGTTGTTACAGATGCGGGCATAAAATACAAAAATGATATGCGTTCGAAAATTACGTAGATTCTTTATTTCTTTATAAAAACGCGAGAGTATATTTTATTAAAAAAATATTTGTATGGTTCGTACTAATCTTGCGTGTCCGAGAAACAAAAAAAAAAAAAAAGAGTAAAAAAAGGAGCCAGCATAAAACCAACGCGTTTAGAAAATATCTACCGTAAAAATCTGCCCACTCCGGTTCGTATATAACCAGAACACACGCCAACCAATTAAATTAGCTTCACTTCCATAAGACCATCGTTAAAAACTGAAATCCTAAGAAATCACCTGATTATGATTTAATAATAGCTTAGCCGCTGAATTACCCCCCTTAGCGTTATTAACATATATAATGTCGTAGAATAACCTATTGTGTCCGACTCTATTAAAAATATCTAAGAAAAACAAAAAAACAGATAAACCTGAAAATGAAATAAGTTTGTTGCCTACGATATCGAATTTTAACGAGAAATTAGTGTTAAATAGGTTTAAAAATATTATAAAACAAGATCAAATTATTGTCGATCAACGGTGAATTCAGGTGTAAGAATTCTACGTTCTAGATACATCGTGTAATATAGAAAAGAGACAAATGTTTGATTTTTTTTAGGTTTTTATTTATGACAGATAATTCGACAAAGTCAGAATTTACTTTAACATCGTTAAAAAATTATCGTTCACTTTTTTTTTTAAAAATGAAAGGCATTTTTTCAAGTCGAAACAAATGACGCGATGGAACATATCCGACAACGATAAAAGTACCGCTAGGGTGCCGAGTACTTTTCAGTATTTAAACGACAGATTAGAAAGACCTTTGGTGACCACGTTCCCTGATGACAAGATTGCGAAAATCATCGTTAAAGCGAGGCAAATACCATACTTCAAAATACCGTTAGCCGGGTCATGGTTTTGAAAGATGGCGAAGAAAAATAAATGAAGATAACTCGCGTCTATTTCACTAACAGATTTGTTTCATCAAAACCGATTGTAGGCAGTTTGAAAATTAAAACTGTAAATCTTACCGAAATGTCACGGAGTAAAAAAAAAAATTAGATAAACGAATAATAAAAGTATTGCAATAAAATGAGTTTACACTTGTAGCAAAGACGAACGTGAATTCCATCATGCTTTCCAGTTGAAAAAGGTTTTGCGGTTAACCATACTTTACCAAGAACACTCTTGGAGGGTAGTGTAGCTTTATTTACCGGAGCTATTGACCATTTATTATAGTTCATCCGCTGCCGGCATAGGGTAATAGACCTGTTTTATCTATGCTTTATGAAATCCTTTCTCCAGTGTCTGCATAATTGCCCTTCATAGATACCCCTAACAATTATTTGTTCGCTCAACCTGATCATCCACCAGAATTAGCTGATTTCCATCCAACATACGTATAAATCTACTAGATATAGAGACGTATCGAATGGAAGCCATATAACATAGTATAGCATTTATAGATTATAGACGAATAATAATAATAATAATAATAATAATAATAATAATAATAATAATAATAATAATAATAATAATAATAATAATAATAATAATAATAAAATGCGAAATAAAAGTAAATCTATTATCTCTACGGTGTTACCGAAGTGGCGGTGTGTGGAATAGAGCGATTAAGCCATGGGTAGAAAGAAATTAGTAAACGAAGGATGCAGAAAAAATGAATTAGTTATTAAACGAAAGGATCACACGCTAATAACGAGGGTAAGTAAAAACCAATTAAAAAGAAGAACAACAAGAACAACACGGCACCTTTGGCTAAGACGACGACGATATATCGGCGGCCGTCTATTACCGTTTTAATAATGATCGATCTCACGTCGAAAAGTGAATAAGAAAATACACTAAAAGAAGAAGAAGATGGATAAATTATCTGAGCAAGACAAAGACAAAGACAAAGACGAAGACGAAGAAAAGACACCGATGTGATCGATAGAACGAGATGAAACGAATAGAAGTGAATTAAGCGATGAAGGAAAGGAAATTAAAGGAAAGAAAAGGGAAAAAGAGAGAAAAGAAACGCGAGCAACGTAATATCCAATTACCTTTAGTTACCTATCCCGACTTAACGATAAATTATGCAAATGCTATTTCGCCGTTTAAGCGTGCCTCTTGCTCTATATCTTCTAGGGTATGTAAATTATATATATATATAATTAATGAGTACGCCCATATGAATATATACGTATGTGTGTATGTGTATATACTTAACACATTTACAAGATTAATAGGTTTTTTATATACGTTCACTTTTAAACATATATATACATAGATAGATAGATATAGATAGATATAGATATAGATATAATGTATATTATACAAGCTAGGATGTTCATTATATCCTGTTAATAACCCCAATTCATCATTAACGGATTTTAATTTCCCGTTATGTATTCTCGTTTGTCATAATATTAGCTGATTCGATTTCACTATATTCTATCCTTCTTAATCGTTATACCTTTTGCTCCTCATTTTTCTCTATAGCTTACATAACGTAATTTTAATACGGTTTCATTTTGCCATAAATATTTTACTCGTTAGAGAAATACCTTAGTGGGCGTTTTAACCTCGTTATTTTCAGTAATTATGATTATTATTGATATTGGTGTTTTTTTTAAATTATAATACAATTTATAATCATTGCAGTAATGATTAGTATTATTATAATCTTTAAAACTATAATAAGAATGCTTTACGCTTGATCCATATGGCCATATAATATTAGAAAAGTTACAACGGCTACAGAATACGTGCCGCAGAATAATAACTTCCCCAGTCTATGTAACGATGGAACACATGCACCAGATTTGGTGTTCAATTTCTAACAATACATATTGTAAATTACAATTATTTTCGCTTAATGCCACCAGGTTTGCCAGGATTCGAGATATGCATTCTTAAACCTCGAGCTGGTATTTTTCTATATCAACAAGCTTGCTAGAAAATTTTATGAAAATTACAAAATTCGCGAAAATGAATTAATTAGGGTTATATGGGACTATAATATGGCCAACTTACGTAATATACGCGCTATAAACGTCGCCGACTAAAACACCGATTTTTAACATAATTATGTTTTTTTATATATTTATTTATTTATTTATTAAGTAAATTAACTGTAATCAATTTTTTTTTAAATTTAATTTATGCTATTTGTATTTCATTTTCTTTCTCTTTTTTGTAGCAGGTTTTTTCCCCCTGTATATTATCATGGTTTCTTTTATACCGTGTTATTGTTATTATTATTGTATTAGCTACTGAGGGTAATTCGGTAGTATACACAATGTATTGTATTTCATGTTTACAGTTTAAATAAATGATATTTCTTCTTCTTCTTCACATGCACAAGATATTAAAGTTACCATATATATATATATATATGTATATACATATTTTAAATTAGATATATATATATATGTGTGTGTGTGTGTGTGTGTGTATGAGGTATTGTCAAACGAAATACTAAAAGAAAAATTGATAGTTGTGCCTGCAGTCGGTATTAATTTATAAATCACGTATGGAATTATTATACACGTAAAGTTTGCAATTAAAATATAAACACTGTAAACGCAAAAGAATTGAACACACGGCTAATCTACAGCTGGCACTGTTTTTGTGTTCAAGAATTTTTTCTGTATATAATATACATAAAATACATTTTTTATCGTATTAGCTTAAATATTTATAAGCTTAAAAAAAATATAGTTAGCTTCATGATCGGTACGCCGGGTTTTATTAGTGTTTCCCCCCCTTATTTTTTACTTTAGACGAACAATTGTACGTACCTCTAATTTACTAATACGTAGTAGTAGGAATTGTGCTGGAGCAATACGTTATATTAATTCACTTAAGATTATTATTATTTGTTACTATTATTGTCCTTTTTTAATTTAATGCACATATACAGACGTCATTTTTATTTGGGTCTACATTTTTAAACTTAAAAACCAACTAATAATATATAAAGCATACATACTGCCGATATTATTATACTCTTGCCCAATTTGGTCCGCTGTTAGTAATTCCACCTTAAATAAATTACAAATTGTTCAAAATAAATGTCTGCGTATACTTAATTTTCGCAGTTATTTTTTAATATTCGTAAATCGAAATGAACTAGCTAATCGTCTTCTATGTAGAAATGAAAAAATATATTTTAAAGAAAAATTTAATAAATATGACTAAGATTGAGAACAGCGCTTAGTTGAATTTTTGAAACTATTATAATTATCGTCGTCGTTAAAAAAATCACGGGTTCGCGTTACGTGGTTTATTTTTAAGAACCTAGCTGATAAGAATTTAAAAAGTTTAGGAAAATTTACTACGAAAAACTCCCTCTATTGGCTAGAAAAACTACCTGAAAATAATTAAAAAGTGGTTGGGTTAATTTTCTATAATAAACTATCGCCGTTACTATAAGAATTATATGTTTCCGTTACGTTATTTACTTTAGAATAACTAGCTGATAAGAATTAAACAATTTCGGAAAACTTTCTATGATAAAGTTTCTTTATTACTATTATCGCTATTAAAAATTATTCGAGTAATGCGATTTATTTTAGAAAAACTAGCTGATAAGAATTAAAAAGTTGTTAGGACGATTTTTTATAATAAACTATACTATAAAAATTAAGCATTTCTGTTATGTTGTTTACTTTAGAATAACTAGCTGATAAGAATTTTAAAAGTTTGGAGAAAACTTTCTATAAACAACTCCCTTTATTACTAATAAAAATTATTCGAGTTATGTAGTTTTTTATAGAAAAACTAGCTGATAATAATTTAAAAAGTTTGGAAAATTTTCTATAAAAAACTCCCATTATTAATATGGCGGTTTATATTAGAAAAACTAGCTGAAAATGATTAAAAAGTTGTTGGGACAATTTTCTAGAATAAACTATCGTTATTACTATAAAAATTACATGTTTCTGTTATGTTGTTTACTTTAGAATAACTAACTAATGCCAGTTAAAACAGGTTTGGAAAACTAACTAATGCCAATTAAAACAGGTTTGGAAAACTAACTAATGCCAATTAAAACAGGTTTGAAAAACTAACTAATGCCAATTAAAACAGGTTTGGAAAACGTCCTATGAAAAACACCCTTTATTACTATTAAACATTATTCGAGTTATGTAGTTTATTTTAGAAAAACTAGCTGATAATAATTTGAAAAATTTGGGAAATTTTCTATAAAAAACTCCCATTATGGCGGTTTATTTTAGAAAAACTAGCTATGTATTAGAAAATGGCCCAATTTTATATGGAAAACTACCGTTATTACTATAAAAATTAAGTCTTTCTGTTATGTTGCTTTAGAATAACTAGCTGATAAGAATTTTATAAGTTTGGAGAAAACTTTCTATAAAAAACTCCCTTTCTCACTATGAAAAGTTATTCGAGTTGTTTATTTCGGGAAAACTAGCTGATAAGAATTTAAAAAGTTCGGGAAATATCTTTTTAATAGAGCGGACAAATTTTCTAAATTTTCTACTGGATTATTCCGTTTTTAAACCTCGAGACGTCTATTTTAATTTAAATATGCGCGTTGAAATTACGAAATCGTTATTAAAACGTAATAATAAAATAAAACCGAAATATAAAAAAACGTTAACAACGGAATATTTCGTTTCGGTTATTTTTCTCGTTTTTTTTTTTTTTTTTTTTAAAGAAACGTAGTGTCCGATACAAATCCGGTGATTTATATAACACAAAAATTTGGGGTCGAGTAAATTGAAGCGATTTAGAATTAAAATTAAGGGTGGTTTTTCTCGAGGAATTTCCCAGTTCGTAACAGGCTACTACTTCAGCTATTATGCCTATAAACGATCGTCTGCGTGTTTGTACGTTTAAATTCGAAGGGTCTGTATACTATAGTCCCGAACAATTTTCTACGGCTCAATTCTTAAAAATCATCTCCCGCTCCAATCGTGCACCGTATAGCGTATAGGAAATAAAACGCTCAAAAGTCCACCCCTCGTTCGAGATATTTCCTATAGACCGTTACTTATCTGACGCGGATTATCCTTATTTTCGGAACTTACACGTTGAATATCTCTCGAATTTATTGCCTACTTTATTATTGCCTACTTTAATTAAAACCGGTTAAATTTAACGATAAATTTCGATAGAATATCGTACCGTTTTAGAAATATCATTGTAATTCCTTAATCTCGTTTGATAATAATTATTAAAAATTCGAAATGTCAGAATTCTCTGAATATCGGCAGTTTTTTTTCGCTTTATTTTAATATTCTATCGCTTGTACATCGTGTTGTATTTGATATATTTCATTCCCTTTCATTCTACTACGCTTTCGAATATTTGTATTTAATATTAATTATTTCTGAAAATAATCCGTTTATATCTTCTTTCTTTTAATTTTGCTAATAATCTATTTTCGCCAATTAATCTAAATACTTCTTCGTTATTAATTGCTATTCTTTCTATTTTCCTGCAACACCAGGTTTTGAACGCCTTCAATTGGCTTTGCATCTTTTTATCTATCGTCCAAGTGCTTCGTACGACTGTCAATTAATTCTTTACTATATTCGTCCGTCTCGATGTTAATAATCCCTTCTTTTCATAAATTTCGACGATCCTATTATTTTTTTATATCCTGTATACTCCATCCGTCATTTCATTATTTTTACCCTTCCTAAAAATCTTTTTTTTTTTTATACAGTCTATCTATATGTTCTTATTTCTATTTTATCGTACCTCATAAGCGATATATTCTTTTCTCCTGTTGTAGTTTTTTAAAATTTCATTCATTTGATTTAGGGTACGTCTTATTCATTTTCTACTAGCGTTGTAGTATCTTGTAATATCGTCCTTAAGTTTAAATCCCACGTGACGTTGTTATCATAACGAAACTAACGTGTAAATGGAATCAACCCGCTGTATTGGACAATCTAGGACTCGATCTGACTATTTTCCTAATATTCGTCTGTCTTTTACTCCTTGTATTTGTTTTATTGCCTGGTGATGTACATCGTGCAATTCGTAACCTTGTTATAGAAATATTAAACCATATTTTAGTCCTATCGTCATTTTCTGTTTTTTTTTTTTTTTTTTTTTTGTTTTTTTTATCCGGGATATCCTTAAAATTTTTCTCTATAATTAAGTTTCTTGAAACTAGAAAAATCGACACTTTTATATACAATAGGAATTTTAGTACCCTTCAATATCGTTCCACATTATATATACGTATGTTTATAAGTATGCGTGTGCATATACAAACGTATCTAACCTATTGCTTTTTCTTGTATAACCGAATATTTATATTATATTTCATTATTGTTTGTTTTGCTAATTTTAAGATAAGTATTATACTTAACATTAAGAATATGTTGCGCACGCATTATACACGTATCGTACTATGTATTTCGACGTCGTTATTTTTGAACATATTAATTATTTAGACTATCTTTCGAGTAATCATCCGAGTATCTTAAATAGAAAATTCGAGTTAACTTAAAATTGACATCGATAGTAATTTTTTTTTCGAAGGTAAATCAATTTACACATTTTATACGGCTTTTATTTACTTTTTAACAAGCTTATATAGAAGAGTCCATTTTACCGAAAGAAGCTTTTATCCCTGAAAGATTCGAACTCATTTTAAATAAACAAAACGCGAGAGAGTAACTAGCCCGCCACGAGACCCCTACGCATGCCACACGAATTAAATTGTTCCCGGTAATTCAACGTTTATTTCATCAATCGCAAAACTTTTTACGGTAAAATAATATTTTTTCTTCATAATCATAAAAGATATTTATATAATACATTAAACGTTATATCGTAACAAACGGTATGCTGCACAAAATATAACTTTGATCCGAACGGATTACGAACATCTTGGCTCCGCGCTACTATGTAGTATACTACTACACGAAACCGATCGAATAATTACTCGAAATCGACACCGATCGATAAAATAGAAATATTACACGTCGTAGCATGGTCGAACATAAGACGAGAAGCGTACACTGAACAAGAAAAATATCCGTCGTACGCGAAGTATGCGATAAATGCTTCGACAGACTGAAATTACTAGGATGGAATTGCGAAAGGCTGTAAGAGAAAATCGATTGCGACTAATGTGAACAACCGAACGAACACTTAACCCACCGGTGAAAAAATTGTCGCGGCCAAAATGGAAAACCCTGAATAGAATAAGAACACGGAAATATGTAAAATTACAGATGACGGCAATCGTGAATGCGGCATAACACAAGATTCAGGGTACCTGCTAAGCCTGCTCATTGTTACCTTTGCGATGCTGGATGGAGATATATGACCTGCATGAACGGAACTCCCCGGACGAGGCAATTCGGATTTTTAAATATTGTAAAAAAAATATATTAATATAATCCGACTGACAAGATAAGAACAAGAAGAGGATAATTTAACCTTTACCGATAATTTTTAAAGTAATTTGAAAAAGCGTAAGAGTTCGAATTTGCAAAGCGTACGTGGTCGGTCCGAGGTTTTATCGAATTTTATCAGATATTATGAGAGGTCTATATAATAATGCGTCATCGTTTTTGCGTGTATGTAAGGCTGAGAAAAAAGGTATTTTTCAAAGTAAGAAAAACAAAGCTGATCCCACGAAAACGACATTCTTATAGTTGAATAAAGTCGACTATTATGATTATTTAACGAATAAAAAGCAACTATCGATTATTATCGCAACGAAAATGACGTTTAATTGCACACCTTTCTACGGAGGTACCACTATAATTACTCGGAATTATTACCACCACTACTACTACTACTATTATTATTATTATCATCACGCTATCTCTTAATACATGTACAACAAAACGTGTCCGCCGCAGTAATTACGACGACGATAATACTACTACTGAAAATAATAATTACAATTATAATCATAAATACAACGATAATTATAATTACAATTATAATTATAATATTAATAATAATATTTCATTTTATTTTTCGTTCGCTTCAGTTGTTAAAAGTCATTTGTTCGTTTATTTATTTTGATTCGTTTCAAAAGAAAAGAACTTGCGTGAATAATGCGTACAGCAATATTGATGCATAATTGGGATGCACAAAAGTCATATTTGTTTATTATATACACACAATGCTCAATATATATATATATATATATATATATATATATATATATATATATATATATATATATATAAATGTTACTGTACAATGCGTTCAATGCGTTTGGAACTTTCTGCATGAGTAACAGTGACACGAGCACGCAAGAGAAAATCAACAAACTCTCCTCACGCCAACTTATAGAGCTCATGAAGGTTATTATGCACGCGATTCATTGGCCTAGGCTATTACAGATATAATATTGCAACTAATATGAATTTATATACATATATATATATATATATATACACGTGTGTGTGTGTATTTGCATAAGTTTTAATTGTATTTAATTTTTTTCTAATGGAAATCGTACATATCGTTCTTACGATCTGAATCTTTTCACCGTTTAATCAAAATGTCGAGATGAAATCAAAGACAAAACGAAAGTTTTTTTTTTGGAAATTTTGCCCTTATTAAAAAAAATTTGAATTTCGATTTTATTCCTCTTCTAAATAATTACGGATAATTTTAATTTAAACAAACATACAGACTCTCCTATTTTGGATATATCATGAAGGACTTCTCTATAAACTCATTAAATATGAATTTCCAACATACTTTGTACATATAATTAAATCATGTGTAACTAATAGGAAATTTTACGTCAAATTAAAACATCATGAAACCTCTACTGAAAACATCGCAGTTGGCGTGACTCAAAAAAAGGAAGTGTCTTGGGACTATTATAATTCGTAATCGACATATCTGACATCCCAATCTGTGCGAAATTAGACACTTAACTCTACGCAGATGACGTGACATTCATGGCGTCTTCGTTTAGGGTAGACACTATTTGAATAGATTAACTAAGGCAGTGGAAACATTTTCTAGATACTGTTTCAGATGGAAAATAAAAATCAATGAAGACGAATCAGAACAAATAACAAAATTCTAGTTAAAAACAGACCTTCGAACTGGTAAACAAATGGGTATCTCGCTGGATTATAAACTTCGTTTCACATAATGTCAGATTATTGCGGCAATAATGCATGTGTATTGCTATACAAGATCTAACCAATCTCGGTTTAGCCTACTCGAAGTGTTACACTCGGAGTGTCATAGTGGAACGACATCACACATCCTCTCGTGACCGATAACTTAAATCGGTCAAATCGCAATTTGTAATGACGAAAATCGGCGTCTTTATCATGGTCGTTGGTGGAGATAGTAACGTAATGTTTATATCTTCGTCGATTTAACACTTTGATTAATATTATTATTTATACACTACATGGATACAAAACAGATTCGAAAAATTCCTAAAAACCATTATGAGGTGTTTCACCAATGTAGTTTATTGATATATATTTTTGGGACACATTTGTGACAATTATATATATATATATATATATATATATATATATATATATATATATATATATATATATATATATAATAAGAAAAAGTAGTAAAAAATACTATTTTTTATTCTTTTTTTAGTTTTTCGATATTAAAAAAGACTACAAAGTTTTTCGGCTATTAAACCATTATCAAGTGAACATAAAAAGTAAGGTTTAAAAATGTATATAATTTACGAAAAATATAAAAGGCCAAAAAACAAAAATTTAATAAAATATAAAAAACTAATTCATTTACATGTACAATACTGGAAGAAATTGCAATGTGAAAAAAAATTACAGTTATTTATAAAATAATCAGTGAATATGTTAAAAACAGGTTGATTGTTGTTTACCATATTCCCTATCAAAGTATTTTATAGCTGTTTTTCCACTTTGTTATTTTTTGTAATATTGCACATCTAAATTAAGTATTTTCTTAGATTTTATTTCATTTTTGTTTTTTTACCTTTTATATTTTTCATAAATTGTACGTATTTATATATATATTTTTTGTCGACTTTATAAAATGGCTGAATAGCCAAAGAGCTCCATTGTCTTTTTTAATATAAAAACAAATACTGATTTTAACTACTTTTTTGTTTGTTTACTGTTAAAAATCACTACATTCCGTACTTTCCAATTATATATATATATATATATTATAGAAAAAGACATATATATTTACAAAACATACAAACAAAATCATGAATACATGAATAATTTAATAATGAAGAATGTTAAGTACCTTATATATACCCATCTAATGTATATGTGATAAAATTAAAATTTAAAACTTAAAATTTAAAGTTTTAAACGCTTAAGTACAGAAAAAATTACAAAAAAAACCCTGCAAGAAAACAATAAAAATAAATTATAATTAGAACTTAAGTAAAGAGGGAAAACACGTAGTAAATAGGAAAATAATAATTCTTAAACAAGTAATCTATGTTTAATTCTGCGGTGTTTGTATTTAGAATATCGTACGATGAGACTCGACATGTCGTAATCGCCTATGGTGTTAATTAATGCGCTGTCATGCATTATACAATTATGGTAAAATTTACTAGATAATTTGTTTATATAGATAAGTGTATCTAAAAGGTTAAGCTGCGAATGCAAGTCACGCAATTTAGTACATCTATGGGCGTTTAATATGATTCTGCAGCAGTGGTTTTGTAACAGCTGTAATTTTTTATGAGTACTGTTGGAAACCGAAAACCAAACAGGGCAGACGTAAGTTAATCGGGGTAGAATAATAGATGTGTATAACAACTTTTTGTTTGAAATAGATAAAGAAGAATGACGATTAAAAATTGGTGAGAGTATAGCTTTGAGCGCGTTGTTAATGCAGTTAGTAATATTGTCATTGAACTATAGACGAGAATCTAATATGACACCTAAGTATCGAACTTGCGTCGACCACTGAATACATTTACCATCGATTGTAACCTCAGGTAACGTTAGTGGGCGTCGTCTTGAAAAAAAAGTATCGCCTCTGTTTTTTCTGTGTTTATTTTCAGTCTCCAACGTTTGTAGTATTTAGAATTAGCAGCTTTTTGCAATCTGTTAAGTATAGTGTCTGGTCTATGAGACGCACAATATAGGGCGAGGTCGTCAGCATATAAGGCAATATTAATATGAGGTAGTTTAGGGATATCGTTTATTAAAATTAAAAATAAGTAAGGCCGTAGCACACTGCCCTGTGGAACCGCTGAGCAGTGAGATTTAATACCAGATTTATGGTTAAGATGGGAGACGTAACAATTTCTATTGGTTAAACACGAATTTATTAATTTTATTAATGATAAGGGAAATTTTAAGTAGTTTATATATAATTCCAATGTGCCAAGCTGAATCAAATGATTTTTCAATGTCAATCAATAATAAACCGATATGTTTATTAAAATTAAAGTTGTCGGTTATGTAATCCGCTATTCGAGCTACATTACGTATAGTGGAAGGGTTGGATTTAAACCCGAATTGCTCTTGAATAATAATATTATTTTTCGTAGAGAAAGTTTGCTATCGATGTAATATAACCTTTTCAACTATTTTACTGAGAGCACATAGCAAACTAATTGGTCGAATGTTATTGATGTTTGTAACGTCACGACCCGGTTTGGGTATAACTATGATTTTGGCTGTTTTCCAGGGTGTGGGGAAATACGCAGTTTTGATAAGGGCGTTGGTGATTTTGGTAAATACAATTACCTTACGAGGGATCTGCTTAATTAAAATTGCAGGAAGCTGATCATCACCATAGGATGCTTTATTTCCCAAAGATTTGATATATTTAGTAATTTCAGATGGCGACGCAAGTAATATTTCTGCTGGAGGAGTAGAAGGGGCTAGCTGACGTGCCACTACCTTACGTATGTTATAGTAGTGTGTACGCGGAATTATGTTCTTATAACGATTACCAACATCAGCAAAATGCGAAGCTAGCAATTCTAATTTATCACGTAGTTTATATATCAGTTCATTTGTTAGTGGATCGGTAATTGGTGGTAGTAATGGGTTTCGTTTTGTTAAATATTTGTTCGCTTTCCATATCGTATTATTACTTGGAGAAAGAGTCATTAAAAAGTTGCTCCATTTACAATTTTTCTAGTTGACTAATAAATGATAAGAAAGCTTAACTAATAATAAATACATGTTATACATTGGAGTAAATTTGTGTTTAGTTGACTGTCGTCTGTAGTAATTTTTGAGAAATAAATTTTTTTTTATATATAACACTGGACTTAGAATGATAGCTAGAAACAACAATCTTTGGAATACTTCAAAGTAGCTGCGTTTGAAACAAGTTTAGAAAATTCAGTTATACAGGTGTCAATATCATCGCAAGTATGAAGTCTGTCGAATAAATTTATATGTTCATTAATGCGTGTTTTGAATAGATTCCAGTTAGCTTTTTTATGAAGAAAAATTTTTCTAGATGATATTATTGTACCGTGTTTGACAAAGATCACCTATAATAATAGTGGAAGTGTTCGTGTCAAATAATGATTTTAAATCAAAGTCGAAGAATTTTATATTATTTTTAGGGTTCCGATAAACTTAGTAAATTAACGATAGATCGATCAATACATATTTGGGTACCTATTGCGTGAAAAGATTTTAGACATATAGCAGGTAAGACGACTTGCATGATTCTATTATGTACAAAGCCACTCCCTCGCTGCGCCTTTATTTGTCTACCCTATATATTCTATAACGTGGGACTTTAAAATATATTTTACTATCAAGTTTAGTGTCACAGATAGCAGCAATATCTACTTCGTGTTCTAGTAAAAAGTGTGTAAATTCATTAATTTAAACGCAATCAATTTAAGGCGATAGTCTGATAAAATGAAATAATGTCTTCAATACGAAAATAATGAAATTTTATTTTAAAATCATCTATTTTCCAGATGGTAGTTCGTCGTCAGAAACAATATGAATATGCTAAATTTATATATGTATTAGAAAAATTTTCAAACATATACGTTGAATCGTGACGTCATCTGTCATTGTCATTCTCGTACAATTTAATAATGTAAAAATTTTGGTTCGCACAAGATGAGATTAAAATGTCCGTCCGTATTGCTTTCAATTATGGACCTGACTTCGTTTCTTTCGTTACGCTTCTCTGGATAAACTAGAATTTATCTTCCATAATGAGGTAAAACTCAAAATGTAAACGCAGACTCGTATATTCGGACGACATCGTGTCGACTTTATTCCGTTTCATTCGACATCGAGGAGTCTCGTTTTCACTTATGTCCTTTTAAAAAGTCGAACGAATCTGTCGCTTATTTGTCACGAGTAAGTGTCGCTGCTGTAACGGACTTCCTTGTCCAAAAATGTCTTCTTATTTTAGACGCATACGTCACCTGAGACAAGATGAAACCATCGGCTAGGGGTGATTTTTTTTCTCGTTTTTATTTTAAAAATGACACCGTATCCATCCAAACTCGTACTTGTTAGTACGATCATTCTTTTTTACTTACCACTACTTTTTCACAATGGCATTTTCTTAATGAAAGATAATAATCCATATATTTCATATATATATATATATATATATAATATTAAACGAAAAAATATATCTATAGTAATGTCCTCCGATATGCGCTTTTAATAATTGTAATCGCCAATTAGTTATTAATAATCATGTTACGTTCCCATCCCACGTAACGTAAAATTAAAACAACTAACCATAGAGTAAACAAAACGTCTTCCTTTCAGGCATCGGAAAATATTGTTCCTGTTGTTAACTCTGATCACGCTATCTCTGTAAATCATTCGAAAAAATTAACGTTAACCAAATCGCAAGGTGAATCTCCTGTTATCGTTAGCAGCTGGCAATGATAACGAATGGAAAATAGTGCGCATAAAAAAAGAGCAACACCCGAATATTTTCGTAATAACTAGACTTCTTCGTCACATACGTGTAGGCACGTAAGCGTAACATATTCGAGTTTTTATCCTCACAACGTCGAGGATACTGCTGACGCGCATAACAATACTGGGGACAAACCAACATGCCATAATTCTGTAAGCATCGCAACTAGTTTACATAGTAATTGAGAAAACTCTAATATTATTAAAAAGTAATTTAAATACTAATATAGACGATGTAAAAAAAGAATAGAATCCCTCCTATACCTGTTAAAAACGTAGAAAACATTTCCTCGCTACAATTTGATTTGTTGCTAGATCCGACTTTAAAATTTATTCTAAAATCTACGATGACATCCCTGAAATTTCGGATCCTTATCGTAAAATAACTTAAACTATTTCGAAAAGTACTTCGTAACTTACACCCGCATCTACTGACGATAAGGAAATCTAAAGTGAATTAGTTTAGCGTCAAAAGTTTTATAAATATCTTACACTCTAAATCCAAAAATTACCCATGCACTTTATTGACCTGTATCCATGGCCACGAAATGACGACATTTTCCTCATTAAGTTAGGAACTCAAAGCAAATAAACGTATGATACAATGTAAACGGTGTCAGTTGTATGATCATTCGTAAAACTACTGTAATCTACCATTTGATGCGTTAAATGTGGACAGAAATACAACAGTTCTAAGCAGGTTACTATTAAACCCGTCTGTGCTCTTCCGTCAAGGTGATCATCCTGCCAATTACAGGGGTTGCCTTGAATATAAGCGTATACTGTATAAATATTCCGTAATGAAATATAACCAGGAAATCCATAACTTTCCACCAATAACACAGTCAAATTCTGTCTCGGCTAACGATTGGATGAACAAACAAAACGCCGTATCGCCCGAATCGACTCGTAATATAACATCCAGCAATGTGAATAACAGTTACGATCACACAGGCGAAAATCAATTCTTACTTATGCAGCAGTTCTGAACGCAAATGGTTGGAGCAATGGATAGGTTAATGAATGACTTAAAAATATTTATCACCCCACTTTTATCAATTTTAACTAAGTTAATGGATAAATTAACATGAATATATAAGTAATAATTAATGATACACTTCCTATCATACTATGGACCTATAACGGTATAGTTAACAAAAAACAAGAATTTCAAATATTTCTGTTCGATCACAGGATCGACGTTGCTCTTATTTGTGAAACATATTTGACTTGTAGCAATAGCTTTAACATTGCAGGCTACACTATTTACTGTGCTCCTCATCCTGACGGTAGATCACACGGTGGTGTGGCGACATTAATCAGAAATGGTATAAGTCATTTGTAAAATTACATGGAAACTTCATATACGCTTATCAGTTGCTAGCTACAAATGTCAATACGGATAAGTTCAGAACTACAATAGTTGTAATTTACTGCCACCCAAAACCTTATTATTCCCATAGAAAGGTTAAGAAACATTTTTAACGGGCCTGGTTAGAGAATTATCTTAGGAGGTGATTAAAGGATATCCGTTGGAATTGTACAAAAAGCGATTCTCGTGGCAGGTTCCTCGGTAAACTAGTAACCGAATATAAATTATCAGTTGTGGCACTTCAATATCCTTCATACTGACCAACTCATAGTAATCGTATACCAGAAGTGCTCGTCGACTTTTTCATCACAAAATCCTTTCAAGGAACAAGCTGTAAAATGCTTCCAGAGCTATCTTCTAATCATACGCCTTGGTGAAATTCCTGTTATACACAGAAATAGAAACACAGATTGGATTAAATTGTCTAACTTTATTAATGCTAACACTAATATACGTTTAAAGACACATAACGAAATAGAAAATTCTGTACACAACTTTATCCATACGATACATTCAGCTTCCAGAATATCAACTCCGTACCACCAAAACTGCGGAAATATATTCAAAGATGGTTCTTATCTACCTGTCGACATAAGAAACTTAATTCAGTTAACACGTTTAGCTAGAGTCAGGTGGCAACGTACTAGGACTCCACCGTTAAAACGTCAATACAATAGCCTTCGTAGGCAATTATGAAACACAATGTCTCAGTTTTATAACGCTAAGCATTACACATATTTCTCCCCTTTAAATCCGGAAGACAATTCAGTCTGGAAAGCTACAAAACTGTATCTGAATCAACCGCTTAAACAGTTTACAGTAAGAAAATTAAACGGTGAATGGGCAAAAGATTCTCAAATGTTACATTTTCTTTATATTATTATATGACTTTGAATCCTGGACAATAGATAATGCAACATTAGAAAAAAAGATCAACGGGTTTGAGATGTAATCGACGCATCTTGTGAGAATATCACGTATTCAAAAAGTTAAGAATAGTGAAGTGCTAAACAAACTTGGAAATAATTTTGAAGTCATGCAAACCATTAAAAAACGAAAGTTGTATTATATTGGGTCACATCATGAGACGATCGAAATATATTAAAAATGTTACCTGAGGATAAAATTGTTGGCAAAAGATCGAGTGAAGACCACAACTTTCATAGTTGGACAACCCTCGTAGCTGGTTCAATTTTTCTCCGGAAGAACTTTTTCATTAAAATGCTTTCAAATTGTGGATCGCCAACCTTCTTGATGGAGACGGCAGATAGAAGACCTATTTCTCTGAATACAGCAGGCGACACGCGTGCAAGAGAAAGTTTGACAGAAACTACTTAAAATCTCTGTATTGGTCGTGAGGTCTTTTCCTTACGAATGAGTGATATAAGATACATAAACACATGTATATTGATACAGCGTATTGATGGCTACACGTCTATACATAATCACAGATAGTTAAAAGCGATCATTCTTATTATATACGGTATTCCCATAGTTAATAAAGTCGAACTCAATTTGTATACTTATGGTACTGTTTCACTGACATATTCTATCGCATAGATATTATTATCAACAGAATAATTGCTGTAATTATCGAAATATCCTGCAATAAATGGAAAATTAAAATAAATGATAGTAATATTTACGAGACGAAAACCACATGTTAAAACATCCGGGGTGGAATTAGAATATATAGGTAGCCGGTTAACTTATACGAAACACCTAAACGAATATATATATATATATATATATATATATATATATATATATATATATATATATTTATATAATTTTATATATTCGATTTTTTCCATCTATGGACCACGGAAAAGCTATTCGCACGATGTTAGTCTTAAGTCAATTCTGTTCTTTCTTCCGTCTTTGTCCAGTATATACTTTCATCCGTTTTGAATGAGTCTTCTTCCTTTCTCTGTCCATGTTCGCCTTGTATTTTTAGTTGCAGGCTCATGGAATGGAAAGATTGGATTCTATGTCTAAACTTGTTTCTATCTTTAATTTCTTTATCAGATATTTCCACATGTTCCACATCCTTTCTGACTTGTACCATCCGTGGAACTCTACTTATCGGATTGTTGTCAAAAAAGTCAAACACCTTTTTAGTAAGACGGTTATTGTCCATTCTTTTTATGTGCCCTTCTTTTCCTTATTGTGTCGCTAACCTTTTCTATTGTTTCATATATTTCCCTGTTGCTTCTTAATTTCCAATATTCTTCACCCTCTCTAGGGCCCAATATTTTTCGTATTATTTTCCTTTCTTTGACTTTTAATTGCTGTATTTGCTTGTTAGAGGTCAAATTTAGGCATTCGGCTGCGTACAGGCACTGTGGTTTAATGACCGTGTTATAGTGTCTTATTTTGTCATTTCTGGATATTTTTATTATATGTGCCCCTTGTTAGTTGGAAAGCCGTTTCCAATCTATCTTTTCGTTCCCGCATCGATTTTTTATCTCCCGCTTTCAGTTGAATCATTTCCCCAAGATATTTAAATTCTATTCTTTTGATTATTTATAATATTGGGATCATTTTTATCATTGGTCATAAATTTTGTTTTCTCAAAAGATATTTCCGGTCCGACCTTTGTTGCCATAATGTTTAATATTTCAACTTGGCGTCTGGCTTCTTCTATATTTTCTGACAACAATGCTAAGCCGTCTGCAAACGGAAGGCAGTCAACCTGTAGGTTATTTTTCTTCCTTCCAATGACCGCTTTCTTGATTCCTTCCTGTTCTGAACACTTCCTCTACTCCCGTATTACCTTTAAACGCAGTTAAATAATACTGTTGACAGTCCGTCCCACTTGTCGTACTCCAGTTCCTACTTTAAACGGTTCGGAGACTTCGAAATTTAATATATATACGTTAATGTTTCTTTGATTTATCGAGTTAGTGCCCATTAACAGCTTCACAAGAATCAATTTCGAACCATACGCATGATGGAAAAGTATAGTCAAAATATAATATATATATATATATATATATGAGAGAGAGAGAGATATTCAGAGCTAATTAAAAAACATTGAGTGCACTGTTTGCTATATATATTTTAAAATCTACATTATTACCCATCGATTATGCATTTACAGATAGGTTTTTAAAATATATTTTTAAAATTGCAACTAGCCTGATGGCCATCCCATTAATCGATCTGAAGCGCGAAATAACTTATTAGCGGGTTAGCGTTCAGCTATCGACCACATTGTGATTTAACTAAGTTCGATCAAACGGTCGACTATATTTTAGAGACTGTTGTCGATTAGGATGATCGCTGATATATTCGAGTGAGTTTCCGAGCGACTTATATATCGCTTAACAGCGTGTTTCATCTAATCCTTCGCGGATGGGGTATTTAAATCTCGATGTAAAGCACACGTTAGACACGTACCGAGGTGATGAGATGACGAGTCTTATCGTCTTGTTCCGGAGAACGTCCGTTATTCTATTTACGCGCTTATCTTTCGCCCAACCTCAAAACACTAAACTGTATGCTTGAACGAGAGCTTTATAATTACTTTGTATACTAGAAGTTTGTTTTCTGATAACAAAACTGGATTAGTTGTCAACCGATAAGTTATATCTCCGCATCGTCTAACACCGATTACAACGTGTAGAAAACCATTGTCCAAACATCGTAGCTAACGTAAATATACTCGCGTTAAAATGCTGTAACCATTGTAAAAAAAAAGAATTCCCCGAAAATTATTTTTTAAACTGAACGAGAATTTTCTAAAGCGAGAATGAAGAATCTGCCTGAAATAGAAAAACAAGAACCCAAAAAAAAAAAAACGATAAACGAGGACTTTTAATCGGGGACAAATAATCGAGTTTGATTTAACTTTTCCGAGTTGTTTATGTTTGAAAATCGACTGTTGTCTAGTTTTTCGCCAGAAAAGAAAACAGTTTGTTACAAGTTTCTCAAGTGTAAAACTTCGAAACGAGAATTTAAGTGTAGAATTAAACAACGACCTATAAAGTACGTCTCGCTATTTGAATAACGACACCAGAGGAACACCATTTCCAACACAACACCCGATACGTGAGGCATAGATATGGATATATATATATATATATATAACTATATTAGAAAATCCATACAATAATGTTATTTACACAATTTCGTTTTAACATATACGAACGTTTATTATGCGAAGAATTGAACATAATAATCATAAAATAGTATTCGGTATAATTTGCATTTCGTGCAAACTATTTTCGGTGCTTTTTGTTTCGTTTAAATTTTCCATCAGTTGTTCAGCATTTCTGCCGCTTCTGGATTATTATTCTTACTACTAGGAATTATTATTATTTTTTTATATTTATTTTAAAAGGTCTTATTACGAAAACAGAGACGTCGCGTCGTGTAAATACCGACTTTTTATTTGGATAGTTAGACTTTCACGCCAGCCAAATAATTTATACGTTCCTTTTTCGAAATCAGATTCGTCGGTAATTCATAGACAATAATAATAATAATAATAATAATAATAATGACGCGAATATCGTCTTACAATAAATGTCGTGACGAATAATAATAATATTGTTAAATACCCGACGAAAAGACAATATTGTAATACTGTAGTGATCGTTTGCCGGTTATTTCGAATAATTTCTGCGGACTTTTCTTTGACCGCTGAAGTGGAATTTACGATGTGCTCATGTGCTGCTATTTTAACATTGTATCATGATCAAACTATGGTGTATCAAATAGGTAACAGCGTGCACTGAATGTTGTCGAGAAATGGTGTAAAAAAATTAAGATAAAACTTTTTATACGATTTTTATAATCGTTGCTGTTCGCGAATTCTCGGCGGTGAAAAGGTAGTCACATATTTAGGAATGCATTCGGATAAGCAACTGACACGGAGTAAATAGCGAAACGTGGTTCCGTTCAAACTAAGAGAAGTGTATCGGTTAACCAATCTTCTTCTTATCGTATAATCATCGGTTATATATAATTACACAAAATTCTCATCATAAGTCTAACTTTAAATTTGTTAATGGCTCCGTCATTAAGATTGTGAATATAATGTTAAACCTACAGATGCAAACACTACAGTCTTCTAATATATGCTGCATCGTTTGTCTTGGATTTCCGCACTGGCACGCAGCAGTTGTCGTTATACCCCATTTCCGCATTAGATATTCGCATCTTCCCTGTCCGGTCCTAATTCTGTCGAGTGTCTTCCATAGTTTTCTATAAAAATCGATTCCTTTAATTTCATTCCCCGGGTCGACAACTAAATGGGAATTTGTTGTACGTTCTAAATTCCTTTCGTATGTTATTTTCCATTTATTAAACTCTTTCATATATTTTGCTAATAATTCGTCCATTGTCCAAGGTGATTTTCTGGATTTGAGTCTCGATACCGGTGCGGACCTTATCTCTTCAGATATTGACAGAGTTCGGGGTACATCTGAAATTTATTTCTATCTCCGAATAACGCTGTCTCCGGTCTAATGGTTAACCAATAGAAAGTCTAAACTTAGCTTCCAAATAAATTGCTGTTATATAGGATAATGCTAGCGAATGGTTTTGTTTTTTTTGAGTAGCGCAGTTGGTAACACTGTTACAACGCAAACCGTGTGCGCCACGTTTAGTATACACACGGGTGATTCGTTTATGTCCAGTTTCAATTATCACAGGGCATTTTATAACGAGAAGGAGCGCGCGTTTTGCGTGTAGCGTTATTGTCAGCGTGAATCGATCGCGACAGTGCAAAGAGAGTTTCGAAAAGAATTCAATGTAAGCTAATCTCTCGTTACCCTTATTTAATAAATAAAAAAATTAATTACTTTAAAAATAGAGTGGCAATTCTCGAGCTTGGTACCTCACTCTCTCAAAGGGTGGATACCTGTGATGTTCTTCAGGGGTTCAGTCTTAGGCCCTACCTTGTGGAATCTGCTTTATTCAGTAGTTCACCACAGGGTCGAGGAGTTCTGCCTTAAGATAAATAACAAATGTGAGTTAATCTCATATGCCGATGATTTGTGTCTAGTTTTCGATACTTACAAAAACTACAACAAACAGATAGAAATTGTTTCCCGGTTTCTAGAGGATGCTGTTGGTGACCCTGGTCTAATGTTTTCGGTCGCCAAGTGCTGCTATTCGGTGTTTGGTGATCGAAGCATTGCTGGCCATATTGCTGACCTACCTCCGTTCTGTACAATATCATACACAACTACTCTTAACTATCTAGGAGTTATCATTGATGAGAACATGACATTTATTCCACACTGCAATATGATAACACAAAAACGTGACAATATCTTCTCTTTGCTTGCTAGAATCCAGCCTAATGCATGAGGATTGGCTTATGATACTGTATAAGAGTCTCATTCAGGCCCTGTATGGTTATGCGGCTGCTGTCTATGTCAGTCCCAGATTATTCAAGAGAGTTAACAAAACAACGAAGGAAATTTCTCCTTTTACTTCTCTTTATACAAAACAGCACCTTCATCGGTAGCTTGTGTCATTAGTGGCGTTCTGCCATTGGATTTATATTTAGCTGGTAGAGCGACGGTCAGTGAGAACAGGTTTGTCGGTTTACACATATGGGGTCATTAAGGTCGTTAGATAACAATTTTGCCAACACCATCACAACACATATTAATGATAACATTTTAAAGAAATATGACCTTGATTGTTGATGCTTGGCAGAAAAGGTGGGATACACATGCTACTGGTAGGAAAATTTATGTTTTCCCGCCGGATGCTTATCAAAGATTAAAAATCAAAAATATGCGAATTAACTTTTACAACTCGCAGGTGCTCTCTGGGCATGGTAGGTTTTAAAGCCTACTTGTTCAGGTTTAAGCTTGACACTGCTGACAGGTGCACCGTGTGCTCCAAGGATGCTGTTGATGATACTAATTATTTTATCTTTGAGTGTCCCGCCTTCTTTTCACTACGTGACACTTTCAGTATTGGCAAATATAAAAACTCGCTTATCCTGAACAGAAAGAATCATGTAGCCTTCCTTGAATTTGCAGAGAACGCCATGCGTTTCAAATTTACAATTACAAATTAATCAAGGACAATTAGCTAAATTCAAACAATACCTCCTTCGCTCCTGGTGGCATGGTCCCTTCTCGCCAATACTTATAATTCATTTTTAATTTATCTGACTATATATTATTAATACGTACAAATATGTAATGATGTTCGTAATTGCTTTGAACTTTTAACCGTTTAGTGAAAAATCACACGTCATCTATCAAATATCGACCGTTTGATAAAATTCCCTATTAATTTCAGAACTCGACGCGAAACCAAAATTTATCCAATAGGACAGGAGTCGAATAGATAATTGTCAATAGAAGAGCTTAACGGAAACGTACAACGCGACAATAATAACAAATCGATCTTGTATAAAGTTAAGAATTTTTTCGACGAATTTATTAAGTTCGTCTATGCGCGCACATCTATTGTGTATGAAATGTATTTTGATAAACGTAATTTTATTGATCGTTTAACGCGAAATTCTTTTAACACCAAAAAAATGTAGATAATTTCGACTTTATATTTCTCGATATTGATTTTAGTACGGTGTTTCAGTTCGTTCCACGCTTCAAACAGTTAAGCTGGTTTAATAAGATCTAATCTCCGCAAACTTATCGAGTAAGTTTATGACCAAATGATTTTGGTGGATAAAAAAAAACCGTTACTTTTCTCGACCTCCGTAATTACATCTAAGTCACGGTGTATCGAAACATTTAAAACATACCAAGGTGCTGATGTTACTTGTCTCAGAGCTCGATTCTGAAATATTTGTATTATATCTATGTTGCTAGGTTTCGCATATCCCCATAGCTGAATACCGAACGTCAAAACACAGGCTTTGAAACTGTGTTATATACTAGGAATTTATTACACAGGCTAAGTTTAGACTTTCTATAAGTAACCGATACAATTCTCCCAGTTTTAATTGAAGCTCATTTTATTTTTGTTATTATATTGGTTATATATATATATATATATATAATTAATAACAAACCGAACAAAATATAACACAATCGCTAAAAGTTTTTTAATCGCGAAGCTTTTCGACAGTTACAAAACTTTTAGTGATTGTGTTATATTTTGTTCGGTTTGTTATTAATTAATTAATAAAATCACTACTCTCCAATATATTCAACATTTAATGGAACCTGACCAGGTTTGGAGATATTTCTCAATTTTGATGAAGAATTTTTCAAAATCTGTTTTATAAATAAAATTTATTGTAAATAAATCTAAAATTGAAATCATGTCTGGCTAATGAAATCTGTATATCAAATTTTAAGTTGTCGTTATATAAACATTTCTGTTTTTTCATATATAAAAAAAAAATATGATGTAATAATTTTTGTTCGCGCTTGAAAATGACGTAACTGTCGAAAAGCTTCGCGATTAAAAAACTTTTAGTGATTGTGTTATATTTTGTTCGGTTTGTTATTAATTAATTAATAAAATCACTACTCTCCAATATATTCAACATTATATATATATATATAAACTTTAAAACTTAATATATAAATGTTGGAAAATATTCGAATAGAACTATCTCACTGAAAGTCAATGAGCAGTCCATATTATGTATGAATATTGATTCATTAATACATATATTATATGACGAACATCTTCCGTATCATTACTGTAACCGTTACAACATATATTATTATTCATATTCTTTAATTTGTTTAAATAGTGTGCAATAGAACCATAGGTAATATCTGAGACGCAGTTAGTAAAGCTGTTAAAATTCGAATAGTGAACTCCCTTGTTTTCTCGGTATATGGCTCGAAGACCTAGTCAGTAAGCAGTGCCGACAGAAAACAAATAGAAATTGTAGAGTTGGATGGAAGCGAATGCTGCGTGTCTCATGGACCGCTTTGAGAACCAATGCTTCGATTTTGGACGACATTGATAAGTCGAAAAGATTAAAATCGATCCTTCTCAGCAGAATACTACGATTTTTTGGCCACTTAGTTAGAGTAAGGAGAGAGCGCGGTCGTGTACACCTCTTCAATGATCAGACGCGATTTGCAGGATAACTGGCCGTGCTTTCTACAATTGTGTAAAAATCGTACGCGACCTTATTTGTTGGCGCAGTCTGGTCAGCCGTGTGACAGATCATGCTCACGATACCCCTGCATGATGTGACACGGCTCACTGATGATATATATATTTCGAAAGCGTTGTACGTACATTAAATTTTATACATATTTATAATGAAATTCGCGTTTGCTCATAGTCATAATCACATTAGTCACATCTGAATTATTTATAATTTCACGGTGAAATACAAATTCGATTTATTATCATTATTATTGATCATCATTATCATTAACGCTACCAAACGCGAATAGTTTTTTCATCGGTTAAATAACTAATTATCAATTGATTATTTTATTCTGTAATTACTTTTGTTTGTGCGTCTTTATCAGTTACACTCTCTCTCTCCGTTCTTTTATACATGCATACGCATACACACACATTATATATTTTCGCGCGCGCGTGTGTGCGTCGGTAATGATATGTATCTCTATATAAAATCGATCGATATTTGTGTAGAACCGAATGAATGGACGACGCGAAGAGGAATTGAGGAATTCTTTAAAGCGGAACAACTTTTTCGTTAAATTCCACCGCCGTTTCTTTTGAAATGACGGATTTATCCGCGAACGGAAAATTTAACCTCCCCGTAGTCGTCTCTTTATTATAATGAGTTTTGCGGAGCCGATGATGACCGCGCAACGATGATTTCGAATAATTTCTCGATGATTCCGACTAATTTCTGATCATCGCCATCGGTACTAATCGATGACGAAGCGAAGTTCCTCCGTTAAACTAATACAGGAAATAAGAATGTCGCCTATCAGACTTTACAATAGCGATGATTTTGACGATGATCGCGTAACGACTACTAAATAGTTAAATGATTTTTCGAATTTCTTTTGATACATATATATATATATATACATAAGTAATGAGATTGTCGTAAAATGGCATTTAAATTAATTTTCATCTACTTTAATAGATGACATCCACGCTTCTTCTTTAGTTATAGAAGAGATTCTATCGTTATATTTCATTATTATTGTTATTATTGGCGGGCGTCTGGAGGAAGTCTGCTCCGATAGTTAATTTATCGAACCGTTAAATCAGGTGTCTGCTGCGACAATTAACCGATCGAACCATTAAATCAAAAAATAATAGAAGAAAAAAAGTACGATAACCATCTACATCGATTTCCACGTATAGCGTGTAGATGATTAGACACATGGAAATTGTTGTTTTTCAGCTGCTTATCGCTTATTTAATGCACGACTACGCTGAAATTATAACCAGTATGATAATAATGATAATTACAATTATCATCATCATTATTATTATTATTATTATTAAATAACGTTAGTGGTAATAATCGGGAATATTCGGCTTTCACCGTTTCTTCTTCTTAAATCTATTTATCCTTTTCCCTTAATCGTCTGTTGGTTTTTTCTCGTTCTTCGTTCACAATCATCGTGGGCCGATTTCTATTAACTATACGCGAAGAGTAATTAACCGAATTACGTACCAAATCGATACGGTTAATTCGACATTTTTCTATTACACACACACACGCATTAATATATATATATATATATAAAGTTATTCGTAAATATTTTGGTCTTGGTATTTCTTATATACATAGGGTGCGTGAACTTTTAATGCTAATAAAACTGTTATTTTAAAATAATAAAGCAGATTTTATAATACCCGAAGTATAAAAATATTTACGTAAAAAATAATAATAAATTATCTACAATCATGTAGGGGAAATATCTATCAAAATACCCAATGTATTTAATAAAGGAACAAGATAAGCTATATTGGGTCTCCGTCTGATAATAGAAAAATCGATAGCACTAAATAAGCCGGCGATAATTGCATTCACTGTCATAGAAAAAGCATTCGATAATGTAGACTGGAATTTAATGTTCCAAGCCCTTAAAAAGTGTAAAATAGACTATAACGACAGAAGAATAATATATCAGCTTTATGAAAACCAAGTGACCAGTATCCAGAATGGAAAGGAGATAATAAAGATAAAGAAAGGGGTAAGACAGGCATGCTGTCTGTCGCCAGCAATATTTAATATATACACGGAAGAAGTTATGGCAGAATTTAAGAATACGGAAATTGGAGTGAAATATACTCAACAATCACATTTGCTGATGACATAGTTTTGCTAGCACAAAGATTAACAAAAAAAAATCTGAAAACAATGGACGAGCTCTTAACCAAACGGTGTAAAATGAAAATAAACAAAATTAAGACGAAAGTAATGAGCTGCTGTTCCCGAGATCAGAATCAAATCATAAATATGGAACTAGATAGAATAAGAATAACTCGAGTAAAACAATTTGCAAAGTTTGGGACTATCATAACAGCAGATTGAAGGGCTTGAATTAGACATAAGAGTGAGAATAACCCAAGTCCCTAATACAGATGAACGCGAGATATACTTGGTTGAAGTGTCTCATGGACTGCTTTCAGAACCAATGCTTCGATTTTGGACGACATTGATAACCTGAAAAGTTTAAAATCGATCATTCTCAGCAGAATACTACGATTTTTTGGTCAAGTAGTTAGAGCCGAAAATATGGAGTCGCTGTTCGTCAAGGTGTAGTGGCTGGAAGAAGAGAGCGCGGTTGTGTACCTCTTCGATGGTCAGATGCGATTTGTACGACAACTGGCCGTTCTTTCAGCGATTGTGTAAATATTGCACGTGACCGTATTTGTTTTGGCGCAGCCTGGTCAGCCGTGTGACAGATCATGGTCACAATATCCCTACATGGGGTGACACGACTCACTGATGATGATGATCTAAATATATATATATATATATATGCATGTACCAACACCGCCTATCAAACCACGTTTTGTGTTGTGTTAGATGTGTCAACGAAATAACAAACGGATATATATATATATATAATATCCTGTTCGCATGGACCTACACACTTGGAATTGGGCTGGACATGTAGTTCGAATGGACACAAGCAGATGGGCCGAGAAATGTACTGAATTGTTACCAATCAATAGGAAAAGATTGAGGCGAAGACCAAAAATGAGATGGAGGTACGATATTGTCAAATACGCAAGTGCAGTCTAGATGCGTAAAGCACTTAATTGGATGGACTGGAAACAGCTAAGAGAAAAATATGTAAACGTTCAGTAAATTGGAAGAGGCCAATGCTCGTTCACCGACTAATTTCCCTAATACAGTTAAACATATTAATATTAGTATAGCATAAGCTATACATTATATATATATATATATATATATATATATATTATATATATATATATATAAAAATCTCTACCGAATTTAGTTAAAACACCATTAAGTTTTACTTCTTCACTACGCTCCAAGGCACAGTTTTTTTTTTTATTATTACTAAAAAATATAAAAATAGTTTTCAATATTTTTTTTCATACATCTCGGTTATAAACAAGGTTTTCGGTCAAAACGACGCGGAAATTAGCCGGAACTGAATTAACAGCTCGAATTTAATATTAGTTAGCGCTCTATTTTTACATACAAATTGGGCCAGCGTTCGAGGTGCTAATTATATGCTATACGGACGATATTGTATATACGGAGTGAGGTAGCCTGTCCCTTGGCCGACGTGATAATTAAGATTTAATGACGGAAAACTTTATCGAAACACTTTTATGCCGCCAGTTGGTTTGAACCCCAACCGTCAACGTTGGCTTGACTATGTTGCACTCTAGCAATTATGCTACCGCGACACGTAATAATATTTTCTACAATAGTAACGGAAAATTAAATAAATAATATAAGACGATATCGTCTTGAACTATTGATACACGTACACACATACAACACAAGCATACAGGAAGATCGTGTGTGTGTGTGTGAGAGAGAGAAAAAATAACGTAGAATCCAATACAAGTCGCGGGGAAAAGTAATTAATGTAAATCGGAACTGCTAACGCTACCTGATTAGCGGTTTTGAACGCACGTATGAAATGGAAACCAGTTTACAAGTTAGATAAAAGTTTATCTTCTTCGAACGTAAATACGCCATCGACCTGTATTCACTTATGTATGAACGTATCGTTCGGAAAAATATATACGTATAAGGGGGGGGGTATTTGCTTTATATAGAGTTTTAAAATATAGGTAACGTTATTATAGCGAGGAATAAATAAAAATCACCGGTTCAACGAACATCGTTATAATAATCTAATCGATGATTTACCGCAGAATCGGTGAGGTCTCCACTGCCAAGGACCTACACCGTAGATTTCTAATTGCCGGACAACTTGTATTCGGTTTCTGCGGCATTTCGGATAGAGTTTAAAAAATCTCCAGCCGGATATCGATAATTAATGTTTACGTTAGTATTATTATAACTAATCGTTACTAAGAAGAAGAAAAAAAAAGGTCCCGAATTAATCTCGCCTTCTGGTATAACCATTTTATGTATATATGTATGTAATATATAGTATGTATATATATGTAATATATAGTATATATATATATTCATATACCTTTTTCGAAAATACGGCATCACCCGCTGAGTCTCTAAAATAGTTCAGCCTTAATTCAATTAACGTTTTCCAAGACACATTGTAATAAGCTACATTCACAGGCGACTGTAAGTATATAAAAGTGCCGGAAAAAACGACGGCCGAGAAATAAATCACCGAATACGGTTTTAAATAAATGTTAAAATTTGAATATTTATAGGCACTAATACCCTTCCCCACCCCTAACGACGATAATATTTTACCCGTATCATTATCGTTGTTTTCATCAACGCGATTATTACGAATATTATACTCACTATTGTACGAAAGCGATTTAATAATAATAATAATAATAATATAGATGATAATAATAATAATAGTAGTAATTATTATTATATACGCCATGAATAGAAATATTAGTAATTTAAAAATTAAATAACATAAAAATACATTTTATACCCTCTGGCTATATATATATATATATATATATATAGTGATACGGTAAAACGAGAATTTTTATTCTAATTTTTAAATTAAAAATATGTATCACCCAGGAAACTAGAGAAAAATACTTTCCGATATGATAAATATTACTCTGTATAATCACCTAGAAGCTTTAAAGAAATTATTATCATTAGTATTATTACTATTATTCATTGAAGTGGATTTCACAGATCACAATACATTATCTACAGAGTTTTCATTTGACAATGTATGTCGTGCTCCATTTAATGAATTACATTATTTTTTTGATAAACAACTTTTTAAAAATTTATTAAATTCATGCTATACATCGTACCTTTATACTAGTTTAGCTAATATAAATGAGAAATTTGAATGGTTCATTATTTTAAAAATTAACTGAAATTTTAAATCAATATAGAATTCCTGAAACACGGCGAAAACTTTACCGTAAACGATCAAATTGGCTAACAAACGAAGTAATTCGACTTACTCGGGCAAAGTACGATATTGATAAACTGCAGTAGATATATAAAAATACTTCTAAAGCCGTTCAAAAAGCAGCCAGGAGAGCGAAATCTGAGTATTACGCAAACTTATTAAATAAATGCGAAACAAAGCAAAAGCAATTACATAGTCAATAAGGTAGTTGGGAAACAACGGAACGAGAAAATTCGAGAAGTAACATTAGACGTATCTAAGATTCCTGTGGGTGGCAATGAGAAGTTAACGATTTTTTTCAACATAGTGTATTCCGTTTATTATGTACCCGAGAAAATGTAATATCGGTGGTGGTTGTAATACAAAATCATTTGTATTTCTGGATTTTTCCATCGACAATGTTAGAGATGCGATTATGTATTCGCGTAATAAATCATCGTTCGGTTTTGACAAAATGTCGATTCTACTTATAATGTTTTTTTTTACAATTGTTAACTTATTTAAACGAATCGACAAAGGTTGGCATCTTCCCTCAATTATTGAAGTTAACTATTATAACGCCGATATAGAAAACAGGCGATAAAACAGATATTTCAAATTATAGACCATTCTTTCGACTTTCTCTAAGATATTTGAAAAGTGTGTAAAGAAGATTATGCTGAAGTTTCTTTTTGATTGTAAATTTTTCAGTGTTAATCAGTATGGGTTTTTACCAGACACAAAGGAACCGATGATATTAATTTTAATCATATATCGTGTATTACGCAACATTTAGAAGACGGTCGCTCCGTAGCTGCTGTATATTTTGATTTGCGTCAAGCATTTGATACTTTAGATCATCGTATTTTGTTTTAAAAAACTGTATACTAGCGGATTTAGGGATACTTAAGCTGGTTCCAGTCTTATCTGGTACACAGAAAGTGACTAAAATACGGGACGTACTTAGTCGAGCGATAGTCACAAATTCGGGTGTGCCACGAGGCAGTATATTAGGACCATATTTATTTCTGATATACGTTAATGATCTTCGCGATTTGGATATTACGGGCAGAATTTGTAGTTATGCCGATGATGACACAAGTCGTAGATTCCCGTTTTCGTGATATTTTACAATATATAAAATGATAGTTAATGCAGGTCGTAGCGTGAAAAAATTAAAACGACCGTCAAAGAAGAAATTTTTTATCATCGTTCTTTCTTCGCATTTCTTTGAGGCTGTTCATCAAGGACAGTTGAACATGTCGTATTTCACCAGAGTATGGTCGCATTTATTACGGTCTCTAGTGTTTTGTCGAATCTAACGTTTGATGTTACACATATATTCCACCATTTTCTTCTCTCTTGTTTGATTACCGAGCATTTCTTCTTGTATAGTGCTAGAACTGAGAATCTTCTTGTTAAAAATGATGTAGGTTCGTGAGATCCGGCGCAAATAATAATACGTCATTTCGAAAGCGACTTTCTCTTGCATTCTGCGTTGATTATCCATTGATTACGCATAATATAATATCGTGCAATTCTCTTTAGTTCTATCGCCAATTTTCTATCCTCCGATACGTTATTTTTTTGATTTACAAAAGCTTCTTTCGCCATTTCTGTTCTCGTTTTGATTTCTTTCGCATCTCGACCATTGTAATTTCTTAAATATTTATAGATTTTATTTTTTTTTTTTTTAATGCGATAGAAATAAATTCCAATAAGGAAATATCACTTCTCGCGGAAAATTATTATTATTATTATCATCATTATCATTATCATCATCATCATTAGTACAGTTTTAAAGACTGGTCCATTGCCATGATAGCTTCCATCTTTCCCTCAGTCTTCCACGCGAATTACTTTTCCTCGGATTTTTCCTTCGAGAATATTTCGAAGTAATTCCCCCGTGTCGATGTACATGTGATCAATCCGGGTTAATCGTAATTTCCTTATCCCATTTAATAACGACCACATTTTTTTCTCTTAAATTTCTCGTAGTAGCTGTTCATTTCGGATTTTTTCTACTATTTTTCCTTCAAATACGCATCTCGAATGCTCGTAATTTATTCATATTAACTTCATTTAATATCCAGGTTTCTTCAGTACTACGTAGTCGATCTAATTAAAATTTAAACCGAAAGCTCGTAATTTGTCCGCATAATTATATACGGCAATAGAATCGTTTATATTTGGAAGCCCCGATCGTACAACATATTCCGACGCGGAGCAAGTATAGGTTTTTGCGATTCATTTCGTTTTTACTATTCTGTTTTATTTTAAATTATGGAGGGAACTTTTTAATTTTGTTTCACTTCCGCGAGAGGAAATACTTTTTAATCATTGACAATTATCATCATTTTTTTTTTATTAAAATCGAATAATTCGAATTTTAGTATTAGGAATGTCAAGGTTTTTACTCGACAGTTGTAATTATTCGGAGATCAGAAAGCTGAATAGCAAATAGCGCTGTTTTTACTTTGTACGAAAGATTTATATTCATATATATACGGTAATTTTGAATCTTTCATGATGTCAGCTATTTGTAATGGTAGTTGCTTGAAACGTGTATGTAAAATTTTAAGAATGAAGAAGCAGATCCTTTCATGTCTCCTGTAGAGTTACTTCTAGCAACATGTTCCGATATGCGTCGCTGCATGTTCGGTAAATTTAAGGAACAAGCAACAGTCAGATTTTCCGGTCCTCAACATAACGGTATCTGACCTATTCAACGTGTTCATCGCACAAGACAGAATGAATTTATGCTGTTCCGTGTCCGCACAATACTCGTTTGACTCATTCTTATTTCCTATTCAAAACCTATCCTCCTACTTATTCAACCTGTAATGTTCAAATCATATAGCTCATAACTCCACTGTCCTCTCTATAACTCTACTCGCTCTTCATTACAGTTTCCTAACACACTTAATGAAATACTTTTACCTAAAAATGAAAATACTCTTAGTTCGCACTAAATTATCTTCACACCTACAATGAATATGGGACTCGTGCTTTTAGCCTTTGTAGCAGTACATGGCATGGAAGATTCCAAAAAAAAAAAAATATTTTTTTGTGGGATGTACGGAATTCGCCAACGTTCGAATAGTTAAATTGTACCCAGATACGTAAATCAAAAACGTTCGGTGCACGAAATATCGTCGAAAACTAATTAATCAAGAAACAGCAAAAATGGAGTTAAAATCGATAGAATTTATTTATGTACGAAAAATCACAAAGCTTTTCAGCTGTTAATCCATTATCGTGTGAATATAAAAAATATGAATTATAAAAATATACAAAAATTTATAAAAATATAAAATGTAAATCAATTTACAAAAATTATCAACGTGATAAAACAGTATTTCTATATAATGTGTGACGGTGAATGTGGTAAACAACACTTATATATAAACAATAATACAATAGCGAATAAAGTAAAAACAAATAAAAATATCAAACAATATAACATTTTGTACATAAACAAAAACACAATAGCAAAAAATTGTTTTTATTATACTTGCTATTATATTGTCATTTATGGATAAATTTTACATTGTTAGATGTTTTTATTTTATTCGCTAGTGTTATTATTTAAAAATTAAAATTTTATATTGTTGATTGTGTTGTTCACCCTTTCTCTATCGCATTATTTAAAAGCAACGTTTTATCACGTAGACAATTTTTAGTAAAGTGCGTATTTAAGTAATTTTTTACATTTTATATTTTTACAAATTTTTGTATATTTTTATAATTATAATTTTTATATTCGTACGATAATGGCTTAACAACTGAAAAGCTTTGTGATTTTTCATAAAAAAAAATTCGAGTGATTTTAACTACTTTTTTTGCTGTTAATTTTTTTTACAAAATTACAACTTTCGAAACTTTTAAAATTAATTAATTAATCGTTTCCGAAATATATATATATATATATATATATATATATATTTTCTATTTCCCTCTAATCCAGAACTAATTTAAATAATTATCTACTGGATTTTATGTTCGTAAGTATCAGGAGATGGTGGTTTTGCCCATAGTATTACATTTTAAGCCAGATCTATCATTCTTTTCCGTTTTAGTCTTTTAGGTATTTCATCATTAAGTAAATTAGCTGCCAATGGATTTGGATGATGTTGTATTTTTGATAAGTATCTATGGATTGCCGATTTAATATCTTCAGCGATATATTTTACATGTAGGTCGGTGTGTAATGTCCTGTTGGAGACGTACCATGGAGCAGCAACTATCAACCGTTGCTGCATACAACCATATTGGCTTCAATATAGCTTTATACAATATTAACTTATTATTTATATTCAATTGCGAACGAGGTCCTAACAGCCAATACAATTGTTTCATCTTGAGTTCTAGCTCGATATTCTTGGCTTTTATATGTTTCGCCCAGGTTAATGTTTGATCCAAATGAACACCGAGATATTTAGTAGACTCGCTTTGAATTAATAACTTTGAATTTTTCGTAATCTTATATTTATCACGCGTAATACGTCGTCTAGTGAATATGAAGCTACAAATACGGTTTCACTTACGGGTATATCATTGGTGAGTAAAGAAGAGGCCTAACTTCCCTGCGGAAAATCTGCCTGAATTTTGCGTATCGATGATTGTTTATCGTTTATTGCAACTCGAAAATATCGTTCAAATAGGATTTTATAATGTTGTAATATTGATCGGGCAAGGTCTTTTTACATTTGTAAAGTAGCCCTGGTCTGCTGGATATCCAAAAATACTGCACAGCATATTTCTTTATTTTCGAAGCTCTCTTCAATTTTCTTAACCATTCTGTGAACTTGTTGTACCGTCGAGTGCCCAGTTCGAAAACCAAATTGATGATTTGGAATTATTTTATCGTTGTCTATTATCTTTTGTATCCTTTTTTTTGTAATATGTTTTTAAAAACTTTAGACAGGATTGAAAGTAAAGAAATTGGTTGATAGGATGTTACTTGTTCGGGAGGTTTTCCAGGTTTCTGAATCATAATTATATTAACGAATTTCCGTAATACTGGAACGTATTGTAGTCTCATGATTGCGTTAAAAATGTACGTCAGTAATACTATTGATTTTCTCGGTAGTTCTTTTACAATTCGACTGGTAATTAAATCGTAACCAGGAGCTTTCCTGTTGTTTAATTTAATGATTGTGTGGATTTAACTTCCGCCGGAGAGAAAAACTTTATTGTCATTGTTCTTGAAGATTGATTTAAGTACTCACGAACTACATTTTCAACATTTAATCGGTTGTTATTTGGTTTAAAAGTTTCGGCCAAATGCATGAAAAATAGCTAAGCTTTAGCATAATCATCTATAGTCCAGTTACCATCATTCATTTTTAAAGGTTCACTCCTTGTTGTCGGTTTTTTTAGATATTTGATGGATTTCCACAGCGAATAATTTCCAACCTTTTGAGGGTGATAGATTGGTTACATATTCTTTAAATGTATCGTTTTTGGAATTATGAAGCAAGGTTTTCAATTTTCTTATTTGGTGATTTAACGCTGTTTTATCGCGCAGATTTCTCGTTCTCATCTACTGTCTTCTTAATTGTCTCTTTGTTGTTACTTGTTTGCGAACATTGTAGTAACATTTTATTGTACTTTTGATCAAAGGAGTGCTTTTAGACACAGCATTTATTATTTGATTAGTGAATAAGTTGACACTATTGTCTTCATTCGTTTTAAGTGAAATGCAAAGATTTTGACATTCTTCTAATGTATTCCTGAACATTTCCCAGTTTTGTAAACTTGTTAGATAACGCAGGTCTTCTTTCTTTTATTTGAATCTGTTCACTAACTTTAGAAGATAGTGATGAAGAATCGTTCATAACTTTCATATAGTTATTTGAAATTCCCTTTGTTATAAAGAAATCTAACAAGTCAGGAATTTTGTTTCTGTCTGTTGGCCAATATGTCGGTAAGCCTCCCGACAATATATCACATTTGGTTGAGTCTATAGCCACTTTAAGGTTTCTACTTCTAGAAGTTATTAAGCGAGATCCCCATAATGTATTTTTCGCATTGAAATCTCCTCCTATGATGAATCGACTTCCCATCTCTTTTAAAAAGGGTATGAATTGTTGTTGGCTTATAGAGTACTTCGGGGGGGACAGCTGCCACATTTAAGATATTATTACTCTGCCTAATTGTTACTCCTGTAGATTGCAAATTTTGATAGTTTTCCATAACTACATGTGGAATACACTGCTTTATAATTAGAAACGTCCCAACATGAGCTTTTTTGTGCGGATGTAATGACAAATAGGTGTTGTTTGGAATCTTGATGTCAATTTTGTCTGTAAAACGGGCTTCAGAAATTAACAATATGTCAATATATTTTTCATTGAGATAAAATTCTAATTCCAGTCTATGTTGCAGCAACCCATTTGCATTCCAGAGTGCTATGTTGAGTTGATTGTTGAAACATGTTTTATAAATCATTTTTTGTTGATAAGAGCAGTCATGATTGTAGAGATTAGATTATTTATCATTGTGCTTTGCTGCTGTTCTACGAGAAAAGCATTTAGGCTTTGTTGGATATCTGTAGGAGATGAACAATTATGAACGTTTGAGGAGGTTGCTTCTGCATATGATAATTTTTGTACGGGAGGTGTCGGCCTCTGGTTAATTTGTAGAACAGTTTGTATTTGATTCGGTGGAGACTTTAGTTCTGGTTTATTTAATGATTTAAGTGCTCCTAGGTTGTTATTGTCACGGATTTGTTGGAGCTGTTTATACAATTCGCAACCTTTGTAATTTGCTGGGTGATAATTACCGCAATTTGCGCATATGGCCGGTGAACTGCTATCCTTGGTGCATTCATGAGTTAGGTGAGTTTGTGCACACTTTACACAAATGACTTGTCGGTTACAATATTTCTTCGTGTGCCGATACAGTTGGCAACGTGCACATTGAACTATCTCATGTTTAACGTGTGGAGCTTCTGCACTTATCTTCATGTTCAATAAATATTGAATCTTGTAAATTTCTTTATTATTGTTATTTGGTTCAATATCGACGAAAAAGGGTGGTAATGGCAATTTTGTTAATCGGTGTTTCTTACGATGTTTCTGACAACATGTTCTTTCTCTGCTAAGGCTGAAGTGATATCGTTTAGCTGAAGACTATGGTGTAGATTCCTTATGACTACCCGGAAGGCTCTTTCGTTTTTAATCTGATAGGTATGGAATTCAAGATTATTAGTCTTTAAGTGTGATACAAGTTTCCCGTAATCCTCTACTTCGTTTTTCCTGTAATCCTCTACTTCGTTTTTCCTGTAATCCTCTACTTCGTTTGTTTTGCTCGCCTTATCCACAAACAAAAGGTAGACAATTACGAGCGATAGTAACGTAGTTGGTAAGATTTAAAATTATCAGGTTTATACGACATAATAATACGAACTGAAAATATAACGTACACAATTACGAACGGTAGTAATTTATATGATAGATAAAATTATTCAGGTTTATACACGATAATATAAAACCGAACAATATGACGACGCGTATAGCCGAAACAAAGAACGCGATAAACAAACGAACACACGAAAAGTTAAATATATATGTTTTTGATATTATGAAATATATATTTAGAATTTTATAAAACCATCTACTTATTTACTTATTTTTAGTCTACCCGATTGAGGCATTCGTCGGGGAAAATCTGTTTAATGCTTAAACTACGTCCGCGGGAAATCGAAAGAAAATTTGTTAAAAAATTTAGCATTGAAAATTTTTCTTTTCCTTTTTCCTAAAAAATTTTCTTTTCATTTTTTCGCAAAAAATTTTTTTTTTTAAAGTTTTCTGTTTATTTAGTTTAAATATGTAACGAAACGGTTTACGTGTTGATCTCTTTTACATCCAAAATCACCGACCGTTGCATTTGTTCCATTAAAGTCTAAGCGACATTATACATGTAGAAAATAGTGCTCATACCGAAATTTGTCTCAAGTGTCATCTTTTGAGCCTCTTCCCGAGAATTATTCATCATAGGCTAAGTGAAAATATAATTTAAGTGATACCGAACTTAGTTTCCGTGTAGGTTTTGAAACAAGTGAAACCCAGCCCAGTTGGTATTTAATGTCTTACTTAAATAATGTAGGCAAACGAATAAAGACGTATTCATTTGCTTTCTCAACTGCGAGAAAAAGCATTGCACTTAAATTTCCTTGGACCAGTGAACTCCGGATAGTCTACATTCCATCATATGTTCCAAAGTCTGTACTTCACCACACTCACCGCTGTTATTAGTCGCCAGACTCCATTTCATCAAGTTTGTTTAATGAACCTTCTTCGAGTCATCGCAATTAAAAAATACGCTTTAAAGGTAATTAAAAACCTATATCGGATTTAAAATATGGATATTATTCTAGGAAAACTTTGAGGTTGAACGAGTATGACAAGGATGTGTTATGTCGAGAGATTTTCAAATTAACGCGGATGATGTTGCTATTATGACGAATAAGACTTAAAACACCTTCTTAATAAACTTAACACAATTGGCAAGACGTACAATTTGAAGAACAAATAGAAAATGAATGAGCGAGAAAAAAAACTTTAACACTTTAACGTTATGGGGGAGATTTAACGGAAATTAAATTACTCTAGCGTTACTTTATTGAGAACTCGGACTTGCATACGGTAGATCGTTACGTTTGATCAGACGTCAAAACTTTGCGCAGCGATATCTAATCTTATTATCGGCAACTCAGGCAGCAACACTCGACAAAACACACAGATAGACGATGTGTGGTTCCGTAGACAGATGTAACGTGAATAAAAAATAAGTTATTTTTGTCGTATAGATAAGATAAATTTCAACTGCTGCTACTAGTTCTCCGAGGACAAGTAAATGGTGAGAGATGTGAAGAAGACAGAAACAATACTGGTTGGACAATATGAAGGAGTAGACGACGAACATACGGTTCATACTGAAATGCAAGATGCTACGGGTAGAATGTTGTGTTGATTGATAATGAGCGGAGTATTGGGAATAAGTTTTTTCCAATTGTTGGCTAACCAAACATAACCTGATATTAAAACCTCGTTAAATCATTTGTTTCGGAAAAATTTCGAACATAAAATCAGACTCCACGAATTTTACAAATATTGAGAAAAGTTTTATAACGTTCGAAATTTGCATATGTTTATTTTACGTTAAGCAAATAGCATTATATCGTGCGAGTATAAATAGCTGAAAAATCAGGTCACGTTTAATATTTTCTAACTTTAATTTGCTTAGCGAATTAAAAACTACGAGAGAAAATATGAAACTAACCTATATATAATTAAAAATACTTATTTCTATCCAAATGGTTTTTATGTATAATTTTCCAATTTCGCGAATACATCACTAACAACCGCCGTAATTATTGTTAGAGATCATACCTGATTAAGATGTTCGGTTTTTGAAATTTTGTTACACCAGGAGTATTAAGTTATACTCCGGATAAAGATGTATAAAATACGACTAACGACATATAGTTGCAAATTTGTAAAATTAAATTTTGGAAATTCTTTTTTCAGTCACGTGATTGAGACAGTTAGTTAATATTTCCTTTTTCGAAACAACCGAAATTTACGTTCATTATATTGAACGTCCGCTAAGCAACTCTATACTAATTATTTAACCCTTTCAGTCGCGCATGAAATTTTGACAGAAAATTATAAATCTTATATAAGCTGTTTATTATATAATGCTGTTTTTTATCGATGTTTTCGTTTACATAAATATAGTTAGAATCGAGATATTTCATGGTCAACCTGAAAATATCTAATTTCATTATTATTAAAATTACACGTACCATATAGTGGACTGGTGATTGAAAGGCTTAACTCAACCTAACTTAAACTTCACCAAAACGGTTTGCGTCAGTTTGAATAAAAAAAATCAGCCTTTGCGAATTAAAGCTAAAAATCACAAATATCGTAATCTCTTAATACGAACAGTCTAAAAATTAGATCACATTCGTTAGTTTGAAAAATGTGTAACGTAGTAATTTTAAAAAATAAACGTAATATTAAAATATATACAATTTATAAAAATTTAAAATGTAAAAAATATTAAATTAGATAATTTACAAAAATTAGCAAATTTATTTGACATACTTAACACCCTGAAAGCTTCGCGGTCTTTCATTAAGAAAATTTTAGTGTGATTTTCACTCCTTTTTTGTTGTCGATTTTTCATATTCATTAGTTTCAATTTTTGCTTCAATATTTGCTTATGACATCCGGAGAAAATATGAAAACTTAAATTCGACATTAACTGAAATTCAAATTCCTCGACGAAATTAGAATCAGGAATTTTTGTTTGTAAATATATTACTTTATAATCTTCTTTTAACTTAATAATTGCGTGTCCGGTATATTTTGAATAATCATAATATACGTGGTAGAACAATTATATGTCTACGGTTGCGTTACTTCCCCGATAGAAATTTGGTTATATACAGCACTTGACGAGAATTCGATTATAATCGCTAAACAATATTTAAAAAAATAATAATAAAAAAAAAGTCAATGGGTATAAGAGAGTTTTGACGGCGTGTAAAATCTAGAAATTTCTTTAAAGTGACCTTAAAAGATGTCGACGTCAGCATCTGTTGAAGGGATGGATTTGAAAAAGCTGTTAAAGGAAATTAGAACTTCTCGTGCCGCGTTACTTTTATTGTAAGATATTGCACCGTGTTCTGTCGTAATCATTTCCGTTGGTCAAACAACGCCATTTTCGAATAGAATCGTTTAAACTTTGTGGAATGTGCAAAGAAAAAAAAATTATCCGCAATTTGAGCGGCGCCGTTACCGTTACGAATATCGTGCAAACCTAACCAATGAGGGGACGTTTCAATACCGGAGAAAAGTCTGAAAAACCTAGTAGACGATATTAAAAACGAAAAAACAAATTTTCATGCTCGCAATGCGAGGAAGGATAAACAAACAAGAGAAAAAAAGCGACCGGAATTGATAACAAGACAAATCCACCGACGAAATCACTTTGTAAGAACCTCGAAGAACTCATTAAAAAACCGGTTGATGTAAATGGAAATGAATGTTCGGTAATCACCCATAAGCCGAAGCCAGGATGTTGATAATGACATGTATATGGGTATAAATATATTTTGTACGTATTATCTTTCAAGGAATATTTGCGAAAATGAAGCAAGGTGTCCTTTTCGATGGACGATTAGAGTACAACAAAGATGCGAATTCATACTGACAATGGGGTCACGTGGATATCACGATTGTAGGAATGGAGAATTTTTCAGGCTGTTTTTTTCATAATGTCACACGATATCGCCGAATTATATATATATATATATATATATATATATATATATATATATATATATATATATATTTATAAAGCATCCTCCTTCTTACAACTCTATATATATGTAAACTTAAAACTTTTTAAAATTATTTAGAAAATATAAATATATCGAGTACGTACCGTTAGGGCTTTCGTTTCCACTGTGCGTCTTGGAGCAATTTTCGTTTAAACCCAAAATCGCGTCGATCGTATGATGACGATGAGTATGATTCGATCTATTGTTATTTTGTCGGAATTTTCGATTACCGTTAAAATTGTTATAAGTATTATTATTATTATTATTATTATTAGTTACGAGATTTTGAGGGCGATTGAAATTTACGCAGATTCCACTGGATGCAGTATGCATAGGTTGCGGTCGACTAAAGGCCAATCCGAATGCGGTAACTGCGGCTCGATGTTGCCTCAACAACATTTCTATATCTCTGCTGGTCGAATCCACTTGCTTCTCGGTACTATTACCGTCGCGATGAGCGCTATCCGACTCGTAATCTTCGTTATTACTGTCGGTATCCATGCGATCGATTATTCGAATAAAACGAATTACTCTATTAAATATCTATCGTTTAATTACGCGAAATTATAAACTACGAATAAAATATTTTAAATCGATTTTTTTTTTTCTATTTAAAAAAATAATAATAATACGACGAAATAATATACGCGTAAATATATTTATTTTTATTTAAAATATATATTTATAAAAGATTAATAAATAAAAGGAAAATATTTAAAAAGAAAAAAATAACAAACAATACGTTCAACTAATTCGTGGACCATCACGTTGACTGACTTGTTTCGACCTCGAGGAGTGAAAAAAAAGATAGAAGATGGTAAAAAGTAGGCGGAGTCAATTCGGCCAATGATAACGTCGGAAATCGTCGTATCTCGGTGGTTGTCGGTATGCGGCCGTATATTTTCGGTGAACCGTTCGAAGCCTGTCGAAAGCAGCTGACCGACCGGTTAGAATTTCGTAAAGACTATTACAGACGTAGACAGGCTCCAGTAAGTTTCCAATATTGACGATTTTTTAAGGTGCCCGACAAAGAATTCCATCGGACGGGGTGCGAAATAAATTTTAATAATTGAAAATTCACATAAATCTTCCTAATCCGAATTAGGGATTTTACATCTAACAACATTAGGCAGATATCAATGCGTTGCTTTATTACGAAGTGAAAAAATAAATATTTCTCGGACGAAAGATTGAATTTTGAAAGTCGTATAATAAATCGTAGTATAAACGAAGTCTTCTCCCTTAATTATCTCGATAAAAAATTCAAACTAAGCCTAAATAATAAACTAAATGTATATAAATACTAAAAGCTTCGAAATAATAGTCGGAAATAACTATTCCCAAATTATATTTAAATCGAATTCAGAAAATGCTCCGGATATATTAAATTTATTCCGTATATCGAGATACCGCGTGTATATATTATTCGAAAAATTTCCCTACAACAGACGAATTTATCGAGACCAATATACTCACGAATCTTTAAGATATAAAAAAAAAAAATACAAGACTGTAATCCACTTTATCAATGTATTTACTATGTATATATATATATATATAATTTACATTAACTACGTTAGATGCTTTTCCATTGATATACAATTTTATTTGTAACGATTTACTTATCCATTGGAGGACCTAGGTCTAAAATAAGATGGGGGTCTAAAAAAAAAATGATTTATTTTCAAAATTAGTTTCTGAGTGTTGTTTCAGATTTACTTAATTCTTTGGAAAAATTTATAAATAACGAGCGAGAGAAATTTAACGATTATTTAAATAAAGCAAAGAGCAAGGTGATTTCCTAATTCGTAGATCACGAAAACGAAGTATAAAATTAAAACACGATTTGAAGGACCATCTATGAAAATATTACTTTCGACGAAGAAGATAATTTAAAAATTAAACTATTTTATCCGATATCAGATTGTTTTGTGTTATAATATTCAGAATCGCGAAATAGCTATAAACAAAAATTGTAACTTTTTTACTAACATTCATCAAATAAGTGACATCGAAATTGAAGTGTGACGTCATTGTTTATGATGCAATTCAAACATTATACTATAGAAACAGCGAGTGAAGAAGTTTTGTCGATCGAAGATTTATATCAAAAAATAAAAAAAGATTGAAGATTATGGCGCTTCTACATTCTTATCGAAATATTCATTTATGCACGATGGTAACCAATTGTACGGGAGTGAACTAATTTTCTGCGTTAAAAAATTTGAAAAATGTAACGAGAAGTACAATGTTAAATGATCGATTAAATTATTTCGCGATAATGTACATTCTGATATTGTAGATAAACGGCCCTCTGATACTTATAAGCCAACATGCAAAAGATCGTCTTTGTTAACTTTTTTTTTCTTTCTATTATTTTTACCACAATTTAATGTACTTTAATTAATTTTTGACTTCTTTCGTTAATAGTCTTATTATATATATATATATATATATATTTCTTTTAAAAACTTGTCATTAGTTGGCAGCAGTTTATAGAGGTTTAACAAATACTTTTTTTTTTTTTTTTTTTAAACTGGGCTTCCACAGCGGTTTACCCATTACAAAAAATAATAAATAATAGCCTTAATATGTAACTATACAAGTATTCTACAGTCTATAATAAACTTATATAAGTAAATGTAAATCTCCAAGTTGCGGATGGTGAGAAGGAAAGGAATATTGACTGGGAAAGGAACGTGTACTGAGATGAGTTGATTGTATAAAGTAGAACGAGAAGAGAGGTAGTGAGAACATTCTAGAAAAATGTGATTTGCATCAGCGGTGCAGTGAATGTCTGCAGGATGAGAACAGAAAGGAGATGAGATAAGGTGCATACGAAACAGTGAAGCAGGTAACCGATTTTTTCCGAATCGTAGCCTACACATGGTAATAATAAAATTGCGAAGTAGACTAACAATGGGACATTGTAAAACCAAGGAAAACAAGGGAGATCCGGTTGGAGTAGTTTGAACTGTGATGTGGTATATGGGTTATTCCAAAGAGTTTTCCAGTATTCTTTATGAGCTGTTTTAATAAGGGAGAGAAGATCGATACAGGGCGTATAAGCAATAAGTAAACTAAGAGGGGAGAAGAATTTGGCGTAGTAATCAGCAAGAAGGTTCCCTGTGATACCAGCATGACCAGGTACCCATGTAAATTTAACAGTGATTCCGACGCCCTGTAATAGAGTGATATGTTCTTCAGTAATCAAAAAGAATTACCATATATTAAAATCACAAAAATGCGTAAGTACATTCGAAAACATTAATAGAACACTTTTATATTATTCATGGTCAAAATGACGTAATAGATTATGGTAATTTTAGAGCGCATTCACCGTCAGATTGTTTTATAAATAACTGTTTTTATCTTTCTATTTCCATTATTTTGTACATTTACATTTTTTTATGTTTCATTTAATTTCTTTTTCATTTATATTTTTTATAAATTGTGTACGTTTTCATACTTAATTTTTTTATGTCCACTTGATGGCTTAATAGTCGCAAACCTTCTTGTTGTTTTTTATATAAAATTTTGTTGTTTATTTATTTTATTTATTAATTTTTTACTTATATTATTTATTTATTTATTTCTTATTTATTTTATTTATTTATTTATTTATTATTAATTTTATTTTATTTATTAATTTTATTTTATTTATTAATTTTATTTTATTCAGGTATTTATTTTATTTATTTTTTTCTTTTATTCATTTATTTTACTTATTTATTGTTATTTATTATTATTATTTACTCATTATATCTGAAAAATTCAAATACGAAGATGTGATATGGAAAGTTGGATATTACAAGATGATTACACGGTTAGTCTTATTGAATTGAGTTAATTTGGAATGACCGGTCCGCACTACTGTTTGTGCTACTTCTCTGCGTGATGACGCACTAAGGTGGATCGACCGGACTCCGCTAAATTCTGAAAATCTATTCTTGGCTTGATGGATAGCGCAATTTTTTAGTAGATTAAGTACGCCATTACGAGGCATCTCTGGCGGACTGGTTTGCTTCCTCGTTTTGACCAATACAGCTGTGTTCAGGTATCCGGATTACATGGACTTCTATTTTTCTTCCCCCCGAGATAATGAAATAATCTTTTCAGCTATAGGGTGAAACATTTTTGTGCAACTACTTTAGCACCGGTTTCGTGCGAAACCATCAATACAGTTTGCATAATATCAAAAAGAATTCACATGATAAACCCGAAAAGTAGCAAGGTAGAGGATAATAAATTGCATCATCGTTATGAATGATGGCGCAACCACAGCCATTGATGTTTTTTTTGCATCGTCAATGTAAAGCACTGTCCTAGGAAGTTTGAAAGAAAGTTCTGAGAAGCTTCTTTTAATAGATGTGTTGCGGAGTGGCGGTACATGAGGAGTGAAGTATCAGTAATAACTGTTTGGATGTGCCAAGGAGGAGTTGGGAAAGTATTGATCGAATCTATTGGTGGAATAGAAGGATCTGAAGATTGTTAACTGTATTTTCTATTTTTTTTTTGGAAAATTTGTTAAACGCGTATGGTTTGCAATGGCCATGATTGGCGTTCGTTGCACTCATTGGTAAGTGTGTTGAACCACAATTAAATGTATATAGCATTTCAGAAGGATGTAATGTCGATGCAGATCCTGTGGTAATACAGAAGATTCATGAAATAATTGAATGACGGGTATTGTTGGGTATGCGCCGAGTTCCATCCTGGGTATCGGTTATGTGATGAAGCAACATATGATGATGCAATACGGACTATCCGGAAGGGTTCGATGTAACATCGGAAGGCGCATCGATCCGAAACAATGTAATTTCTCGAATTCGAAGAAATTTCTCCGAAAGGAAATCTTTATATAAAAAGTGCATACAGATGTAGTACAGGTCTTAAGTTGAAAAATAAAAAGTATTTGCTAATACGTCCCAGTCAACGATGCAAAGTGCTAATTATCGTGGATTCAATTAACGAAAGAAAAAGATGAAACGAGTATTCGTAGAGATCTGATGCGGTCAAATTTGATCGACTCGGAGCTTTCCTTTTTCTTTTTGATAGATTGACAGGCCGTGAGATATATATTAGATGTTTTCTCAATGGAGCTCCCATCATTTCTTAAGATATGACCGACATATTTAACAATCCTTTGCTGAACTACAATCTTCAATCGTATCGTTATGTTTTGAAGTATTGATTAGCTGTGCGCAGTATTGTCAACATTCTTCTCCAGCAATACGTGTCAAAAGGTCTCTTACAGACTTTATTAAACATTCTTCGCAATTGCAGTACGCCTTTTAATTTCTTCGCTGTATTCAGCCGTACAATTACGCGGTTAATATTCTGAAATTCGATTAATTATTAACAATTTTATCCGGTAAATGTACTACGATCCTTAACAACTGTATAAGTTTGTTCGATATAAACGTAACTAAAAACTGCGCCGGTGAAGGATGACGTAGATATGTGGAGTTGTTTTAGGCTAATTAATTTTAAATCGAAGCTATACTAAGAACTATACCAAATTTCATTGTGTAGTTAGACTTGGAAGATTAAACGAAATATTTCGCTGTAATTCCGTAAATTTGCTTCAAGTCAATGTCTAGTTCTTTAATTTGTCTTTTTTATGCGATGACATTTCCGACAAAAGTTAAGTACATTTTTGAACAACCGTTTTGTTCATAAATATTTTTTTATCGTTAATATTACTCACCTATTTTAGATAATCGCATTATAGACAGAATCACGTGTCTCGGTCAGATAATTACGTTCGAATATTTGTTTAATCTAAAATTCGTATTATTCGGAAGAAAATCATTTCGTAATCGTTTTTAATTTGTACGCGTTCGTTGATAATCGAGTAGAACTGTAGGCTGTTTAGAGAATTTGCTTTGATTAACTTCGGTTAAAGACACCTAGACTAATTATTCAAACGAACGGATATATGTTTATTGCTTTCAGAAGTCGGATGGTGTTATCCCTTGGATTGTCGGCTAGTGCCGTGTTGTAGATAGAGCGACCGGGATGCGCGATTTTTATTAGAATGTGTTTTTCCTTGTTTATAATGGCAACATATTGACGGTGTTTTCTTTTCTAATAAGTGTGTATGCGTTAGTGCGGTATGACTAATTCTAAGCCGAGTTAGCGTAACTTCATTACGTCGTGTTGTACAATTCTTTTCCACGAAGCATTAACTTGATGTTTCCGAGTTTTATTAGTGGTGGGAATACGTTTCTTAAGTCCGTACATAACTGTTTTTAATGTTGTGGATTTGATGTTATATCGGTATCGGAATTTGTGACACACTTGGAATGATTTTGTCGCTTCTTTAACGGCGGTGTCAGCTTCTCATCTTTCTCCTTTATATTGGAATGCGATGCGATTCAGTATGATGATTTCTTGCACGCGTTGGTTAGTTGACAGAAAAATATATCTTGGACTATCGGGTTCTTAACTTTTGCGCGATCGAGACTGATATTGAGGTGCATTCGTAAAAATAACTATTTATCGTAGACATAAGTCACCTAGCTAAGCGGATAACTAGGTTTATTGCTATTAGTTCGGCTGATAGCGCCGAAATTTTTGTTTTGTTCCAATAGCTCAATATGGACTATTGGAATTCTATCGTAAACCAGTTAATGAAATTAACCAATTTGTCGGGTGCTATCTTAATATAACATTTTAAGACGTTATTTAATTTTTATTTCGTTATTTTCGTATATATATATATATATGTTGAAATAAGTGTTATTTCATTTTTATTTTTATTTATTATTTTTTTTAATTGTACTTCACTGGCTGTGTACGACTTATACTGTCTGGCGAAATAATGAAACTCAAGACACGGGAGAAAGAACCAGTGTAATAATGGCTAAATATTGTTCTTATGATTATTATAAAGACGTTCCGATGTAGGGTAATTAAATATTTTAGGCTAAACGTTTAATATCATTCCGGCGTAGTTTATTTCTCTCTAGCTCCGTCTTTTTTTTAATTCATTATTAAAGACCGTTCATACGGAAAAACCGACTCACTTATAAAAGGCTATATTTCTAATAGACGTCGTTTTCAAATTGCCACAGACAGGCCTACGTTAGTTACGGCGCACGTTTATTACTTATTATTATAACGGTAGACGAAAATTTGACATCGAGATAAAGTTCAAATAATGGGAAAGATCGCTATATGTATAGAATTTAGCTCGTTTGAAAATTTAACCGAGTTGTGTCACTTGCATAAAAACTTTTCACCGTTCCCCGTTTAACGTTGGTTTGCAGGAACATTTTCTTTCAATTCGTACCGCCCGGTGAGCTTTGTGAACTTCTGAAATGTTCCACTTAATCGAAAGCTAAACGCGTGTTTAAACTTTTTCTCCTTCTTCAATTATCTATACCGACCCCGTCGTATCGTTAGATTACTACTAGGACTTCACTCTAGATAGGAGGAGGCAATTTAATAAAGTTGCTAGATGGACAGTTTATTTTATACACGCATAACGTACACAAGCAGAAGTTACAAAGGCCGAGGAGATGTGCAAACGTACGAGTTGGCTATTTAGAAAAGATACGGCACGAGGTAAGTATAATAATAATAAAAATAATGACAATAATGATGATGAAAATAATAATAAAAGGGGAAAAAAAAAGCTTTCCAGTATTACATCGTACTGACCGGAGGAATGGGCAGAGAATATTCTCGGGAATCTTTAACTGGAAATAATTTTTATATCGCGTCGAAGTAGTAAACCATTTTACACTAGGTCTGACGATTACACAGAACCACCCGAGCAGGTCGCGCGGTTTGGGCGGTGGAATAGAAATTTAACGAGATTTCTCAAAATAACAGAGAGACAGCTTTCCGCGCCTTTATCTTCTAACACTACACGGTAAGTACGATCATACGAGTTATATGCATATATATGTGTATATGTTTATGTACGTGTTAACATATAATGTTTTTTTTTTTTTTGTAATGTCGCTGTAGTAACGTGAAATTGGTTTACAGCCGTTTAAAGGACATTTTTATTATAAAAGGATTTTTTCGGCTTTATTCTTTTCCAAACACCTCTGTCTCTACTTTAGGCGTTCTTTCCTTGTTTTACCATTTCCTTTCATCTCTTTGTTCGATTTTTCTCTTCTCTTTCTTTCGTTACGTCATACACGTTGCATAAACTGCTGCTAAACGTGCGAAATCGTTTTTATATCTTAAAAAATGAAGGCGCTAAAATTAAATTTTTACAATTAATAAACTAAATTCCGGGTCGCGCCGGATATTTAAGAATTTTTTTTTTCTTTTAATTACAAAATTTCTACAAAACACCGAGTGATTGATGATTTGAAATATTTTATTCGAACTGTTCGTAATCGTTAATATCGTCTCGTAAAACATTTCTTATCTCCAACAGGGAAAAACCAGACAGCGATCTTCGAATGCTTAAAAAAATTAGTAAATTTACGAATTTAATTCGTAATTTATATTTATTTTTATTCCGTACTTCGAAGCTAAAACAAACTCTTTTCAATGAACTCCAACGCGAAAATAATCTTTAATTTCTCTATATATTTAAAAAATTATAGGTTTCCGCCTAGATTTCACGCGGGAAACGACCTTGGATCACATTCTACTTTCGCTAGTTGGGAATATACTTTTTAATCGCATCCGAATTAATTTTTTTTTTTTTTGAAACCTGAATAATTTGAATTGGAAGTTTAAAATTTTATTGTTTGTGCAAGATACTTTTGTCATACACGGAGTATTATGTTATATATATATATAGAATGAAAGTACGAATCGAGGCCCGTCAAAAATATGTCAAATGTTATCGAAATCTGAATAGAAATTTAAATATTTGGGAATGTCAACTTTTGGGAAATTACGTTTTGTTCACTCTGTACGAATGAGTTAGATTTTCAACGTGGATCTGTTCGATTTATAATTCGCTTCCGATATCGTCGTCCGCTATATTCTATAGAACATTTACTCTCTGCAATATTAAATCGTTCCAATTATTTATTCAAACCTTAACTTCACTAAAATTATTCACGTCGGATCAATTTTTAAGAAAAAATTCGGTCTGCACGAATTTTGCGCATAAAATGTACATCGTTCAAAATCTGAAGAAGCGTAATTTATCCCTTTAGTTAGGCGCGCCCTTATCGCGCAATATGTATTACAACTTTTCTAATTAAAAAACTAGTTTGTTTTATATTTTTTAATATTTTTTTTTAATCTTTTTTTATTATACAAAAAATATTACACGGAACTAATAAAAACATTAATCATTTTATTGTAACATTTCGCAAAAATTTACCTTTCAATTTTCTCCACGTATCCACTTGTAATCTAATAAATCGCACGCTAGTGGATAACTGGTGTATTAGTTATCAATTAGTCACGTATCTGTTAATGTCTTACACTTTTTACTAACCACTTTAATTTGTGCAAGGCTATCCACGTCGCATGTATAATGCGTTTTTGCATCACATATCACAAATATTCTTGGCCAAGTATATATATTGAATAAAGATTCGTGTATGGTAACGATTAGCTGCTTTTACTGAATTCTTAAACATTTCCGATACGGGCAAGTTTACCTAATTGTTTTCCTTTTTTCCACTATTACACGCATCATCATATATCTTGGACAATGAGAAAAGAAGACGAAGTTCGTTTGTATGTCATGCAAGCTCTAAAGATTTCCACCACGCTGATATCGTTCTCCGTCAAAAGTTCTACAAGACTGTCGTGGTCAGCTCTTTTTTTTAAATACAACCAATTTTTCTACTCTGTTTGCAGCCTCGTTCTGTCGAAAAATTTGGTTTTATACAATTCATTTTTGCATGTTACAATTTCATTTATTTAATATCATTCATAAATTTGAAAAATGCAGATAATTCGTTTGTTACATCATGGTATAGGTTTTTTATTTGATCTGGAAATATATTCTTCAAAATATTACATGCCGCCTACTTTGGATACTTATATTTCTGAGATGTAAGTGTCGCAAAGTTGTTGTTTGTCTTTTCGTGCGTAAAATAATTCCACACTTTCTGTATCGAGTTCATGCTCATCACCTACTTGTTCGCTCTAAGACTGTTATGACGAATCATTATCATTTAAGCCTTCTACTACTTGCTTTTCATCCTCGAACATGGCAGAAATTTATACATCAGTTAAGATGTTTAACGCTTTAAAAAAAAACAAAAAAAAATAAAAACTCCATAATATAAACAACTCGCTGCTGAATAGTTCACCAACTACAATCAAATTCATTCAGATTTATTTGACAAAATGTTGTATCAACAAAATTTTTTACCAATTGTTAACTTTATACTTATAATAGCAACATAATGAACAAAACATGACAAAAAAAAAATAATAATAATTGACATTCTTGTGCATTTGTTATTCGCACCGTGTAATGTATGGTAGTGAACTGACCTGTGTAGTCGCGAATAACCAACAAGCGGTCACGAACAAAAAACAACTATTAGTTGGAAGGATTTCAGTAGTGACAGGAATAATGAGAATGAGGGTTTTTAGCAATACAGCCTGGGAAAATATAGTTAAAACGCTATACAAACTCGGTGAATTCTTACATTTGACGATTTTTGACTGCCATAAATGTCTCACCCAGCTACAGCAGCAAATCACCGTCTTGAAGTCAGGATTTTAATCCATAGGCAAGTGTGCCACCTCAAATTCCTTATTTTCTTTTATTCGAATCACCTTAATCTCATTTTATTTTTTCAATATCACAACAAACCCGGTTGTCTTTGTTTAATCATGCCATCGGATCGTTTGTTTATGGGCGATGTAGGAGCTGTTACGGAGCAACTCCTATTTTCCAACAAACACATTTTTACTATTCTAAACTCTACTATTTTTTCTTCTCCTGTTGTCTGCAGCGATGATATCCAAGTTGGTGGGCTAGAAGCTATTATGTACATCTTGCACATCAAGTGGCATATTCTGTGACCGAACAGTCCTATTCAGATTCGGAAGGTACGGGAAAATATGACTTAACGTGGGCCGCTATAAACAATGCTGTTCAACATAGCGCGGATGACGGAACCTATATATTTACGACAAAAAACAAGAGATGGAATGAATTTAAAGTGAAACTAGGATCATGATGAAAACCTTAACGGATAATAACAATATACCACAAAGAAGAACCGATTTTTTGACGGAAGAATAAAGTAAGATGTTGACATTGTAGCATTGAGTGAGGCTAAGGCTCATTAGCGTTGGAAGCATTTCTGAACCTATAGATAACTATGTGTCGTTTTGGCATAGTAAACAGAAACGCATATACGTCGGTAGCGTATAAATCATTCAACATTATGCAGATTTTGTTATATTCGAACCAGAAAAATAATGATCCAGGCAGGCTGATGAAATCTGCAATACATTACAATGAATACTGAAGAAAACGAAAAGAAACCTTCTACTCAGAATTATACAAGCTTATTAGCAACACTGGGCGTAAAGAGCGTGCGTTTATTCTTAGCGATTTCAAAACTCGCGTAGGAAAGGTATTCAATAAACATGCTTTAAAAGGTGCAAATAGCGATGGTAATCTTCTACTTTAAGCCTGCAAAAGTCTTGGTCTAGTTATAATAAAAACGTTATTTGAACTTAAAGCAATTTATAAAGGCGCAATATCCACGATGAAAACAGTGATATATGATTGACTTTTTAATTATGTGCCGCGAATTCAGAAATGAAGTAAGAATTACAGGAATCGCGAGGAGACGCCGAGCGCTCAACTGATCATATTCTGATTAGAACAGTAATATCTATTGTCGACTAATGTTGAAGCAGATTTCAACTTTAGCACAGATACTGATCCAATTTAGGATACAGTGAAAGAAATACTGCATGAAAATTACAAGAAAGTAATATAGTAAAATTCAAAGCAAAAAAAAAACAAAAAGATAATGTAATTAATAAGTTGATTGAACGTAGATAACGAGTATTCATTCAATAACTGAACAGGATGAAACAATATCACCGGAAGAAGTAAATATTGAGGTAAAACAACTCGAAATCGAAAAATCTGTTTGATTGGATAAAATACCACCTGTCATAGCTGAAAAGCAAGAATATGATAAATGTTTTATTCTGTCCTCGACAATGTGATTTTCGAAAGATTTTCGCAGGCATAACAACTACATATAAGAATAACGACGATGGAATAGACTGCAACAACCATAGAGGAATTGTGTAACCCTCATCAATAGGCAAACTATTTGGGTGTTGCGTTACTCTTATCAATAAGAAAATTATTTCCGCTTAACGGTATTACAGCGGTGCTGGAACTTTTCCTACCTGATACTCAAAATTGATTTCGCTGCAAAAGTGATTATTCATTGGGGTCTCGTTACAAGAAAAATGTTATAAAAGGATCTTTATATGTCGTTCATTGGCATTTTGATACAATTAATAACAAGTTATTAATGAAATGCATGGAGAAATTTGGTTTTTTCATAAAATAACGCGTACACAGTGTTGCTACAAGATCGACAATCATACAGAAGTCAAACAAAACTGGATGTTAGCTGAGACACTTTTATGTATATATGACATTCATACAAATACTAGCGCCAAAGAAATGGAATTGTTGGAATATAATAATGTACGGCAGATTCGACAGTACAGCGATTCAAAGTGTTCAGAATCGGAAATTGTAGACTTCCAGTATGTTGCGGAATATATTTAAGACATTATAGATAGTACGCAATCTATTCGGACTAACCATAAATGCGGAAAACCCAGTACAACTAAGAAAATTTCCGTTGGAAATAAACCATGCTGCAATAAAACAAGTAGAAAGTTTTAAATATCTGGAAAGGTCACTTTACAGAATACAAGTTGTCAGCTGGTGTAAATAAGCTAAACAGGAAAGCATTAATATCTACTAATCTGATAACTTACAAATTTGCGACATTACCGATGCTACTATACAGATAAGAAAACCGGGCTTCGTACAAAAAAAAATTGCTCGTTTGAAACATTAGGCGAATCCTGCGTGTCGTCAAACCGCGACGTTTTACAGCGAGAAAATTAACAATCTACATAGTTGTTGTTTTATAGAAATTGTCTAAGATTTTTCAGGCACTTTATTGGATGAAGAAAAAGAATTCCGAAACAGTTCTTATATGACCAACTAAAAAAAAGAGTCGTATTGTCACCGCTATCGGTACAAAAATTTCTTGAGGTAAATATAAAAATATTATGAAATTGAATCAAAGAGGCTGGAGAAACTAACCATAGACGGAAAAGAATGGAAATGTGTTCGGACCAAAAAGCTCGAGTAACATGGAAGAAAAGAAAAAAGCGTAACGACTTACTCGGGACAGTAGCAAAAACTACAGCAACACTATCCTGTTTTAAATGTGGTGTATGTAGAAAAAGGCAAAAATCGGGATACTTAGTCACCTTGGGACTTCTCAGTGTTGAATGGCACACTATACTCGAAGAAAAAATGATGATGATTAAAACATACACCCAAAAAAATTCTCTCTGTAACGGAAATCAGTTTTCACACAGTGCATTAGTCTCAATTTACGTTTCTTCCATTTGATGATGGTGATGATCCATTTATGTGCCGTATACTGCTGCGAGGCAAGAGGTACGGACACGGAAGCTAAGTTGTTGAAACAGGCCGGTTGCACGTAGGAACACTAACTACTGTTGGACCGGCTGCATTTGGCTGAAAAAATCGTTGTAATGCGATGGAAGACCGTATCGGATAGGTTCAGTTTTGTATTTTTGGCAGTGTAGTAGAAGGTGTTCTATTATTAAATCAACATTGCTGCAGGTCGGTGGTGATCTCCTCTGATCAAGTGACTATGAGTAAGAGTCGTATGTCCTAGTAATATGCGACGAATTACTATTTCTTCACGACGTGTCAACGAAGGAGGAGATCGCCATAAATTAGTATCAGGTTTGAATGAGCGTAATTCGTTTGTAATTGGTGTTAATAACCACAACATATTCCATTTCGCGCGGAGTGGTTCGTTTATTATGCTGCGGATATCGTTTAGATCTATTGGAAAATCATGAGCAGGCCGCATATAAGCCGCCTCTTTAATTGCTGTGTCTGCTAGATCGTTCCCAGTAATACTAGTGTGACTTACAATATAAATAATTGTTGAGGGGGAAAGACCGGTAGATAGGATGCTGACTACTTCTTTAGCGGATGCTGATTTTTACGCTTATAATTACCGATGCTGGTGATTGCTGAATGAGAGTCGGTGGCAATGACAGCCTGCTTAGAATTTTTGCCAACAGAATCTTTTATATAAATTACAGCTTCCCTTTCTTAATTCCTTCCTGTTCTGAACGCTTAATATTATTTTTAAAAAGGACAAAAAAAACAAAAAAACAAAAAGGCTATTGTATACGCCGGCTTGACGCGAATATAAAACATATTACGTCGGCCCTTTATAATCATCCGTTCGATATTATTATGTTACCTTTTTAAAAGTTAATAGTAAATTAATTCATTCGTCGTCTTTATTTTCTGCTCCGTCCACTTCCCCGCCACCCGATCTACCTCGAATTAATTTCTTTTCGTAGTACTACGGCTTTTTCGATAATACGATTATAATACGAAAATTTATAAACGTTCATCGACGTCCGTGATTAATAGTAACGAGATTTCGATTTTCAAGAATAGTTTTTAAATTAAAATACACTCTGGCGGAGCGGACTTAATCGTGTTGCTTAAACGAAGAAAAAAAAAGAGTCAAAAATTAGATTATCCCGCACCGTTTACCGGTTTGTGTAGTCACTCTCCGGTTTAATTTTGCCGAATCCCTCGGAGGTCAGTTCGGGGCTTATAGAAAGTCAATTTTGAAGAGCGAATTTATTAAACAGCCATAAGAAGAAACAACTTAGCTTAAACACTCGAAGGGAAAATAAAAGAAACGTAGGCTGATGCGAAATGCCATCTGCGAAATTATAAGTTCCATTCTGAAATAATCATAAAAAACCTAAGGGGGTGAGTAGGTGGTTACTTCGTGCGCGGCGGTTAGGGGTGATAATAATAACGCGTTGTTATACGTAATTTTTGTCGCAGTTCTTCTTTCGGTCTGGTGATGATTTTCGCTCGTAGTTAATGATCCGAATATAGTGTACTAACAAAAAAGATACAGAAAAAAAAAGACATTCTTGAGGGTAATTCAGACATACGCGCACACAATCTACAGGTCTGCATTGCATATATATATATATATATATATATATATATATATTATAATATGTGTGGCAGAGGAAAGAGAAAAGAGATATCGGAAGAAGATGAATTGAAAGTAATATTTAAGATCATGAGAAATTTACAGAACAACAATAATAATAGCGACGATTATAATAACGAAAATAATAATAATACTCGTAGTAATAACGTTACAGAATAATACCCTAAAGCGATGCGAGGAATTTTGAGAGAAAGAAAAAGCCATATATATTTTTAGAAGGGGCTTGAGTGAGCAGGATAATGGAATAAATCAATGACGTTAGGGGGGGATGTCGTAGAAAAATAATAATACCTATATAAGAGGGTAGTGCCATAATGATGTTGTAAATGTATGAAAAGAGGCGAGATTCAATTTATAACTCATTTCCAGCGCCCAAATGGCAAATATTGTTCCCCTAATTGCGTATTACGGGACTATAGAATAATTTTATTTTTTCAAAACATTACTTCTTCCATTATAAACAGCAACGACCACTATTACTATCACTAACGTGCATTCAATTATTATTATCATTATTATTATTATTATTGTTGTTGTTCCAATACTACCACACTAACAGGACCTCCGTAAAACAATTTTTTTTTTTTTTACAAGAATATAAGTGTAACAACTATTTACTTCGCAAGTTCAAGACGATGGTATAGCAAAATTTGTTATCTAACTTACGTAAAAACCTAATAATGATCCCTTTTTTAAACGTTTTCGTTTGTTCGTCAATTATTAAACGGATAAACATAACAACGATCCGAACAATCAGGACGGAGATAGAGCGAGCGATAAAGAGCCACGTAACGCGGTAGCGATAGTTAGATAATGAGGGAACTAATAAAGACAAGTGTATAAAGTCCATTATAACGAAAAATGGATAAATTCGTTTTTCTTAACTCTTTTTTTCTTTTCAGGAATATTATTATTTTCAAACAGGAATAAACTCCTTCGATTTTTTTATATATATATTTTTTTTTATATACTTTAAAAATGAGAGAGGATACGGCGTCTATTAGTTTACCCTTAAGTGTCGAAAGTTATTCCTATACCTAAATCGGTTAAGGACATTCCCAGAAATCTGCGCGGTCCGTGTCGTTTTACTTAGTAATTTTAGTGTAAAAAAGTGGAAAAAATTATATTGGGTATACACTAAAACAATTCACAGATGATAACGATATTCTTATAGAACAACAATTTGGATTTAATTTATCTACTGTCACGCAATTAGCAAGTATTAGTGAAATCATAACTAATAGGTATAATAAAAATTACTGTTATTTGGATAACACTCGGTAACGTGGTCTAATATAAAACATTATTCAACTTAAATTCCCTAAGATTTAGTCAGGATTATTTATAAATTTCACAACTAAAGTTAACCGTGATAATTCTTACATGAAATGTCTACGGGAAGTTCCCTACTTGTACATTACTTATTTCTCCTTTTAAGCATGTTACTGAATCGAAGTCGCACATTTACTAAACATGTGGAATATGCTTGCAATAAAACCCATGCGTCTCTATTTAAGCTATATCCAATATTTAATAAACGATGTTTCTACCATTTATGCTTGTTCCATGCGAAGTTACAACGGTACGAAATATGTGCTGCACAACAATTCTGAATGTCCCTGTTTAAGTAAAGGTTGAACACATTTAAAAGGCATTGAAGTTACCATTTGTACCTTCAGGGGACCGGAGCTCTAACCGGTACGGGGCGCGTTCACAGGTGGCGGATGATGGAGTGGCCTACAGATATGTAGGTTAGCTGCGAATAAGGCGCTAATAAGCAGTCGCGGACCAAGAGCGGCTACTGGTGGAAAGCCTCATGTAGGTGGTTCCTGTAGTGACAGGGTAGAGACACGAGGATGCAGATGGGCAGCTTGAGGACCTGCCCACTAAAAGTTTCTCCCTCGACGAGTTTAGGTCGCCGTAAAAGCCTAATACCGTTACATCCTCAGTAACAAACCGCTGCCTTGCGGATAGGGTTTTTTAAAGGCTAAGGGAGACAACCCTGACAGAAAACAAACCCGCTGCCTTGCGGTTAGAATATTTATCCAAAGGCTAAGGGAGTAAACCCTAACAGAAAATCCGGTGGAAGGCAACGGGAGACCACCACTTTATTTATTCTTCCTAGTATCAACGTGGCATGTAAAGTAAAACGTATAAATGCTGTACCCGTGGGATACACCATATAAAGTGCATCGGGCAATGGGCGGTCACCTGCAGCAATGCAGACTGACTCGAGTTCCCTTGCATCCTCATTGGTGCAGCACTCTGCAGGAGGGAACAACATGCTGCGAAAATAGCAAAAAAAGTACCAAAAAATTAAAATTGAAACCTGGAACGTTCGATCGTTGAAACAATGTGCAAAATTAGAAAACTTGAAACAAGAGATGAAAAGAATGAATATTGATATTCTAGGAGTAAGCTAAGTCAAGTGGCGAGAAAGTGGAGATATATGTAGCGGAAAGCACAGATTTATCCACAGTGGATCTTTAAAAGGAGTTGGCTTTCTATTAAATGAAAATACAAGGAATAAAATCAAGACGGTTTCGGCATACAGTGATAGAATCATTCTGATTAAAATCTCAGCTATACCTAGAGACCTCACGCTAATACTAGGTTTATATGCCAACATCAAGTCATAAAGAGGAAGACAACATATATGAACAACTAGAAGAAATCATTGGAAACATTGAAAATCGAGAAAATCTAATAATATTAGGAGACTGGAACGCGGTGGTAGGAGAAGGAATAACAACAGCTACAGGAAAATTTGGTGTTGGTATAAGAAACGCTAGAGGAAATCGTCTCATTGAATTATGTATCAGTCACGACTTGATAATTACAAATACTTTATTCGAACAACCAAAACGAAGAAGATATACTTGGATAGCACCAGGAGACACTGGAAGATACCAACTTGACTACATAACGGTTAGGAAAATATACAAAAACCAAGTCAAATATGCAAAAGCTATCCAGGAGATGATATACAATCTGATCATAATCCAGTAATAATAACAAGTAATTTACAACTAAAAAAAAGATAAAAATTAACAAACAAAATGAAGGATGGAATATAAACAAACTAAGAACGGATAAAATAAGTCAGAAAATATTTGGAGACGAAACAAAGTAATAAATATCGAAAGTATAAATAAGAAAAGTGTTAACGAACAATGGGAATATATGAAAGGAGTGATAAAGAAGGTAGCGGAAAACCATCCGGGTAAAGAAGAAAAAAGAGTATACAAACCATGGATAACGGAGGAAATACTCAAATTGATGGAAATTAGGAGAAAATAGAAAATAGAAAATAATCGAATTGAATATACCAAAATACGAAATTTTGATAAATAGAGAAGCAAGAAAGACAAAAGAGCGGTGGATTGAACAAGAATGTGAGGAAATAAACACAAATTTTAAAAACGGAAATACAGAGAAGGCTTTCAATAACATAAGAAGACACCCGAATAAAAGAAAGAATCTAAGCAACATTAAAAATCATAAGGGTAAAATACTAATCAATAACAAAGAAATACAAGAACAATGGAAACAATATATCGAAAAACTTTATGGTGATGAAGAACTTAATAACTCTGCTATAGAAGAAGAAAATCCGATACCTGAGGATAATATAGGGCCTGTGATATTAAGAGAAGAATTTGAGAAATCACTAAACGAATTAAAACCTAGGAAAATGTGTGGAATAGATAATGTACCAAGGGAACTTCTCCAAAAAGTAGGAGATAGAACAAAAGAAGTAAACCTGATGAACAAAATATATGTTACCGGAATTATTCCAAAAGATTTTCAAAGAAATAAATGCCCAAACTTGCGAAGAACATAGAACCCTAAGTATGCTACCGCATATTCTAAAAACCTTGACAAAAATTATATATAATCGTATACAAAAGAAGGCAGAAGAAAATTTGCCAGATGAGCAATTTGGGTTCAGAAAAGGAAAGGGCACGAGAGAAGCCATATTATCTTTACAACTACTTATTGAGAAAAATTTGGAGATTAATAAAAAAACTGTTTATTGCTTTCATCGATATTGAAAAAGCCTTCGATAATGTCAACTGGAATATAATGTTCAAAATCTTGAAAGATATATGTGTAGATTATAGTTTTTAATATATACATAGAGGAAGCGATGAAAGCTTTTGCAGAAAAGAAAAACATTGGCACTAAAATCAATAGAGTCAAATATAGCACTATACGATATGCCGGTGATATTGTTTTGATAGCAGAAAGAGAGAAAAAATTGCAACAACATCTTAATTACTTAAATATGCTATTAATAGAAATGAAAATAAATGCAGATAAAACGAAAGTAATGATAAAATGAAGTCGCAAAAGATATAGACATAGTCCTCAATGGAAAACGAATATCTCAAGTAAAAGAATTTTCTTATGTCGGTAGTTTAATAACGTCCAACGGAAGGATAGAAAAAGAAGTAAGAAAAAGAATATAAAAACGCTTTTATTAAAAAGGAAAGAAACGCTTACGCCATCGAGAAATATCTCATCACGTATAAGGAAGTTGTTTGTTAAAACTTTTGTCTGGAGCGTTGCACTGTACGAAACATGGACTTTATATAAAAAATAAAGATTAAAACTTCAAGCTTTTGAAGTTTGGTGTTATCGAAGGATGCTGAGAATATCATGAATGGATAAAATCACAAACAAGGAGGTATTCAAAATAATAGAAGAACAACCGGAGATAATAAACACGATTGAAAAGAGAAGAAATAGTACGATTGGTCATCAAAATTGGATATTGTAAATGGTTAAAAAACTTAATAGAAGGAAAAGCAAATGGAAAATTAAAAAGAGGAAGACCAAGAACCCGATTTATGGAGGCCATAATAAACGAAACAAAATTATGTGAAGATAAAAGAAGCTGCTATTGCCAGGAAATTATTTGTTTAGCTATAGGCCATGTTACTCACCAACCTAACGGTTGAGGAGAAGTGATGATGATATATATATATATATACACAAGATGTTGTCACATTTTCCTATCATGTCCTTTGTACTCAGCTCACCGTCTTACTGTTGGACTTGCATCCTCTCTAACCGAAATCCTACTCATCTGCTGAATCTAAACTTATAACTTTCCTTACTTTATCCAACCGTCTCTCCTTAATCTAACTATCCTTCCGTGCCTCTGGCCTTAGAAGCAGTATAAGACACGTTAAACAAATAAAAATAAATGAGAAACTTTTTTTTTTGACAGTTGTGCCCGTAGTCAGTATTCATTTACAAACGACATATTACTCACGTATAAGTTTGCAAACTAGAATATAAACGCTACGAATACAAAAGAATTAAACACACTTTTGTCTATAATTTATGTTTGAGTATGATGTACGTAAAAAATATTGTTTATCCTATTAACTTTAATATTTATAAGTTTATATATAGGTAACTTTATGATCAGTATGCAGGTTTTGTTGGTGATTTGTCCTGTATTTTTATGTCAGTTAAATGAGCAACTGGGCATACTTTTGAAACTAGTATACGTATAGTAAGAACTGTGTATGCGTTATATTAATTTCGATATTTTTTAATTTATTTTGCAAATACACCTTTTATCTATCTATCTTTTATCTATCACTCGCAATGTCCGCTATATGGCACATGAAATTTTAACCATGACAATTTTTTTTTTTTTTTAATTTTCTGATTGACGTGAAACGTCTCAATTAAAAAAATATTTATATAAGTACATGGAAAATTATCTACAATTCGTCTAAGAAAAGTTATGATTTACACCGATATTCATACTTATATTATTCAGTCTGTAATCTTGTGGACCTCGTGGAAGCATAAAGTAAAAGCAGCAGAAAAAAACAGACTTCGAATGAAATAAAACGAGAACAAAAGCAGTAGATAACACGAGAAATACTAGACATACGATGAACTTAAGAATAACTAAAAATAGACCTAGTACTGAATATTTGGCAAGCTAAGTAAAGACATTTCAAAGAAATGTACTCAAAATAAAAGTAACTGGTACGATGAAACGCAACGACATAGAACTACATACTCGAATGATGATGATTCATAAACATAAAAGAAGTGGCACAACATGCGAAAGAAAAGGATAAAAAATATTGCGTGAACAACCGAGAAACTGAAGAAGTAAGGCTGAGTAATATTAAAGAATTATATAAAATTAGCACTTATTATAACAACTGAAGGTGCCAAAAATACAAATTTAGGAACTGAGAAACGCCATAAAAAGAGTCAAAAGTAACGAAACAACAGGAGATTAATATCAGCCATATTACACCGAAATGTGAATAAGAGTTGCTGAGGATTATCGACAGAATATATGACGAAGGTACGCTGTCTGAAGGTTTTATAAGTGTAAATTTTGTGCCAATACTGAAGAAGAGCTGTTGCAAAAATGTCCCGAATATGGAACCATTGCTCTAATGAGCCACACGCTTAAATTATACCGGAATCAAATGGAAGTTGGATAAAAACCTAAGTAAAACACAATATGGTTTTGTAGCGAAAAAATTAACCTGAGGCGCAATCGCTTTATTATTAACGTCATCACTCCAAGAACGCTAAATGCAAATATAGTCATGCGCTTTACCGATTACAAAAAATTATATCCATGAGAAAATAATTGAAATCATTAGGGAAATTAATTATAAAATTACGTAGCAAATATAAAAATTAGAAAGGAATGGTGCAAATTGATAATTCGTGCTATAGACAATTCTGTGCGTAGACGATCAATGACAGAACAAATCACGTCCCTGACTACCTGTACTATTTCTGCGATTGTTTCCAAGCCTGTCACTACCGTATATTTTTTTCATCCATGATGTTCTTCTTTTACCTCGTTCTCGTTTACCTTCAATCTTTCCTCATAATATAAGCTGCAGAAAATTTTCTCCACACAATAGCTTATTTTTAATAAAATATACCTGAAGACAAACGAAGAAATAATAACAAACGCAATACGCGGATGATAATACACAAACACAGATGCAAAAAAGTTGTGAATAAAATAAATAGCGCCGCTTTAAAATATAACGTGAAAATTAACGATAAGAAAACAGGAGTGATGAAGTTTACGAGAAGTGACGATAAAAAAAAGTAAAAATAAAGAATGAAACACAGAAATTGGAAGTAATAAACGAATATAAGTACTTAACAGCTCTAATAAGTAATGATGGTAAGGACCTGAAAGAAATAAGAACAAGAATTAGCGTGACAAAGAAAGGGTTTACTAACTCGAGCAGAGTACTCGTAAATCAAAAAATGAGTCTGAAACTGCTATAGACAGTATTGAAATACTGTGCGAAACATAGAAAATGAGCGGTGAATGTAAAGGGTAGATCATTTGAATTTCAGAGCATATTATGTGAAGCCAACGAATGACTTCTCTAAATGTTCGTCGACATTATTTAACGGCGGTGTTTATTTTACCTTAATTCAATTCAATTCAATAAAGTATATTTATGTTCTTATACATCAGCAAATAATAAGTAAATAAAAAAATGCGCATACCGAGCAGCGTTAACGCTCTTACTACGCGTCTTAGGAAATAGTGTACAAAGAAATCTTAAAATTTATTTTACCTTAGAAGTGTAAACGATATCACGTTTGATCGACTGACGACTGACGTCCAACATTACGACATAAATTCAGCCGAATCTCTTAGCAAGCAGCGATATTTCGAAGCCGATATTAGGAAACTTAATATACCAGCATATATTCTTCGCTGGAGAATTTGCACTCTTCCATCAACGTGTAATTCAAAAATTCGATGTAAGACAATTTCTGATATACTCGAGTCATGTATGAACATGTTAAATGAATGCGTCGAGCATGAAAAGTGTTTTATGAATGCTAGAAAAAACGTTAAACGTACCAGTTGCTCGTTCGTACAGCGACAGAAAATCAACGCTCGCTCTATTTTTAAATGAAACTATCGGTAATATTAGCCGATTTGATTGATATTCGGACTCAAGCTTCCAGATCGCCTAAAAATATAAATGAAAACGTCGCAGAGCTGACTTGGCCGTAAAACAAGCAGTGTGGAAGCTCATTGCTACCATAGTCAGCAGTTCAACAAAGCAACCTCTGAAAATAAATAAAAACCTGTAACGGTACCTCAGAGGAACTGCCACTGAAAATAATTCGTGAAAAGTCAGACCTATTACCGTGCCGTGGAACATTTTCATGACTTCCAGACGTCATAACGTGAGCCTTATAGGTCATATAGAGCTAGCATACAGGTATTTCTTGCACGATACCGATATTTAAATCTATCGACAGTGTAACCGAAGTCCCATAATAATAGAGTGCATCTTTTCTGGTGGTACCCATCTTCTTTCACGCAAACCGATTGTATAGATAAAAGCTGTATCTTCGATGATGATGGTCTTTACTTTTTTATTTGTTACCGATTTTACACGTTAAATAGTTAACAGCCAATGCTGATAGTCATACTTAATGAAGTTGATGATTCTTCGAAACATGACGCAAACAGATTGTCCAGATGAAGCAAGTAATAAAAATACCTCACGACGCTTAAAAAAAAAATACCGAATTATTAACGACAACAACTAAAATTATGTATTTTGAATATTGGAAAATACTGACAGCGCACGGAATGGCGCAATGGCGAAGCGTTAGACGGAGAATAAGATGGACACCATGAAATGCTGGACGGATATTTGCGAAATAAGGAAGTTGACAGATAATTCCCAGAAATCCAGGTTTTTTTTTTTTGACAGTTTCGTTAGCTAATCGGATACAAAATGAATATTTTATTACGTTCATTTCTAAGCGTAATAAATGAACTAGAGTTGTTTTAATAGCAACACGGTACCCGAAATTAGCTCCAATAACAACTGATGATCGATTCCATATTAGCCCCCGTTATTAACTTAGTTACCCTAAATAGTTATTATTTTCGCGTACCTATTTAATACGTTTGTATATCTAACTATTCATCTACGTTATATATGTATATATATATATATATATATATATATATATATATGTGTGTGTGTGTGTGTGTGTGTGTGTGTGTGTGTGTGAATAAATTCTATTTAACGTATATTCTCGTTATAGCGAATATGATAAGAGGGTGATTAACATCGCACAGTGTGTTAAACTACCGGCTGTAGAGGAAAACAATAATAATCCCTCGATCTGATTTCTCTACCTATTAGTGCCGATGTGCGTTCGTATTGAATACGTATATATATATATATATATATATATCAGCGCGATGCAGATTTTCATTAAATGTAACAACCGAAAACTTAAAATGCGGAAACCTTTCCCGAGAATAAACTCACGCTGAGCATAGGATGATAGAACATTTGCAAATGTGCCGATACGAATCTACTACCCGGTACTACGGATTACACCTATACCGAGATACGTATTTTGCATTAGTGTTTGTATCTGAAAGGTAATCGTGTATGCCTTATACTTACTACAGAGTATCCTTAAATCCGCGCTTATTAATGTTATTTATAAAACGTTGTATTACAAACTCTCGTACAAACAACGCGTCCTGAATTCCTGAATTGAAACGAAAAGAACGCATAACCCCGACAAATTGCTCTTGCGCTGTGTGTTTATACGTATTTACGTTTATTTTTAAGCGTATGCGTCGTGATACGTTTTTAGTAAAATCTTCGTCCACCCGGAAACACTCGATTATACGCTTGGTAAAGACGGAGTGTGACAGAGTACTTATCTTTCGCGGTATATTTCTATCCTTTTAACAGGACGTTCGTCTAATATACTTCGTTCTCGTTCTAATTCTTTTCACCCTTTCACTCGCGGGAACCGATATAATCGTCTAATTGGGTGGTGCGGGGGGGGGTGATTTCGATGTTCAATTTAACCCCTCGTCGATGATTCGAAAACGATGTTATAAAATTATTATTACTGGCTCTTTATCGGACTTGTGCGCTTCTACTCGTGAAATCTAATCTTAGTTATTATTTATGTTCGTTTCAACCAGTTGCAGCTGCTTACCCTTGGGTGTTAGGCGACGCGAAGTTAATATTTTTTATATATATATATATACATATATGTGTGTGTACCTATGTATGTATGTATATCACATCGATAAGAATTATTTTTTTTCGCAAAAATTGCTATAACTTCTTAAAGCGTAAACTTCAAAAGTTACTTTTTTTTTAATAATACATCATATTAAAAGATAATGAAAACAACAAAGCATCATCAAATATTCGAGGATAATATTTATTAGGTTTATTGATGACTCTATTCGATGATCTAATACTTTCGGACACATTTCTCATCTATATTTCTTCTTGGTATCGTTCATAGTCAAGCGCATTCTTCCAAAAGTCTAAACGATCTGAAATTCTTCAAATTACTCGAACGGAGTTTTACGCGGACAAGCAATTGTTTAGCGGTGTATTGATCGGTAATGAACGTGTATATCCATCGTTCTATGTTCATTCAACAGTAGCACTAATCTTAGGGGGAGACTAGCGTCCGTAACATGATATTCTGTTCTAGACTTCTAGGACTACTGGACAATATTCGAGAGTAAATTTTTTTTCGTTTCACGTGGTTACCGTGGATGAGACTCGACATCCCTGACTCGTGGCGATGCCTTTGCAGCTTATCCAACATTATGCTGTGGGGGATATTTATATTTTAATCAAAGATGCTGTGACGTCTCTAGAAACGTTGCTATATTATGAGGGAACAAGTGTAGCTTATCGAAATGGTGAAGGGACGATACAACATACGGAGGTATAATATATGATGAAAAGATCAGAACGTAACGGTGCAGATCATTCAAAAAAACCTTAATACCGATTGCGGATTCCAGAATGAGGGGGACAGAAGGGACTTTCTCTAAGCTACATATGGAAAAGACGATCAGGTAACAAACGATATCCTAATCGTAAACTACTTATGATGAGTACAATTCTTTTGCGATTGATCTTCTTAAAGAAATAAAACAACGGAATTTAGTGAGAGACGGTTAAATAGTAATAGTTGAAAGGTGACTGACTAATACTTTGAGTATACATCAGTTCCCAATAATCCTTATGCTCCAGTTGAACGGAATGAATGATATCCTAGTGAGAACTAAGGATAATTCTACCCACTAGATGACGCGTCTTTATTATGATCCGGCACCCACAAAAATTACAAAAATATTCCCACACGTTCTAAATTATTAAACTTCAGCGAAACTAAGCCAATTAATGTATCCGACACACTCTATTTATTGTCTTTAGTCTTCACCATACTTTTCGAGTCGGTCGCAAAGAATTAAATACATTAACATTGATAGTAGTACTTCTGCATCTTCAGCGGTAAATACTGAACATTGTTGGCATAATTTGTACATGATACTAGTATTGAGAGCTGGAATGAATAATGCTGCTCCCGTTACTCGAGTTGATTTGAATTCATCTTATAAATAAAAGTGCGTAATGGAAACCTTTCGTAGATAATATTATTGCAAGTGGTAAAGATTAATGCAGAAGGATATAGATTTTAGTTCTCGGAAGAAAAGGATAAATTCCGATTGTCGAAGAGGTAAAAATGTGGTGCACCATAATCTAGTTATAAATTTTGCTATTTGGAAAACTGCAGTAGGAATGAATTTGACTGAACCTATTCAAAAAATGAAGCGATTCGCTATATTCTACGTGCCAGCAGTTTCAGTACTAAATAACTCCGTCTAAGCTGTAATGGGGGAATCTTACACTCTGCTATTAGTGCTAGTACTAGAGTGTAATACCACCAATACACAGCCTATAGTATACATTTGCTTTTTGAACACGATCCAACATACTTAACGATGCTGTGGATGCGGTTCCATAAAATATGGAACCATACTGTGAATAAATCAGTTGTAATAAAATAACTTATTTGTGATGTATCGGCGACATGAAAAAACTACCGCTGCGGATTTTTCAACACTAAGATTTAACCTTAAATCAGAAAGACATGTTGGTAGTGAAAGTGCAATCGAACCGGAGTTAAATCAATCCTTAATTTTATTTACATATTTTGAAATAAGCTTCGGTTTTGGTAGCTCTATACACGACGTATTTTGCTCGTTAACATCTACAATTAGCCGATTATGTTGCAACAATTGCGACACTTTTTGTCGATATCTCTATTAACCTTTTGTAACACATCTGGCGGAACTAACTGTCAAGACTGTATTATCGGCGTAACCTAAGAATTCTACCTTCTACAGATAAATTACCCCTATCATTTACATATATCAAAAATAGCTATGGTTCAAGTATATTCCGCCTTGTGGCACACCATAATTGTGTGTAATAATTTTACTATACTTGACACATACTTCGGTTATGAATTTTCCATTCTCCAGGTATGTTCTAAACAACTATAAAATGATGAAATCCCATGCGTGTAAATTTTTCAACGAAATTTTACCATTCACTGTATCGAATGTTTTACATAAACCTAAGTAAACCTCAATAATAGACTGTCCATTTAAAAAAAATCTTCTCTACATTAATTTCACGATAAAATTGACTCTCTAAGTGCACGTGTTCCCAAGAAATCATCAAACACACACATACACACCTACACACCGACATGTATAAGTTACCTATACACACAGCAGTTTGGACATAACCTTGTATTATGCACACGCAATAATAATAATAATAATAATAATAATAATAATAATAATAATAATGATGATGATGATGATAATATAATAAAAATAATCCAAATTCAAATTAATTTCACATTATGAAGACATTTCCAATGTTACATACAAAGCAGTAATAGTAATTAGTAATTTAGATACATCATATGAAACAATAATAATAAGATAAAAATATGCTCATAATTTTAATCGTGTGATTTATTCTGAATTTATTTTTATTTCTACTTTATTCCTAAGTAATAAAATCGATTCGATTACACCCGTCGGTAAATATGATTTATTCGAACTATCTAATTTTTCGTTTAAAACCTACGCGACAAAAACTGAAACCGATTAAAAAAAAAACAGGTTATCGTGAATCGTTATTAATAACGTGAAGCTTGGATCATATTTATATAGGTTTAAGCTTGCCAATGATCCCACCGGTTGATGATGATATTATACATTGTTTCAGGTGTCCTGCCTTTGCTGCTATTCGTGTTAAGTTTGGAGTCCATGAATCAAAATGCTTTCCCCCTTTATAAGTTTCATAAAACCTTCTTAGAGCATTCAGAAAAAATGATGCTTTTAAAATTTAAATTAACCCTTTCAGTCATACATTATGAAATTTCCACATAAAAGTATAAACCTTATACAGGTGTTTATTATTCAACACCGCTTCTTAGGTGTAGATAATTTTCAATATATTTATATAAATAGGTTTAAAATTGAGACATTTCACGTCAAAAGAAATTTTGTTAGCTTCTAAATTTTATGTACCATACTGTGAACAGTGTGACTGGAAGGGTTAAGTAAAGTTAAAAAAATATCTTGTACATTGTTTTTATTTGATCTTAATCCCAATATCAATAATATTGTGGTCAGCTGTTTTACCTATTATTTCTTAAGTCTTTTGCTACTTCTAATTTTTTCTTGTCTTTTATGTTATATTATTTTCTTTTAATAACGGTTATTACTTTATGTAAGTTTGTAACTCACAAGTGTATACAGTAATTAATTATTTATACTATGATACAAGTTTATATCGAGATTTATTATAATTTAATGTAATATTCTATAAATCACGAACTATATGCTTTCTCGGTGGAATAATGGACTATGTATTTTTCATACCTTTTCCATCACATATTATGTTATTATAATGCGGAGGTCTCTGCATTTGTTCACGGACCTCTATATTTAATATATATATTTTTCTCTCTTTTTTTCCTACAGAGGGAGGGATTCTTTTAGTAGGTAAAAATTCCACACGCTGATTTCTTTGGAATCCAACAGCACTTGCTGAGTGCATGTGTTGCTCTCAAAAACATATATGTTACTTATAAATATATCAGTGTCTTTCGAAGATTTTCCACCTTACCTCTTAAAAAAAAACATGTGACATAAATCGAAAATATATCGGTGGAATTTAGTGTCGAAAATTTAAACGTAGAAACGAATAATTTTGAATTGAACATTAATAATTTGTCTATATCATCGTTATCAATTTACTATGTTATCATCATCATTATCATCATGATCGGCGACATCGTGCTAAACTGAAATGTAATGGAGAATTTTGTTAGACAAACTGTATCGATATCTGGGCAGCATCACTACGTTGAAAGAATAACAATGTCGACAAAACGACAGTTTGTTTTGTTTGTTAAAATAAACAGGAGTGAATAATAATAACCAGGTCTATGTATTATAAGAATATAATAATAATACACTCGGTTTCAATTCTAATAATATTATATATATATATATATATATATATATATAGGATGAATAAGATCGCTTCGTACGTGTGCATAATAAATCACTACTATCACGATTTTACATACACATAACGGATACCTTCCGGCGAAGATCACTAATATAATAATAATAATAACAATAATAAACTTCTTGTCATTGGTCTTTGTCGTTTCGAATGAGAGGATGACAATTGAACTAGAAAACTGGCAAATTTCATTCTTCGCATAGATAAATAAACAAATTCACAGATGAACGGGTTGTTGATGGGACAAATCAAGTTGACGTGTCACCTTAATGGGTTCTGGCCGCTAATAAAAGTAACGACCCTCTTTCTATTACCGCCGTATATAGCCCGGCATCTGTTATTTTTATTTCACCCTCTCAATCTATCTCCGTCCTATATACATATAAGGGACGATACGTTGTTTTCACTCGAAACGTTGGAACATTTCTCTCGTTTAGTTCCTTTATTCTGTTCGTAATATAATTTACTTTTTTTCTTCTTTTTGTATTGTTTATTATCGCGAGCTTTTAATGTATATATCGTTATTAGATCGTTGTAAAGCCTTTTTTCGTTTTATCTAAATTCAGCATGCACGATTAAGATTGTGATATAATGATAGTGATTATAAGCACGTAACGTATACAGTTGTAATGCAACCGCAAAGGTTACTAACAATCACTTAATTGGCTGAAAATACCCGTGTTTGACAAATTATTTGGTATATTATAAAAATAAATAAAGAAACGATATAACGGTAAAATTCGTTCTCGTATACATTTTCGTTACTTTTCAAAATATATTTTATATCACGATGCGCTTATATCAGTCCACTGCTGGATGTAATCGTTCTCCTTTTCTTTCCATCTATCAATTTCACACCGGTGATCTCTGTATATCGTCCCGCCAAACCAACCGAACGCGACTTTTGTGCACGTTCTCTTGAAAGCCATTTATGTTATTCGTTTCGTCAACCTATCATCGTTTCTTCTTGCTACATGGCCTGCCCAATTCCATTTTCGACTACATTCGACAATTTAGTCTGCCGTGTTATACACATACTGGCTTTCTGGTCTGATGATACCCACTATTACTTTTTTTTTTGTGGGCTGTCTGTGTGTCACTGCAAGCTTCTTAATAACATACAACGTTAGGTTCCATGTTTTCGTTCCATATGTAAGCAGCGAAATTATGTACCGTACTTTTTAAGCTACTAGATATATCTTTATTTTTGAAGACAGTATTCAACTTTCTAAAAGTTATCCACGAGAGATGCGTTCGTCTTTTTTCCTTACGCACTGCTTCCTTCTCTGTGGTTATAATTTTACCTAGGTGTATATATATATATATATATTCACTGACTTGTTCACTGGAACAATTTTATTTATAAGTTTTGAGGTGTACTTGTCGTGATCTTCGTTTTAATAATATTTCTAGTTAATGCCGCTTTTTTAGAACAATTATGAAGGTTCGTTATCATTTTCCGTAGGGTACCAACATTATTAGCAATTAACACAATGTCGTCGGCAAAACGCAAATGATTGATTCTTTTCTATCAATATCTACACCTTTAGACTCACGAGACAAGTTCTTGAACATACGTTCTAAGGCTCTATAAGAACTTCGGTGATATTGTGTCTCCTTGTCTGACGCCTCTCTTTAACGGTATTCTGCTCATTTTTTCAACCTATTCTGCTTGTATTTTCAACCAGCTGTATTTGAATCATTAGTGAATTGTAAATATTTTTTATTATGTTGATGTATTCATCATCTACACCATGTATACATATCTTCTTATTCTTCTCTACGCCTTTTCCTTAGGCCATCATCTCAGCTATTGTTGGGTTGGATTTTGCAGCCTCGTGTAAATCTTCTTTCGAGCATCCATACCATTTCCGCAAGTCAGCTAGCCACGATGTTCTTCTTCTTCCTGGTCTTCTTCTGCCTTCTATTTAACCATTTAGAACAAGCTGAAGTAGGTGGTATTTTTCCGGGTGTCTGGATATGGTGACCGAAGTATTGAAGTTTCCTAGAGTATCGTATGCAACATCTATATATAAACAACAAAATAGGTGCTAATATCATTAAAAAAATGTTCTTTATGTAAAATTACAAAGCTTTTCGTCCGTTAAGCTATTATCGAGTGAATATAAAAAATATAAATTCTAAAAATATACATAAATTTATAAAAATATAGCACAAAAAAAAATGACTTAGGTACATAATTTACAAAATTTACCAGTGTATTTTTAAATAATCCGATAGTGGATGTGGTAAACAAAACAATCAACAATCGGAAATATAAAGTTTATACATAAACAAAAACATAATAGCAAATAAAATAAAAATATATAAAAACATCCAACAATGTAAAATTTATACATAAATACAAAATGATGCAGTGGAGATTAAAATATGAATGGGGAAAGCGTAACTTGATATCATTGGTTTATGTGAAAGAATATGGCAAAAGACGTGTAGATATCAAAACAGAAAAATTCAGAATTGTGTATAGCGGAATAAAAAATTTTGACAAGATGGAGTAACAATCATTTTGATGGAAAGGCCGGAAAGACAACGTATTAAACACTTTCCATGTTAAGGAAAGGTTGCTGATAAATAAAATACAAGAACGTCGTGTAAATTTAGTTATTACACAAGTACACTCTGTAATCACGCAAAAGACGAAAACGAGGAAATAGAAAAGCTATATTAAGAAATTGAGGAATTACTCTGTTGTGTTATAATAAGGGTAACATAATGATAATAGTAAAAATAATAAGGAAAGTAGCGATATATTAGTTCGGGAAATAGGAATCATAGGCACAAATGTTTTTGGATTTCTGCGACAGAACAAACTAGTACTAATAGTGCTTCCAAAATTCCTAAACGAAGAAGCTTGTAAGTAGCCCAGTAACTTAGGCAGATATCAAATTGACTACATAATAGTTCAACAGCGATGTAGAAATCAAATCAAGGCAACCCACGACTGTAAAATAGATAACGATCATAATTTGGCGATAGCATGATTTGAGGTTTCTTCTTCTTTGTAGTGTCCTACGTCTTTGACGCGTCGGCTAATTTTAATGTTCTGCTTCTTGCTGCTTTCACCAAATTTCCAATATCATTTATTCCTGTCCAATTCTTTATGTTCATTATCCATTCCATCTTCTTCCTGCCTCTTGGCCGCTTTCCTTCTATTCTGCCTTGCAGTATTCTTCTCCCCTAATTATGTGTCCAAAATACGCAATTTTCCTTTTCTGTATGATGTTCCAAAGTTCTCGAAGACGATTAATGTAGCTGTTTGACTTCTGGTGAATGATAACAGGAACTGGATCGACTTTGAAATCGATGCGAAGTTGGGCGTTCGAGACAAACCAAGGTGCTCTTGAAATCATACGCATAAACTTGTTTTGAAATTTTTCCAGAATTTCGAGATTGAACTTTGCTTCGGTTCTCCAGACCTCTGTGCACCATAGCTCCATGCTGGTCGGAAAATTGAAGTATAGATGAGCCTCACTCAGAATGAGGCTGCCATTGAAAGTTGGAGAGCAGAAGGTCCAACATTTTCCGTTTTCTTCTAATATGCTCGTGCCAATTGAGCTTACAATCAAGATGCGGACCTAAGTAGCGAGCAGAGTTAGAAACTGGAACCGGTTTACAATCTAAATAAGTTGGAATGTAACCATGGTGTCGGAGAGAAAAGTTTACTCGTACTGACTTGCTGTCATTTAATTTAATTTTCCAGGTATGAGCCCAAGTTGAAATATTGTCTACAGCTGTTTGAAGAATACATGCAGCTGTATCATAACTGCGGCTAGGTGAAATTATTGCAGTGTCGTCGGCAAAAAGACTTGTTGTGGTCTCAGGAGTTTGAGGAATATCCAGAGTATAAAGTAGGAAGAGGATAGGACGAAGTACAGAGCCTTGTGGAACACCAGCGCGAATCCTAATGTAGTGCGTAGTAGCTGATTCGAAAACTGTCGATCACAGTTAAGTATGACACGAGTAGTCTGCAAAAGCCCGGTGAAAAATAGCTTTTAATTTTGTGAATTAAACCAAGGTGCAAAAACTTTATCAAAAGCAGCACTGACATTTAGAAAAAATGCTGTAGTAAATTATTTGTTCTCAAGTGTTTGTGAGTTGCAGTATGTACAAACACGGTGAATTTGCTCAACGGTTGCATGCTTTTCACGAAATCCAAACTGAACATCTGGTATCAAATCTTTGTTTACAATAACTGTCCGAAGTCGCTGTGAAATAATGTTTTCGAAGATTTTATGATAGGTGGTAGAGAAATGGGCCGGTAAGATCCAGGATCCTCGGCTGGTTTCTCTAGTTTGTGAATCATGATCATTTTTGCAATCTTCCAAGTGCGGGGTACATACCGTAGACGAATACAAGCATTTATTTGACAGTTCTTTGAACACAACAGGAGAAAGCCTATCATTACCCGGTGATTTGTTAGACTTTAGGCTATCAATAACCTCGGCTACTTCAATGGGAGAAGTTGGTTAAGTCATTAGATGTACTAGGACAGGAAGGAGCTATTGAGGATTGAATGCTACTATCCTCAAAAACATGCTCAAAATGTTTAGCAAAAACATATGCTTTTTCAGAATCGCTCCGAGCCCATTTCCTCAAAGGAAAACTAGGCCGAGTAGGACGGCGAATTCGCCTAGCGGCAGTCCATAATCAGTAGTTAGCTTCTTTAGTGGATCCAAGGGACAATAGGTAATTGGAAAATGAATTGTTCCTCCACTGACGAATGGCATGTGTAGTATCTTTAGATAATTTATTGAAAACAGATTTATTTCCAAGAGTACGATGTCTTTACCGGGCTTTTCTTGCTTGCCGTCTTCGACGGACCAAGTGACGAATGAAGTTGGGATATCTGACTTTAGTTGGGGGTTGTTCAAAATACTGAGTACCAGACTGGACACAGTGTGATAGCAGAGATGAGAAATTTTCAGCTGCTGCATCGATGTCAGACTGTACATGATATTGTATATTGAGGTTAATATTGAGATCAATTAGTTCTCGAAATCTTTCCCAGTCAGTACTTTTATTTGCCAATTGTGGAGGATGATTAATTTTGACTGGTGAGGTAAGGTATAATAGCAGTATCAGTATCAGAGCTAACATCGGCTATGCACTCAGCCTTAAAATGATGTACCGGCATACCCTTGGTAAGAAAGAAGTCAATGATGTCGGGTATCTTGTTGATGTCTGCAGTGTGTGGCTTTTCCAGATTAGTTGTCTATCCAAATGGACTCCTAGATATTTTACTGATTTTTTAACTGGAATTATCGCGTTGTTTGATATTAGAAATATTTTTATTCGTAAATATTACACGGATTGATTTTTTCTCATTGATTTCTATACACCACCGCTTGAACCATATTAAAAGTGTATTAACCGCTGATTGTAAATTAATTTCAACATGTTCTAAAAACGAGTCGGAACAAATAATAATAGCTGTATCATCCGTGAAAGAAGCGATTTCTGTGTTATTTGGTACAGGTATATCTGCTATATAAATTAGGTAAAGCATCGGAACCCAATATGCTACCTTGCGGTACACCGGCTTTTATTGTATGCAATCGAGATTCTTCATCTCCATATTTTACAACAAAATATCGTTCGACGAGGTACGGTTTAAATAATTCAAAAAACTGATACGAGAGGTGGCACCGAATTTTATAAAGCAATGTGTGACACATTCTATCAAACGCAACTGTGTCACGTAATAAATGTAAAATAAATATTAATAAAACTAAAACAAAGCTAACGAAAAACGCGCTAAATAAAAAGATGGACACAATCAATACGTTACCTAGTATGCGCGATAATAAACGATAATAGGAGTGTAACAGATGTTTAAAGGCCAGATAGGATGTCAGTATATAACAAAATTATATATTTTCTAGTTGACACCATGAAATGTCCGAATTCTAATTAGATTTATGTAAAAAAACGTTGAAAATTATCTGGGGTTATCTAAAAAGCAATTTCATGTGCGACTGAAAGGGTTAATTACGAAAAAAGAAAAGAGAAGATCAATATTACAAATAGGAACTATAGACGTCCGAGGAGCAAAAAAAAACACATACGTTTTTGGTGCTTAGAAGAGCAGGAAATAAACTGAATTCAACGAAGATGTGCATTTATCGCCGCTGAATAACCGACTTGGAAATAAATAAAAACGAACGAAGAAATCCTAAAAGGAGTACGCGGAATAAGAATTTTAATAAGTCGTATAGAAAAGGCTGGAAATAAAATTGTTGGGACACGTAATAAGAAGACGCGGATAACTTTATAAAAAAAAAAAAAAAGTATAATAGAGATTAAAGTCGCAGAAGCAAAAGGGGCCAAATGGAAGGGCGAGAACATTTATAACGAATAACTACATATATACACATACATTACGTTATATATTTGTTAATTATTTGCCATCGATATTCGAGTCAAATACAATTACTAGCGATAACAGCGAAATCAAAAATTTCTTAAAGATTCCTGTTCAGTACTTTCGCAGGATCAAGTCAACCTCGTCACAAGAGGTTAAATGAGTACTGAAAGCGATTAAAAGAAAAAAACATGCCCGATTTTTTGATTTATTAACCGCCGAATCACTTTCGAAACTTCCGAGGAAAGCTATAGTGTTGCTAACCATTGTATGCAACGCGGTATTCCGATTGACACTACTTTCCGAAACAGTGGAAGTATTATGGTTCTGAAACCAGCTAAAGACACTCTGTCACCTCGTATTGCCCGATTTCACTATTGCCAATTTTATCGAAGGTTATGGAGATTACTGAGTAGATTACTACCGTACACCCGTTCGAATAATATTATACCGGACCACCAGTTCGGGTTTTTGCAGCAACGCTCAACAATTGATCACCTGCATAGGGCAGTCAGTATAATAGAAAATTTTTCTAGATGTTCGACAAGCATTCGATATGGCATGTTGGTTCGTTGTATAAGTCGGAGCTACTACTTTCAGCAGTTATCTGTTGTCAGAATTCGATATTAATGAAATGTATATTTCCACGTACGCTATGATCACCCGTCAAAAGAGCCGATTTATTTTCTCAGCTTTGCGTAATCGACGAAAATACGTAATAAAAATCTTAATAACTAGAAGAAAAAAAATTAAATATAGATTGGAGGTTGGACGACAATAATGAAAATAAATCGATGATACTTCATGGAGAAACGATGATAATAAAAACAACTAAGAAATGATACGTGACTGATTGAGAAGGTAACCATAATTACGGAAGAAGTTAGTTGCGGTAATGAACTTGCCGGTAGATCGGTAACCGCGAGATGAACTACCATAATTATGTTTTAAAGCTGACAACGTTATTATGTAGAATACAATTACTATGACGGTGTAGTGGAGACCGACCGTGTAATAACAAAATACACAGAATAAACGTATTAAATAAATATATATATATATATATATATATTCCATTACAATATTTAGCGCACCGCTGAATAAATGTATAAATAACGTAATAAGGCGCTAACAAAAGTAACGTTTGATGCGTAGAAAGGAAACTGAAGTAGACCGCGGGAGAGTATTGTAATTTGTGTTTAGATAAAAATCTGATAAGACGTTTATATATTATATATATATATATATAATAATTTCAGCGGCTTCGAAAAGCGAATATATGTTACCCATTATACAGTCCAACAGCATGTCGCACTGTTGTTATTACGATTTTACAATGGCTACTTTAGTAACATAAAGAGCAGCCTTATTTGTAATGCATTAAACGAGATCGCCTTCTTTTGTATGCATTTTGGTCGAATTTTTCTTGAAGTTCGTTTGACACAATCGAATGTTTCGGATCAAGTCGGTAATATAACAGTCCAAGCATCGGCAGTTGACGTTCCAAAGAAGTTTCTTCGGCGCCTTTTATCCTCCCTCCCTCCTTTGCTGACTAGAAAACATATCGAATACCGGCTTCGTAAACCGCGGATTTATTTTACACACACATATATATATAATATATATATAATATATATATATATATATAATATATATATAAAAGATGTATAGTGCAGAAAAATTTTCTATTGAGACATCGAATTGTGTTGTTGCGAAAGATTAGTTACTCTACAAACAACGTAACAAAATCGACAGAATTACAACCGAAAAGGTTCTTTATACTTTTACAGTATAGCGCCCATTCTCAAAAGGTCCGCTAAGAAACTTATTATGATTATAATGATGATAATTATTATTATTATCAATAGCAGTAGCGTTGGCTGCAGTGTTAGGAGTAGTAATATTAGAAATGTTATATTGATGGTAGTATTACTGTTGTAGTTATCAGACATTCGAAGTTTCTGAGTATATCACGTGTTCTGGTCATCTCTGGTCGTTTTTCTTGTGTTTTTAGTTTATTTTCCTAGTACTGTCCCGCTACATACTTTTGTCAAAAGAGATTAACTCCGGTTTTGCTGTCATTCTTTATAGATGGATTACCTCATTTTGTACTTAACTAAAACCGCGTCATATATACCGAAAACAAGCCGGAGAGTATGTTATTACTTTTCAATGATGTAATCGGCCTAGATGGAACCGCTTGATAAATTCTCGGCCAGAGTTTCCAATTTCTTGACGTGATGTATAATCAGATTTCTCTTCCATTAGAACGCGATAGACGATAAAATTATATATATATATATATGTGTGTGTGTGTAGGAGTCTTGCAGTTGTGGTCAGTGGAAACAAAACAAGGGAGTCCTATGACGTAATGGTACGATGATACAGAGAGGCGACTATCAAAAAGCATAAGAAAAACGCAATACAGAAGCGGCTTGAAGACGCTGGGGAAAACTTTCATGTAGGAGTGGATAGAAGAAGTCAAATCGCAATCGTGATACATACATATGTATATATATATTTATCAATATATTAAAAGGAATAATTACTGTAAGATAAGTTGGTTAGTAAGTATAAATTTTTAGTGTAGGTTATACTACCAAAAAAAAAACAACAGCTCCAGAACTTAATTATGATACTAGGTCATTTATTAATTTTGAGGTTGTTGTTCACCATTTCAATAGAAATTTACTGCTTTTCAACATCATCTCTGTCCTTCGTCTATCTCCCTTTTTCTTTCTAAGAATCTGTAAACACGCGGATACACGCACACATATATATCAAACGGGATTCGTCCTTTTCCCCCAAAAACTATAGCCTGTGTAATTCTACACTAATCCTTGCCACCTTAAATAATATTCGATATATATTCAGAAAAAGTTAAAAGTTCAATACATGGACAGAGTTCAAAATATATTGGAAAGATTTTTTTTTTAAGAATAGATCATAATTAATCGAATTATTATTAATAATATTCGCACGCAAATGATACAGCGATGAATGCTACCAAGAACTCGTGAATGCAATAAGTGAAAATAGTAAACGTATTTACGCGTAAATATTACAAAAATAAAATAGACGGTTATTAGGAACGTGCAGAATATTAACAGTATACCTCCAAAAACGTGTAGATGGCCAAATATTAAACACTGATAGGATCCGCCTATTTAAAAAACAAAAGATGCAGAATAGAACTGTAGGAAAATTCAGAAAATACTAACGAACCTTGGAAGATAAAATTAAAAGAATGAATAGGTTTTACTCGATAAAAAAAGAAATTACGATAGATTCTGAATATAATATCTATTAAATCCGCTTCGTAGACTGTTCACACAATGAACGAAATTAGGGCATCAGGTGGTCGCACCGCGACATTTAATAATATTAAATAGAAATCTGCTCGCGACGACAACGAGAAATAAGTTAAACATTAATAATAAATTAATTTTTTAAGCGATACTTTTAATAGAGTACTGAAAACTAGTAATTAAAAGTTCACACTTTTTAAATGTACTGTCGGCGACGAACGTTGTGAGTCTGGTGATTAGAAAAATGAAGTAACCTGTTCGTATTAAACCGATATCGAATGTAAATCTACGAGATATGGTAATGCAGGGTAGAATTAATTCTCGGATGGATAGCACAAGACAAAAGTATACGAGGAACGACATAAAATAGATATATCGACAAGATCAAACAATTAACTGGAAATAAGTCGATTCCTAGGGCTATAGAATTCGCCGAGTATAGATACGTATACGGCTGACGAGATTGAAAGTGTTCGCGATACATAATTCCACGACATTCTGACCGAACCAACACGTATGCATACATTCCTATGGAAATAAATACGTCTGACCTAATATAATTTAATGATATCGTATATTAATTTGAAAACCCTTATCTTGAAAACCCTTATCTTGAAAACCCTTTTCTAGAAAAGAAAATGCTGTCGGATATTTTACTCGTTTATACATTTCGGTCAAATAAATTCATTCGCACAAATAACATAACAGAAACTGATGAGACATTTACTATCAAATTGTCGAATTATTCTGTTTACAATCATTATGCACACACACACAGATATATATATATATATATATATATATAAAGCCTTTATTTCATTTGAATACACCAAAAATACATATACAAAATATTGAAAAATTAAATAATAATGAATGCCAACTTGAGCAAAGGCTTCTTCGTGTTTTTTTTTTAACTTTGAGATATATATCCAGCACCCATCTGCTTCAAAGTCGTTCTATCTCTTGCTTTCCGTATCCAATTGGTCCCCACATATTTGACGATATCATTTCTCCACCGTCTTTTTGGTCTTTTGATTTTCTTTTTCCTATCCAACGGAAACCATTCTGTACATTATCTGGCCACACTATTCGCTTTTTTCCGCATGACATGGCCACAGCATCTCCATTTTAGTTTTCTCGCTATCACCATTAGGTCATCTGTTCTTGACTGTATATATATATATATATATAGATATTACAATTATATAAAACCTTTATTTCCCGTTATAATTGAACATTTGTGACAGGATTAAAAATACACTTGAGATGGAACTTACAAATACAAAAAGTGAAAAATAAATTGAAATCAATAATACCAATACTATATACACTAAGAAATTATGTAGGCCAGGAGACAATGAGAGTGGTATACTTCGCGTTAGTCGAATTCAGATTTAGATATGGCGTACAAGCGTGGGGATTGGCGTCTCTAAATATTACATGGGAAAAATAGATCGTTTGCAAAAAAAAAGTTTGAACCTAATGAACGAGTATAAGTGTAGAAATCAGAACGAACCATTAAACGATCTGTTACGTCATCAGAATGTGTGAAATATAGTGTGGAACTGTATTTGTTGACCAAAATTTGGGATTATTTAGTAAAAAATAAAAGCATCGATTTAAACGAAAACGTGCAAATAATAAAATATAAATTGAAGAAACCGAACAGGTATATATATGTTGGGTAGCATAGTCAAGATTTTTGGTAAACAAATTAATAAATACGTGATGACGAAATTGTTAAATAATATACTGGAAGAAGTATTGAAAGAAAAAGAGATTGAACAGCAGCTGAAAGAGTGGTTACAAGACATGGGGATAATATAAACGGAATAATAAGAAACAAAAAATTGTAACTGTAACTGCATATAAAGTAAAGTAAAATAAAAAACAATTTATAATGAATTCGAAGTGGTGCGACGAGTGACAGCAATAAGTTTGATAAAACGTCTGCTACTACTAAATGAGGTAATCACAATATGGTAAATAAAAATAGTTACTGTGAGAGTATGGGTGAGAGTGTATTCGGGAATGTGTGGGTACTATAACTGTAACTTTGTGTATATGTGGGAGAGTGCATGTAAATTTTATCAATTAAAAATTAACGATATATCTATGTAATAATATTTTAGATGTACATATTGTAAAATGGTGCAGATCCGTCGACAAGCGTAAGCTTGACGGAACATATATTAAATAACATATAAAGAATGGGGTGAAAGTATGTGTGATTGGGTTTACTTCGTGTATTATTATTTTATAATAAATATACGCTTTCGAAACGAAAAAAAATAATTGCCAATTTTTTATCAATTTATATATGAAACACGTATATGTCTATATATTGTGGGATTAAAGTCCATTCCGAACCATAGACAACTTTTTATGAAATTTTTCTCCCAGCTATTTCCACTGCAATCTATGAAGTGCTTTATATTGTTATTTAAACTCATTTTCATTTTCACTCTTTATATATATATATATATATATATATATATATATATATCTATATATATATATATTACCATATGCCTGTATCAACTCACTGCTGAATGTAGGCATTCTCCCAATACTTCCAACGTATTTTACCCCGTATGCCTCGAATCCACTTAATTCCTGTCTATTTCACAATTACATCCCTCAATCTTGTCACGTGCCTTCTTCGTGTTCGACGACTGTCAATCAGTCATCCCGGCATCATACGTTTAGTCCACCTATCCATCGTCTTGTTTCGCGATATGTCCTGCCCAACTCCATTTTTTAGCCTGGCTATTCGTACCATTCGCATCCGGTAATTTTGTTTGTTGTCTTATCCGTGAAATCGTCTTGCTGTCCTCGAGTGTAAATATAAGAATAATTCTTTCGTGCGCCATTTGAGTTTTCCTAATTCTTCTAACTCTTCTCTTCAGTAAAACTTCATGTTCCAGATCCATACGTAGGGAACCGCAACACGCACTTATTTTACAGTTAACTTTTCAAGCTATTATACAAGGTTTCATGGAAGGAAGTCGAACACGAGGCCGGCCTCCTATGAGATGGACTGACATGGTCTGCAAAACAATGGGTCGAAGTTTCCTTCAATGCGTTCGTTGTGCGCAAAACAGAGTTCTATGGCGTAGACTCGTGTTTCAAAAGACAAAAAATAATGGTCACGATATCCCCAATGGAGATGAAACGGATGATTGATTGAGAGATGCCTTTATTAATAAAACTTTACATTTAAATATTTACCCCTTCACGGTTGCCTACTTATTAGCCCCGAATAACAACAATATCCTGACAACTCTGGACACCTACGTGTACATATCTAAAATTAATATCTAAGTTTTTTTTTTTAAATTTTAATTTTTTTCTCCTTTTTTTTTTTCTTTGTTCTTTTGTTATCTTATGTATGATATATTTATATGAAAATAGCATTGATAATGGGTAATTATGTTTTTCATTATATAAACTGATCCGTTACATTATAACTCATATTCTGCGATTTACCGCTTCTTTTAAAGTAAGCTTACCATTCTTACCGATGCCCGGTATTGCGTAAAAATTATATTCGACTGACCCTGTGCAGCGATAATAAATATAATTAAGACGTCGGTTTTGAAATTAATTCAATACATTCGCGCGCTAACTAGCGACCTCGACCATAAAATTGTAAAATTTTCGATCCTGTTCGCCATATACTGATAATTTAAATTAGATTTACTAGGATATAATCCAATTAGAATTTACGGTTGAAACTATATGTTGATGGAACGTTTTGCAAACAACGTAAAATGAAATCAGTATTGAAAATCTACGACGTTACTTGTAGAGTAACCACGGAAAACTCATCATGGCGAGCCTAACATACACACACACATAATTTTATGTAATTTACAAAGGAACTCAATTGCATCGAACATATATGGGATATGTGATTTACGCCGTTCGTAAAACGAGAAATCATATTATTATATTTATAATGATGATGATAATAATGATAATAATAATTATTATTCCTAATAGTAGTATTGTATTGTTATTATAATTATTACGAAATGAGGGGTAAAGGTTATATTTAATTCTTTAACCGTTCGTTCAATATATTATATATTTATTCCTATACATTTATATATATATATATATATATATATATATATATATATATATATATATATATATGCATAAGTGTTAATAAGGTGTGACGTACTTAACTACGCAGTGCGGTTACATAACAACCCTTATCTGTATCAGAATAAATCCTTTACAATTTTTTCCTCTATCCAGTATCCGTCAGACCCTTTTCCGAACCTATACCGGTATTCTCTATTCCTATGTTTTCCTCGTTGAAACTTTTCTCCATAACCTCATTATCTTGGACCCCTACGAAGATGTGTTAACGACCAAATAGAGGCGGAGCCTTTCAAGTTGACGTCATATGTGATTGTATCATTTTTTTCCAGAATAGAAAAGTTTGACGAAATGCCCGCCTTTCAATTTCCATTTCTGGTACTACAAATTCTATTATTTTACCACTCTGAAATTTATATATGCACATACACAATAAACACACACCCATGTTTATGTTTTATATATATATATATATATATATATATATGTATATAGGTAAGTAATATTCTCGTTGTATTGTTCATGGTTGAACATCGTGCCCAGAGCCTGTTATAAATTATTCTTGCGAACAAAATAGGCTATAAGAGTTACACGATGTGATGAAAAATATATACATTAATTAGTCCTTATTACTATAAAAGAGCCACGTTTAATAGCTCATTATTGGTTTTTTAATTATTAACATTTTTGTTTGTATTGGAAATTATTTCACAGATATCGAATTACTGAATCATATTGAAATATGCAGCTGTGCATTAAATATTTGAAAACACAGCCACAGAAAAACTGCAGGAGTCACTCGGGCATGTAGAGGCTTGGCTAATCAATGAAAGTAAGTAAACGCATATTTCTTTCACAAATCGAAAGATTGAACGCATGCCAATCAAAATAAGCAATGTTATTATTCCGAGAACCGATAGTGCAAAGTGTTTGGGCATGCATTTCTACACTAGGCTGACCTGGGCTACTTACGTTCAGAAAAAAATCGAGCACTTGTGGCTTAAAACCAGAACTATGTCACGGATGCTAAATAATAAATCAGGGTTATCGTTAAATACAACTCTACTATATAAAATATCTTTAAGACCGGTCTGGGTTATACAACTATGGGGCTGCGCTAAAACATCTACCTTACAGAAAGTACAGGGGTATTAAGAACTATTACTGCAGCCCCTGGTACGTCTCAAACTTTACCCTCCATAACGACTTAAACGTTATGTTTGCGGAGGATGAAATAAAAAGACGAGCAAAATGTCGCATGAATTAGCGTTCACACGAATCCACTTGCTACCGACTTGCTGAATGATGCGAAATAAGCCTTTAGACTTTGTCCAACCAGTATAAGTTTAGAGGGAGTACTGCTGAGTACTGTCCTTCCACAAAACATCACTCGTCTCATTAAATCAATCACTAAAGAAATACATATTTAAAAAAAAAAAAAATTATTAGCGTTAAGACGCTGTTATTTTATTTTGTTAAATCTTTACCGCTACTCGCATACATTTGGTAAATAATTTAAAAAAAACAAATGATCTGTCTTTCTCGGTATCAAAATTTTAAGATACAAGTGAACAAACGCTAAAAACGCCATTTATAATTAATTAAATTAAGTAATGAATTGCGTATGTAACACTCCTTTGTAAAATAAAGCATTCGTTTGGTTACGATGTTTGGATTCGATCAAATATATGATGACGGCAATAACTGTAATTATAAAACGACGTTTTCTTGCATTGCGTCAACAATTTTTGAAATATTTTGTTCATATTTGCCCAAGAAATCTTCGTTGGACGTCCAATACGAAATTTTCTATCCAGCAGTTGGCTATAATAAAAAACCTTTTGCGGCAACTGTATAGATTGATAAATTGCTCGCTGTAAAATTTTACGGTTTGTCACGTGATCTTGCTGACGGACATGTATAATTCTACGCGCAATACACGCTGGTGAAATGCTTCAAACGAACTTATTTCTTTTTATGGAGGTCAGGTTTCTGATGCCCACAAAGTAGGCGTCGGTGATATCAGATATTTAGATTCCTGAATACTGCTTCGTTTAGCTTATTTATAGCAGCTGAAGCAACTTGTATTCTGCTTTTTATCTCATTATCTAAACTGATATTATTACTTAGTATACTTCCAAATTGTTTCTCCTTTATTTGCAAGTGCTCGTTGTCCCAGCAGCTTGGTTTTCTTCTTATTCATGGTTAGTACAAAATTATTATACGCTATCTCTATTATCTGCAATGTAATTCTTGCGAGTTGTGAACTACTACATACTTATGTGCATAGTGAAAGTCTATAATTCCCGTTTGTGAACGCTCAGAGGTTGTATTGAATCGTTGTAAGTTGAAGAATAGTAGTTTCGTAGGTGCAAATATGTATAGGAATGTCGTGTACACGGTAAACGATATTTTGTTTATCAACTTAACTCGTTGAAAAGTTTAGCATATTCATAATTTTTATATTCGGTTTTGTAAAGATCATTGATATTTTTTTTTCTTGTCATTTACAATACTATTTTCGATGAAATGAAGTATTATCCCTTCAAGAGATCAATTTTAAAAACAGTAATATATTTCATTTGTTTTAAGACCGACTTTTCTATAATATTTTCTTCAGCGTTTAAAAATTAATTTTCACTTTATTATAGTCACGAGGACAATTAAACAAAATTTGAGAATTTTATATCTAACAGGTAACCCCCCAGTCTTTTCGGATTTTATATCATGTCCCATCGACAACCTAATCCGGTACTCATTTGAAACGTAATCTTGTAGCAGTATGGTGCCTACTTTATTTTCACGTAGTAAAAAAAAGCATTTGAATAAATTTTTTTAGGTGGACAGCCGACTTTGTACACGCATTTCATTAATAACTTCTTAAACTGTATCAAATTGCACGCTCGTAACATTTTTGTTGTAGACGTTTTAAAAAGAACAGTGAATCAATTTTAAAAATCCAGAAAATTAATTAACGAAGTAATATAGAAAGGACGATAACCGATTGATATTAATGAATTTAGGAGACTGAGTTGCACGTGTTGGTATAAACGGCAGTTGAAGAAAATGTAGTTTTCATCGGAGATAATATGCGTGTCGGAGGTTTTTGATTAATAAGGGGAATTAGAAATGTCGATCTTGAACAAATGCGCTGTAGTCGATTATGTCCACAACATAAACGGATGAAACAATAAATATGCGATAGTTGATATGCATAGAATATATTTTGAAATACCAAGGTACAGGAGATTTAGCGAAGTAATAATACGGGGTGGAAGAATTGACTTATGAAGATCAATCGTAAACTATCAAGGAATCCATGATGGATATCGGATCAGACGAAGTAAGAGCCGAAATAAGCGCACAGTCAAAAAACGGTTTTTTATAGCGAGAGTATCAGCCACGCATCTTTTCCATGAATTCCGGAGTGTTCGGGAATTCAGGCGTATGAAATAACTATGCCACGACAATATATTAAGTAAGCCAGTCGTTCGCTAAGGGTATGTATTCAGAATTATATTTAGGAAGCTTAAGGAATATGATAAAATTAAGTATTGACCGGAGGAATGAGAATTAAGTCGTGACAAGAACTGGAGAAATTAAACTGGAGGTACAACTGAGAGAAGTTTTTAAATCATACAGGATGTAAATATTAAACGGAATAGCGCTAAATTGGTATTCTTATGTAAAGCATTTATCCTATCGTATTCTTGCTTTTGAACTTAAGTACGTTAAGTTAGATATTTTATATCTTTTATGTTTCTTTTTGTTTTCCCGCAGATTTTATTGACCTTCCATTTATTCATAAATCGGCATTTTATTCAGGACCGCGGGTTCTACGTGAGTTTCGCTGTTTAACAAATTTGTAACATTTATCCGCGTGATATCTCTTTTTCATTATTCATTATGTAGCCATGTTTAACACCTAGTAACGATTTTGTATACAATGCTGTTCCGTATGTTAGCCTGAATCATACGTGCTTTATCTTCCCCCACCCCCCAGTATTTGTTTGTCAACCAACGCTTTTATCTTTGGACTCCAGTTTTTAGTTCAGTAAACTTGTCTTTAATTTTAATTTCGTTTATGTTGTTTTTGATCGAATGAATGGTTGTCTTTTACGTTCGATCCACTTATTATGTTATCATTGGAATAAATCAGTCTCGACCGGATTTTGTTGAAATTTTTATGCAGTATTTCATTCACTGTATCTCAAAGTCAATCACTATTTGCGATAAACTCGATATACACATCACAAAAAGCTTAGTGGATAAGGTGAGTTATTAACCTTATTTTCCTTAATATTCTTTAGAGTCTCAGCATTATATCGCGTAGGGTACTTTTTGTTTTTTTATGACATTACTGTTCTATTCAACCTGTGGTCAGTCAAGCACTGTGCAAACCTCACGAATCTTATAATTCTTGCTTCATTTATTAATTCGTGGTGTACAATCACAAAGTCAATCAAATGTCAGTGTTTTGATCCGAGGTGTATCTATGTGCTTGTTTAAATTATTTGAAGTTCAAAAAGATATATGTTACAATTAGACCAAGGCCTTCACAGACTTGAAGCATAAAATTACCATTGCTGTTTCGACACGTTTACTATAATGTTCGCCTAAACCTGAGTACCATGTTGAAGTCACCAGAATAAACACCTGCTCTGTTCATTGTACGCTGATATCAAGCTCGATAATTCTGAATAGAAGGTTTCGATTTTTTCAGCATACATCGTAAATGAAAAATCAAGTTTTTATGTTAAAATTTGTTTTTTTGTGTGTGTTTTTAAAAAAACATTAAAATTTAAGTTTTTTTATTAAAAAATCATGTTAAAATGATTAGACTAAATCCATAGCTTTCTGGTTCAGTTATAACAAGATATGAAAAATCACAGACTCTGTATGCGTTTTTGTCCTTTTTGAATAATCCAGCCAAAACAATACGTAATTACCGATAGGTTTATAAATTCTTGCACCGCCAAAGAGTCTAGTATCACTTAATGCTATTATGATGCTAATTGCGCTCACATAAGACGTTACATGGAGTGAAGTGCCCCACTGTTTTCTCCGTGATAATTAAGATTTACGTAACGAAGAAAAACTATAAATTTTACGTCGCGATTTGAGATTGATACCTGCATTAAATTTATATGGTTACTTAAATATATAAACTTTTATTACTTCTAAGGTGAATGATTTGTTCTTTGTGGCTAGATGTTGAAATACATTATAATATTTTAAGTCTACAATCGTGTTCCATTTGAGGAAACATAATTTTTCTTTCGTTTTATTAAAATTAAACCGATTTTATAAATAAATAAAATAAAAAAATTATAATCCGTCCGATCGATTCGTACTATTTATTCTGTCGCGCGCTATCTAGCGAAAATCGTATTTACTACCGTATACTTTATTATTATCGTTGTCTTCTTCTTCTTTTAGTGCGTTACGTACTTGACGCGTTGGTTGTTTTTCTATTTCTTGCTGCTTCCATGAATTCTCCAATTCCTTTTATTCCCGTCCAATCTTTTATGTTCATCATCCACCCGAACTTCCTTCTGCCTCTTGGCAGTTTTCCTTTTATTCTACCTTGTAATATTAATATGCGGTATTCTTCTCTACGAATTATGTGACGGAAATATTTGAGTATGATCATAGTTCTCTGCTAACTGTCGCTCTTTTCATGACTTCCGCATTTGTTACTTTTTCCGTCCAATATTCTCAGCAGACGTCTCAGGAACCACATTTCCATTACCTTTAGCCACTTTTGAGATATCTTTTTTATCGACCATGTCTCCACGTTGTATAGTAGTGCAGGCCATATATAGCAATTAATGACGTTTAACCTTATAGGTAAGGGCAGAAGTACATTACTGAGTCTTTAAAATACATCTTTGGCTATTCCACATCGGATTCTGATTTCTTCATCACAATCTAATCTGCAATTAATTACTGAGCCCAAGTATCTGAATTTCTCTATTTTTTCAACTGTTCTTCCGTTTATATATAGTGCTTCGCCCGCAGTTTGCTTGCGGGTAACTACCATATATTTTGTTTTGGACACATTAATCTCTAAATTCCTGCCCTATCTTGTTTAGTTTATTTATTTCGCTGTAAGCCTATCAAATTTCCAATCAGGATGGCCGGATCATCCGCATATCTTATGTTTGAAATTATTTCTCTACTTTCTTTAAGTCCAGCATTCTCATCGGTTAATGCTATCTTAAAGATCTTTTTCAAATAGAGATAAATAAAGATGGCGATAATACAAATCCTTGCCTTACACCTTTATATTCGGAGTTTCTAGTCGTCTGTCAATACGAACTTTGGCCTGTTGTTTTTTTTGTATAAATGCTCTATTATTCTTGTATCTTTCTCATCAATGCCAATCTCCCGAAGAATTTCCATTAGTGGCTGGTGTCTAATGATATCAAACGCTTTTTCGTAATTTATGAAGCAAATATATACACCCCGATCATGATCGTAGCATTTCTGTAATAATATTTTCGTGGAAAATATTGCTTCTCTTGTTTCTAGATTCTTACCGAAACCAAACTGTGTTTTTCCACGTTGCTCTTCGCATTTGCTATATATCCGTCGGTATATAACCTTTAAAAACATCTTTAGCACGTGTAAAAAATAAATGTAAAAACGTATACATTTGACATTATATTAAAAAGTTATAATAATATTTAATAAATGTACCGGAACAAATGCCCTCTGCATTTATAAAACTAAAAATTCTAAAAATACAGCCACTGACGTGAAGTCTGATCGGTAAAAACGGTCTTCGACGAGTGAAGAAAATTGCTTTCGTTTTGGAAGGATTAAGATCAATTTACCATTTAGCAAAATACTTAATTACACAATCAACACCGGATTGTAACCTATTGCTGATAGCACTTGGCCTGTAGGAACTGCAGAACAACGCTGTGTCATCAGCGTATATGGCAACCTCAATGTTATTTATAGGCGGAAAATCATGCGTGAAATGGCCCCAGCACGCTACCTTGAGGTACGCCGGCAGAACAGAATTTGCTACTTGATTTCGCATTATTTATAATGGTATAAAATGATCTATTAAAGTAAGTAACTATTAATCAGTTTAATTAGAAAATTTGGAAAAATTGGGAAACCCCCTCTAGACATCATTTTGTATATAATACCGTCGTGTCAGGTTGTGTCGAAAGATTTTGCCACGTCGAATAACACCATCCCAGTATATATATTGAAGTTAAAATTATCTGTGATAGAGTCAGCAACTCTTGCTATCTGTTGTGTTGTGGAATGTTTTGGTTTAAATCCAAATTGACTACTAGGTATTATATTATTAGAATTAGTAAAGTCACTTAATCTTTTCAGAATAATTTTTTCAGCGATTTCGCTGAGATTGCTAAGCGAGTCTATCTGAGATCAATTTTTACCGTGTTTTGATACTGGAATTATTTTGCCACTTTCCAATTAGAAGGGAAGTACCGAAATTTAAACTTTGCATTAATCAAATTAGTTAACTGGATGGTGGGTTTTGAGGTAGCATTTTAATGACAGTAGATTGGATACATATCTGAGGTGATGCGATAAATCTATTGACAATTTTATGTACTTTATTCTTCTGATAGCTTGAAGCTAAATGGATATTTCTGCTATGAACATGAAGGTAGGATGCAGCAAGCAATTCTGCTTTATGGGTATTATTATATGCATATGTATTAGTATGAAGATCATTAATTAAGGAAGTGCTTCATGGTGTTGTGTATATTGTTTACATATCTTCCAAAGACTATTATTTTTAACAAGGAAGGTTAGAAAGTATTTTACTAAACATTTCATTATTATGTTTATTTAGTAAATATCGAACTAAAATCGTCAATAATTTGTTAATATTTTGTGAATCAGTACGTGAACGACTTTTAGTATAGGATCTTCTGACAATATTTTTGATTTTAATTATGGAAGTTATATATGAAGGTATCGAAGATATAGGAGAAACATTCTGCTTAATAGGAACAGAAAGGGCAATAGCTTCATGGAACAAGTTCGTCAGAGTGGTGAGACAGTGGTCAATGTTGTCAGTATCAGAAATTAAGTTTATATTATCATAAATATGACGCTTAAATAAATTCCAGTTCGCATTTTTAGAATTAAATGTTTTACGTACCGGTTGTTGTAGTATGTTGCCAGTTTTGACGATTATAAATATTGGATTATGACTGAAGGATAAACAGTTGACTGAAATGGGCAATGTTGTATTTATATTTTTGACTAGAACTAAATGAATAATACTAGGTCTAGAGCCAGGTGGTGAGATATACGTTAGGTTCTCGTGGTCCTGATATTTGTATATTATTTTGTATAGAAGTACTAAGACGTTGCCAGCCTGATTAAAATTATTCTAAGACTTATGCTTAGAGTTTAAATCGCTGATTAAAATAATTTTTTTATTTGTCTTCATCGAGGATAAAATATCTTCCTTATAGTCATTCGATTAGAGGCGGTTTATAAACAGCAAAAATAGTAGGAACTTCTACATTGCGATTTACATTATGAGTATTAGCCAACAGCCTGAATACTATTTAATGGGGGCGTTGGCACAGATCATACTTTAGTCGTTGACTAATCAACAATGCTACTCCTCCACTATCACGCATCCCATATTTTCTACAAATATCAAAGCCAGGGAATTTAACTGTGAGGTTACTGTTCAGTTTAGTCTCAGATGAAGTAATGATATCAATACTATTGTAAATATCAAATTCATGAAGCTCAGCTGGTTTGTGTACTATAGAATTAAAATTCCAAGCAACTAACTTAATCATATTTCATTTAAAAAAAAAATACTTATAATTTACTACAATTATTTCTAAAATAGCCGCTATTTTTGTTAAAATCAAAAGTTTCTGCAATTACGGCTGTGCGATGGCTGCTAAGATGTGACACTACATTTCAAAAATGTGATACATTTATTAATTACGGTTTAATGAAATATGTCCGAATTTTTGACACCTATGACATTGAACAACAGGTTGTTTTGATTTGTATTTCTCCCATCTAATAAGACAAAAACACAAACTTTTAATATTCATAACTTGTTGTGAGGCAAGCTGGGTAGGAAAAATAACGAGATAGATGGGAAGTAGGGTTATCGTAAAATCGGGATTCTTTCTTTCAAATTGATATCTACATCGACGTTGGTCTTTAATTCAGCGTAATGAATTGATATATTGTTTGGTAGATCCTTTAGTATCATCTTACTCATTATAGAGATCAATCTGAATTCAGAACAATCCTTTGCATGCAGTTTCTTTGGTATTGGAATAAACACTGATTTCAACCAATCCTCCGGTATTCCATCAGTTTCGTATACTTTATTAAAAAGTGCAGTCAACATTAGGGTATCTGAACATTTAATTATTTCAGCATTATCTTTCGCAGAGATTTTTATATTTTTCATATTTTTCATTTCTTTCTTGACTTCTGATTCAAATATCTCTGGTCCTGTTAACTTGTGCCTAGACTTTCTACTAGGTGAAACTGCGACTGGCCTCTGGTCATGGAACAGCTCTTTGACCTACGTTTCCAAAATTTCAATTAGCTCGTCTTGATTCACAATTACTTCTACTTTATTATTTTTGAATGCTGTTAATTTATATTTCCAATATGTACCGGTTAAAGCCTTAATTTTCTTATGAAAGTTTAACGAATCGTGCAGCATTAATAACTTCTGTCCCCCTTCACATTGTTCTTCCACCCATTCTAATTTGGAAGTTTTAACTCTTTTCCATATTTCTTTATGTGTGGCTTTATATTTGTTCATATTATTACTATTTTTCGTTTCTCTTCTTTCTTCCAAGAGCTATAAATTTTTTTAGTCATCAATTGCTTATTACTTTTGAGCTTTGGTACACACTTCTTTTGCAGTTTTGACTGTTTCGTTCTTGATTCTATTCCATATGGTATTCATTTCACCTCACTGATTTCATTTGTTTCCTTTTCTGTTGGTAGTCTTTGCAAGCATTTCTCTATTAGCTCTTCTCCTATTTTGGATTCCTTGATATTTCCTAAGTTTAGTCTATGTGTATTTTTTTTACTCTTATGTGTTACTTTATACCAGACATTAGCGACCACAGGGTTGTGGTCGACCCAATATCTCCACCAGGATGTAATACTATTTTGAAATCGGTTATTTACTATAATATAATCTATTTGATTTGTTACTATTTTTTTCGGTGAATCCTGCGGCGATCTCCATGTGTATAGACGTCTAGGTGGTAACTTAAAGTAGGTGTTTTAATAACATATTTTTCTTGAGAGCAAAACTGAACTAATTTTTCACCTCTTTCATTTCTATTACCAAGTCAAAGTTTCCTGTGACATTCTCAATCGATCCATTTCCTTCATTATGCATTTTTCCGCCTTCCAATGAACTTCTAACATTCCAGGTAGTAACAATGAAATTTCTATTACTTTTCAATTTTACTAGGGATCGTAATCTCGATTCTTCAACGTGTTCGTCCTCTCTTGCAGAGTGCTGTATCAACAAGGGCAAAGGCCCGATTCACTCTGAATTGCTACAAAGGACCGCCTGTAATCTGATATAATCTTTCGGGTGTATCCTATAGGTGCAGAATTTACTTTATTCTCTTTACACGCCATGGTAATCAAGAGATAGATACGGTGGTGTAGTTCCCGGTTGCCTTACACCGGATTTTCTGTCACGGTTTACTCCCGTAGCCTTTGGATAAATATCCTAACCATTTTATGTTTTTACTGCGACCTAAACCGCCGAGGGGAGACATTCATAGGATTTCTGCAGAGGTAGAGACAGGTCCTCAAGCTGCCCATCTGCACCCTTGTGTCTCGTTGCCCTGAGACTTTGAGCCAGTAGCCGCTTTTGGTCCGCGACTGTTTATTCCACTGATTTCTTATTTACAGCTAACTTACATATCTATAGGTCATACCACCATTCGCCACTTGTGGACGCGCCCCTTCCGGATCCCGGAAGGTACAAAGGTACCTCCGTAGTATTCGGAAATTAGATATTTTCGTTTCTATTTCATTTTTCGAAGCTCGTGCTTCGAGTTTCGTAAATACGCGAATATACATAAACAAAAAAATAGCATATCGAACCGACTTAAAGACTTTTATGCCTTACGTGTGTGTACGTATTTAACGAGGGGGTGTTTTTTTTCTGTCGAAAATTTATAAAGGTTTTTTCCGTCAAATTTTTAGAAATATAATTTTTCTCGGAAAATTTTTACTTAATTTCGTGTTTTTTTTTCTTCTCCCGTTTAATTCGGTTCGTTAATATAAAATTGTTTAAAGGAAGCGAGACGAAGACGGACACATAACGAAACAGTGCCTTGGTATCGACCAAATTAAAAGTCTCTAAAGAGAAAATAACTCGATTAAATTTTACTTTGACGAATTAAAAAAAAAAATAAAATAATAATAAATAACGAGAACAGTCATCTTCATTATCGTAACGTTAGGGCGCAACATGCGACCTCTCTACCACCCGACCGTTATTACGAGAACGCAAGCCGCAGTAAGAGGAGATTGCAAATATAGTACCGATAGGAGGACGAGAGGAAAACGTTAATTAAGGTTTATTTCTTACTAGGGGCAACAGAGGCCCGGACGTCGTCCCCCGCAATTTTAATTGGCTGAAGAAACTTTCGAACTCAATTCAGTTAATTTTAACGGGACTCTAAATAGAGTCGTGAAAAGGAAGGTATATATATATATATATATATGTATGACAAAATTAAAGAAAAAGAAATTATATTCAGCGCGGCAGGACTCTGAACTTTAATTATGTTAATTTTATACACACAGGTAAGCTGTATATACTTCGCCTGCGGTAATACTGGGCGACTTAACCCCGCTACCAAATTCTTGAGTAGTCTCGCCCTCGATTCTTCTATATCTATTCTGTTTTATCGTTTGTTCGTTGTTTCCTCCGGTTTTGTCGTCATTTTAGTTTTTAAATTAACGGTCAGAAAATTTACATCGACCGGCGATGTAAAAAATTAAAAACGGCTATTTCGAAAAAAGAAAACAATCTAATAACGATACTAATAATAAATAACAATATAACGAATGTAAAATATACATTGATATTTTAACTAATATATATATATACATATATATAAACTCTACAGCAGCCAGTGTGAACACGTTTTCCCAATATTAAAAGGCGTAATGGAGATACTCTACTTCTCCAAAATTGTTTACAGCGGTTTAGAATATGTTCTAAAATCATCGAGTTCGTAAACATCAACGGAAAATACCTACACCATTTACCTTTTTTCGGACGATATAGTGGTCATAGCTCAAGATATATATGAGTTACAAAAACATGTTACAGAAACTGGAAAGAGCTGCAAGAAGTGTAGGGTTAAAAATAAATACGTAAAAAAAAACGAAGTATGTGAAATACGATCAAAATCGACAAAAACGACCGATGTGTAAAATGAAATTACAAAAAGGCGAAAAGATGAATTTGTATATTTAGGTAAAATTTTTACAATAAAGAAAGAAAGAAAAAAACAGATCTACTCGGAAAAATAACACACGGATAGGTCGCATATCACAGAATAAAGAGAATGTTCAAAAGTAAGTGAAGAAAACAGAGAAAACTATTTAACCAGTGTCTGGTGCCGGTAATGACGTATGGCGCGGAAGCATGGCCGTTAACGAACAAATAATTGATAGAAGAGGAAGACTAAAACGGAACGTGCACTACTAGAAATTCGACTCCGAGATAAAATAAAATCAGAAAAAATCAGAGGGGAAACAATGTTGGAAGATATCGGGGAAAGAATAGCGAAGAATAAATGGGCACCGGCTGGACGAATTGGGAGACAATGAAAGAGCTGGTACGAAGACAATATAGAGGAAAACGAAGCCAAGGAAGACTGAATGGACAGACGATATTGTCAATACAGCCGGAACTCACTTCGGAAAACACGAGATAGAAGAGGATGAAATTATTAAGGGAGGTCTACATCAATGCAATGATGTAATATAGGCAAATAATAATAATAATGAAATATGAGTAAAAAATGAAACGCAATATTTAATAATACTAAAACGGATATATATAACGATGGGGAACAATAAAAGCCGAAATAAGAAGTATGAACAAGAGGAATTGGAATAAGAATAGGCGCAATCAAAATAAAAAGTGTGAACGTGAAAATAATAATTAAAATGATTAAAAATAAAGAATAAATGTAGCAATTAATACTGCGTAAATTAAAACGTATCTTAGAGCTTTCCGTCAAAAGACGCGCACGCTCTAAAATTTTTAATTTCATATTGAAATTTTAAAGAAACAATCAATGTTCCGTTACAAAAGCGGTTATTAGAATAAAATATACAAAGAAAAAAGTGATATTAACGTCCGAAATTATAGTTATTTGTTACACCCACATGCAAGCGCACATAGACTCGCCTAAATTATAAATCAAAATCTTCCCTCACATCTACACACACAAACATATAAATAAACATATAAACAAACAAACAACGGACATTATAAATTAATCCGTATTGTCACTTTTAAATTCCGTTTTATGCTTTAAAAAAGAATTTTATTATTTTCTCTCTCATCCCGAAAATACGCGTAAACACACACACACACACATTCGTTAATTTCGTGAAATACTTCTAATTACTTTTGGATGAAATAATCTCGGCGAACGTTTAGTAAGTGGGGAAAATAATATTTTTTCTTTCAAATTCGGAATATTTTTCAATTGTCATCCTATTACTAAGAAAAATAAGGAACTAAAATTCAGATTTCACAATGTGTATCTGCTTTTGAGTTTAAACTACGGACTATATCAATACTAATATATAAAACTATCGCGCCTAGGATTTGGGAATATTTTCATTATAATCACTCCATTTGGCTATTTTTATCACACGTTAATAGAAAATCTTTTTTTTTTTCTTTTTAATTTTTATCTGTCTGTCTAGTTCCAATTTAACTCGAAAACGATGAAAGAAATAATTAAAAAATTCGCATATAACCTATATTATCGGATATGTAACTTTGTTTCACATTGATATTATGAATAATATAAAAGCAGGAGACAGCCATATCTCTGCCAAATTTGTTTAAAATTTAACACGTTTTCCGGCAACACCCGCAATATAAAACAACGTTTTATTGCGTTAAGGGGCGTGGCCGAAATAACGGACGAAGATATATATATTAAAACAGACAGCGATATTGCATTAAAAAATAATAATTAGACAGGCGAATTCTAGTTTACGATATAAATTATTATTATACAACATCGTGATAAAATCTGTCTGGGCATAACGGCTTATCTATGAGCTACCTTCTCTACTTCGAAATCAAACTACATTTGTCGAAAGTAATAAAATCATTGGTTAACGCATCGTGGTACATTCGTAATGACTTGAATGTACCGGATATAAAATCCATTGGTCGTTAATTTATTAAATAACAGCGAGGATGTTAGACCACTTATCAACTTGAGCATCCATTTATGTTTTAACTAGCTCGAAGTACCGTCGATAAATGGCGACTCCACCCATGAAAATGCTTCCGTCACGTGCCGTCTAGGTCAGATTTCATTTATAACATTAAAGAAAAAACCACGCACACAAAAACGAAAATTATCGAAATCGTCCTCCCATACGATTACGGCCGCTGTATTGTAAATTTATACACACATTCGTTCTCATTAAATTTTAAATTACGCGAATCATATAAGGAAATATATTATTTTATTTTGTCCGATGTCACGGTGTTGGGTCATTACTTCGAAAACTATGCTTATATATCATTATCACCATCTCTTGTTGCTGGCGGACGAGTATGAGGGGACTTAATTGACAATCAACCATGTTCATAACTTATATTAAAACTCAAGCCCGTTGCCATGTGTAATTTAAAAGAGGCATAGTCGACACCGGATATCAGCATTGCCGACGTGTACAGCGAATTTTTTTTGTGAACAGTAATTGTAATATATATATATATATATATATATATATATATATATATATATATATATATAAAATATTATTAGGGGTTTTTATATATATTGCATCATATTTATTTGATATTTAACTTTATCTGATCATTGCCGCCGGATTTATTGTAAATTAATTCTCGAAGCAACAGTCGTCAAATTTATTGTATTATTTCTTATTTGTAGCCGCCAAATTTATTGAAATTTTATAGTAATATGGAATTATTTATATATTTTTTAACCATTAAATTTATTTTCTTTATTTTCATTATTCATAACTATTATTCGAAAATATACGAAACAAGCACAATTCGAATGCGTTTAAATAATTATACAAGTATTCAACGAAGAAATTATTTATAAACAACGACACACATATTTGACATATCGACTCGTGAATTAATAAATGCGTTCACATTATACTTAACGGCTCATCGATGCGGGTATTGATGACGCTGGTCCGGCAGATGGATTGAACGTTTGAATGATATCCAACTTTTCGATGCCGCTAATTCCAGCGATAATTCGGCGATATTACGCGATTATCGAAAATCGATCGTCCTTATTTATAATTACTTTATTATTATTAAAGTTTTGATTGTGAAATGTAGTGATTTTTTATACTTGATTACAAAAAACAGTTGAAATCACTAAACTTTATTTATTAAGCAAAGCTTTTCGGCAACTACGCCATTATCAAGCTATATATAAATTAAATTAAATATATAAAAACATATTAATATTTTATGTTTTTATATATTTAATTTTATTTATATATATATATCTTGATAATGGCGTAGTTGCCGGAAAGCTTTGCTTAATAAATAAAGTTTAGTGATTTCAACTGTTTTTTGTAATTTATTATTATTGCTTAGATTTTTCTTCTTTTCTATTTAGGAACGTATGTAATTATTTATATAAATATAATTTTATATATTCGACTTTTTTGTCCATCTATGAACCACGAAAAAGCTATTCGCACGATGTTAGTGTCAATTTTGTTCTTTCTTCTCGTTTCTGTGTCCACTATTCATTCATCCGTTTCCAATGAGTCTTTTTTCTTTCTTCCGTCCATGTTCGCGCCGTCTTCTTTATCACCGTCTCCTGCCATCCTGTCTTTTCTTTTCGTTTTTTTTTTATTAACCAATATTCTGTCATCATTTCCAAATGTGTCTTCTTCCTTTCCTCTGTCCACGTTCGCCCTATCTTTTTAGTTGCAGGCTCATGGAATCCTTGGAAATATTGGATCCTACGTCTAAACTTGTTTCTATCTTTGATTTATTCATCAACATCCCTTTTGACTTCTACTATCCATGGCACTCTACTTTTCGGATTGTTGTCAAAAAAGTTAAACAACTGTTTGATAAGACGGTTGTTGTGATGTTGTCCATTCTTTTTATATGCCCATAAAAGGCGACTCTTCTTTTCCTTATTGTGTCACTAACCTTTTCTATTGTTTCATATATTTCCCTGTTGCTTCTTAATTTCCAATATTCTTCACCCTCTCTCTAGGGCCCAATATTTTTCGTTTTATTTTCCTTTCTTTGACTTCTAATTGCTGTATTTCCTTGTTAGAGGTCAAATTTAGACATTCAGCTGCGTACAGTCACTGTAGTTTAATGACCGTGTTATAGTGTCTTATTTTGGCATTTCTGGATATTGATTTTTTATTATATGTGCCCCTTGTTAGTTGGAAAGCCATTTCCAATCTATGTTTTCGTTCCAGCATCGATTTTTTATCTCCCCGCTTTCACTTGAATCATTTCCCCAAGATATTTAAATTCTTCTACTCTTTTGATTATTCGATTCTTAACTTTTACAATGTTGGGAGCAACCCTCCTAGGGGTACACAGATATGTGTAACCGAGTTACCCCGAGCTCAGGGGAACGGGCGCGTCCGCAGGTGGTGGATAGCGGAACGGCCTTCAGATATGGAGGTTAGTTGCGAATAACTCACTGACGAATAAGCAACCGTGAACTATGAGCGGCGATGGATCAGGGTGCAGTGGGAAAGCTTTAGGATAGTATTCTTTAAAAAATGTTGGAGAAACCCGTAACATCGTGTCAAAGCGAGTATGACCGCTATAAGCCTAAATCTTACTAAAAATCCAGAAGCGTCCGTTCTCCATGCTAGGAACGGCTGGAATTTCACTCTCTGAGGCTTACAATCTCAGTTTTAATATCGAATTAGTGACCATTAAGAGTGCTAGTTCCACAAAAATCAATTTCGAAACATACGTATGATGGAAAAGTATAGTCACATATATATATGATCATTTACTCTACTTCTTCAACTAGAAAATATTTATGAGCATTTCAAATGTTTCCGACTAGTTATTATTTTTTAAAATGTTACAAAATAAATAGTTACAAAATAAATATGTACTGCTTTTCCGTTATCAAATGTTATTATTAGACAACGATGGTTATAAATCTGAAGTAGCTAAAACGACAGCAAACGCATGCCAACAAACGATTATACGTGTTATCGAGCGAAAGTTTTTTGATTAAAAATTTTTTAATGACTGGAAGAGATATTAAAACTTATATTTTATCATTTTTTAGACTTACCCATATTTCTCGTTCCGTAGTATATAGACTAGCGTGATGCGGTTAGCATGTACGACACGGAAAGACATATAAGCGACAAAACGGATCTGATCTCTTCAACGTGTGTCTTATCTATATCGTTATCACAAATTTCCCGTAGTCGATAATGCAGGCATAATCCTAACATACGATACACATTTCTTCTCCTCTACCAGTCGACTACTACATAACGGTACAAATATATCTCTATCACGTTCTTTACTGCTTCTGCGTTATTCTAAAAGTTTCCAAATATCTGCTCTAAATCAGTTTCGTTGATTACTTATTGTTCAAGAACAACGAAGAACCACATTAACTCACGATCACATTTTTAAACGTGCCTTATACTGCTTCTAAGGCCAGAGGCACGGAAGGATAGTTAGATTAAGGGGAGAAGGTTGGATAAAGTAAGGAAAGTTAAAGTTTAGATGAGGATGCAAGTCCAACAGGTAAGACGGTCAGCTGAGTACAAAGGACATGATAGGAGAAATTGAGGAATAGTAAGAGGTATGTTACATGACGGGCATAACGGTGCACTCTGACCTAAAAAGAAATGCTCGTGTGTAAGAAGTGTGTGTCCAAATATATATATATATATTACGTTTTTCATTTGGTTTATGCATATTTCTTTTCAATTATTTAATTTGTTATACATTTTATGTAATATTTAATTTATTTAAATTCCTTTGCTGCTCTGAGTATACAAAAATATTTATATATATATATATATATATATATATATATATATATATATATATATATATATATATATATGTATATAATGTTGATGTATTGGAGAGTAGTGATTTTATGAATTAACAAAAAATAAATAAAAACAAAGTTAATCACTATAAAAATTATTTTATTAACGCAAAGCTTTTCGACAATTACATCATTTTCAATCATATACAAAAAAACCTTATATATAAATTAACAGAGATATTAAAACGTTCAATTTGTAAATTTAGGTAATAAAAATCCAAATTTCTTAGATTAAAATATCGATATAAACAATAATATATTAGATATTGATATACACGGAAAACAAACACTAACAGATGCAATAATGCCAAACGATTTTTCCATGCAAAATCACGTAAACTAGCTAGCTTAAGAAATTATTCTAATAGAGCAAAATTATTTTAAGTTATAAACAAAAACAAACTTAATAAAGAAAATATTATTAACCCTTCTGTATTTTATTCCTTCTTTCAGAGTACTTATTTGTGATTTTAATATTCGTTGACTGTTCCCAATAAAGATTTTTAATTATTCTGATATAATTTTGATCCGATTCATATTTTTGTAAGATATTTATTAGTTTTATACGTTTATATATATATAATATTATTTAAGTTTACATTGTACACGAGTGTATATAATAAACTATTTGAAAACAATTACCTTTACATTATTTTTAGTTTATGTAATTTTTTCATTTATCATCATTTTTTGTCTGCGTTAATAATAATCGAATATTATATACACACAAGTGCATGAATAATTTAAAAAAATTTTTAATTACTTAAGTCCGGCGTTTATTTTCGAGTTACAAATCTTAATAAAAAGAGAGAATAACAAAATTCGTATAAATTATAAAGTTAATCGCTGTTTATAAAAATAGACTATGACGATTTCCATTCGTGAAATGTAATTAACTTTTCTTATTCCCTTCCTGCAACAGAAAATTCCTTTATTCTTATGCGTGCGGTTATTTTTCATTCCCTTGTTAAATTAACGATAAAATGACCTTTTAATCGGACGAAACCGAAGAGGTAATACGTTAGTAAAGAATAAAATCATGACGACGTCGTTAGTGGCCACTAGAGGTGGCGGGTAACTTCAATTTATCTCGGAGATTGATTGTAAAATTTCCATTCCGAAACCGACAGTTGACTGTTTCGACGGTGAGATAATTTTTTAGAAGAAAATCGGATTTGACGAAGGATTAATATATTTTTTAATTTAAATGGAAGTAATCCCACTGTTCAATACTTATATCCTACAGACCTTCTCGATTAGTGGGTCGGTCCGTGAGATTAAATTCATAAAATTAATTTAAAATCAATTAAAATTAATTTAAAATCCATTAATAATTAATTAATAAGAAAAAACGCAATCTCTTTTCTGTCTGGTAAAATAAACCTCAGGCCTCCGATTAACATCAAATCTCAATCGATATTTTATTACCATTCGTCTGTATTAAATATATTGAATTCGTCTTAAATAAATTCACTAACAAGTCACTAACGTTGAGTTCAAGTTATTGTGCATACAGTTTAGTTTACCGAATAATAATTATTTGTCATTATTAGCTCGTAATTTTAAAGTTAAAATTAATTTACCATATAGTTCAGCAATTATCATATAGTGATTTATTATCATTGTTTTTATGTGAATTTAAATGTTCATTTTCAAATTCAAGTTTAAATTCTATATCTCATATAGTATATATATTTTGACAATTATTACAATGTAGTTTATAAAGATATAAATGTTTTAATAAATTTCTCTCTTCTATTGTGTTATTATTAAAAGAAATTAATAGTGATTTATTATTATTACTATTATATATATTCCGTGCTTATAAGATTTTACTTTAATATATATTCCTATGGAGGTTAGGAAAATTTAAGTAAAGACACGGGATCCGACAGCTTTCAATAGAAGGAGAAGTCGTGGGTGTTGATAGCGATGTTGTTAAAGGATACTGTGAAAAATTAATTTGCGCAATTATTAATTTAGGGTTAACTAGAGAACAGGTTTATAACTGCGACGAAACCGGACTCTATTGGAAAGCTCTACCTACGAAAATCGTAGCTTCTGGTTCGGAAACTTTGGCTCAGGGCTATAAAATGAAGAAAGAAATGCTGACAATTATGGTTTTGTTCCAATGATAGTGGAAATCATAGATTTCCATTAGCAGTTATTGGGAAAGCTATAAGACCGAGAGCGCTGAAAAATTTTAATAGAAATTTGTTACCAGTAAATATGCTCAAAAAAGTGCTTGGATGAACTAATTTACTGCATTGTTGCAAAATGTTTTTGTTCCTCGGGTGAAATATTATCTTAAATCGAAGAAATTACCTGAAAAGGCAATTTTAATAATGGACAATGTCCATCCATTAAATGAACTAGAATTTGATGAAAATATTAAATGTGTATTTCTTTCCGCAAATACAACTTCTCTGATTCAGCCAATACATCAGGGGGTTATTGAAAGTTTGAAACGTCGTTAGCAGAAAATATTTCTTCAAAATGTAATTTCTTGTGAATCTCTTTCTAATACGGAGAACTTCTTAAAAGGTTACAAGTTAAAGATGCAATTTTCAACATTGCCCACGCGTGGAAAAACATTCTAAACAAAACACCGTTGCGTAGCTGGAATAAACTTTGGCCAATAGACGAAGCTAACGAAACTGACAACGTTGAAAATGAACAACTTTTATGTGAAGTCACTCAACTAAGGAAAGAAATTCGTACTTTTCCAACTGAAGAATGTGACGCGCAAGAGTGGTTAAATGTTGATCATTCAGATTTGAGATTTTAAATGATGACGAAACAGTTGAACAAGCAATCAACAAGGACACCAAAATCGATCAAGAAGATGACGAAGTTGATGTTTCTCATAGTCAAAGTGTTCATTTTAAAGAGGTAGAAGAGCTGTTAACTAAGTGTACTCAGTGGTATGAACAGCATTTCGAAACTAATTGCAACGCGACAAGCGCGTAATTTAGCAATTACGAAAGGACGTGAAAAATTAATTAAAAAAAAAAACGATTAGACATTCTTTCAACATGTAAATCTGTACAATAATTGTAAGTAGAATAAACGGATTAAATACGTATGTATTGCATTTCATTCTTACACCTATTCTATAAGTTGTCTACTTCTCCAGTTCGTCGCCCCTCTGGGCCCGGGCATGATGAATTATCGAGTTTCCACTGTATAAATAATGAACTTAATACAAACTCAAGTCTAAAGAAAAATAAAACAAAAAAGAGCTCGAATACAATAAATGTATACAATAATTTAACAAAACTAAACTTGATAATCCTATTTATCAGTCGATACAAATCGGAAGAAAATATTGAACGTCCGAATATAGACAACCAGGAAACTGTGTTCACAAAGGAGGAACTTAAAATAGCTATTAATCATAATGAAAATACAGTATAGGAATGGATAAGATACTATGTGCAGCAATAAGTAATCTATCACAAGTTGAGTTAACAGTAATAGCTAGAAATATATAATCACCCATTGAAGCAAAACTATGTTTCAGAATCTTGGAAAGACCAATTAGTTTGCCCAATTTTAAAACCTAATAAGGAAAAACTATAGAATTACTAACTAAAACCCGAATGGAATGGTAGCTCTATATTTAATAGAAATATATTTACAAAAACTCAATATGGTTTTAAAAACAAATCATCAGCAAAAGGCAACCTAAATATATTTAATACAGATCTACAAATTTTAGCTCGTTCAAGCTACTTGCAATCACAACGAGATAAAGTTCTGTATTATATTGAATAAATTAATAATTTCATAGTGAACGATATTACCGTTCTTACGATATAGGGCTTAGGTCTATCTTACGTCGATAAATCACGTTATCAGTTACACATACTCACAATAGATGGCGCCTATAATACCGATTAGCGACAGTTGCATCGTTATTTGTTGAGCATGTTCATTAATTCTCATTAATATAAACGCGTGAACGGATTTCCGATAAGCGCACGGATGTGTATAGCAGAGCGCAATTTTTAAGAAAATTTTGAAACGAGAGTTACAAAGTATAACGATATTCTCAGAAAAATAGCGATCGCTGGATGGTACGGAAGGAATGCAGTTATTCAATGACGATGTAGGAGAATAGTGGCTGGCAAAGAGTACAAACACGTGTAAATGTGAAAATAAATAAACCAAAGGAGATCATAAACTCGGTATTCGGAGATTAAAACAAGCTGAACCGCATGAATCAGCCTAGGAGGATACCGACGAAAATTAACTTCTATCGGGAAGATAATTTTATTACGAGCAAAATACCAGAGTAAATGTTTATGAATAGATCGCATTTTAATATCACTTTTGCGATGTTAAAAGAATTTTATTTAACGGATATATAACGTCAATGCGACTACTTTGTTTCGTTTAAATTTTAGCACCCTTTATAACATTGCTTTATGTAATTTTTAATTAAATTTATACCATTTTTACTTAGTGCATTCGATATATATCTGTACGTATGGTATTTGTTGTTCTTTAAAAAAAAAATTGCTTCCACACAGTTTACCCATTACATGTTTTTTTTTTAAATCCAATTCGTACAAACAGTGGGGTAAATATATTGTTTTAATGAAATACAAATACAGTAAAAATATAAACAGATTGTTCAGAACCCGTCAAATTAAGTTTATGGAATTCTGAACAAACTGTTTTACAATATTATAATAATAATTTGTATACATAAATTTAAACTAGTTGAGATTATATAATTCGTTTATAAGTTAAAACAAGGTGCAATTATATTTAAATATGTTTAGGATAGGTGTAATTATATTTAATTGCATAAATAAGCTAAATGTACATATTTTTTACAGTGATTTAGTTCAGCAATCCTGAAAGTGTTAAAAATTATAAATACTGTTTAGAGGCCAAATCTTTATAGTTTCCCTTTTTGTATACGGGCCTAACTAACGTTATCTTCAATTTTGTTGGAAGCACGTTTTCCAATATTGTTTGATTTATTAACCTAGATGCAAAATCGCGAAATCTTTCAACCACCTTCTTCAACTGTAGTTCCCGATGTAAACCATCGTTACGCTGGAACTATCTCGCTCTTGTAATTAGGCGAATAATTTTGATCCGTGCTCTCCGGTTGATTGCACGGCACATCCCCCAGCTCCAAAGGTCCGTATATCGGTCTGATCATAACCAGATAAATCAATCTTTTACGATACAAACTTAACTTCGCTTTATGTACCAGTAGCCACTAAAGTTCGCGAATTCTGACATTAATTTGATCGCACTTATTCTTAATATATGGTTTTCAGGAAAAATTTTGCATCTATGCTACATTACCGAAAAAGACAAAAAAAAAAATTTAAAATATATCGTAAATGTAAACGTTTTTACTATGACCGCATAAATAATTTGAAACGTATTTATATAAATACACTTAGAATTAAGACATTTCACGTTAACCAAAAAATAAACTATCTTCTTAACATTAAAAGTTCATGTAGCGTACTGCGACTGAAAGCGTTAAATGAGTAATTACTGATTGACTTTTGTAATTCTTCGGAAGTACTTTCGTCCTGAGTACATCACTTTAAAATAAGCATACTAAATTTAGTTTTAGACCTAAAACCGATATTATATATATATATATATATATATATATTATATATATTAGTTTACATAATATGAAAGGTAATAGTTTCCGAAATTTACCCATTCGTATATAGCGCCATCTTTTGTTTTTATATTGCACCGTTATTTACAAATATGTTCATTAGATAGCGCGTTATATATGATTTGATATTAACAATAGGAATGATTGGTAAAGAAAAGTTCCGATACTTTGTCGTAAGCATTTATCGGAATTATTTTAAATAATACACTTAGATTTTCGTACGCGTTTGTCAGGTAAAGTATAGAACTGAATAGGGTCAATTTCGTTATGAAAACCCCTAATGATTCTAACCTCTGCCGGTATCGTTCACTATTCATTTGGATTACCACGCGCGCGTACGATACATTTAAGTCGCAATGCAAGTTTGTCTTTGCGCATGTACCATGGCGCATTTGTTATAATTCTTAATACTTTCGACTGGCATATCGTTGTATCATGTTAATATTAAACACCGATGCTGTACCCCAAAGGGATATACCGTAGGTCCACACCGGTTTGATAACTATGATATACATCAATAATTTAAACTCGAAATGTCTACCCAGAAGCCAGTCTTTCTCAATTTTATGGTTTTTTTTTAACCTTCACCTTAATGAGCTGATATACTCCTAAGCGATCTGCTAAAACTCGGTTTTATTATTTTTGTTAATAATGTTTTATTATTCTTACCGGAACTATTAATATTGTCATTATAACTTTAACTACTACTATAATTCGTTCGTGAAATTTTGATTGAAAAATTTGATATTTCAGAATTCGCGAAATGGCACGACGTATTATCGGTATTAAATATATATATATATATATATATATATATATATATAATTTCTAGTTATTTATTTTTTGTGCATTCTTATGATATTATTATTATTATTCTCAATATTAATAACAGCCATTTCATTTTAATGTTTATATCGCATCTCCACTAGCTAGTCGTAACGATGTCTTCTATTTTCGTTACCGTATGTGTATTTTCTTCAACCGACTCTGACAATTGACGATGACGTACCAATCCGGCTGACTCGAAATACGTGTTATCTATCAATAGTTAATCGATGTCGAAAATTCCCAGTAATGATACGATGTACGTTCCGTACTTTACCCATCGACTACTGCATAACGTTACTTATATAATTATAACCTTTTTCTTGCTCTTTAATCTCTTCATCATCATCTTCGATTGCTCGTATCCGAGCATCGTGACAAATCAATCAATTCTTCGCCATCGTGTCCTATCCATTACGACCCTCATCAGTTCTTCAACCGTTAGTCCGGTCCTACACTTTATTTGGTCTATATACCGGTTTGGACAACGTCCTCTCCGTCGTTTTCCATTTATCTTTTCCCGAATAATCAAATTTTCTACTCCATCAGCTCATAATATGTGACTGAAACATTTCAACATACATCTGTATATCCGTGATAGTAGCCTTTCGTTATCATTGACATTTAGTTCTGCTAAGATTGATGAATTGGTTCTTTTTGAATTCTTCTTAATAGTTCTGCCATTTCATCTTCCGAATTTGCGACGAGTATTGATCTCTTATTTTAGGATAATTTTTGCTCTATATCGGTTTCGTTGATCGAAAATTCTCGAAAGACACGACGAATTACACTAAAAAACAATATATATAATATATAAATGTTGAACATATCGCACAGTAGTATAAATAAAACAAAATTATAACACAGTTTAATCGCTATAAAAGTTTTTCACTGCGAAGCTTTTCGACAGTTACGTCATTATCAAGCATACCCAATAAATCTTACATATAAATTACCTGAAATATTCATATAACAACTTATAATTTGATATACATATTTCACTAGCCAGTGGTAATTTTACTTTTAGATTTAATTTTACAATAAATTTTATTTATATAGTTAAAAAAAATAAGTCTATCAACATTTATATAAACCTCCACACCTGGTTCACGTTCCGTTTAAATGTTGAATATATCGCAGAGTAGTAACAAAATCATAACACAGTTTAATCACTATAAAAGTTGTTTATTGCAAAGCTTTTCGGCAGTTACGTCACTATTACGCATAGACAATAAATATTACATATAAATTACCTGAAATATTTATATAACGACAAATTATAATTTAATATATTTCTATTTCTATTTATAGTTTACAACTCTTATTTAACCTACGTATATTATTTTTTATTAATTTTTATATTTTGTTTAATTTATTTCAATTTCTGACGTACCTTCTCTGCGCTAAGTATACAATAATATAGCTGCGAAAACTTGAACGTATTCATATATGGTTAAAGGCAGATCGTTAGTGCACACATATATACGTGTAAGTATCATTCGTATATATATATATATATATATATATATATATATATATATATATATACATATATAATATGCGTCCATTCCACGATGTAAGTACTTTAACGAAAACTTTAAGGTCCGCCATCGTCGGAAACGGACGCTTAATCAAATACGAACAAAGATAAAGTTTCTCTAGACTGAATGAAAAAATAAACCAAATTATTTTCCAAAACGGAAACACCTCCCCTAACACTTCCGACCGATTTATTTTCCTTCGAACCCACGAACCTAAAAGATTAATTCATCCTACGACGTTAATAACCCTTTCTATTGTAACGATAGGAAAATTCGTAAAAGTATAGGCGAATAAGATGGACGCGATAAGTGTTAGATGGGTAATGAAAAAGAGAAAGATAGAACGATAGATATTCGACGTAATGACGGGTTGGGAGACGTTAGCGGTTTTTCGCTGAATCACGTGACTTAATTAACGGATGTAATTTTTAAACGCGGACAGTAAGGAAAGAATATCGAAATGGGGCAATAATTCAACGAAGACTAAAATAAGCTCAAGCAGTGACGTCATCCTTAATGACGAAATTACGGGGGGGGGGGTTACATAGAAGTGCTGTTTTGAGAAATACAGAATGGTTCTATCTCGAGGCGAACAAACAGGCTGTAACTAGATTGTGTACAGAAAAAATTTAGCATCGAGAAGTATAATTATATGTGATATATATATATATATATATATATATATATATGTGTGTGTGTGTGTGTGCGCCCGCGCGTATTATATATATATACATAAAACGTATGTATAATGTAAACTGTAACTATCGGAAATTGCTAATTGATTTAACTCCTTCATATATTACAATATTACTGTTTCTAATATTACGTTATATACTACAGCACGAATCTTACTTATTATATTTATGATATCAAAGTGTCTAGACAATTTACACGAATGGAGCTTATCTACTGGCCTACAGCTGCTCCCGCAAAAACAAAATATATTATTTTTACCAGGAAACGATCAGACTCGAAACACTTAAATCTAACAATAAACAAATCAAAGATGCTAGCGAAAGAACATAAGTTCCTTGGACTACATTTTGACTCGAGACTTACCTGGAAAAGTCATATTCTGGCAATGAAGCATTCATGCCTCCCATTACTCAATATCCTTAAAATTATGAGTAATAAGTCATTTGGACCGAGAAGTTCAACGCTACTCCGCATCTACTATACCCTTATTCGTTCTAAGCTGGACTATGGTTCCATCATATATGCCTCTGCAAACCCACGACTGCGCAATAAACTGGCTATAATACAGAACACCGCACTTCGAATTGCGCTGAAAGCATTTCCAACAACGCCTACAGCTAGCCTCCACTACTTAAGTGGTTCTCCACCCCTTCACTACAGACGGAAGCAACTTGCATTAAAGTACGCAGTAACTGTTGCTAGCCATCAACTTCACCCAAATCAAGCTCATATCAGTGAACTGCTAAAACCAGTTGGACTTAAGTTTTCATTAAAGATTCAGCGTAATATTCTAAAGAGAATACCAACAGTTCTTTCGCCATGGAGTAAATTCAAGCCAGAGATTTGTTGGGTTCTTGCTACAGCCGTAAATAAATGCAAACCAAACCATGTAATACACGCAACCTTACAACGGATGTTGCTTCGGGTACCTCAAGCCTTTACATGCTACACAGATGCATCAAAAACTCCGTTTCATGTAGGTGGAGCATATTCCATCCAATACAAAATTCAGTCCTTCAATCTTCCGATAATGCTGCCAGTCCTTTCGGCTGAGCTAGTTGCGATTCTTCAATGTATACTCCAAATCGCTGATCTCCCACGGAATGATTAGGTAATTTGCTCAGACTCTATGTCTGCACTAAAATACATACAAGCCACAAACTCTGAAGTATCATCTGTTGATAATATTCTTTTCTCGTTAGTGGAACTATATAAACGGAACACGAAGATCACCTTTGCTCGGATTCCTAGCCATCGTAATATTTCATCACACGATGCCGTACACCGGGCGGCCCGTTGGCTGTCACAAATTCACCTTCGAAAACTAACGGGTGCGGACTATGCTCTAGACTCAGTCCAGAGCATACTGCGATCATGGAGTTGATTCTTCCATAGTCAGCCCAGTATTTTGGGTTGCATCAAGAAGGATCTGACGGCATGGCCAAAACTCGTTGGAAAAATTTGTCTACCGAGATTGGAAACAGCGTACCTTGAACAAACACAAATCCCCCACTCGTACCTGCTTGGTAACCAGCCACCACCTATAGGCGATAAATGTAAAGCACCGTTAACCGTCCATCATATACTGAAGACCTGCCGGAAATACGCTCAACATCGTACTAAGGAAATGAGCTCAGCTATATCGGACGTCTACAACCTAGAAATTCTTACAGCCTTTCTGATCAAGACAAATAGTAATAATATTTAATTATATGTATTTCAATTAATAATCATATACATCGAGTAATAGCCACGAGGCATTAAATACTCGTAAAAAAAAAACAAAAAAAAACGTTAATCTTACAAATGAAAATAACGGTATGACAAGTAAATGACTTCTCAAAAAAAGTCAGCTGTACAAATTTTAAATGACTTTAAAGTAGAATATGGTACATTGACGAATCTTTAATATAAAAGTTTTTCCGATCGAATCATAAAATCAAAGCTTGATCACTAGAAAAATTTTATCAGCACGTCAAATGCCCGAGACGAACTTAATATTGTAAATTCAAATGAATATTATAAATTCAAATAAATATTGTAAATTCAAATTAATATCGTAAATTCGAGCTCAAGCAAGAACAAAATAACAAATAAAATTGTAACACAACACAAAATACGCAGATCAACTTTTGAACATAATAAATAGCTGTCTTTTAAAGGAAATCTTCTCGACCATCTGGAAGGCTGCAGATCTAGTTCTTATATAAAAACTAACAAAGATTACTGCAGTGTAACAGCTTATCGTTCAATATAATTCTTGAAGTCATACGGTAAAGTTTATGAAATAATGTAAAAAAAAAAAAAACTCAAAATGAAAATCATAACTCACTGAAGGAGCGGTATACAAACTGATAACTCTTGTAAGAAGCATAATTTTTTAGGGACATTCAGTACTAATCATCTCCTTCGACATATAAGAAATATTTGATAACTGCAAATGGTCCCCCAATAATAATAACAAGTCTAAAATATAATGAAATAAATACATCTTCAGTTAATATCATTATTAATTACTTTCATAACAGACTTTGAAATTAATAATGACTTTGCTAAAAGAAAAATCACGTGCAAAATCCGCCAAGGTTCTGTTTTGGGGGCCACCCTATGGAGTTTATTATATTCTAGCATACATGAAAATATGGACAAATATTGTGAAATATTAAATGGTTATACTCAACCCTTATTTCCTATGCAAATGATTTATGTTTTTTTTTTAAATTACAAAATTTGCTAATCCAAAAAAAAAATTAAAGAGTTTATTAAATGCTAATCAAATAACGGACGTTGAGCTTTCCATTGTTACAGAAAAGTGTAATACTCTGATACTCGGTAATATTAAAATATGAAATTAAAATATTAAATCTCATTTACTCGTTTCTCATACAGCTGGTAGACTGAATGAAATACGTAGGAATTTTAATCAATCACAAACTCAACTTCTCTCATCACTTAAAGGCAATAAATACGAAATGTAGCAATTTATATAATCGTAAAATCTAACACCAATTGCCAACAAACAAACAATCATCCTATATAAAGAACTGATACAATCCATTTATGCCTATCGGTTAAGTGTCTACACTAATAAGAACACATTCAAATCAGTTAAAATACAGCAAAGACAATTTATTCTAAGTATATTTTACCTATACAAAACTGTCCCCCTCGTTAGTTACTTGTGTCATTGCATCATTTCCCTATACCTATTTATTAGTGGGTCAAGCAATAATTACAGACTACAGAATTACCAAAAACTTAATTAACAATCTAAACCACTTAAACGCAGACAATATTATAAACGCTGTGAGAACTTCAGCCAACATTAAAATACTAAAAAAACAAAACAAATAACAATTGAAATAATAAACATTTTGTAAAACCGGTGGAACGGAGAGTCACCGATCGTAAATATTTTTCCAAATATCAAAGATAGGATCAGTTTTAACTATAATTTTCTTTAATTCTCAAGTAATCACGGGACACGGCAACTTTTCCATCGCTTTAAACTACTAAATATTCACCCATATGTTAATACTGTGACTTCAACACAATAGATAGTTATACATACATGCGAAGCCTTGCAAAACATTAGGGAATCTTACCAAATTAAAGAAAATGCAATACTAACAATAAACTAAACATAACCATTCTCTTTTTGCTTACTTCCACGACGTCGTGAGAAAGAAACTTACCCTAAACCTCTCATTCTAACCAAAAATAATATTTGCATTTTTATGGCTTCTTTATTATATTAATACTATTGAACGCATCCGATATAGTACCTTACTAAACAATTTTTCAGTTCTACCAACAGAACTATAAAATTTGCTGTTGATCTTACATTAAAGTTAAACAAGGACACCGTCATTAGCACAGATTCACTTCACTCTACTGCATCATCCACAATAAATCACAAAATCTCGTCTCGCAAGAAATATAATTTCAATCATCTTTTATACTTCAGTCAATATTAACTCCGCATGGATACGCGGACACAGAGTTATCAAGGAAAACGAACTAGTGGATGTTGTAGCAAAAGAGACGACCACCATATCTCCCGATTCCAAACATATCAGTACCATCATCGCACTTATTAAAATTCATAACATACCGGCTAGAAATGGTCGAGAATATTGAAGTTCTTACTACCAATAAATTGTGTTCAATACGATAAAACACTGCAGTTTGGATAACTTCAAGATTTAGCTGGCAAGAATAAGTTATATCGTGTTGTCATTGGTCATACGAAAATTTCTCATTCTGATTTACTAAATAATTTATATCTCCCATATCCGTAATGTATGTTCTGTTCTCTTATCCATTAACCATCTTCGGGTAGAAGGTAAGAAATTCAACCTATTCCGGTCCCAAATACAGCCAGCTCTCTTTCCGAAATACTCGAGGACAACGAACAAAAGATTCTAATAATTTTTTTTTTTTTTGTTTTTCGCTTCAAATCTAGAACTGACGAGATATTTATCATCAACTCTAGATGGTGCCAAGAAGATGAAAGAGTTGAAAATTAGAGATCTGCCCATCATCAGAAGACTCATCAAGTAGCTAATTTAGAACGAATTTATATATATAGTTTACGATCCTTTTGCGTTTGAGTCTTATTATTTGGTGTGTTTTTTTATGACTTCTGAATGCCAGCGGATTATTATGATTTCATAGCTGGGATAAACGTTTGACTGTAGCTTGATAAATTTCTTCGTTTATGTATTCGATGTTGAAGGGCAGCAGCTCTTTCAGTATCAGCTGTAGGTGGAAATCAAGTAGATTGGAAGAGTTGCAGATTAAAAAATTCATGGCGAAAATGGAAACCATGGTAACCGGCATGCACACTGCAACACTGGAAGGCAACGCGATATCACCAGTGTACTTATTTCGCTAGAAAAACATTATGAAAAGTATAAAAAGTAGATTATTTTGGTCACGCTTCCTGGTTGACCACTAGCGCGTTGGATATAATGCGTCTGATGATGTGAAATATGTGACCATGTCATGCGACCCGAGTGACGATCGGCGCTGAAAAGGGGATGCCAGCTTTGCAGTGAGAAATATGCGACTAGATCAGAAGTACATAAAAACATTATCAGAAAACAGCGGGAATATCAGATACACAACATTAATATTGCAACATCGAGTTTACGAACATTACTTCAGGCTGGAAAGCTAACGAATGTAACTATGGAGTCCGAACGTTTAGAAATAGATATATTAGGAATTTCAGAAACACGGTGTACAGGAAATGGAAAATTTTGTGCAAATGAAAACTATGAATTTATATACTCTGGTGGATATACACAAATACACGGAGTCGGCATATTAATAAGGAAGGAACTCGCGAAATTGATTTAACAATGTGTTAGAGCAATATCTGAGAGAGTTCTTTCAACAAGACTGAACATAAAATCAAAGCCATTAGTGATAATTCAAGTATATGCACCAACCGCGGACAGCACAGACGAAGAGATAGAACATTTTTATGAACAAATCACTGAAGCCTTGAAAACAACAAAACATGGAGATATGGTAATAGTACTAGGCGACTTTTAACAGAAAAACCATTACTTGGATCAGGGAGCGCACAAAATTGGCCGACGCGGTGGAACAAATTTCAAAATTCAAATGGACATGGGCTGGACGCGTGGCGCGTAGACATGATGGCAGATGGACAAAACATATCCTGCAATGGTGTCCATTGTATTCGAAAAGGAAAAGGGGCAGACCAACAACACGGTGGCGAGACGACATTGCCAAACATGCAGGAATCAATTGGATCCGAGTGGCACAGAGCCGGAATCGTTGGAAACGTCTCATGCCTACACCCAGCAGTGGGTCGATATGGGCATAACGTGATAACGTGACGTGACTAGGCGACTTTAATGCAAAGATAAGTCGAGATAACTGTAGCTCTGCAGCGGGAAAATTTTGTTTAGGAGAAGGCAACGAACGTGGAGATCGTTTATTGAAGTTTGCAGACAAACGCTCCTTTAAAATTTGCAACACCTGGTTTAAGAATCAAAATAGAAAGCTGTACACGTGGCTTAGCCCTGGAGGAAAACATAGAAATCAAATCGACTTTATTTTAATTAACGAAAGGTACAAGAATATAGTAAAAAAAAATCATACATACTCAGGAGCGGACAGCAATACAGACCATATCTTACTAATGGCAAAATGTAAAATAAAATTGAAGAAAATATGATAACATCACAATGCGTGTGCATGGGATTTACAAACGTTAAAAGATAAGAAAATAGGAGAAAAATTCCAGAGCAAGCCATTGCAAAATGAGAAAGTTGACGTGATAGCCGCATCATAATCGGTCATCACATTACATTTCATACCTATTCCGAAGAAAGCTGCATCCAGAACGTGTCAACAACATCGCACTATTGCCTTGATGAGCCACGCTCTTAAATTACTTTTTTCCATAATAAACAAGAGAATAGAGAAAAGGCTGGACGCACAACTGAACGAAACTCAGTTTGGATTCATACGTAAAAGGGGCACCAAGAGATGCCATAGCACTTTTCCAGATAATCATTCAAAGAGCTCTAAAAATTAAAATGACAGCCCCTGTTTCATCGATTACGAGAAGGCGTTCGACAAAGTTAATCATGAGAAACTATTTCAGACACTCGAAAAATATGGTATAGACAACGGAGATTTACGACTACTGGAAGACATTATATTGGGAACAAAAAAAAGTAGACGGCAAATATTCCACAAAATGTTGTAAGATAATGAAGGGTGTTCGGCAAGGCTGTCCTCTATAACCTAGACTATTTAATATATACGCAGAAGAAATAATGAAGAACGCTAATATAGATCACGTAGGGTTTAAAATAAATGGCAAAATAATCAATTGCATCAGTTACGCCGACGATAAAGTCGTATTAGTAGGATCTGTGAAGCAAATGCGAGCAATGTTAAATAAACTAAATAAATCTAGTGAAAAATGGGATATGACTATAAACGTTAACAAAACTAGCGTTTGAAAATCTTGCATACATATTTAAGAATAGAAAATTAGATATTAAATTAAAACTTCGACTTGACCAGTGCTACGTCATGTCTATATTAAAATATGCGCGTGAAACATGGGCAGTAAGCGCGGAAAGCTTAAAACGGCTAGAAGCCTTCGAAATTCGAATCCTGAGAACGATATGGCGTATAGCATGGACAGAAAAAAGAACAAATAAATATGTATTGGAAAAATGTGGCCTTAAAACACCGATAATAGTTCGGGACATCCTTGCTAGGAAACGGAAATATTTGGGGCATAAGATCAGGGAAAATAGTATCTTTCTGCTGGCTCTACCGAACCGAAGCGCCAAGAGGAAGAAAACGATTAGAAATGATAACCGCCTGTTTCGGAGATCATAAAAAACTAGTCGACATAATAAAGGACGCTAGGAAAATACTAAATCATGATGTTGTCAAGGAGATGTCACTAGAAGCAGAAGAGTATCGTTGGACACACACCAGACTGCTCCACCTATCTCATTCGTATGCACATTGTTTCGACGAGTACGGATTCTTTTTACGTTGCTGTTCGAAGTCAATATCTAGTAATGATAACGAAAATAAGCAGGTTTCGATCTTAACAGACGTGCATGGTGCAACATCCGATCGCATTCGAACTAATCAAATACGCCGTAAATCACGCATGTACGAATGGAAACAATTCAGAGATCAACCTTTGCTAATGCGGGAAAATACACACGATCCCACATCTGGTTGCAATATTCGTCGTTTTAGTGTAAAAATCTTTATGCCTTACGTTGCCTAGTAGGTGATGCTGAATCGCGACTTAATACTATTCATAATGACTGATAGAATTATTAAATAATAAAAAAAATAATCTAATAACGAATAGTGTGTAAAAAAAGTGTTGATTATAATTTCAGATTTTCTAAAACGAACCAACGAAGTCTTATTTCGGTAAAATTTTTGGGCTGAACTTCTTGGAAGAAACACATACAAATTAATCCGAAATTCTAAATAAACTTTCTCCTATAATCTCTTTTTTGTAGGACAATGATAAGAAAATAAAAAAGTTCCATAAAATATGCGTATCTAATTGAAGGTAAAAAAAAACATCCACAAAACAACTTAAAGATATATTACAAGATTTGGATAAGAAAGGGTGAAGGGTAGATATTTCGTTTACGTACCAAGTCCACCGATAAAATAGCGTGTATAGGCCTACATACGTATACAAATATATATATATATATATATATATATATATATATATATATATATATATATATGTGTGTATGTATATATGTAAACGTCCGCACGCGTGTTTAGAACTGAATAACATTGTAGAAAGCACGTACGAACAATCCTTTACCTTAACCTTTAACGTGGTCGACATAAAACGTTTAGTTTCGATGTAGTAAATAAAAGCTTCGGCTAAATCTCCTTCATCTGACAAAATCCTCTTAATCCTTTGCAAACGGACGTATCAACTCCCTACATCCCACGTACGGTTGCATCCTGTTTTTTAACGAATTTTTTAATATAGTACGTATGTTCCAGTCGGATTTTCTTTTTTGGTCACACTGTATCCGATCTTCCGTCATCATTTCATCCCGTTCTTACTTCCTCCCTGTTCGGATGCAAACGCAATTTCATCCTGTTTAATAGTCGAAATTTTCGATTCGTTCCGAATATCGTTTTCCTTATTTAAACGACCTTTTTACGACTTTCTTAAATTTTTTACATATAATACACATATATCTACATTTATGTGACGTATATATATATATATATATATATATATATATATATATATATATATATATATATATATATATATATATATATATATATATATATATATATATATTCGTTATTACGTATTAGAGTAAACCCCAAAATCGTATTCAAGTAAGCTCGTGTTTAATTGTAAGACACTTTTTTTACTGAATTAAGTTTTTTTTGTTTTTTTTTAAATCGGGCTCTTTTCAAGAAAGACCAATCTTAAAATTTTTCTAAATTTAGAAATTACTTTGTATGCATATGACACTGCCATATATTTTACATCTTACGGAATAGATACTATCCAAAGAAGATTAACTGATGGTTTCCAGAAATTAAACTCTTATTTTAAGAAACGGAAAATTAAAATAAACATAAACAAAACGCAGGATATATTATTTACTAATAGAAGGTCTTTCGTACCAGAATCTCTCATAATAAATAACATACCAGTACACTGGAAAACTGATATTAAATATTTAGGTGTAATTTTGGATAAAAGACTTGTTTTTTCTAAGCATATTGACTACTTGACAAATAGGATACATGGGTCCCTTTTTAAACTTCGTGTTTAGTAAAAAAATTTTCCGTTAACACGCTCAACGAATTAATAATATATAAAATGATTATAAGACCGATACTTTTATACGAGTGCCCAAGCTTTCCAAGTTACAGCGACTTCAGAATCAGTTTGCCGGAATAGTACTTAAATTACCGATATATGCTAGAATAGATCTTACGCATCTGAATTTACCCTATACATCAGGAAGTAATAAAACAGAATACAATAAAAAAATTTTCGACTCTTGCGTCGGCAGCAAATATTCAATAACCAGTCAAATACAACAGAACTTCTTTGCATAAGAAATATAAGAAATATAAGAGGATCTCAAACGTATATTACTGTAATGTATGACATCTCTCATACGTATAACGTATATAATATTAATTTCATTCTACCTTGATATGGGAAGTGTTGTTTAAGTTTGTATAATAATCCTGTAACACCTTATCGAACGCCTGACTAATGTCCAAGAACAGTGCAGCACAATAACTTTTTCCTTCAAATGTTTTGATGATGGCATTGACTGCGTACTCTCGTGAAATCATACCTTCATGAAAGGCACTTCAGAGTGCGATATGAAGCAGAGGTTACATCGCTTCACAAAATAGAATCGGGTGTGCCACAAGGGAGTGTTCTGGGTCCTGTATACCTCCTGTTTACAGCTGACTTGCCGACCTGTCACGATACTATCACTACTATACATTTGCTGATGATACAGCTGTACTATCCATAAGCAAGGATCCTTTAGAAGCAACTCGACTACTATAAGAGAATGTAAAAATGATTGAGAAATGGACAAAAAAATGGCAGATAAGACTCAACGAAACAAAATCACATTATATACTATTTACAAAATGTAAACATAATGCAAAACCGATTACTGTTAAGGGTAAAGAACTGCAAGCCACCGATTGTGTAAAATACCTAGGAATGCACCTAGATAAAGGGCGAACTTGGAAAAGACATATTAACATAAAAAGAAAGCAATTGGACATTCAATTTCGTAAATACTACTGGCTTGTTGGAAGAAGATCATCATTATCTATACAGAATAAGTTACTATTGTACAAAACTATCTCTTCAAACCAGTATGGTCGTACGGTATCCAATTATGGGGTACGACATCCAACTCAAATATTTCTAAAATTGAAAGATTTCAATCAAAATCTATACGTATTATGATCAACGCATACCAGAAATGAAGACCTAAAAATGGAAACCGTGAAAGATGTAATTAAAATATACAGTGAAGCATATTAAGATCGCATCCGAATCCGCTAGCAACAGGCTTAATTAATGATAACCCTCAACAGACACGTAGATTAAAAAGAAAAATATCATTACATATAATGTAACAATTATGGTTGAGTCTCATTGGACAACACCTACAAATTGATATATATCCTGCCATACGTGATGTTTAATAGCTCTAGCAGATTACTTAAAAAAAAAAAAAAATCTACCTTGAACATATGTAGGCGAGTAATTAGGGTTTTGGTTGTGATTTTAATCTATTTTATAGTATTATTGTATATGGTTATTACACACTCGTGGTATACGCAGTAAGAAATCTGTTTTATTTTGTACTTTTATGTTATAGTTCACTTTTTATTTATTTATTTATTTATAATCTTAAAATTACAATTTATTAACTTTTATTTTCAGTAACGACCTCGATGAACGTCTAATGTATATAAATTAGATCAGTATGGGATTATTGCGAACGAAATAATATATAAGTAAAGATAAATACCAACATTGTGGGTGGATAAATGATAAGACTCGTTAACAACGGGTAGAGGACTATGAAAGATACGCTAATAGACTATCTGACGGAAGTCTGTGAACATTAAAAAAGAATAATTATAACGCGATCAGCATCTGCAATAATGTTCGAACAGGAAAGAAGAAAGAAGGAACCATTTATTTACATGGCGGTAGAAATAAACATATTTTATGATATTCGTATCGATTGTTAAACGTCTCAAACAACAAATAGGCGTTACATAAATGAATGAAAAAGTAAAATTAATAGTCGCTAATTAGCAGAAATAATTTTTATTTTTAAACTTGCGATTCTTGAAAGTAAAATTACTGAAATAAAAGGAAAAATATATATATATACACACAATAATAATGTTGTTAAGAAAATTACAAGGTAAAAATAAAAGCGTAAAGCGAATTAAATTGAAAAAAAATTACCGGAGTGAAATATTGAGACAGCGGTGGACATAGATGATATCTTTGTGAGAGCCAAGATTCCGCTCGTATTATACTTAAATTCGCGAATACTTATCCGAACTAAAACAGTCAAAACGCTATAATTTTGACTGTTTGACGACAGTGTAAAAAATCATTTTATTACTAATTAAATTAAATATATATAGGATGACCTAGAAAAAACGGATACGATTTTCTTGTTTTCGAAGAACTCAAAAACAACTCGACCAAAATTTTAAATGATTTCCATAGACATAGAACAAATTTAAAGTATTTATTTGTTTAACCTTCATATAATTTGTATAATTTTACCCACATCCTTAATGTACTATTAAGATCAAACTATAATTAATTAATTTCTCTATTTTCGGCTACGCAGGGTTTTTAGTTGTATGTTTTTCCCTGTATAATTATTGTATAATTATAAAATAAATTTTAAGATTTCTTTCTACACTATTTCCTAAGACGCGTAGTAAGAGCGTTAACGCTGCTCGGTAAGCGCATTTTTTTATTTACTTATTATTTGCTGATGTATAAAAACATAAATATACTTTATTGAATTGAATTGAATTAAAGTTAGACACTTATGATGTGAATTTTGTGTAATTAGAAGTTCAGGCGTTTATCAAGAGCAGCAAATGTCGGATTGAGTCAGATCGACTATTCGGAAGGATGTGAACGCTATGAAGAGATAATGTTTATTTTAATGACGATGAAAATATGACAGTTACGAAAGAACTTCTATATTATTGAACCGGGCCGATATGCAATATTTGGTTATGTGAGTAATATTCTGTTTTAATGATTCTATATAACCGGTTAGACTGTATAAAATAATCCGATATATTGTTCGGGGAGATGACAGCAGATCTAAGCGAGGTACGTATATTAGAAGAACTGACGAGTTGATCGATTAAAGAATTTTTAAAGATGCACGACTATGAATCGAAGTAAAAACTTCACTGAAAAATCCAACGTCTAATAAACGACAATGTTAATTTAATGCGTATCGTAGAAGAAGGAATTGGATTAAAATGTGAAAATTAAAAATATTTTTAAAATAATGATAAAGTTTATATTTATATTTGAAACTGATTGAAACGAATTTTATAAACAGCGTCCGACATTGTTCAGCATTTTAATATTACAAGTTTGCCAGATTTTAAATTTGTTTCAAAATCCTCTACATCTTTTCTATTCATATTCCGATATGTCTTAGACAATTTCCACAAAAATTCACTCGGTTCTACTGAAGTTTTTATATAACCTGTTTTTTTTTTTTTGTTTTTTTTTTATGTAGCTCCAAAAAATGATGACAGCTACTTCCTTTCTGCAATCTTAAACTTTAATTTAAATAAGCGGCAATCACGATTATTCTGCAGAGGTTTATGGTTAAGCTCTGTTAAGACAGTCAGACATGATCCGGATGGCTTGGAATAGGGATTTATCGCGATTATCAGGTTGAGTAGCAGTTTGTGCTCAGTAGTAATTAGAAGAAAAAATAATATGGTCGCGTTCCTGCAAGAAAGTGTGACATGGTATGGACGGTAGTAGGAGGATGTTTTGCAGAATGCGTCTGGATGACTTGGATTGTGGTCATTAGTAATTACTGGTACATCGTTGTAAAGCTCAGGTAATCGTCTACAATATTAGCTAATACGAATATATAAAACGTTTATATAGGCCATGTTAATAGCCTACATTAGGGAAGCAACCCACTTCCGGTTCTACATAACCTTGTAAAACTCGCGATATTTAAATAACAACCAAGTCGGTAGGTTTGAAACGTTTAATCAATTAAAAAAAATCTCCAACCGATCGTGGTGACAAATTCGGTGCTTAAATCCGATAACAAGCTTATCAGTAACTAAATATATTTTTCTTTACTATTTCATTTTCGTTTTACATGTTTAATTTTACTCTGAGACGTCGACGATAATACAAACGTTTAGCTGCAAAACAACATTTATGAAACTAAATTTATAATTTTGTACGTCATAATAACGTACTTCGACGTCTAGCGATGAACGGCAGTCTCGTGATTAAAAACTGCTTATTAGATACTATTAAAGTCAAATTTTAAGAAAAGCATATTCTACTTTCTGACATCCCACGGATACCTATTTAATGGCCGATGCGGACCGTGCTATCCTCGAATATTCCCGTTATAGTAATTTTCGTGTTGCATGTTATCAAGCTACTACTAATATTCTCTTTCCTATAAATATTGCACTTCTCTTCGGAATACCTACTTATATGATGCTATATAATTGAGAAAGCTTTCGACAAGGTTTGGCATACTGGACTGTTGTTCTCAAGCTGAAACACCAATTGCCTCATTCGTATTTCCTGTTAAGTCATACTTAATAGAAAGATATTTTCACGTTAATGTCGATACCCTATAATGTTAGGAGTTCAGTGTGCCGGGACCACTTTTGTATCAGATTTATACGCACGATAAAATAATGATACAATCACAGCTACGTTTGCTGATGACACAGCTATTCTATCCATCGTAATACTAATACAGCCATTAAACAGTTTCAAAATCGTCTGTCGCATCTAGAGAATAGGCTTAAACAATATCGCAGTTAATGAATCAAAGTCCGAACAAGGTCTGTTTACATTGAAAAAAAGGCAAACTTTGCCGCACCAACTGAATGGGCAGATAAAAAGTCATGTGTTGTGAAATATCTTGGATTACACCTTGACCAATAAGCATCACATCAAAACGGAAGTAATTAAACATTACATACCGCGACGTGCATTGACTAATGAATAAAAAGTCACCATCTGTATTCTGTGATAGTTGGTAAAGTATGGATTATGCGCAATTAACGTGGAAGATTTTTCGATTTCATGTTCTGGATAGCTGATAAGACGGGATCCGTTAGAATTAATTGGTTTGACATAATTAGGGCTTCGGAATAAATGTTGAAGACGGAAGAATATCCCGTATAGTTCTATCGTATAAAAATAATTAATCTTTAGTTACTCAGCCTATATATATATATAAATAACGAACAAATTAGTGAACAATTATATTCCATTTTCTTCCAAATAATTAAACTGTCTTTTTCCTTGAACTCTATTCGGTACTTTTCATTCTGTTATCGTTTCATCAAATCAAATTTATTGTTTAAACAGCATTTCAATCATTATATTTACTATCTTTGTAATTAAAACTGCATGTAAATGCGCAACGGTGCGAGAACAACAGTCTTATACTTTAAATAATGGCAATGGCAAGATATAGTACACTACAAAAACAAACGGGCTGCATCGTAACAACAAAGCGATTGCAATCAGTTCTCCCTGGTTTATGTGTGTGTGTGTTTATATATACGCTAACGCTATATTATGTTTGCCTTGTTACAACAAAATATGTACAGGTAAGCAGTCGCCTACCTCCGATACGGAGACGACACTTGATGATGATATATTTTAAACGGTTGCTGACCGAAAGGTTATAACTAGACATCGAAAGAACTTATGGTAAACTTAAAAATTATTAACTCGTAACCGAGTGTAAACCTGGACAACATATAATTAAAACTCTTCCATCCATTTCATAATTCGTTCCATAGTAATATACAGCAATGCTACTTATTGTTCAAACAAACAGATTTTATGCGGAAAACGAAATGTAAAGATACTTGAAAATTACGAATACATAATTGTATTTTCTGCGATTAAGTACACTTACAAAGTGAAGTCTTAATTTATTAAAAAAATTAATAATAATAATAATAATAATTGCGTTACTCGCTCAATTATAAAACTATACAAAACTTTTACGCTTAATAAACTCAAATAAAATCTAACACTGAAATAAATACGTTACAAACACATCGGTTATACACTTAAAGGATTCAGTTTCCTAAAAATGACGATCGAATTCAATCTTAATTTACAAGTCCGCAGTAAGAGTTTCCGAGGTAAATTTTAATTAATCTTTGAAGACAATAGAAATTAAACTTCCACACGATATCTCGGGTAAATATAATAACTACCCTCTGTCATTACCATTAAACACGATGAAATTTGACCTAAATTCCGGCGTCGTGGCGACATTTTTGAAGGCTGAGAAGAAAAAGTGAGCTTGATTTTAGACCAACATTATCTTGTTTTTAATCTAATGTGCCCTTGTTAACACGATTATATTGTATTTATTACGATTTAACTCGCACAGACTTTAAAATTCATGCTATTTCTATATTTTAAAAAATCTAGCTCATTCCGCACGGTTCAAAATTTTATATAAACATAATGTGAAAATGAGCTTCATCGCTCATTAAAAGATTTTCGTTGTTCGATATTTTTTAATTCCTGAGTTATTACCAGTTTATAAAGATGAAATTTCAAGTCTTGCAGCAATATCGTCCAGGACTCGGAATGTTCGATGCCCGAACTCGATCGATCCTTGTGTAGGTAAGAACTTTTTTTTTTTTTTTTTTTTGTGCCCAGGACGCTTTTTTATCCGTTGCAGAAGCTGTCTCGCGAAAGTTTTCAACGCACCTTAAAATCGAGTTGCGCCATGGTACAGGTTTATATCTGGCAATCACGCGCAGAATTGCTTTATTATTAATCTATACAATAGTTAATATAATCGATAAGCTTTCCAGCGATTTTTCACACAATCGCACAACATTATAACGACTATTAAAATAAGGAAATATAATTTTCAAATTTTAAAATTATATCGATTAATTAAATATTTAATATAATTCGGGAACGTCTGAAAGCTGGATTCATTTATTAAGGTATTGTTTGGATTATCGTTCAAATTAATTTGCCATAATTCTATTTCTACGTTACGATAAGATACGCCGCTTTTTGTTTCTTCAATTATTCAAATTTCAATTAAGTCCATCTCGTAAATATATTAAAGTTCACCGATACACACACATTTTTCTTTTTTCGAATACATCTACTTATGCGGGTGATAAATTTTCCACAACTGGTCTTGTTAAAAACGTCAGCTTGTGTATGCGACGGAATAATGTTTTTTTTTTGTTGACATTTGAAACGAACTAAACGAAGCAACATTACGATGCAGGATCGTAACTATATGAGAACGTAGTAATCTTATTACTGTTATTATTATTATTAAAAGAATATTTGAGAGACGTAATAAGTCCGACGTAATTTGCGCTCCCGAGAACCTCATTGTAATCAACGTACATTTCGAGCAACCAACCAGACGACTGAGAATACTCGAGCATAGTGATTTCTCATTATCAGATAAAGGTGGAAAATCATCACCTTGAATACTAAAACTCATATCGGTACCGATTTCGATTCTGATATGTTTTCCCTATTTAATCTTATATAAATCCTTTATTCGTTCGATACTTATATATGCGTATTTTGTTTGAAATCATATATGTAAAAGTTCGTACAAAAAATTGTGAATAATACAAAACAGTTGTTTTCGAATTATATTTAAAAAAGCACCAAAAATCTAAAAGATATATTACATTTATTTTGTATACAATATACTGCGGGTGTATATTCCAAAAATTTCTACAGCAGATGCAACTAAACGTTGTTGTCAAAGCAATAGCGTTAAAATATAAAAAATATAAACATAGAAGACTGAATCTGCTTTATTAAGGTATTTATTATACTGAACATTAATAACTTCGTTAGAGATTTTCACGTTATGTACAATTTTATTTGTAACAATTTACTTTAATGTTTATCTATATATATATATATATATATATTAATTAAATATATACACGTGTATATATAAACGTATGTAGAACGGATCGTATCCCTTTGTTAATAGGATTTTTAAATAAATTTTTTACCGCAATTTAATGTACTTTAATTAATTCTTAACTTTTAATTTTGGTTAATAATCCTATTATACGTATAATTTTGGTATGATAAATAACATTATTGGGTACGGATGTATAATCTTCAAACTTAATTATTTAATTTATGATTACAATTACAATTACAATAGCCTGTATTTCCCATTTTAAATTAAAATTTACAAATATTATTTTATTAACGCTACACTTGCATTAATATATATAACTTTCTTAATGTTAAACCAATACTAATATTGTATAACTTTTCTTTATACTAAACTTATATCATTATGTATAGCTTTCCTTAATGCTAAACTAATTTTAATATGTTTAACCGTATTAGGGAAATTAAGCCCGTTAACGAGCATTGGCCTCTTCCAATTTATTGAACGTTTACATATGTTTCTCTTAGCTGTTTCCAGTCCATCCGATTAAGTGCTTTACGCATACAGATTGCACTTGCGTATTTGACAACATCGTCCCTCCATCTCGTTTCTGGTCTTCGCCTCAATCTTTTCCTATTGATTAGTAAACATTCAGTACATTTCTCGGCCCATCTGCTTGGGTTCATTCGAACTACATGTCCAGCCCAATTCCACTTTATTTCCAGTATTTTGCGGAGAGCATCTTCTGTTTTTGACTTATCCCGTACTATACCAATATACGCCGTTGTTCTTAAAAAGCAGCAATTTGAAAGTAGTGAAAAATTAAAATCAACAAATAAATTTTCTTAATCCAATAATTGATCCGTCCTATCGCTAATTTCATAGTGTACGATCTGCTGCCGTACTCTCGAGTTGAGCATATTCCTACATCCTGTTTTACAGTGTCGATTAATATTAACGGCTCTCTTTCTGTCTTTAGCAATTAATAAAAACAATAGATTTTCTACAAAAATGGAATAAGAATTTTTCTCGATTCCCTTTCTAATCGTACCTTTTAACTTTTCCATTATTATTTTTAAGGAATTTATATTTTTTACAAAAGAACTTTTGGAAAAACATTTTTCAAAACGCGTCGAGATGAAATAAACGAAGAATAGATTAGCTTTGATAAAAAAAATACAATAAAATTATTCGGCCACGTGTCCTACTTTTCTTGCACGAGGCACGCGCCCTAGCGGACAATAATAGAAATACGTCGTGTATATCCAGGTGAAAAAAAAAAGGTTCTTATCGATGGTAACAAACAAAGGTACATCTTTCTTTTATTAAAAATATATTTTCCCCCTTTTTTGGCTTTGTGCGTCTTTATCCGACGTTGCACGTTATTAAATTAACCATTTCCATTTTCGAATACGGACTTAATGTATCTATATATGATATATACATTCTACGCAAACGTATATACTTATATATATATACATAAATGTACGTATATGTATGTATATACACTTATAAGGGTGTATACATTGTGATCGTGGTATTCTTTTTGAGTCTAGTAAAATTTGGAGGGATGAAAATGTTCGTTATTTCGCCGAAATATAAAGAGTCGACCTCGCTGATTTTATTAACCTGAGAGCACTTATCCGTTAAACAGGAACTGAACTAGAAGTCACGTGTAGTTAAGTTGTATCATGACGTAATTTCTGGCGAATTTTATTTTCATTACGGACGGATTGTTAATATTTTTTTTATTGGAATTAAATTAAAATCCGATTATATATATATATATTTATATATATATATATATATATATATATATATATATATATATATATATATTAAAAACGTTTATAAAACCTTTATTTAATTGAAATACTCATATATATATATATATATATATATATATATATATATATATATATATATATAAAATTCTAAAATAAGTCAAATATTAAATATTAATGAATTAAGTCAAAGATTGAGCAAAGGATTCTAACGTTTTTGATTTTATTATTATTATTATTATCATTATTATTATTATTAATAATTGAAAAATGACTGGTATATGTTGTATAATATATATTTTTATTTTTACTTACTGTTAGGGTCATTAGTCTTGGTTTTATGCATGCTAATGTGTATTTATATACATAGTGTCTCGTTTTGTTTTCAATCAACGTTATAAATCACGTTAGTAGAGACAATCTGTAATTTGCATTATGAATGATAATTATCATATTTAATATTTATAGTAATTGAACAGTTTATTGATTGGGATATTCGAATATTTAATAAATGGAAAGTATACCGGGATTTATCAGCTTTATTAACGATAATCGACCTATCTGATCAATTTGTAAATTTGTATCCCCCTAACATGGCGGTATGTTTGAAAGTGGAATACAAGATAAAGTTATTTTTAACTATTGTTTTGCGTAACCGCTCGAATTATTATTATTTGAAAAGGTTAACATATTGCGAATTGAAAATGATGTTGCTCGGTTGATTGAAAAATGACTGGTATATGTAACTTTTTATAATATATCTTTTTATTTTTACTTATTGTTAGAATCATTAGTCATGATTTTATACATGCTAATAAACTTAACTATTCTGAGTATGGCTTAGTATAGAGGATTTGATGTTATAGAGTCTATCAGTGTTGTGTTAGTCACTGCTGCCGTATTAATCTTGTCGCTTTTTGTTAGTCAAAATCCGCAATCTGCAATGTTACATACACTTTTAGATTTCTCCCCGCGTATGCCTATCGACTTTTTTGATAATTCGGATAAAATATTATGTAAAGGCAGTTTTCTCAGTTAGTATTGTCATGTTACGTGATTTCGTCTTGTATTATTCTGGTTATTTTTGTGTGTTGAGTCTTGTGTAAATTTACATTTTGTTTAGATTTATAATTTTCATGTTTATTAGTTGTTTCATTTTTTACTTAATGTTAGTAATGATTAGTGATTGTGTAATTGCTTTCAGCGTTCGTAGGTATTTCGATGACCTGATGGTGTTTTTAAGTAGTACAAATTCTGATTACCACTTAATTATTTTAACGAAGATTTGGATTTACATCGAGAAAGTAAGTCGTTATTCAATATCTGCTTACGTGACATGTGCGCAGTGTAGGGATGACAACAGATCGGATGGAGTTATAGAGTGTACATTAAAACTTGTATTCTTTATAGGAATTTACATTTGAAAATTGATAGTGGTAATATAGTGGGCTTGGAAATTCATTTGAAGAAAGATCAGTCTTTAACGCTTATTAGTATTTATCGTTTTTGTGAGTCTTCCATAGTAGATTTTAGCAATGACCTACGTAAACTTTTACATCTAACTGGAACCGTAAACTGTGCCAACTGGTGATTTTAATATCGATTTACTCGATACAACTGAGAGTAATGAATATTTAAACATAATGCATTCGTATGGTTTCAGTTGTATGGCTAATGAACCTACCCTTTTTAGAAGTCCTGGAACCCGCCCATTCTGCCTTGATCATATCTTTGTACGAGGGTGGCACGACACTGTATCTTCAATTGACGTTAAATATTTACTTAAGCGTATTGATTTTCCTGATCGTGCCGGTATTTATTCAACAATATTCTGTCTCACCTAAACGTTTCACACATTCCATTAATGTAAACCCTTTTTTCGATAAACAGCCGTTTAGTAGATATTTACAAACGTTAAATTTGTCTTATTTGTATACTAGTCTTGCATCTATAAATGAGAAGTGCAGTTGGTTTACGTCGATAATCTCGGAAGCACTTTCCAAAAGTAAATATACTCTGGATTCTGCACAACATCCCCGAAAAACTCTGGTTTTCCATTCGATGAGGAGATGAAAAGAAAATTCAAGCTAATATCTAACATAATGCAAGGTCTGGTCAGGTCTGCCGAAAAAGATTATTATTCTCTCTTATTGGATAAGTGCGGTAATAACTCAAGCAATTACTGAAAGTCGCTAATAATTTTTTTTTGTCGTACCAGCTAAGATTAGCCACAAACGACATTGCTCAAAACTAAAAGAAAAAATAATAATTAATCTAGCTGGCCCAACGGAATCGCGATAAGAAGGGTTCTTATTCCAGCGTACGGTGCAACATCACAGCGAACCATCTGACTGCTTAGGTGATCGGAAGAGCATCATCTTCTTTTTAGTCTTCTACTATAGTTGACTGGATGTTCAATAGTAAACATTCTGTGTACTAAGTGATTGACATTGGTCTGCAATTTTTCGAAGAACTTTCTGTACTGCTTCACGTAGGCATCGTTCACATACGGCATATTTAAGTCGTTGTGTAGTACATAGTTCGGTACGTAGTATGGTGCCGATGCAATAGTGCGCAATATCTTTGACTGCTGTTGTTGTATCTTATGTGAGTTGGTTTGACATGTCGCACCATATACTTCTATACCATATCTCCACACAGGAGCAAGAATTGACTGATATATCTGTCTTTTTGTCGCGAGATTAAGAATAGTCCAAACAACGGCGATAACAGCCCGGCACGAGTTGCAACCGATTTTCTTACATTATTTACATGAACTTGCCAGTTTAGTCGTTTATCCATATGCATACCAAGATATCTAACAGATTTGACTCGCGGAATTTCAGTCTTATGAAATATTAGCTTAGGACACATTATAAATCTGTTTGTAAACTTGATGTGCTGGCATTTAACTGGATTAAAGGTGATGCGCCAAAGACGTGCCCACTCTTCCAAACGGTCGATATGTTTTTGAACCGCGCAGTATTAGCACATGCGGCATCCGTGTTTGACGCGAGTATTGCAATATCACCGGAGAATGTAGCTAATAAAGTTAAGGATGAAGTTTGTATGTCAGCAGTGTAGATAGAATATAATAATGGTCCTAATAGACTGCTTTGAGACACAGAAGATATGATTGTATATGCTTCTGAGAATGAGTCCTTGATTTTGACAACGAACGAACGATCTAATAGGTACGATTTAAGCAATAGATAGATATCCTCGCTTAAAATTTGTGCGTAGTTTATATAGCAGTCTGGCGTGCCATACTTCGTCGAATGCCTGAGTGACATCGAGAAAGGTTGCGGAGCATACCTCGCATTTTTCCAAAGTTAACGAAATTGCATCGACTAATCGGTGGCATTGTTGAATTGAAGAATGGTTGGTACGAAAACCAAACTGGTGATTCGGTAACACATCAGCATTTTTTATTATTATATCAATACGACTAAGAATCAGTTTTTCTAGGATCTTCGATAATGAAGAAAGTAAACTAATTGGTCGATATGACGAAACATCTGTTTGTGGTTTTCCTCTTTTATGGATCATAATTATTATAGATTTTTTCCATGCGGTGAGAAAGTAGCGCATTCTTAGTATTGAGTTAAAAATGTAACACGACAGGATAGCCGCCTTTTGTGGTAGATGAATAATTATATATCCAGTAATTTGATCTAAACCAGGACGCTTATGGTGCTTTACGGATGTATTGAAATACCTGTTTAGGTGTAAAATATTTGGTGGCCGGATCAGATGAACGCGCTATCGCTATTCATTCTTGTATAAAATTTGTATGATGTTGCGCGCAGTCAGGATGAGGGGTGAAAACCGTACAGAGATGTTCAGCGGATGCCCGCGCCTTTTCCTTGTCCGTTTTAATCCAACTGTTGTTCAATTTAATATTATATGGTTCCTCTGACGATCGTAATTTTTTTGTTGTGATCCATAACAGTTTATTGTCATCATTGATTGACTCTAAATAATGGTTAATCATTTTATTTTTGTAAACGTTAATTTTACTTTTTAATTTGTTTTGTAATTCGTTAAATTTTTTCTTTAAATATGGATAGCGACAGCGTTGCCATTTCTTCCCCCCCTGGCTGTTCTCGTTTCCTTAATTAATTTCCCTATTTCTAGTGAAATGTGAATACTTTCATGAATGATTTGATTTCATATTTTGTGAAATTATTGCATGCGTATTTAATGAGATCTGTGAATTGAGTTCTAACTTTAATCAGTTTACTACCTGATGAATTGGTTCTTCTCGATCCCCAACTAGTATTTTTTGAATTATAGTCACCTCCGCATATAAATTTATTACCCAATTTACTGAATATGACGTTATATTCAATTTCTGGAATGAGAAATCCTGGGTGACAATAGATAGCAGCTACAGTAACATCATACGTGAGCGCTTGTTTACAGCTGCGATTTGATAACCAAATGTGCTATATATAAAGTTTTTGTATTGCTTATAAATATTCTTGACTAGCACCATTGAGGTGAGCTGTTCCATCAGGATGAAGAGCTGTGTACGCCGTGTATCCAGGAATTTTAAAACTTTTTTCACAAGTAAGATGTGTTTCAGTTATTAAAGCAATATCAACGACATGTTGACGAAGAAACAGTTCGAACTCATTTCTTTTTTGAGTAACGCCGTTCGCATTCCACAGGACTACCACTAGGGAGTGCTTTGTTATTATATAAGTAATAAAAAATCAGGAATTCAGCAACTATTGATGGGTTTAAAGTACTTGTCGTGGGTAGCGAAAAGTTTAATACCAAATGAGTTTAATAATTATTTTAGCGTTAGTGTTTGTAATTTGCTCAACAAATTTAAGCATCAGACTTGCTCCTCAACGCCCCCTACTGACATTAAACCAAACTCTTTCGCATTTTTAGGTTTTACAGCAGCCGATGTAAAAGCCGCTATTATGGTCGTCATCCAATAGTTATTCATTCAGACTAAACAATTTATCATTGACGTTACTTAAGGAAAACATGAAGTTTTTTATATAATGCATCTATTACCGCGGGAAAGTTTGCGGAGATTACATCAGTATTTGAATCGGGGAATAAGGAAGTGTCGAATTATCGCCCAATCTGATCATTCCTACATTATCTAAAATTTTTGAAAAATATGTTAAAATAGTTATTCTAAATGTTTTGAAAGAAAAACATTTTTGTAGTAAAAATCAATTTGGATTATTGAAGGGCAGGGTACTGATGGATGCTCTTTTTCAATATGCCTCGCAGACTGTCTGCAGGTGGGTAGATCGGTTGTGTCAGTATACTTTGATTTTTAAAAAGCTTTTTATACGGTTGATCATAAGATTTTGCTTGATAACGCTTATGAGATACGTGGTTTTATGCATGATTGGTTTAAATCTTACTGGATAAATACAACCTATATAACTAAACTAAATGGTGTCTATAATGACCCTATAATATCTCATTATGGAATATCGCAGTGTTTTACGCCCTTATCTCTTTCTAATGTATATTAATAATTTATGTAACTTAAAAGTCAATAGTATGTTCAGTTATACCGACGATAATGTGCTGGTGGTGTATTGCCGTTATATAAAAATGATGCAGTATTTAGTTCAAGCCGATGTAAGTGATATTTTGCGATGGATTAATAATAATAAACTAGTTTTGAACATAACTGAAAAATTTACAGTTTTCAACAACAATATAAAATTTCTGATCATTTCTCGATTCTTGTAGATGAACATATTTAGAAAGAGTGCACGAGTATAAATATTTTTAGGAATATTGATGAATAGTAAGCTCTAGTGAATAAACTTAGAAGGTTAAACTATTTACTTGTTTGTAAAGGCATCTCCGTCATTTATACGTTGCAAATTATTAACAAGATCTGGCATATGGAATTATTCATAGGGGAGGAGCGGCCCGAATGTATACTTTTTCATTGCAGGCTCTGCAGAATATTTTATCTAAGAATTTATTTAAATATAGTTCGCTTTTGACAGTGGAGCAGTTGTACGTAGTGCAGTTGTTGGATTTTGTTTTTAAAAGTAGAATTAAATTTCAAATATCGGTTAAAGATGGTGTAACTCGGAGTGCGTTTTCGGAATATGCTTAAATTGCTTAATTACAATAAATACCATACGAGAATGGAGACAATTTTTATGGGTGCTATGTTATTCAATAGATGTATCCCTTGAAGTTGATTTGAAAAATTATATACGACACTGAAGAAAATTATTAATAAAGTACGTTACAACGACAGGTGAGTTAGCTCTAATTGTTTCATTAAGTTTTTGAATTGTTCCTGTTTTTCTAAAAATTGAGGATTTGTTTAATTTGTTTATAACACGTGTGTGTGTGTACATTGCGTTGATGTGGTTTTTTGTGTATAGGTGTTTAATGGTTAACAAGAGTAATATTTCCAGAATTAACATGTTGTAAAACTTCAGGTATCCCATACATCCAGTTTATTTTACAAGTTTTTATGCTGAATTATGAGTATTTTAAGCAGGAGATGATTGTTATTCTGTTTATTGCCCAATCTTGTTTTTAATATATATATATATGAATTTAGTAGTGTTTATTACTTCCAGTTTTATGTTTGTTTCACTTGTAAAGTATAATTCTTGTACCAGTTAACTGAGTAAATTAAATAGTTTACATCATTGGCAATGTTCTGAATCAATGGATGAGTGCTTATATATTTTTTCTTATTTCATGTTGAATTGATAATGTTCATGTGTAAAACTGGGCTAATGGTTCGGCACTCAACAATAAGTGTTAATATCATATTCAATATTACTATTTTTAATTTACATAATGTAGCTATTCATGTTGAAATTTCCGCTACTCGCGCAGGTATGCGCATAGTGGACATTATATTGTATCCGATTTATTTACTATGTATCGAGTTTACGATGTAATGGAATTATTATAGTCAATTATAATTAGTGTTAAGATCATTATTATATATACAAATGCCTATACCCTGGACTCTTCTGTATGCAGACGATGTTGTTTTAATTGAAAACTCAAAGGATGCTCTCCAAAATGGTGTTCAAATATGGGTTGATCGTTTGGAAAAGTTCGGCCTCAAAGTAAATATGAAGAAAACAGAATATATGACTACTGATAACAATACAATTGGGTCTATACAATTATCTGGTGAACAACTACCTCGGACAAACAGCTTTAAATATCTTGGTTCCTGTGTGCAGAGTGATAGTGGCTCATCCGGAGCAGTGCGTAATCGAATAAGCTCGACATGGCTGAAATGGAAATCTGTGACCGATGTATTATGCGACAAACGCATGCCCATTCGATTGAAATCAAAAATTTACAGAACAGTTATTAGACCAGTCGCATTGTATGGCGGTGAGTGCTGGCCGGTAACAAGGCATGAAGAAAAATCGCTGCATGCTATGGAGATGCGTATGTTAAGATGGTCAATGGGTATTAGTCTATCAGATAGAATCAGAAATGAACGGATCCGCGCAGCAATGGGAGTCGCGCCTATCGCAGGTAAACTACGTGAGAGTCGGCTAAGGTGGTGGATGGCGCACTGATATCGGCAGCGCGTACGCTTCAAGTTCCTGGAAAAAGGCCAGTTGGAAGACCAAAGCAAAGATGGCACGATGTCATAGCAAGAGATCTCAAAGATGCGGATATATCAGCAGAACTAGCGTACAACCGAATTGAGTGGAAACGGTCTATTTATATGGCAGACCCCGCACCAGCGGGAAATTGCCGTTGAAGAAGAAGAAGATCATTATTATTACTTCTGTGTATGTATTAAAATGTTTATATGTATTTATAGATATGCGGGTACATATATGTACTATGTATATATGTGTGCATTTTGTTGTATATATATGTGTGTGTATATATGTGTATAATGTATGTATGTGTGTATATTTGTATATATGTACGTATATATCTGTAGCATTTAAATACCCCGTATTTTTCAATTCTATCCATTATTAAAAATAAATATACAAATTGGGAAGATTTTCGAGCATTCATAAACTCAACATTAAAAATAAATTTATCACTAAAGACTGAATCAGAGATAGATGTAGCGGTTCAGTATTTTACTGAAACTATTCAGAGTATCGCATGGAAATGTACTCCAAACATTAATAAAATGAAAGAAATAAATAATATTCCGCGATGTATACTCGATCTGGTGAAAGAAAAAAGAAATATCCGTAAAAAATGGCAATCATCCCGAAATCCCTATTACAAAACATTATTAAATAAAAAATTGAAAAAAGATTTTACTTAAAAACTTTAAAAATGAATCCTTTGAACGCTGCCTACAAGAACTTTCACCCACAAAAGCGACAAATTACAACCTCTGGAAAACGGTTAATAGCAGAAACAAACCTATACAACCCCTTCCTCCAATTCGTAAATCCGATGGTAGATGGGCTAGAACTGACAGAGAAAAAGTTGGAGTATTTGCCAAATATTTCTGCGATGTCTTTAAACCAAATTTACAGACTAATGATGAAACTGACATTCTTGAATTTTTAAGTGCGCCATTGCAATTAAGTCCTCCGATTTCGCCAACGTCTCCCAGTGAAATCAAGTATATAATTGATAAATTTAACAAAAAAAAGAGTCCGGGATTTGATTTAATTACTAATAAACTGTTATCGGAACTACCCAGAAAAGGTATACTATTACTTACAAATATTTTTAATGCTGTTTTTCGACTTCAGTATTTTCCTTTGTCCTGGAAATTGGCGCAAATAGTGGTTGTACCAAAACCAGGTAAGGCACCGGACGAGGTTTCATCCTATAGACCCATTTCCTTACTTCCTATCCTTTCAAAACTCCTTGAAAAAGTAATATTGAAGCGGTTGAACCCCATTTTAGAATTGGAACATGTTGTTCCTCAGCACCAATTTGGTTTCAGAAAAAGACATGCGACCATTGAACAAGTACACCGAATTGTGCATACTATTCAAGAAAGCCTTGAAACTAAACAAGTATGCACGGGTGTGTTCTTGGATGTCAAGCAAGCCTTTGACAAGGTATGGCATCATGGTCTGCTGTATAAATTGAAAAAAATATTACCGCATCCTTTCTATTTCCTTCTAAAATCCTACCTTGAAGATCGCACATGCCAGGTTAAAATACAAAATCAATTGTCTGATATCTATCCTGTATCTGCTGGCGTGCCTCAAGGAAGTGTCTTGGGTCCGGTGCTTTACTTAATTTATTCTGCTGATTTTCCAGTTGATAATAACGTGATAACAGCTACGTTTGCTGACGACACAGCGTTGTTAGCTGTTGGTAAAGACAATAGTGAAACTACTAATAAGCTTCAAAAAACCCTGTTAAATGTTGAAAACTGGCTGAGACGTTGGCGTATCAGGGTAAACGAAAGCAAGTGCACACAGGTTGATTTCACATTGCGAAATTTTATGTACCAACCATTAAAAATAAATGGGGTAATTATTAGCCAAGAAAAAGATGTCAAATATTTAGGCATGTATTTAGATAGTAAACTTACATGGCACAAGCATGTTAATCAAAAAAGAAAACAGTTAGATTTAAAACTGCATGGATTAAATTGGCTTCTTGGCAGGTACTCAAGTTTATCACTGGAAAATAAACTTCTGGTCTATAAAATAGTCTTAAAGCCTATTTGGACATATGGTTTAATGTTGTGGGGTTGCGCAAAAGATGTACATGTAAATAGAATTCAGCGATTTCAGAACAAGGCCATAAGACTCATTGTTTCCCCACCTTGGTACGTATCGAACCATACATTGCATCGAGACTTAAACATCCCATATGTAAAAGATGAGGTTAAACGTGCTGTTGATCGATATGTAAGTCGTTTGGAGACACACACAAACGTACTGGCGATCAGTCTACTTGACACTAGTCTAGATGTTCGCAGGTTAAAACGTAGACGACCGTTTGATCTAGCCTAATTTCTCAGTGGGGTCCATCATTGGATGCTAACCCCTAACATGTTACTTCGCGTTTCAGTCCAATTGCTGGATGGCTGCCTGGCCAGTTGTAATTAAAAATATATTTAAAAAAAAAAAAAAAAAAAAAAAAAAAAATTAAATATGTTGGACTTGAATTATTATTATGTATTTCTACAATATTTATCCGGTATCCTCATTGTTTCCAAATCATTTGTTCTGTTGCTTTATACATTAGGCCTATTTTCACATATTAAGCGATATCATCTTAGTAGATTTGCTCATGTAAAGTAGATATGTGTCTTCGAAATAATCAATGTTACTTACACTTTAAAAAAATATATCAACCAAGGATACTAAAATATACAACAAATACGTGATTTCAAAGTGGAATAAAAGATAGAAAAATATATTTAAAAAGTCCATAAAAGAACGCTATCCAGCTGCCATATCAGGATTGAAGGATAACCTGGTATCCGACTATTATTTCGGCCGAGTTCTTACCGGGCATGATAAATTCGATAAGTATCTATTCCGGATGGTCTTGAAAAATCGTTTTTTTTTTGTTTGTTTTTTTTTGCAAGAAGATGTTCTAAATGCATGTACAGGGTTGTTCAGTCGAAATAAGAGCGGATTTTTCCAGTCTTCAAAGACAGTCCCTTAGATAACAAGAGGCTATGATTCGGGTTAGCGCAAACTCCATTATGTGCAAAACAATTATAAAATATGGTCAATATATAAGTTATAGCATGTAAACGTGTATATGTGTATGTATGTAAGTCAAAAATAATAGGCCAAGTCGTATTTAACACGTGTAAACTAGTAAATGGAACTATAAACAATAAAAAGGACTCGAAATCACCAAAAAAATTTTTAAAATGATTTTTCTTAAGCCATAAAACAAAAAAATTATAATAATATATATAAATGTAAAAAATATTGCATAGATATAGGATTTACAAAAATTATAGCGATAAAACTGTATTTTTTAATATAATCTGATAATGAATGTGGTAAAGCAATATAAAATTTATACATAGACAAACACAATAGCAATTTAAATAAAAATAAAAACATTCGACAATATGGAATTTATACATAAACACTAGATCCAAACTTTATTGTCGACCATATCTATTGCTGACACGCTCTTACAAGTGTGTGACCTATAGGTACAGCATTTATATTTTGTTTTTTTTTTTAAGCGTGCCATATTTATCAAGAAGGTTCCAGTATTATTTTACGTCGGGTTTTCTGTTAGAGTTTTCTCCCTTTAAAGTTACGTTTTAACTGTCACTCTGTCTGAAATAAGTATTTCACGAGCGAGTTGCTGATAGTCTGTCTTAATTTGAAAGTGAGTAGCTTAATCGTATTTATCGGAGAGTACCTCTGACTACTTGTAACTTGCGTGTTTGATTTTTTGATTTTATATAACGGTCATAAAAATGATGATCATAGAACGACATTTACTCCGTATTGAATTATTATTTTTATTATTAATATGGTTATTGCGAGTACCGTCCTCGTTTTTATTTATTAATTTTTAGGAAGAAAACTTTATTTCAGAACGAATTAAATATCACAACGGAACACTGGTACGTAAAGAGAGCATTTATGCCGTAGCCTTTCTTAGGGAAGGTGAATTGCAATATTTATGAAATAACATTATTACCGGTATAACTACAAAATACCAAGCACCGACGATGGTAATATTAGAAAACTTTATACGAAATTATCTATTTTGTACACCGTTCGGAGACAAAGGCTACGAGGGAATTTTCTAGCAAGATACACGTATTAGTATAATAAGGTCTACCAGCGGAGACTGATAAAAATAGCAAGTCGTTTATCACGGATACATACTGAAACATACGTACATATACGCTAGACGCTTTGACACCACTACATCGGTTGTCTGTACTACGTATATACAATTGTACGATAAACGGGGACACACGTACACGTCCTTACGAATATTTAGACAGTCGGAAAAAAAATTTCTAGGAAAAAGTCCCAATATTGTTCTGCAGCAACAGCAGCAGTCTATGGTGCGAGTTTACGCTTCGAGTTTTCTCGTTTTGAAAGCGCTCTCCTTGAAGAACGCATTTGAGTACGTATGCGAGTTGCTCGTGTGCGTTAACATCCGTATAACTACACGCACTCACATCGCGTATATAAATGTACAGTGTTAACGCCACATAGAGGTGTATACTTTATCGCGCCCTAATTCGCCATCGCAATTTTCCATCGCCCCGTACATAAACGCGCGCACACACACACACGTGGCTATATACGCGCGATAAACGTAATAAACAAAATCACAGACAGATACCGCGCCGGCGGAGATCTGAACTAAAGCGCGCAGCTTACCGCGACCAGACTGCTCCGGTAATTACCGTATTTCTCCGTAGGGGATTGCGCTCGTTTCTAAGACTCCCGTAGCTAGAAATGAAAAAGAGAGCCGGGGAATGATAGTGCTATTCGGTGTTTTCGCATTACTCTTGATTTAGAGATGACGTTTCTGTACTTCAGGCAATTCGCGGAGAGCGACTATCTTCTTCCAGAAGAAAATATACTGCGCTACAGTAAGAAGACCGCGTTCAACGTTGAAATCTTCCAGTTCAAAAACTCATTTCAAGAACGGACCGATAAAAAGAAACGAAAGAACTAGTCTGAATAAAAATAAAATAAAAAGAGAAAGATATATACACACTTCATTATTATTATTATTATTATTATATATATATATATATACATAGAAAGAGGACGATCAAAAAATATATTTTAAAAAAGTACTAGTTTTACAGAAAACTTGGCTCTATTTCCAACGTTTCAAATTCAATACGTGTGTGTGATATGAATTTTATACACACACACACACACACACACATATATATATATATATATTAGTTGAAGTCTATATTACATATACGAGTGTACATTTTTTGGCTTTCTTCTAAACACCAAATATAGTGTTCGTTTTATAAATTGTGCTATCTCTCTTATAAGTCCGCGCTTTCCCTTTCTTGAATTATCGCAGTGTTATATGACGATATATCGTTTATATATATATATATATCATTTTCAAAGTTTAACTTGGTCGGTCCAATTTTTTTGTTCGATGTTAGTGCCCAAAACGGTTTCTCATTCAGTTTTATTATCCGAGCAAGGTCATCGACGATTACTTTATGCGTAGAAAACATTGTACACTCCGACACTGATTTACTAACTTTCAAATGCTTGAACTGTCGAACATTTTACTAGATAATAGTAGTGGTAAAATTTGTACGCAAATACCACTTTTAACTAGGAATAATTTTTTTCTTTTGTTTTTAATTTTATATTTGCCTAATTTACATCTAGCTAATGTTATTCGGTAAATTATGTAACTATTCCTGCATAATGCGATAGGCACCTCATCTAGTGATATAGATGATTAAATGTAATTGCATCACACTCCGTCGTTTATATGACTAGTTTCGTTCTGTCGAGTCTGTTGATTTCGATCCATGATTTTCTTAGTCGTAGGGCGCGGTAGTTTCTGGCAACTACCTCTTTTTCTTCGTTTACGATTTTCACCACTTTGAGATCTTTAGATTATAATGCACCAAGGAGAAAACGGTCCGAAGTATTTAGCGATATTGCTTTTTAATCCCGTTATTTGGCGACCGTATAACATAACTGGTTTTAAACAGTTGATTATACAACGGCGATCTATTCTGGATAGACGATCTGCTAGGAGCCGAAACATTTATTTCTTTTTAATATTCGATTCATTACGGTTTTTTAATTATACGTTTCCTCCGTCTTATTAGTTACTTGTTTAAAATATATCACCATCATTAAGTGCCGACTTCGTATCGGAGGTAGGCGATTACTTACCTATACATATTTTGTTATACGGTGTATAAGTAGCGGACAAGGCAATAATAACATGGTGTTAGCGTACACAGACACACACACAAACCCGAGAGAACTAATTGTAATCGCTTTGTTGTCAGGACAAAATGCAGCTTCCATCCGCATTTTTTTGTAGCGTATACTATATTGTTACTTACGCGCATACGGTGTTGTGCGTGGCGGATTACCATCGCCTTGCTAGCGATAATATTAAGATTATTTATATGTTTAATTTCGGATGATAATTTTTTAGATCACCGATCGTATTCGAACTCGGTACCTTCCGTATAGAAGTCCGTGCTCGAGCCACTAGGCTATCAAGACGATTTGTTTAAAATATATGCCGAACTATTTTACATATTCTTTTCTTTTGCGGTATCGTAACGTCATTCATAATTATCCAGCCTGCTGACGGATTTCTTTAAAAATTACTTTAGCGGAATTGTATTGCGAATAATTTATACGATTTGAAGTGAAACTTCTACTGGCGCGTTGTATATGGGGAATTAACCCATAAAACGAACGATCCAACGGCTGATACACATAAACGCATGGGGGCAGGCCTATTTCACAGTGTAATCGGGCTCCTCTATTCTTTCCCGCATGCCGTACTCGTGTACGTGTATATTCGGTTTACATACATACGTACAGAAATATTTTTGGGGAAACGTCTTTCGTAGTGTATACGCGTTTTTATTTTTATATTTTATTTCGAATAAGTTTCGAACACGCACGATCAAATTCGAATAGGAGAAGACTCACGATTATCAGCCACAACCTTTCAGTTGAAGAGGAAACAAAGAAAATAAATTATATATGTAAACATTTATATATCAGAGCTAGTTACGCATAAATTATAGAGATCTTTAAAAAGTCGCGGATGTAAATTAGCGCTATATATAATAAAAAAAAAAAAGCGGGCTGTCTCAAAGGATCAAGCGGTTTGAAGAAAAAGTATAATAAGGTATAGAAAATATTGATCGTAAGGCAGTCGATAGAAGTAAAGTTATTGAATGTAATATTCTAAAGCTTTCGATAATGTCAAGTGTACTAAAGGTAGTAGCGGTTACATCTTTTGCAATTAGTTAGATATTTATAAGTAAATATTAAAGGTTACATACGCATCGAAGAAAGAATGTCGAAATAATTTCGTGTTGGAAAACAAGTCGGACAAGGTTCAATATCTGCGAAGAACGAAAAATCAGCGAAATGATGGAAAAGTGGAATCACAATTGACGGCGGAAAATTTTCAAACTTTCGTTATGCGAACGATAGAACACTTATTAAATCTGATAATGAAAAACTATTAGAAAAACTAGAAACTTTCAGAAAAGAAGATGGTTTAGTGCTAAATAAATTCGTTCTCCGAGTTCGTAACAGATAGCCACCTAAATATCGACCATTCAAACGGTAATATATAGGAAAAAGAAAAATTTGTACTAGAATTTGCAAAGACCATTATCAAAATAAAACGAAAAAAAAATTAATTCAAACGTTAGTTTTTCCTATCGCAATATACGGCGCTACTAGATGCTCTTGAAATGACTAGTCCCTAAAATGTCACGAATTCTAAACCGAGGCATTGATTCATAACATGATGAATGACTTTACCAAAGTTCGGACGGGATTGAAAAGTTAAATTATTCGAGAAAAAAATGAATGGAAGGACGATATATATCGACCAAACAAAAATTAGAACGAGTTTGACAATTGAGGAACTGCGATTGGATAGGATACGTTATTAAAAAAATAACGGTCCGATGAGAGGTCACAACTTTCGGAGATAAGAATAGACGATGAATGACGGTGACATTTATAACCGCGATATTTAATACTCCTATTTTGCATAGATTATTGAATAGAGCTATTTATAATTGCAACGTTTTTTCATCGTGCTCGAAATGACGGTACAAATAATTCAGTCCAAACGAAGAATCGATTTTTATTTCGTCATAAAATGAATATTAAAAATTTGCGTTATTCTTTTACGTTAAATTACGTAGATAATACTGCAAAAAATCATGCCGAATTGATGTAGTATTAATCGTTGACTGAATAAAATGAAGACTACTTTAGAATTTTCCAAATTTACTAGTTAGAAATAAGTCTGAGTCGATTTTTAAATGTAACTCGTGCATAATGTAGTAATTTTAGAAATTTCGATCAACTTATTTAAATAAGTACATTCCATATAAATATATATATATATTTTAAATATTTGACTTGTCAAATTGTTCCCGTGTTTAAATCCGTCAAACACATTGTCGATATTCCGAATGAAACTCTTAATGAAAAATTGATGACCCTTTGTTAAGGATAATTTTTATAGTTCTCCTTAATAAAATGCGGTTCTTCAATTCTCTACAGTGTCGTATAATTTCAACTCTAGCGGAGAAGTAGTTCAGGACTTGTTGAGGTGATTAATCGTTACACATTAATCATTCAATAGCTTTGTAGATAACTCGCACTCTTCCGCTACCTTACCGTATTGCTCATGTCTTCGACGTGTCCGATGTGAGAAGTTTTTAATCGGGAATGTCCCGCGGTAATTTTATAAATAGCTGGTGTACAAAAAAAAAAACAAAAGCGACAAATCTATTTCAGAATAATGTCACCCTGTGTCTAAACGATAAGGATTTCCTCGTGCTAAAAGAAATTCGACGGATCTCTCACCTAAAAGTTAAACGCGGATTACGATAGAATGGAGAAAATGCGGAGTAATATATGGCCTCGTTCGAAAAAATAAATAACTGAAACTGATTTTGTCTACCGTGTAATCCTATACATACATATATAAACGCTTAATGTATCACACATATCAACTAAAGCAAGACCGTGCCTTTAGAGTGGTTCTACGAAATATATACATCCTTCAGTTCCTACAGAGGATATCGCTAGAGCACTAAGAGAAAATGGACATCGGATAACAAGAAATATATTTAATGTTGCCTATATTTTTCATGGATATCCAGTGAAAATAACAGTGACGTGTATAATAATATTCAATACTTGCCGAAAGCGCGTACAAAACGTCATTAATCACCCAGTATTGCTTGTTTATTTATTTACATTTGGACATGTCTTAGTAAGGAGATTCATCTACTACTCAGAAACTATTTCTCAAATATTAAAAGTACATCGCAACTTCTATAGCGAACTAAATATAATTCCACGTATAAATCGATTATAAGAATGTTTTTTTTGCGCATAAAATTCCGTAGTTTTAAGATTTCTAGGATTTTTAATACGTAAACACTGTTATTTTTAATGTTTAATTCGATCCCAACGCGCTGCGATGAAACTAAACGCATTTCACGAAAACACGATGTTGGAATTTATCACGGATGAATATTACCACTCTAATAGGCATGGTAAACACGATGACCTTTCTGCGATGAAACTAAACGCATTTCATGAAAACACGATGTTGGAATTTATCACGGATGAATATTACCACTCTAATAGGCATGGTAAACACGATGACCTTTCTGCAATGAAACTAAACGCATTTCATGAAAACACAATGTTGGAATTTATCACGGATGAATATTACCACTCTAATAGGCATGGTAAACACAATGACCTTTGTGTGTTGTTATTTAATTTTTTTTTCGCATACAGCAGCGATGTCTATTCGATTCTCGTGTAAATAAATTAATTCGTTTTCGGCTTAGTGAAATTTGCATTCCGGTCTAATAAACGCAGTTTCATATTTACCGATAGGGTGTGAACGTAAGCTTCAATAATATTATAATTTTCGACGACCTATTCGATCTGTTACTGATCATTTTGATTATTGTAGAAATTTTGTGTATAAATTTAGTTCTTATAATAGATTAATTAATCCAGAAAAAATGAAAAAATTATAATACTCAACAGGCGCATCGTGTGCTATTCCGCGCTAAATTTTAACAATACGTTGTAGGGAATCATCACGCGCACAATTAGATTTCTTCAGTCACATCTCTGCACTAATGCGCGCATATATACACACACACACACATGTTGTTAATGACGGTACGCGAATTCTTTGATAAACAAATTATGAGAACACAAAGAAAAAATCTATCAATGCTGCTATCCACGAGTGGAGAACTGAGTTAATCATCTAATGCGGTTTTAATACTGCGATGGAAAGCGATTGAAAACTATCTTATTATTTGGCGTTTCGAATACAGGGAAGTTCGCTCATGTTATCATGATGTTAAATCCTGATAAACATTTACATAATGCATCGTCAGATGGAGCGATTTCACTGTTACCTGTTCCATTATCGGTGGTAATGGAAAAATTAAATTCAAACCGGTTTCGTTTTTACTTATAATCAGAAAAAAATATATCACTTTGGCTTTATAAAATATATATATATATTATATATATATATACTCCATAATGGATCAGTTACGTAGGGTAGTTAAATAATTTATATAAATTAAAGGCATTCAAATAGTATGTACCTATTATCGCATTCGTATAAAAGAGATCGGTAATACGATACGAGTACAGATCCTATTCTAGGTCCCGCGCTATTAATATATATACAGCTGACTTTGTAGCCGCGAATTCGAGAGACGTTGATGCAATAAAAGCGTTTGCTAGTCTTCAAAAAACACCTAGTGGAGTAGAACGCTGATTCAATCGGGATGACGTTTAAAAGTAAACGAGTCTAAATGTGTTCATATAGAAAAGGTGGAGACCCCGTCTGTTACGATTAAAATAGTCGCGTATGCCGCTGTTAAATATTTAGGTAGGCGTTTGGATAGTCGTTTGACAAGGAAAGATCGTGTCCGCGTAAAAAGGAAATTAATTGAATTTCAAATTATAAAAAGATACTTAAGTGGGAAATTTGTTCCGCACCGTACGATATGGTCTGGCATGTTGGCTTACTACTTTCTACAGACCTTTATCTTTTGTTAGAATCCTATATTAGTGAAAAATAGTTTCATGTACGCTTTGATTCAGCGTTCTCTGAGTTGTATCTCGTCTCTGCGGTCTCAATGCTCAATGCTGGGACCCACGTTGTATTTAGTTTACATAACCGATGTTCTGATAATGTTCAGATAGTCACGTCTGCCGATAACACGGAAATTCTTTCTTCTGATATCGATCGAATACAGCGAGTACTAATCTACAGACAGCACTCAATAGAGTTGAAAATTGGTTTAACAAATGAAACAAAAGTCAAAACAGAAAAGCTATATCTCCTCCTGTTAGAATCAACAACGCAACCAATCAAAACAAGCGTGAAATATCAAAGCTTACACTTGGATAGTTGACTAACGTATCGAGATCATATTCAAATGGAGAAGAAAGAATTAGATAAAAACTTGGGCGGGAATAGCGTGCTGTCTATCGACAACAAACATTTTATCTATACTGGCGATTTTAAAGCCCGTCCGGACATACGGGGTGCAGCTTTTATACAGACTGGCCAAAAGTAAAATTCTTAGGTCGATAACAAATGCGTCTTGGTATGTAGCAAACCAGATTATTCACGATGACTTAAACATTCGTTATGCATGAGAGGTCATTACGTAATATGCACAAGCCATGCTGCGAGGAAATCATTCAGATAGTCTTGCATTTGGACTGTTAAAAGTCGCGGTTACCGAGTGTTTATATATCCTTCCTGATATGCTCTACTCCTAAATATTGCTAAATGATCTTGTTGGTCAGCTCGCGGTAAATGTTAATTTTAAAAAAAGTATATATCCATCAGTTACCTCATACTTGTCATTCTAATTCAGTATTTCCATGACGTTTTTAATGTAACTTATCGTCCGTTTTACTACTATTTTTCCTAGATGTATTAATTGTCATATTTCATATTTATCTCCCCACCCACCTAAATATGTCGAAAATAATTGATCTTAATATTCATTTTTTAAATGTTGTCGAATTTTTTCCATTGCTACTTTTTGAATCCGCCCGATTTCGGTAAATACGTGAATTATCCAATTTTCTCGCGTGTAACATTTTGCCGGTACGCAATTTCGAATATAATGCCATAATTGCAAAAATTATGCCTTTCAACTTTCGGAATAATTTGAAAAAAATAAAACCTAAATAATAATTATAAAAAAATTAATCAATAAATAAATTAGAACGTCTATATAAACACAGTGTGTAGATGTAATAAAGTAAAGAAATCGTCCGATTAAATAAATAATAATAACGATGACAATAAATCGAATAGCTTCGAGAGAAAGAATGACAGAGAAAAAATACGCGATGGAATTGTCGCGTGTCTGTTAGATAAGAAATTGAGAATTACGAAAGATAAAACGCCGAAATATTCTACAGAGCGCAGTTTGCAAATTGAAAGAAGTGTTTGTCTTTCAATTTGGAACAACAGCAACCAGATGACTTCCTTTAACATTCGTACGCTGAATACCGAACGAAAAACCACTCACCATCCTCGTACTAATATTATTCATCGCCATTTACCTCGTCTCTATGCCGGCTTTATGCAGGATTTCCCGAGCTACGTTTTATTAAATCTCAAGACTGGAGTACCATATTGAATTTTGAAAGCGGGAGACAGAAACAACGAAATGAATTTGTTACCATGGATACGATTCCATCTTTTAGATGCGTCGCCCACTCGACGTTTTCTTCCAAGTCGAAAAGGTCTTTCTTTGAAATTCCGAGAACGTGTAACGATACCGATGCAAGTAGTGGAAAAGCGAATGATAATAATTACGAAATTCCGCTAAAGATATTTATCTCGGTATTCTTTATTTCTATCTGATTCTCTCTCTGTCTCTCAGTTTTACATATTTTCGCTACATTGAACGGATACTCGTTGAAAGTCCAAAAACAACATCAATTTTTACGAATACCGAATAAACGTTTATGAAATAAACTTCATTTAGGTAGAAGTTCGTCGTACTATATTTATCATAAAAGTTATCAAATTTTTCTCATAAACACAAATGTTTTACGACATTTAAATATGTACACACACACATGTGTATATATATATATATATATATATATATATATATATATATATATATATATATATATATGGTATGTATAGTGATAACATAAAAAATGGAATTTAGAAAGCAGCGAAATTAATCGTAGCCCCGAGATATCGAGACTACTTCTTTTATCAGATAGGTAGAATCGTTGCATTCAGCTAAACAGCGATATGCTGCTTTACAAGCTACAAAGGTTGAGTCTCTGACTCAGAATAACCTTGTTGACACCACGATACACTCGCAAGACAAGTGGAACGCTATTGCAATCATAGTGAGCGTTATCATGGGTATCAAAAAAGAAGCTGAAAGACAGCTCCAAAGATGGTAGCTCTGAAAGAATAAGTTGATAGACAACGCCAATTTAGGAGACAAGAGCATCCTCAGTAGCTAAAGAATGGAGTCACATGGCACGCATTTAGTACCGCCTTGGTCTGTACTACTGAAGTAATGCTGAAAGCAGTCTCAGTGGTAAAGACTGATTCGGTCAATGACGTGAGCACCGTGGTGGTTTTTTAGTGAGTAAGAGTCTGACGTTACCAGGCCTTTACACCTGGTATTCATAATGGATTTTCCACCACGTTAAAAAAAAAAATCATACATGACAATAGTCGAATCGGATGATACCTGAAGAAGATGAATTTTTTTATTATTATTTCAAATTTTCAAATTATATATCTATTTAAAGACGCTCGACTTCTAGGTAATTTGCGTCTACGATACAATATTTAGATAATTATAGATAATAAAGTAATTGAATGATAATATCTTCTACAAATAATTCTACCATATGTACGTCAAAAATACTTATAAATAATTCTTTATGTCTTCTATAAGTTTACATAGGTTTGAATTAAAATGGAAATAAAAACAATTATAGAATCATTTATATCTTCTCGTATAATTTTACAGTTTTTAAAAATCGCAAAGTACTTTGTACTCCAGCTTCGCCGTTTCCAATCGCGTCTTCTGTGAAGGATCTTGTTTGTTCAAATGAAAAGGCTTCTTCACGTTTCTTGTTCAGTTTTTGACATACGTAGATTATATGGTCAATGGACAAATTATGATTACCACAAAACATACATGATGGTGGAGGTTCATTTTACAATAGCTGATGATTGTAGATATTAAATCTTGTTGGGTCGCCTGTATTTATGATGCTGATTGTAGGATCATCTAGGAATTTCTCTATTATTTGTCCTCTGTCATCCGTGATGTCAGAACTTCATATAATGTTATGACTATTGAAGTCACCTGTTAAAATGTACGGCCGTGGAATTAATTCTTTTAGAGGTCATTGTGTAAACATATTGTATATATTACCACTGGGTTAGCTAAGAATAGTTTTACCGCCGTGGTTTGATACACTGAATCTGTACGTCCTCTTTCTTTATACTATTGTGGGTAGCAATTAGAACGCCGCCTCTAGATTTACCGGCAGCTAGAGGATTAACAGTAGATAACTGTGACTATGGATTCTGGGGGTTTCCATTACAGTCTAGATATGTAAATCTTTGTGTAGGCCATCATTCCGAATATACCATGATGCTCTAACGATACTTCGTAGGACCTTCCACTGGAAACATTGGATAATTTCTATTCGCGAGTCGCTGGCTTTGGCCCTGATTACGATTTCATAGGTCAATATCGGTTTTTTGGGATGACTTTATATAATATAACTTTGTTTTCGATAGATAGTGGCGAATATTTGTTCATCAGCAAGTGCATACTTCGCAGTTTGAGGTCTATTTGTTTCTGTTTGTCCAGAATACGATCCTTCCATGTTAAACGTTCATCCAACATATTTCACTTTATTTGATGGTGGGATCATTCTTCTAATTAACTGGATCGATTCATTTAAATCAATCTACAAGCTGTATATAAAATAATCTTTAATTACTTTCCTACAGAACTGAAATCGCCGTTTAATTAACGGGGTAAACTTTCTGAGATTATTTCAAAGACGACATTATGAGAATGATTGTGTGAACACCGGAATGCGTACAACATATAACTTCGTTAAAATTGTTATATAACTTTCTAAATGAAATTTTTCAGAACGTCTTGTAAAGTAATATTCTAGTTTTATAATGATGACAACAGTTATTTACTATATTATTGATAGTAGTATTGGTAACATTATTATTAATACCGTTACTTCGTTACTATTTGTATTCCTGTTTTTGCTTTTATTAATAGTAGTGTTATCGTGGTCGTGAGTATTATTTACACGATTAAAATTAACTATTTGATTTGTCTTTCAATATTAATAATGTTTTTATGTAATCCACCAGTTAAATGTAAATACATAGCGCTGCAACGAATTTTCATGTAATGAAAACTTTTCTAATTAACAAAGCGCGAACTAAAATATTTGTTATAATAATTTTTGCTAATCCATCTTGTCGTACGACAAAAATTGGTCATCCATTTCTCTTACACAGTTTTTATAACCTTGGGTCCACCTTGACTTTTTAATGTATGAATGAGTTACCTTTTTCTGCAATCCATGCGGCTACCCTCGGCATTCACTTTTCTAGTAGTGTATTTCGAAAAAGTTAATGCGATGAATATCGTTCTTTTTCAGTGTCAAGAATTTCAACGCGTATAAATAAAAGAACAAAACTGAAAATACCGGTAAATTCATGGAGCGTATTTTCGTGACGTCTCAATATTTTCGTTAGTAGTGAAAACGGCAGCTTTACTACCTGTAATCTTCGGTTAATTTCTTCTGCGGCTGTGTTTTTCTATATATACAAATATGTCAACCACTTGCGAGCCGCCTAAACTTTGTGAACTCTGTGCTTGACTGTTTTTATCAACGACGATTATTTACATCACCCCTCCCCCGTTCTTCCGAGGTTTCTCGTATTATTCGCAGCGAGCAGTCACAATAAATATGAGTAAAATTAATAACGAAAAACGGAAATCCACGTCGCAGAAAGGTATGGTGTTAAGGAATGAATTTATTAAATACTTATTGTTAAAGTGAATATAATTAGTCTTTGAAAGTGAATTGAATAATCGAAAGGTGTTTGAACCTGTTTACGTGCACAAGGTCCATAGATGGAACAACTTACTGGGAAATTTGCGACTACTAACTATTAATCTATTATTACGTAAATCATGAAGAAATCTTAGTTTTACAATATTCCTTTTTGAGCAAATGTAAATACATCAAAAATTTACACTAAATTATTTCAATTGCTTTGATATACTTCGTTTAATATGTATACTACATGAAAAAGTAGAGTTGTAAAGTAATAAGATCTTTAAAAGCGCATAAATTTCTTTCTGTAACCTCTTTTAATACCAGTACGTATATGAAGTGAAAATTTGAGATCCCGGTCCATATATCCATCGAAATCAAGTACATCAATTGTTATCTATTATCATAGTACCCATGGAGTAATCAAATGAGTGTTGATTATATTTTATGTATACATATACACTATATATTAAAAAAATAAAGTTTTTTTGATTAATTTAAGCAAAGCTTTTTTCTGTGTTCATTTTTTGATTTCTTTTTCATCATGCTAAAGTTAGTCCATATAGCTTTTATAAATTGTATTCCAATTAATCGAATATCAGGTGATATTGTATACAGTCGGGCGCGTGCAGAGATAGATGGTTAAATTGGCAGTAGAGCGAGCCAAGCTTTATGATTCCGGTAATGACAACGCTATAAATACGGTTGGTCGATTACGGTGAATGTCTATTAAAAATCTGAAAAATCTAACGACTGTTTCACCCTCAACGAATTTTGGTCGCTGTCAAAATCTTAATCGCTATTGCTTAAGGTCGAGTTGTTTATCTATAAGTTATTATAATAAGTCAAGTTGTTGTACCGAAATAGTACCAGATCCCCTAGTCCCCCCCCCCTAAAACCTACATATTGGCATCTGTTCTCTTTTCAGTCGTCCGACTTACAGTTACAGTGAAGCACCTACCTAAAAATTGAATAGATAGCGTGGAAGATCGAAGTCTACAGCTTGTATGTTCTCGTTTGGCATCGATCAATGCGTTGTCTTTATTTTTTATTATAATCTATTCCCCTCTAGTAGATCTCTGCTATCAATTCACAGAACACGAGCGAATAAAATTTGGCAGTTTTATCGTCTATAATTATATTTTTTTATTTTATTTTCGATAATATTTTCCTGCTACGCGTGGGTGATTTTCCTGTCATTTTTAAATACTTTTACGGCTAGATTTTCTACAATTATTTTCTTGATAAAGTTTTATACGAAATTTAAGAATATCGTTTATAATTTCTTTATTAATTTATTCTATTTTAAGTTCTTATTGGCTGTGTTACCTTCAATGCACCGCTTTGTACGGGTTTGGCGCTACTTCCTTTTCGAAATTTTCTCGAGAAACGTATTTCTTACAGCTTATGAAAACTTTCTCTCGATCACTTTATCGGTCAAAGAGCTGGACAACACTTCAACTGAAAACTGCGGCTGTGTGGACGGTTTCCCGGGCTGTCGTCTATTCGAATTAATATCCATATGTGGGATTTTTGATTTCGAGTTAGTATTTAGCAAGTCCGTATCATACGACTGACTAAAGCTTCTTAACGTTAATCCGTCGGTGAGTTTAAAATGAATTCTGTTTTAAGGAATTTGTTCGGCCCTAACAGCAAAACTTGAATATTTTCATCGAGAAAATTTTTTTCAACGAAATTTGTACTGCCTAAATTCCGTCTAAACAAAAATAAAGTATCCGCTATAGTTCTCGCTAATCAGTCCTAATTCGAGCAGAATTGTTCGTAATCCGGGAATGTTCGAACGATAGACGCAATAGATAAATTCGGCATACATCCATCTTCCTCTGACCAAGTTCGTTTAGAAGCGATTTTAGTCATATGCAGGACGAAAAATAGAACTTAGATCGATGCAGCTTCGCCTGTATATAAATAAATAAATCAATAAATAAATACGTATATTTAAATACATACCATACACATTTAGAATACAACATATTTATATATATATATGTATGTGTTTGTGTGTGTGCCCATGTGTGTTTGGTAGCATGTTGTGTATGCTTTGATGAAGTGGACCTTCTATCGCTATCTTTATCATCTACTTTACGGAATGTTAACTTCTTTTATGAATACCGATGGTTACTCATTGCTTCCCTAGGACACGGTGAAGGGTGATCCGTTATAACTCCTCCCACGAGAAGTAAATTCACCAATTACAACTATTCCTGACTAACTTTAATTTATATCTATATATACGTATAGATATAAATATCCAGCTATTGTCAATATATATATATATATATATAACACGTGTTTTCTCTGGTAAATATTTGATACCATCCGAAAGTGTTATACCCCACCTATGACGACCAATCCGACGGTAAGTACGATACGCCGCTTACGCGCTTGTCGGTCTACCATCCGCAGCATCCACCCCAAAAAAGGTTCGACTTCTTTTAGAAGGTCTTTATGGCGTGCGCGTTATCTATCTGTCGTTATAATCACATTGTCTAGCCGGTTATATTAAACCTTATAAAGTTAAGAGGAGTATTACGGTTTAATTTATTCAATTAAATCCTCAGATTTATTATATATATATATATATATATATATATATATATATATATATATATATATGTATGTATTTCGCGTTCGCGTCTTTATATCTTTACGCGCTTTAAATCTGCTAACAGTTCGGTCCTACTTCGTAATTAACGATAACAGTTAATAAGTATATAATAATAATACGATAATTCTGACGAACGCGTCCGGATAGAAAAAGTGAGTGTACGTACACGATGAAAAACGTACGTAGAAAACCGGATGACGGCACACACGTCGAAACAAAGCGTAAACGTAATGATGATGAGAAAATAAACGTGCCGACATCGTCGATTATCGTCCGGAGATAATTAAATTAACCGACTATTACTACTACTGATACTAGTCGTCGTTCTTGTGAAAGTCGTATATTCAACCCACACATAACATATTATATATATATATGTATACATCAACACACACACACACACACATTGGCACAAAAATTACAATATAAACTTTTCGGTGCGCGCGTTTATGTGTGTGCGAAAACGTACGCGTTAGTGATCGTATCGAAACTATGCTGAATAATTTGAGTCTATTAGGACCGAATATATTACCTATTACCGGCGGTAAGTGTGTATTTCTCTTTTCGTGATCGATTAAATAAATTTTTCCGATATATTGATTTATTTATTTTTCACGAGTGCGTTTATTTTTCGTTAAATTAAATTATCCGAAAATAATCGAAATATTTTTAATGTAAAATCGTTTTTAGAATTAAATTTAAAAATATAATTTTCCGGGTGTTATTTTAAAATAATTATTTTTTTATTTTAATCTCCGGCCAATGTCCGCTATAGTAGAAACATTAGAAAATTATTTATTAATATTTCTGGGATATCTTTAACACTAAGCTGGTTGATATTTACAATGGACTGTGTTTTTTTTTAATATAAATATACATATGCATTACGTATATATAATATTAAGTAATCGGATATCCATATAACTGTTATTTATGGTACATACAGCTAGACAGATTGTAAGCAAATATATATATATATATATAATATGTATTAAGGTTTAGTAGTTACTTTTCAAAAGAGGTGGCCATAAATATAAATTAATTTTTTGAACTATACTCTAGTCAATTCTCTTCGAAATAGTCGTCTATATAAAGATCTAACTTTTACTGCTCGGAATAGTAACTTAATTTTGTATATTTGTTTATTTCTTACTAATAAAAGTTATTTCCCTTTATATATATATGTATGTGTGTGTGTGCAATTTGTAGTGATTTAAAAAAAAAAAAAAAAAAAAAAGTGGTTAAAAATCACTAAATTTAATATATTAAAATAGCACAAACCTTCTAAGATATTGTCGAGTGGACATAAATAAATATAAAAAAAATGTTAAAAACTACGAAAAAAGGAAAATAAAATTGTTCCAATGTTTTTTTTATTATTTATTTTTATTTACGTCCACTTGAAAATATCTTTTATAGCTGAAAAGCTTACGTAAATTTCGTCCGATAATGGTGACTTCGTTTTAGCATTTGACCATAATTCAGTATTTACGATAATTCTCCCGAACACCGTGTAACTCTAGTTAGCCGTTTACTATACATAAACTAAACATAATAGTGACACCGATGTTTTCCCTAACTGTGTAATGATAATATTATTGAAACTGCGGATCGCATAATTTTCACATTGATAAGTATTAAAAAAAAACTAGAATTAATATTGCCACTTGATTACTACGTGATCAGATAATTTGGTTTTTCTAATTTTCATATTTTATCTTTGATGTCGTTAAAATTAAACATAAATATATCAGTAATCTCATTACCGATAACTATAATTCAGCAAGTTATACGCATTATCTAACTATAATTATGTTCTCTACAAAATTTTTATCACTTATAAACCTAATTTTCATTCGTATGCAGGACCGGATTAAACATTCGTGGAGCTCTGGGGCCGTGATTGTTAGGACCTCCTACGGTTTTAAACAAGAATGTTTTTCCATACAATGTAAAATTGTATGTAAATATAAATATTGCTGTAAAATTGAATGTAAATATAAATACTGCTGTAAAATTGAATGTAAATATAAATATTGCTGTTAAATTGAATGTAAATATAAATATTGCTTTGCATAAAAAAAAGTAGAATTGATTGTACATTTTTATATTTTAATATTTTCTGCATTTAAAGAAATAATAATTAAATAATAAAATAATAATAGTTATTAAACATTTATAATTATTTAAAATTAAATATTACATACATTTTCGCGTTAATTTTTGCATTACAAATTCGTCTATTATATCGTCGAAGTTAATCGACTGCAATAAATCATTCTCAATACAGAGAAGGCTGTATTCGTTTTTCAATAAAACTAATCCAGTAACGGTTCTTTCACCTGTACAATTTGTTGGTAAGATAGTCAAAAATAGTTTTACAGCATTTCTACATTTGGAAATACTGAAACTATATCGTCATATATAATTCACACATCTTCCTTATCTATTTTCTTGATTTACTTAGTTTATCATAATTTAATTTATACATTAAATAAAATTTAAAATGTATAAATTCGGATGCCATGCAAGGTTTTGTCATAGTCGCTAGGGGGTATATTTCACAAAGTTTTTTACAATACGTTTTAATATCTTCATCGCTTGTATCTTTAATATATAAAATAAATCCAAATCGATCAAACATTTGTCAATATTCTTTACTTCTACGCAACAATTCGGCCGACAAATTAGCTATAATAGGAATAAATAATTCGACTCTAAATTTATTTATACCTTCTAAAACAATATTTTCTGTCGATGAGTCGTAAGAAGAAAATCGTGTATTAACTTTTTTTGACACGTTCATTATTATCTCGATAATTTCGGCATTTAGATAATTTGCTTCTTCTTTGTATTCATCAAAATATATATATATCTTTTTTTCACTTAGTAGGCTCAGTCGGGCCCATGCGTCAATCCGGTCCAGTTCATAACTTATATTTTGTTTCTGAATTTTCTTCTTTTATTGTTTCATTAATTTAAATTTGTCTTAAACATACTCATTTTTATATATAACATATATATATATGCATAAAAATTCATTGCCTTAAAAGTTATTCTGTATAATTTTGACGTTTTAAATATCATTCATTTGAACGTCACGTTCTCCTTACCATTGAGTTGTTTTTCCATTAGTTGTTGATCTCTTCTTTCGTTATTTAAACTGAACGGTCGAGGGTTCGAAATCAACTCCCGACGTAAAAATTTTTTCAGCATTATCATAAAATTCTTAATTATCACGGAGAAGTCAGTGAAACCGCACTGCGTATAACATCATATATGTGCCCATTTGCGTTGTATATAATTAGTACCTTGAATACGGGTTCATTGTACTTAAAAATACACGTACAATGGTTAGTTACGATGTTCAGCAACGAACAATACGACGACGATTATATATATATATATATATATATATATATATATGTATATATATATATATATAAGTATATATATTTATATATTTATATTCATAAGTAGTATACAGTGTATATATAATACATTGTATACAAGTAAATAAAGTGACTTCATCAACTCGAAAATCGGTAGGAACATCCTTGACCAATTTTCGTCAATCTGAATGTTAATAAATGACCAAACAACGTATTCTGGGCAAGCCGATACGAGATGGTTTGCCTTGCTTTCTCAGCAATCTGTTACTCATGTACCGACCAATTATGTATAGCTGAGTTCGTTAGAGACCTTTTTCAAATGAAAAATTGTTGTTTCCACGATGGAGTCGGACTCAGACCTCGTGAGCAGAAAACTAAAGTATTACAGTTATATATATATATATATATATATATATATATATATATATATATATATATATATATATACATAAGAACATATGTTTCTTTTATTGCGGCTATCTTGTCGAACGTGTTAAAACAATTCATACAAAAAGTTAAGTCTTTTCTTAATTATGTAATCCTGTCACGAGTATACTCCGACGAATTTCAACTAAATTTTCGATTAAAATAATTCTATTTTATTTTAATGATAATATGCCTTTAAATGTTAATGATGATGATATGTATTCGTTAGAGTGAGAAGTCAATTTATTGTTGTAATCGTTCCAATTCTCTTTTTTTATTAAAGAAATTTTCATTATCCGCACGTACAGGTCGTTTTAAATAAAGATGATAAGCTCTTTAGAATGAGGTTTAAAAGTATGCGATTTATATTATTCAAATAGGATTGTGTTAACTTTTTTCAACTTTAGGGGTAGGTTTTGCTTTTTAAACTGATATTCAATATTACTATTATTATTATTGCTAAATTCAGAGTTTTTGCATGTTTTTATTTAATAATGCACTAGTTTTATTGTATTTATATATTCATTGTTTAAAAATATTGTGTTATGTGTGGATGGAATTTTCAGTTGTATGTGTATTTGTTACGCGAGTGAACAAAATATTGTATTTTACCATTCACGTATTACATAGGCGTTTTATTTGATGTATCTAAATTACTTTGAATCAAACAGAAATTTGAATTTAAATTACTATTATTATTATTGTTTTTAAGAACATTTTATTTGATTATACCCGTAGATATCGTGTATTATCGTTTTGGAATTATTTTTTTTTTTTAAGAAATCGAATTATTTATGTTTGCCGATGATATATACTCGTATCTTCGCGTATTGATGCTAACAAAGCCATTAATAAACTTCAAAAAAACCTTAACAAAACTTAGTATGGGCTAAAACATAGCGCATGGAATTAAATCCTGAGAAATCAGTGCGCTTTTTTTTTACAAATAAACAAAAACGATCACCAACTTTGTCGTTACAGAAATATCTGGAACAGATGCAGTTAAGTATCTGGGAGTCCACTTGGATAATAATAATAATATAATAATATAATATATTTTTCATTTGATTTTACATAATATAAAAATTTATACTGTGGAGTACATATATAACAACCTCGACCGCATTACAAATAATAAATAGTTACTTAATCTATAATAATAAATAGCTAAAAGTTAATAACACAGGAAAAGTGGAAAAAACCTGCACAAAAGAAAAGATAAAAGATTAAAACTAGAAAAAATAAAGTATTAAGTAAGTAATAGTTAGTAGGAAAGTATTTGATTATAAATTAAAATTATCTTAAGAGTAATCTATCTTTAATACGACGATGTTTATAACGGGTATAGCGCATGCGGAGCAGCGCCATGTCGTAGTCTCCCACCACTGTGATCAGTTTGTTAGTATGCGCCTGACAGTTTGAATAAAATTTTGCCGAAATATTACAGATATAATTCGAAATGTAAGGGAGGTGCAATCTATAATGCATGTCTTTAATTCTGTGGTATCTAGTGGGGTTTAAGGAAATTCTACAGCAGATATTTTGAACCAACTGTAATTTTTTGATAGTACTATTTGAAACTGAAAACCAAACAGGACAGGCATAAGTTAATCTTGGACGAATAATGGATGTATATATCAGTTTTTTTGTTTAGGGTAGTAAGATGTGACCGGTGGTATGGGAGAAAGCGTACGAATAGCTTTATGAGTTTTATCAATTATGTAATTAATATGGTTATTAAACGTTAAACGGCGATCCATAGTGACTCCTAGATAACGTACTTCTTCCTTCCAAGGAATTGTGTTACCATTGATAATAATTTCGGCAGGTAGTGAGCCATGTCTCTTGGTAAATATTATGGCTTCTGTTTTATCAGTGTTAACTTTTAGTCTCCAGCGTTTATTAAAAATTGAGGACGCAGCTTTTTGTAGATGATTACTAATGGACTCGGGTCTATAAGAAGAACAATAAAGTGCTAGATCATCCGCGTAAAGTGCAGTATTAACTAATGATAATTTAGGTAGGTCATTGATTAGAATTAAAAAGAGGTAGGGCCCTAAAACGCTACCTGTGGAACCCCAGAGGTGTACATTCTAATAGAGGAATTATGAGTGAGGTGAGTTACATAAAATTTTCGATTACTTAAATATGACTTAATTAATTTTATCAAAATCAACGGATAATTGTATTGTAATAATTTTTAAATAATTCCATCGTGCCACGCCGAATCAAAAGCTTTTTCCAAATCAAATAATAATATTCCTGTATATTTATTTAAATTAAAGTTATCAGTGATACAGTCAGCAATTCTAGCAACTTGGTGTACAGTTGAATGATCAGGCCTAAAACCAAACTGCTGGTCTATAAGAATATTATTTTTAGTTGCAAAATCCTGTGATCTAATTAAAATTACTTTTTCGAGAACTTTGCTAAGAGTACTTAGTAAGCTAATGGCTCGGATATTATTTACATCGGAAATATTTTTTCCCGGTTTGGGTACGATGATAATTTTCGTAGTTTTCCATGCTGAAGGGAAATGAGAAGTCATAAGAATGCCATTTAAGATTTTTGTTAACAATAGCCTTACGAGGTAAATGTTTAATCATGATCGTAGTCAAATCATCAGTGCCGCAGGTTATTTTATTCTTTAAAGATTTAATACATTTGTTAACCTCAGTAGGCGTGGAAAGAGGTATCGGAGCAGCATTATTTATATTTAGTAAAGAATTTTTGACTTTTTTGTTAACTTTATAATAATGTGTACGAGGAATTAGATTATCATATTGTGCACCGATGGTGGAGAAACGAGAAGCGAGTAGTTCTAATTTATCATTTAACTTATGCAGCATCTGATTAGTGACAGGGTTAATTAAAGGTGGGAGTATGGTGGTTTGTCTTGTAAGTTTTCTATTCGCTTTCCAAAAACTATTATTTTCAATCGATAGGTTTGATAGGAAAGTATTCTTATTTTTCCAATTTTTGAGCAGAAATGCAGTGAATTTAATTAACAACACATAGGTAATTCTAACAGACTCGTACCGAGGCGTAAACTCATACTTACTTGTTTTACGTTTGTAATAATTTTTAAGAGATATTATTCTAGATATATAGTTTGGAATTATTTTGGTTGAACAATGAGTCTTATTTGTTATTTTGGGAACGTTAAGATCAGCTGTCTGCAAGATTAACAGAGTTAAATCGGCAATGGCTGAATCTATGACCTCGGGAGTAAAAAAATTTTGTTGTAAATTGATATTGTTATTAATATATGTTCTGAATAGGTCCCAGTTAGCCTTTTTGTATATGAATATTTTTTGTGATGTTAGTGTAACTTTATTCGTACAAGTGATATAAGATAATATGGGATTATGATTAGATGATAAATCGGACAGAGAAACAGGTGTAGTAATGTTGTTGAAATTTTGAACTAATATTAAATCGAGAACACTTGGTTTTTGATTACTTTGAAGTGGTATGTATGTTGAGTCAATAGACGATAATATGTCGAAGTTATATGTGTTTGAGGCACGATATAAAACTTTACCAGCTACATTATGGCTATAACAATTCCATAATCTGTGTCGACTGTTTAGATCTCCTATAACAAGTGTTGGAATGCGGTCTTTAAATAGTAAACCTAAATCATAGTCGAAGTATATTGAATCCTTTGGGTTTCGATAAACGGATATTACATTAAGAATAGTTTTATTTATATAAATTTGGATACTAACAGTTTGCAAAGATTTAGTCAAAATAGTGGGTAAAACACTGTGTTTAATGGTATTGCGGACAAGGAGAGCTACACCCCTGCTGCGTCTGCTTTTGTAGGACCTGTATATATGATAATCGGGAATTTTAATTGCAATTTTATGATCTAGTTTTGTTTCAGAGATGGCAGCGATGCCTACATTATTTTCCGAAAGGAAGCAAATTAATTCGTTAATTTTTTGTTTTATGGAATTTGCATTCCAACCTATTAGGGTAATGTTAGACATGATAGTTTATGGGGTGAAATATTGTAAAGCACATTCAACTATTAACATAATCTTAGTTAGGGGGTCAGAATTTTTAGACTTTAATAATTTTTTATTAATTTCACTGAAAGCAGTTACTATTTTAGGAATATTCAATTGTTTAAATAGATTAAATAATTCAGAAAAAGTAGAGTTGCTGTCAGATCCGTTATCAGTAGGCGGTAGGAGACTACCCCTGGCAACACTCGCATATGATTTAGATTTACTTAAACTATGTTGGTAATGATGCAATACATAAATAATCTCAAAATAGACACGGTTCGGGAGACGATAGGCAATCTGGCTAGGAATCATGCATCACGTCTATCAGCTCACGAAAATGAATTGATTTCAGAACTAGAGCGTGTTCCAGTGACAAGAAGGCTGAAAAGAATGAAACCAGCGAACCTTACACAAATAAATTTGTCTTAAACTACCTCAACGCATGCGAAATTATTGAACCCTCTTGTTAGATAGCCACATTAGGCTAGTTACAAGTTAGCAGGAAAAAAAAATAAAAACAATATTAAAGAAAAACAATATTTTCTTTGTGCACTTTTGGGTTAAAATTTAATCAAAAGAAGAAGAAAAATTTTATACTGACGAAAAATGAACATTTGTGATCTTAAATTAACTCGGATACATCGAATATATAAATAAATGGAAAATGAACAAACAAATAAATAAATAAACGGATAGATAACATTGCAACTATATATTTATGAATGGTATGTATGAGACCGGCTTAGGTTAAACAGGCTAATACATACGTAATACAATATAAACAATATAGACTGCAGATGATTGTGTTTTATTAATACATTTAATGTACGCGACTTTTAGTTGCCTGGAATCGTAATAATCCCCTTATTGCTTTAATATGTGGATTATATAATCGATTAATGAAAAATTTCTCAAAAAGTTTCGATACGTGTAATCTTCGCGGTAAGGCTGTAGAATCATGCCAAATTTCGTGGTATAGGAATGTGCATTCAGTACGAAGAAGCGCAGGCGTTTATTTTGTACGATTTAAAGTTTTTGACGTGCTGAATTAGTTGACCATCATCGTAGGTAATCGCTGGTCGAACTAGGGATTCGTATAAAACAATTTAGTTATACCATTTTCTGAACGGAGTAATCTCTGTACGCTATAGAACGCGTTGGGCTGACCGATTAAAGTCGTTAATTGGATTAAACCCGTATGAAGCGTTTAAACACAGGCCAAAATTGAGTAGCGTAGTCTGTAATATTACCAGGACCTATTCGATTCGTTTTGAGATTACCCGACTTCTAAAATTGTCGTAAGTTACATTTAGGAAACAAGCGAATATTTAAGGTCTTTTTTCTTCAATTCAGAGTCCGTTTATGAAATATTTAAAAAAATTTTTAAAAATGTTAATACTCTTTTTAAACAAATAAAAAAAATCGTCGAATTTTTTTAGGTCCGAAAGAATGCGACGAGTTGAAAAGATCGAATCACCAACATCACGCGCATCATAACCAACATCATCATCATCATCCCTTACAGCAACAGCATTCGCATCATAATCATCAACAATTATCGTCCCATCAACATAATAATAACAATCATCACCATCACCATCATTCGACTTTACATTCCACCAGTCATCTACCACCGTCTTCCATACGGACTAGCACCGGATTCGAATCTCATCATCATCATCACGCCGCTTCATTGGCCAATAGTTTAGCGACAGCCGCAGCAGCTGCGGCTGTCGCCGCCGCAAACAACGGCGGTATGGACGATGGGAAACCGTCTAAACAAAAAAGACACAGAACTCGATTTACACCGGCGCAACTGAACGAATTGGAACGTTGCTTTTCTAAAACCCATTATCCGGATATATTCATGAGGGAAGAAATTGCCATGCGAATTGGCCTCACTGAATCCAGAGTGCAGGTAATTAGTTGGTTTTTCTTTAATAAAATTCACCAGAAAATTATCGGAAGAAATTGCGATTACACTTAAAAGAAGCGTTTGTCGGTAGATAAAAGTGTAGCCAGCGCTTAATTACTAAATATAATGGGGATTAGCTCTTAAAATTATTTTAAGCGGAGATATTACATAGTAACAGGGTTGTTATTTAAGCGGTTGACTATGAACGTGAAGGTCGAAATTTTGATCCCAGCTAGTGCCCTAAAACTTCCCATCATGATGCTCATAAACCTAAAGATCGATTGACCCGCAATAAGCCAATATGAGGTGATTTACTCTACTGTCGATTATATATATGTTAATTCATTCCTGTACACTACTGTTCATGTTGCGTTAGGTCCCAGAACCTCTGTAACATCCTTATTTACTAGTATATTCTGATATGAATCAAAACATCCTACTGTAACCGAGTACATTTTTCATCTTCTAAAATCAATAGCTTAATTGGCGAATTGTGTCCGATTCTCATAAAGAGCGAATATTGCTTTTTCTTGACGATTTAGACGATAAGATTTATTCCATTGGTAAACAATCGATTTCGTGATGTATAATTTGATAGACGATTTAAAGTTTTGATTTTACGTCGGACGTGCGCGTATTTTCGCTAGCGAGATTTTCCAAAATACTAACGTAACTACAATGCTGTCTGCAACGAATACCAATAGTCTTGGTACAACTTGTTCATGAGGTATAAAGTACGTTATAATCGGAGTATTTATAACTTTTTCAAAATCTAGATTATTAGGGAGATAAGTAATTTCGGATATTTTAAAGAAATATAACTTCAGTGGAAGTAAGTCGCTTCGATCGATATGTCGGAGTAAGGTGCAATATGCATGCTTTCTCAATTTTGTTGAAAGTTTTTCCGGTGTTATTATATAAAAAAAAATTGAATTTTATCGTCAAATGAAAAAATTAATTCGTCAAACTTAAAAGTAACAACCAATCTTGTGAATCGTCTCGTCTGATATATTTTGTTAAATATCCCTACATTAAACATGCCCGATTTTTGACAAAAATTTAAATTTGAATAAATTTTAACTAAAATAAAGAAAGAAAACTTTTAACTAAGATTCCGCTGCTATCTTTCTGACTAAATTATTTCAGCCATGAACGACATAAATATAATAAGATGGGGTTTTGAAGTAACGGTTAATTTACTAATTAATTATTCTTACGTCTATAATTCTAAAAAAATGAGGTGAAAACATATGGGGGAATAATTGTAGATTATCTACATGGAGAAGGGACGATACATTATACGGTGATGTAATACTCGAAGAACGTGGCAAGACAAGGTAAAGCTCCGAACACAGCGGCGCCACAGCAGACCATTAAAAAGCAGACTGCCCCTGTTAAGAATGGTGGGGACAGAAGAGACTTTCTCTAAACTGCATACGGAAAAGACGGTTAGGCAACAAATCAATCTACTGATGAGTACAACTCCCGTACGACTAATCTTTTTAAAGAAATAAAACCATGGGAGTTTGGGGAGAGACGGCTGGAGCTGATGGTAATAAGTGAGAAGTGATTGACGAATGCTCTCAGTATACATCAGTTCCCAATGATCTTTATCCTCTAGTTGAATAGAGTGAATGATATATTTGTGAGAGACTAAGGACAGCTCTATACCACACTAGACGACGCATCTGTAGCCAGTGAGTCAACAAATTCGTTGTCTGGAATACCTCTATGATCCGGCATCCACAAGATGGACACACATACTGCCACACGTTCCAAATTATTAAGTTTTAGCAAAACTAATTCAATTAATGTGCCTGACACGTTACGTTCATTGTCTACAGCCGTCACCAAGCTTTTTGAATTGGTAATAACAAGGTAATTTCCGATTATTTAGACCGATTAACAAATAATTATGCGTAATATCACGCGGATTTTATGTTGTAACGTCAACATTTTGCAATCACTCTGTAGGACCGCGAAATTAATGATCCCTTTCCAACCGCACTCAATAGGTCGCTGGCGACAATCTCCCAGGGTACGATTCATCGTTTGTTACCATTTCGTTTCTACCTTAATTCTAGATGTCCTCATAATTTTTCCGCATTTTCTATATTTCGTTCAAGCGCTTCAAACATACTTCTTCGTATATAAAAACTTAAACACTTTTCTCCTGAATTGAAAAACTATCCATTTTCTATCTAGGTTGCCTTAACTCCATTCCTTTCTTCACACTTGGAACTCATTCAAATTCTCGGCGATTAATTATGTTGCGGTCTTACGTTCAAGCTCTTTCGATTCGTTTTATCTGTGACGACGTAACTCAACACCGAAATAGATTTTAAAATGCCCGTTACTGTTCTCACGACTGACTTTAATACGGCACTTTCATAAATATGTACCTAGATTCTTATGCTGTAATCGTTGTGGGAATTGTCTGTGAAGCGCTGAGAATTGGCGTTTTAATTACAAACATTATGTCGATGGCGGTTCAAAAATAACGTTGCTTGTAGTTTTCCACGTCAAACCATTGAACACATTGTTTATGATTGTCTAGGCAGAGCTTTTGCTGGAACATTGGGAGATATTCATTTAAGTGTTAGCGGTAACGTTAACTCGGATCAAAAACTTAAATGTCGACTACTCATAACGAGGTCATATCGGCAGTAGCCATATGATAGAATAAGACACTCAATTACTTCTTGAGGTCTACATAATTATTGTTTCATCTATTATTATTATTGTAAATACATCTGCTCTTCTACTAATATTTTATTTTCAATGCGATGTCCACATATATTTTTCCTATGCCTGCTGTTAATATTTCATTAATGAGATCATATACATTTACACGTGTTGGTTAAAAATTTACGTTTATCTTATAGATCGTTATGAATTTTCGCGTTCTTCTTTATTTGATAACAATCGTATCTCGTAACCCAGTTACATTATACTTTTTATCTTATTATTATTATTATTATTATATATTTATTTCTACTTTTAACTCGATTTTTGTTTACACACACACACACTCTTTATTACCTACGAATAATAACGGATTGATCAGGTGATGGTAGGGCACGTAGATTATTGTTCCCTTATATAATATTACAATGCAGATTAAAAGACAAAATGACAAAAATTATAAAAACACGCGTAAAATAATAATAATAATAATAATTTATTAAATAAACTTACTTCAAAGCTTATTATAGAGACTAAATTATAATAACGCGCGTAAAATGTATGAATAAATACAACTAGATAAATATAAATTCGACATGTTACGAATTATACTACTAAGCGTTACGACGGATTATGCTTGATACGACGATGTTTGTACTTATGGTATACATGAATATAAGTTGGCTGTAATCTGTCAATTGTTGCTATTAGTTCGTTACTATGCACGCTGCAGTTGCGGAAAAATTTCTTCGCTAATTTAAGTGCATAGTCTTTAATATACGAAATATCATTAAAGCGCACGGTGCATATCTCTGGGGTATAACGAGATGCCTTAATTCTTATACATTAATAAAAATAGAATTTATATACGGAACAGTAGACAATAGTATATTTATTTTATAATTATGTTACCGCACTAATAAAATATAAGACAAAATCTGTACAGACAATCTCTCAAGCGACTGCCCAATAGCTTACACATTGTTTAAAAAATCCTACGCTGACGAATCCAAATCGAGGGAAGAAACTGAATGTTCTGTAGTTCACTACAGCGAGGTCGTCAAATACACTTTACCGTATAGCTCTTTTGTTTCGTCTGCGGAAATAATTGCACTAAAATGAATATTCAAATATTGTTATCTTTACAGACTCGCAGCTATACAAAGTATCAATGATCATGAACTAAAACAAAATATCATCCTGCAAATCAAGAAACCCACGCTGTGCCGTTTATAGATCTAAACTAAACGTAATCTTCTGCTAAATTCCGAGTCATTCAGGCATCACTCACGACACAACATAGCTGACAAGTCAGCGAAACAGACATCAACTCTGTTTCCAGTTCCAGTGGTTATAGATCCAAACTAAACGTCTGGATCCCGAGTCATTCAGGCATCACTCACGACAACATAGCTGGCAAGGCAGCGAAATAGACATCAACTATGTTTCCAGTTCCACTGGTTGCTGTTCCTACTCATATAGAGCATCAACTCGGGGATACGCGGAAGAAAATATGGATAGACACTCCAACCACGATAAGTTACGAAGTATCAAAACACGCACAACTCCCTGGAAAACGTCGATACAACCATCACGCCGCGAAGAAGTAGCGGCTCCTCATCGGGCATACAGCTCTTATATACCAGCATATTCTCGAGATCGAAGGGACGCCTCATCGTGCTGATATTGTGGCCAGCAATCTACAACTGTTGTCCACACTCTAAATGAGTGTCGTACCCACCAATCTCATCACATAACCCGACCTTCTTCATTTTTATCCACTATCTCTGATAATACACATCTTCCAATTTCTGAAACACGCGAAACTCTTCCCTCTAATATAAATATCACAAGCGGCCGTTAAAAAAAAATAAAAGTTTGTAATTTAATCGCTTAGACTTCATCGATACTAAGGTATTATCCTATTTCTAATTTCAACATAAAATGTCCTGAGTAGCTATATACAAGTCTAATTAAATATGGTGAAAAATTACAGACAATTTATATTTAAACCTATTGTAGCATGTAGTATCGAATGCCCTTTAGCGACGTTAAACATAACCAATCCGGTGCACTTATTACGATATTATCTGTAAGATGCTCGCGATTCGATGTTTTAATGATTTCGGAAGAATTTTTTCCAGGTTTAGTAAGCGCTAATCTTAAATTTAATCTTAGCGTTTATAATGCCGGTAAACTGGACGATAGTTTTCGTAGGAAATTTTTAAATTATAAATAGAGGAAATATTATCATCATCTACTTCAGATTTTATTACTCAAAAATGATATGCGTAACGTAAACTCATGAATAATAGAAACTTGGCAATATTTTTTATAACACCCGTTGTTCGGTAGAACAATAATTATATATACATATATAACATTGCAACTTTTCCCCCCCTGCAATGGTCTACACCTAACCTGTCTAGTTGAGGGTGCAGCTAATTAGTGTTCATATAGCGGCTTATTCGTTGCGTGCCATTAACAAGAGTAAGTCTAGTGGTTTCGTCCGTTGTAGTCAGGGAACCTCCTTCAGATTATCCAGTAGGATAATTTCTGTCCAGTTGGAATGCCTATTCAACCTATCAGCATGCTTCTTCGCTGTTATCTTAATGACCTTCTTGCACATATGGTACATTTAGAAACGTTACAACTAGCCAACCTGGAGGCCGTCGAGCAGTTAATATATACGACGTTATAACGGGTGAAAGGAAAGAATTCACCTTTCCCTTAAACAATTAAAAAATCATTTCACGATTTCGTCACTGCAACTGCTCCGAATTATCGACCATATTCAAAGAGTCGAGCGCTATTCTTGACCTCCTCGAGAACAGTACTTATATATAAACAACGGTGTATCGAGATATCTGAGACATACCACACGGTGTTGTGAGCTCGAGTCTGGTATCTTCGTATTATATCTACGTTCGCTAAGCATCCACAACCGAATGCCGTGTACATCTACACACATGCTTTAAAACCGCGTTATATACCAGCAATTAAAAGTTTTTTTTTTTCTACTAGTTAGCCGATATAATTCTTTCAATTTTATAACTGAAGCTCGATATTCGATTTAGAATATGCTACGGATAATTCGATTCCTTTCTTTAGACCGTTGACGTACATTCGTTTTTTTTCTTTTTTTCTTTTTGGCTTCTCAGAAAAATATCGACGGTTTTTGATGTGCTTAGAGATGGCAAAGTTATTTACCATTGTTGCCTCGTTTTCGGACGTGGAATACGAGTCGTTATATTTGTAGAGAATCGTATTCCATCTTTTTTCGTGTATTTCACATTGCGTTACAACTTGGTGGCCATTAAATACTCGATGGTCTCGTCGCTGATATATATATATATATATATATATATATATATATATATATATATATATATATATATATATATATATACATATGAGTTAGTTCGTACAGTCGACTTCGCCTGTTTTGAAAAGGTGATAAATTCGATGAATAAATATCGTCTGCCAGAGTTCTAAGCTACTACACTCTTTAAATACTCTTCTACATTCTTGTACGATTTTACTAGCTGCTTCTATTATACTGTTACAGGTGTATGTTAATTATTACGGTCAACTTTCTACACCATCACTCCGTTCGTATGTGTGTACAGACACGTGCGAACGTTTTCTGTTGAAAAATGAATAAAGAAGAGAAGATAATCACATTTTCGATCGACCAAACGTTCTTTCGCATTGCACTTATATAATCATCTTTTTTTTTTTTATTTTCTTTTCCGTTTCTTGTATTCTTTTCGTTTTGTTTGTTTTGTGTTTTTTTTTTTGGCTTTTTTGAATGTCATATTTGCACGACATCCTATCACGAACGAGTCATTTTTGACAAATGTACGCGAACGTGTACTCTCCTTTCACCCGAAAATTCTATCGTCAAGTTATTAACGTGAAATAGAGCAACTGATAAAGAACTCAGAAAAAACGATTTAGATTTATTTACGAGCAAAATAAATTTGAAATATTCGCAAAAATTGTGATAATTATTTTAAGAAATATGAAATTATTTATCACCCGCTCTTACTTCATATATATATATATAATAATAATAGTTAAAATTTTTATTTCACATTATTAATACATTTCCAATGTTACCTATATTACATACAACGAAATAATAGTAATAGTAATAGTAATTAGATAGTACTTTAAATACATTAAATAAAACGTCTATACGTGAATGGCAAAACACAATCTTCTGTTCACTCACGTTACGTTACAAACACGTTACGCATATTCATACACACACACACACACACTTGAAACCCAAATCTACAAAAACGCAATATTATTACATAATTAATATAGAAATACAATAAAAAAAGTGCATTGTTGAACAAAAACAATTTAAAAACTACGAATAAGGCTTATTATATAAAGACAGTGCAACTTCAATGAGTTCTTTAAGCTAATATAAAAAAAGTAATATTGAACAACATGCGATACATGAGGATTCGTATTACGATACATAACAAAAAGATATACATACATATGGTGTTTTTTTTTTAAATGGGCAGGGTTGTAATAAACGAATGATATGTCTTATTAAATATTTATACTACAGGCTGATATGTAATCGAATATCATCATGTACACGTTATTGTTCTGTGAGATGAGCAAGCATCTGAGATTAAGAATTCCTTAACTTATAAGACGCGACAGGAATTTTGATTGATATATTCTATAATAACTACAATTGAAAAATAGGTGGTTTTCATCGGCGATCTGATCTCCATCGCAAGGATGGGTACAGAATGGCGAAAAGGCTAATTTGTGTGTAAATAGAACGTATGGAATATTGTTGAAGTTAAACCTTAGGGCGACATATAATACGATTAAACGAAATTGTTTTTTCTATGTTAACAAGAAGATTGAAGAAGCAAGGAATTAATTGAAGGTTAAATATTCCTAAATTGTCTAGCTGAATAACAATAATTCCTTGTGCGAAAACTTAATCTCGGATAAAATGTCCCTGACCGGTGCATTGAAGTAAAATGAGCCATTCTGGCTGGCGCTTCTATCAAGCTACGGTATAATTCCAGTGGATACCTGAGTGGCTGGGAATTCACATATATTGTCATATAATAAATACGTTAGAATCGCAACTTATGCTTAAATACAATAACCTATAATAATAATAATATCGACACTCGTGTCCGAGTTAAGTAGTTTTCATAAAGGTATATGTAAAAACAGAAAAGAATAGACTTAATTATGAAATCAGACCAATACCCGCTTGACAAATACGACCACAAATTATACAGCTGCAAGATATTTTTGAAGCTTTTATTTTTGCTAATTTCTTTCGCTTTTCGACTATGGCCTAGCAATTTCTGATGCAGCTTGTTGTTCTCCATTCTAGTCTGTTAGTTACCATCTGCTTTCAGTTTCATTTCCATTAACTTTACCAGTTCCAATATTTCATCTTTGAATCTCCTACGTGGCTTTGCTTGTTTTCGGTTGCCTTTGATTAATTTCCCCGTATAGTATTTTTTTACGGTAGCCTGCTGCACTCTAACCGTATTAGCTGTATTGCCGCCAGTAATTATTCGATGAAATTACTTCCGCTACGACGGAGGACGTCACGATTTGATATAAAATCATCCCGTTTGATTTTTAAAGAAGCGCCGCAGAAGCCGTTACTGAAAGCGTTCCAAATGTTTTATCTGTCTCGCACTCATGTTTCGCTTCCGTACAGAAGTTTTGGAAGAATAACTGCCTGGCACACCGGATACCGAAATATCTTGTAGGTAATTTGCATTTTCGCTAACTAGTACGCGATCATCTGCATATTGTAGAATTGCAACCACAAATGAGTTTTTATCGTTCCATACTTAGTTAAATTATATAAGCCGCCATTTTTGTGTACTAATCTGCGTTACGCGTTAATTTTAGTTGAACACTGCTGATGTAAGAATTTGTTTTACTTCGGTGTTTATAACGGTTAATTAAATTTTAATCAAACAACGCATAAAATAATATCCGTTATTCGGCTGTGGGGGTGTAATGGATATCGAACAGATTTAAGGGGCACGTCCGTAATTATTTTCTATGAACATAGTCGAAAGCTTTTTCACATCAATAAAAGCCACGAATAAATTAAATCACTGATCGCGGCCTTTTTCGATCAATCGCCATATCGAAAAAATCACATCTGTTCATGTCAGAACTCGCACACTGATCTTCAGATAGGCGTGTATCCATCCTACCGAATTTTAGCGAAAATCTTGCCCGCAATGTATAACAGTGTTACACCTTTGAAATTTGTACCTTCGCTTCGTCTTTTTTATTTTTACAGAGGAGAATTAAAGCTCCTTTTTTCCTCAAGTCGTACTTTATTGAAGAAGGTAATAAACCTTGACTTGCCAACCGATCATATAATTTCTACCGATCATATAATTTCTACAGATTTTTTAAATTTCTACAGATTTTTTAAATTTCTGTTGGAATATCGCCGAATACCATCGGGTCATGAAAATTTATTATTTCTTAATTGACTTCTCTTCTTGTATTGAATTGATCATTTATCGAGTTTCCTGATTCCGTGTTCTTTCATTATGCAATTAAAGTAGTTTTAACTTCAGATACGTTATTTAATAATATTTAATAGTAGTCTTCTTGTCACATCTTAACTACTAAGTAATGACTTCTATGATGCGGATGTTTTTCGTTGATATCTGGCTCCACATAGAACTTTTATTTTTTTCCGTTTCATAATAGTATATTTATTTAACAATTACACATTTATGTTGTGAAAATTGAACCTATCAATCCGACTGAGTTTATTGTCACTATAAACTCCATTTTCAATCTTTTACTATACACGTTATTATTATTTTATACTCAATGGTAGCAGAATATTTAATTTAAATTATACGTTTTGTTCATACTTCCACCAGCTACACTAGTTTATTGAGTGATGGTTTACAGTGTTGGTAGCTGCATAAGTCAAGCAGCAGCTGCTGAGGTAGTATGCTGTATTGTATCATTGTGAATAATTATTGCCAAACGCTTTTTGTTAGCTGCATATTTTAAATACGGCGTCATTTTTGATTTTGGTTTTATATTATAATTTATGATAATGACTATTCTTTGGTTAGAAAGTTTTGAAAATCAGTATAATATTTCTTAACAATCTTTTTTTTTTTTTGTTTCGATTTCACTTGCGTAGCCTGTTGGACAAGTTTACATTCGTACCATCTTTTTTTTTAACGCCTGCAAAAAACCATATATGCAATGTTTTTCGTCCAAAAAGAACATTCTACGAAAATGATCCGATTTTGATGAAATTGTCTTTATTTTACTCGTCACGAATGCCAAATATTAAACCTCTTGAGTAGAACTTTACATACATACCATCGTTTTAACACGTTTAAAAAACTATATACATGCATTGTAATTCACACAAAACGGAATTTTCGCGATATCTCACAAAAAATGGGAAGATTTTGATAAAATTGTTTTTATTTTGTTCGAAGACCGTAAATATTAAACACCCTTGGTTAGATATGCGCATATATACATAATATACATAATATATATATATATATATATATATATATATATATATATATATATATATATAATTGTAAAATATAGCAAAAAATATATAAAAAAGCTTATTCCCAATTGCACGCTTCATTATAAATAAGTAAATGTAGGAAAGCTTATCATAATTAGACCCATTAGGAGCTTCCTACTTTCGGAGAATATAAAGTGGGAGGACTCTCTCACGGGTAGCAGACTTCGTTAGAAGCCCTTAGTTTTAAACTCGACGATTATATCTGAATAAAATTAACGTTATATGCTTAATATAATAACTAGAGGTTCTACCCGAGCCTTTTGATAATCGGTGGTTGCTACTCAAGGAGGTAATGCCCTTTTTGGTCTCTGCAAGTGGGAAATCTATACAAAAATATTTCACATACTTGCATATCCTCGAATTTGCAAGAGCTCTACCACTTCTGCTACCCAAGGGGTAATGCCCTTTTTGTCTCCTCAAGTGGGATCTAAACTGATGATTTCCTTCTTCTGAAGACGTCTTATACATATAATATATAAAAACGAAATACAAAAATATATAATAACAAAACAAGTTATTAAAATTTTAAATCAGTACACTAAACAGCAATGATTAAAATATGTTATATGTATATATAAATTCCATCTAGTTGATGTAGCAAATAAACAATTGGTATGTGAGTTTTGACAGGATGAGAATTCAACAATGGCACTTCGAATTATCTCTCCAATCATTCAAACCGGTGAGGAAAATCTAGGGGTGTGCGATAGTTTAATGTGCAAGGTTCATAGACACCATCTAATAAATCTATCGCCAACTGCTTAGGGTGACCCTCTAACCTGTGCGAATTACCTTTACAGTTATCTCGAACTACTTCTTGCACATTTTGGTACTTTTAGGTCTCTATGCAAATTTTCGTTTATCCTTAGTATTTTTGATTGGGATTGCTGCACCATTTTGATATTTAATATTGATGCTGATTAAATTCGTTATATTTTCTATATGTACTAATTCTATTACAAGATTTGCAATTACATCCTTGTAGAATGTGGTATAAGCCGTGTCCGCAAAATTACACGCTATACAGTTTTTTGTTTTAAATATTTTTTAAAACTGTCATGGTAATAAATTCCACGTTATAAAAATCAAATCGAAACGATCGAGTCTGTCATTCAAATTAGAAAAATATTGATTAATCGGTTATATGTATTCCTAACGATTTGATATTGCTCCGAATAACATTTATTTAGTATAACTTTAAACTTGTTTTCGCTAACTTGTTTTTTTGTTCATATATGAATTTTCTACTTATACATTTTGTTTCATTAAATTCGCATTAATATTGTTTTTGATTAAAAAGAAAAAAATGTATCGATATGTTTACGTAGTTCTGAATGTACAAGAAAAATTTTTGTTATTACCATCGATGACCAGTAGCTGGTAGTTTTATACACTTCGAACATTTTAAGTGCTATTATTCTCTGACATTTTTTTTATAAATGTTATAAATCTTAAAATTTTGAACATAGTAAATGCGCTATAGATTAAATTCGAAATTATCATCGATTTAAACGATATTAATTCTTTTTGTATTCTATCGCTATTTTTGTTTGGTGCACATATAACTTTCGTTGAATTACCGAATTCGTGCGGATCATACGTTTCATCAATCGATTGAATTTCCATCGGCTTCGCTTCCACCATTCGTTTTTTCAGTCTTCCGGTTTCTATCTGAGTCTGTGGCTTTGTTTTTTTTTTTTTACGTATCCTGTTTAGATTTCATTTTTTCCTCCATTCACTTCTTTCTTTCCGTCGCACTTTGTCGATGATTGTTTTGAATTTCTGTACCTCAGAAGATCCTCTCGTCGGTATTTTCTACTTTTTTTTTTTACCAGTATTCGGATGTAGTTTTTTTTTTTTGGACTTTTAGCGAATTGTCAATTTCTGCTGCGGAAAAGTATATCTGGTGATCGTCGTTTTTATCTACTTTATCAATTCCGTTTCGATCAATTAAAGCCTTCCATTCGGAGATCTGCATCGTTCCCTACTATATCATTGAAATCGCCTAAAATTGTAATATTTATCTTTACGCGCGTTTTGTTTATCACCTTCTATCGGCTCTCATTAAATTCAACCTGAACTTTTTAGAGTGGACGCATGTGTGTGATTCGTTCAGTGTACAAAAGACAATTCGACCGTTAATACCAACCCGGTTCTTGTTACGATATGTGTGGGTTATTTTAATTTATTTTTTTTCTTCTTACTACTAACAATTTTATCGCGAGACATTCTCGTTTCACACCACCCGGAGTATCTCTTTTCCGATACAACGTGTACTGGAAAATCTTAGATGATTTTAAAGATCTTCGTCCGGCAACCTAGTATCAATTAGTGATATCTATTCATATTTTCCAACTTCTGTTTCAAATTGTTAAGCTATTAAGTTGAATTTAGTATTCGAGCTCTCGAGCTCGCACAGCTCGCTTAAGCATTCGAGTGGGGTAATGATCAAATCAAATTTATTTCGTAATTTTTCGAGTATAAATAAACAGTTAAATACTCGTTAATTCAGATTATTTGCCGAAATATAGAACGAGGAAATCGAAAATTGAAACGATATTTACGAAATTCGAGTTTCGCCCATATCCATCAACAGTGTTTTTCTGAAACACAGCCTATCCTCTTAGAAATTGAAACAAAATTTTACTACTTCGTCTCCTCTTCTAGTTCAGCAAATAAATCTTCAACTCCGTCGGCGATACGTCACATTCTTTTTTTTCAACTCCGCTATACCCTGCGTCTTATTTATTAACTATTATGTTTTATTTTATTTCTCATTACATGCTTAACAAAACTGATTAGATTGAAAAAATCTTGTTTGTGTATTCTCGGCTTTTTAATTATTTTTATTTTTTCTCTTTCTTCGCTGAAATTTTTACATTCAAAAATCGACTGAAAGGAATCGTCTAATTTTTCTTCGCGGTCTTTACAGATTTTAGCAATCCTGAAACGTTTCAAGTAGGGCCCTCCCATTATTTCCATGCCGGTTAAAACCCGTGTGAATGGTTCATCATATTTTTTCAACGATATCGGTTTACCTGTTTTCGATTTGTCGTATCTATATTGCCAGCATCGTAATCCATTTAATTTCGCTCATCTGTTTTCTTAACTTGCTCCGATCAAATGTATTTTTTCCTGCTTTAATATTTCGATTTAATTTACCATTTCCAAGTTCAAATATTTATAGGCATTATTCCTGCTAGAATGTTGACTGAGGTGTATGATTTTGTGCGATGAAATTGTTTCTATTAATACCTTTTCTTTGTAATAATTTTAGTAGTTTATTCTTATATTTTTCTCGCAATACTGGGAACTATACAGTGTGAACGGTGTATAGATGTGAAAATAGCTACGTAAAGTTTTATATTCTTTCTTTATATGTGAAATTGAAAATATTTGAATATAGTGACTTTAATGTGAAGTAAATTTTCTTGTTATATATTCCACATTATTAGAATTTACATTATTGTCTATAATAATTATTCCACATTCCAGAGTATTTTATTTCATTTACTATTTTTGTTTTATCTTTATTTATGTATACATGCTGTTCAATGCAATTTACATTTTCTATCCTGTTTTCTACTCACTAGTAATGCTTGGGTTTTATTTATGTTAAACTGTAAGCCTAGGTTTTTGTACGTAATGTCAACTGTTCCATATGGTACCCCTTCTTATACACATCTTGTAGTACATTGTGTTGTTATCATTAGAGCGGGAAATTTGTAATTAGAACGAAACACAATGCAAATTTTATATGAAAAACTTTATAGTAGCCAATAATTTAAATAGTAAATTTTACAACAGCCAGTAAATTTTCGAACCGTGTACTGCGGAAATAATCATATTCTATAGAACACGCATAATTTCGCAATCTCATTCAAGTTTTACTGTGGCAACGTACTCAACCAATATAATCAGTTCTACACCTTAAGTTTTGTTTTAAATTTATCCTTATTTTTTTTTATTTTGTTTTTTTACGTTAAAGAAATCAATTACTTATATAACCTAACCACTTAGCGTAACTGCTTACATTTACTTAAACGAATCGTTTTTTAAAATAGAATTTCGCAAAATTTCAAATGGTCCGATGTAATATTTTGATTCCGGCGAATTATTCCGTAAACTAAAATTGATCGACACAATAAACGACGGAGATAGTGTTCGATGAAAAAAGGTAATGTTGCTCCAAGAAAGGACAGCTACTTCCTTTCTGCAATCTTTAGTTTAAATAAGCAACAATCATGATTATTCAACATGTGCAGAGGTTTAACCCAACGGTTAAGCTCTATTACGTATATTACTTAGTAACATGCAAGTCAGTAGGTTTCGTTTAAGCCTTCCTTAAGTCACGATCTGTGGGCAAAAGTGCCAAAGTCGCCGGATTTGGTTGATGATGAAGTCTTCTGTGTTGTTGGTCAGCATAATCCTGTATTACTTCGTTGACCCATTTGATAAAATAAAGTTTTCTCAACATTTGCCGTAAAAGACACGTTCGAACTAATTTCATTTGCAACATTTTAAAACGGAGATATATTTAATTTCATTCGTACAGCCCTTAATCCATTTTTCACTCCGAATTATTAAACCTCCATTTGTATACATCGCATACCTTATCGCAATTAGCTACTGAACAATTTTTAATCAGCCACGAACTGATATTATTAACATCGTGTTGTAGCAGTTTTCGAAGTATATTTAGGATATCGAGAATTAACATTAAATATTTGAATATAATTGTAACGAAAATCTAAATATTATTAACCGTATCAGTTACATTTTAGACAAAATAATAGAAAAAAAAATGATTGCCTTATATAGAAACAATTTTGGACACAAATATCACGAGAGGAGAATTTTACACTGTGTTCTATTTCGATTAATTATGGAATCTAGCGTTATTTATTACCCAAAACTCTTGAACGAACATTAATATATAAATAGAATAAAATCTCAGAAAAAGAAAAATATTAATAAATGCAATATCTCCGTACAGGACAATTTCGTACCGCGCAGCAAATGTTATTGCGTGCTGCCCATTGAACTACAATCGGAAAAAACAAATGAGATTGCTATAAATCCGGACAGGACAGAAAGTGACTAAAAGAAGGAATTCGTAAAATAAGTATAAGAACGTTTATCTAATTAATAACGGATAACGGAGTTTATAACGGGCCACGGAGACTTATTTGAAAAGATTCAAAATAGCACAAAGTGATTGTTGCAGAATGTGTGTGAAGATGGTATTCATCTGACGGTAGTACCTTTTTAGAATGTCCAGCGTGTGGACAAATACGTCCAGATAGACGAGCATTTTAAGGACAGGCTCATTAGAGGAAAATCAATAAATTTCACGAATACAATACTGAAACAGAAGGTTAATCCTATCTAAATATAATTATAGGTTACAACATACAGGAGTTTACAGCGAGAAATGAAGAAGCGTGCAGAAAAACTGTCGGTTGAAATGATTTCCTCTTGATGTTCGTTCTTTTAAATTACTACAATAAGGTTTGAACGAGCAAGTATTTTTTTTTTTGGCAAATTTAAATAAAGTTCTTTTTCTTTATCATCGATTATCCAATCCACTTCGAATCAACTATCTTTCTTTATCTTCGTATTTCCAATTGATTAAATTAGTTACTTCAGCTGATTAAACTTTTCGTCTATCGATTCAACGATGCACAACGATGGTATATAGTCCGGAAATAACGTTTTTAAATTATTATCGAAAATATATCGACATACAATTTCTTATAATATTAGATTTGAGTTTGGGACTGCAGCGTAGCCAGAAAATCGACACTTCGGCAAAATTATCTCTTGATCGGATTATCGTTCTCTCGCAAAAATATGATCTAAACGAGATTTATTTTATCTATATCGATATATTTTGGAGGCTGAATAACGTAGAATGGAAAAAGCGCCGATGCGACGTTAGCCGCTAGAAATACGAATACGAATTTGAAGAAAAGGTTTGGAGTGTAATGGTTGTACGGGTGCGAAGCCTGAACAAATTGCAATTGATAAGAGAAAAACTGGAAGGCGTACAAAAGCGGTTCTGGAGGAAAATTTTATAAAATTAAAACGGATCGAAAAAAATAACGTTCTGAAAAGAATAGAATAAACTGGTAATTTATCGAATACCATCAGGAAAAGAAGAACTATAACGATGGGGCATATAATAAGGAATGACGAAGTGCTAACCACAATCATAGAAGCGGAAATACCAGATATAGTGCGTCGCAAATAATAAAAGATACGCTATTAGATAAGATGAATTAAAAATAACAGCGTGGAACAGTACCGAATGAAGAAACCGTATCTACTGGTTCAATGATCGATTGATGGACATCGCGGAAAAATGTGAACTCATTAATGACTCTAATAAATACGTTTCTATATATAAAATTAAGGTATAAAAAATCAAGAAATTCATATGGCTAGCAAAAAAATTGTCAATTATCTAATGTCAGATGGAGCAATAGTCTCATTATCGGTGTTTGTTTTTAAACAGCCGTTGGTAATTCTACGTACGTCTTTCAGGCCAATATTAGCTTGTCCGTATAGACAAATCTACCGCATACCGTGAATATCCTACGGGATTACGTATATAGTAATGATAATTTTATTGTCCAACTGCAGTTTGTTAGTTTTCGAATAATAATAATAGTTTCAAATCATTTCATTTCGAATCATTTATTTGTATAATAATAATCATAATAATAATCGTTTTTTATTCGAAAATTTTATTAAAAATCAAAACAAAAAAACACGAAAAACCTGCGTAGTATAACATCCGGATAATTAAAAGTTTATCGGAGGTTTAATCTCGATAATTATTCTGCATAGTTCGTTCTGATCGCCAAACAAATGGAGCACGCGTATTATCATAACTTTAAAGAAAAAAAATTAATTACATTAAATCAACTATTTATAAAAATGGAGACGATCGCCAGACTAAATGTATTAAGAGATCGTGAAATAACCGAACTAACCGACAATGAAATTTTAAACATAAATATTATGCCGTAGTTGTTGTAATAATAAATTTGAATATTTTAAGAGAATATATAAATTGAAATTTAAGAACTGTAATAACTCGTCGGCTAACAATATTTATTGAAAATTATAAATTAATTACCGTAAATCGCGGCGTAATTATAAACCGTTGAAATTCGTAAATTAAATATAAATGGATATATATATAAGAAAAAAAAAAAAAACAGAAATGTAAAACATATCGACTAATGAGTCTGGTATAAAATAAATAAATTAATAATTTACCGCGATTAATAAAAATATAAATAGTTAAAATAATTAAATAATTGATTAAAGCCTCTTACAACAATTCTTCAATACATTTTTTTTTTTACAAATATATATAAACGCCAAAAAAGTTACACAAAATTTGGTCATGTTAAAATATGGCGTAAAAATCAATAAAAAGAAGACTAAGGTTAGGTTATCCGAAATATTCGCATAAAAATAGATGAAGTAATCGAACAAGTGAGAACGTTCAAATACTTAGGCCAAATAGTATCATATAATAAGGACAAACGCTGGCATGGCCAGTGGCTTTATACGAAGTAGAAACGTGGTCATGGAAACAGAAAGACAAAATTCGAGTTGTGGTGCTGGAGAAAGTTAAAAAAAATTAAATGGACTGACAAAGTCAGCAATAACTCGGTACTGGACAGGATTGATGAACAAAGAAACGTACCGAAGAAGATTACACAGACGGGGCTCAAATGGATCGCTCATTACGGCACGATCAAAATATCCTAAAAAAAGTAATTGGAGGGAAGATTATTGGGAAGAAATCACGTGGACGACCAAAGAATAACACTGATGGATACCATACTGGAAGATGCCAAAACATCGACATATGCTAAGATAAAAAGACAACCAGCTAACCGGCTTACATGTAGCTTGTTGGTGCATAGAACGAACCAGCCTACGCCAATGATAATGATGATGATTATATATAAATTAAGTATATGTATAAAAAAATATTAAAAAGAAAAACGAATTATATATTTAAACGTGAATTTTTTTCGAATTTGGACATTTCAATATCATCATCATCATCATCAGTATATAAGAGCATGCTCTTGTCGTTGTAGCTAGCCAATCTTTTTCTTCCATTCCTTTCTTTCATCTGACAAAATCTCAAAATCATCTGCATAACCTAAACAATCGATTTCTTCGTTATTTGCTTTCCTTCCTAGAATAATCTTCTGAATACCATCTTCCTTTGTTCAAAATTTTCCATTCTCCGATTATCTTGTCTAGAACACAATTGAATAGTAACGAACGTAATCCATCACATTGTCTTACTCCTGCGCTTATTTCGAAACGTTTCGATAGTTGTCGAATACGAGAGATGATTTACTTAATGCAGCTTACTTCGAATCTCTGGCTATACTCCTTAGTTATCTATGAACTGTATGAACTGAAGAGGAGAACTGCTTTCAATATTAGAACAGATTAATGATCATCGGATCATTGCACTAATGACGCATTAATTATAAATAACAATACAATAAATGTTATTGTAACCGTTTTTGATATTTAACTCGATTTTTAATATAATTTAACATATTTGCTGCAACACATGAGCCTTCCCCTTTGTCATTTTTGTAACACATTAATCCTCTCCCCTTTATATACAAATATTCGTTTCTCCCTAAACATGTCAAGTCCAAAATAAATTAAGTAACTGTAGATACACCCACAAACTAACAATAAACCGTGTGAAACATTAATATTAATATATACACATGATCATCTTCTTCTGATACACATATATACAAATAACGGCAAATATTTATACACACATAAACATATACATACCTTATACGTATGCACACACACATACGAAGACGATTTGACGTTAAAGTCTTACGCACACCAAACGCAATCTTAAAGAACGAGGTAAATGAGACTGCATACCATAATCATGAAGTTTAACTAATAATAATATTAATAATAATACTACTAATAACAACACTAACAGTAATGATAATAATAATTACAATAATAACGACAACGATAGTAATGGTAATAATATTAATAACGAAAAATAAAATGTTAATAAATTTGAATTTTTAAGAATTTCAAGATTTAGTTGCAGAACTAATCAGCAAATATTTAATTAATAACTTTAATTAAGTCTATTTTTAGCTCTCGAGCTAGTACATTAAATTCTATTGGCCCAGCATAAGCTGCTTGGTCTCTCATCCTAGTTTTCTTAAAATACGGAACTGGCGCTTTATATTCTCCGCTCGTCCTAGTGTTTACTTTATTTAATGATATACTAAACTTAGTATTATTTCTGAGCACAAATTGCAACAGATATAGAATGTACAAATCTCGTACAGACAGAAGTTTATTTTTAACGTTTGTATTTTCATTAAAAATTATTCTATTTAACACATGTACTTGCAACTGCTCAATAGGTTTGATATGATACTTTGGCATTTTTGACCCCAATGCAGTATTCCATATACTACAACTGGCTGATACAGAGCAAGGTAAATTCGTCTTAAACGTACGGGAAAAAAGTAGTGCTTTAAATAATATAGTAGGTAATTTAGTCTTCTCAATTTTTTAGATAAATATAACGAATGTGAACTCCAATTCAGTTTACTATCCAGCATAATCCCTAAGTATTTAATATCATCGACTCTAATTAATTTATTGTCTTTTCCTAGCAATGTATCTTTCCACAACGTTGAATCTTGATTAGTATATATCGTATAGTTCGTTTTAGTAACATTAATAACCAACCGATTCCTATGCAACCATTTATAAATTTTATCTACGTCGTTTTGTATTAAGTTCTGTAGTATGTTAGGATATCGTGAATCTAGAGCAAGCACCGTATCGTCAGCGTAACTAAATATTCTCCCAATGACGTCTAAATTACACAAATCGTTAATATATATTAAAAAAAGATAAGGCCCTAAAACACTACCCTGTGGTACTCCCGAGATCTGTACTTCACACCCATTATACGTATTATTTATTTTGACAACATACTTTCTATTTTCCAGGTAGGTCTTAAACCAATTGTGTATAAATCCTCTAAATCCACAATTGTACAATTTCTTTAGAAGTAATTTATGTTCAATTACGTCAAAAGCTTTACGTAAGTTGAAATACACTGAGATAACAGATCTACCTTCTTCAAGACATTCAGCAATATAAGATATATGTTCAAAAATAACGCATCATCTGTACTTTTGCCAGGGACGAATCCGTACTGATTAACGCTAAGAAAATTTATCTTTCGTAAATAATTTAGCAGTAGCCTTTTCATACTCGTTTCAAATATTTTTGAGAGAGTCGATAGTATACAGATCGGTCTATAATTTTCTACATCCGCTTTATCGCCACCTTTATAGACAGGTGTAATAATTCCTAATTTTAGTATTTCAGGAAATCTTCAATCCGTAACAGAATGATTAAACAGATAAGTTAAAGGTTCCAAGAAAAAGTTTATGTTATCTTTAACTAAGGCAATTGAAATTTTATCAATCCCCGAAAGAAGATTTATTACGTAAAGATAATATCGATTTTTTAATGTCGTCTATTGTAAAGTTCAAAACCACGAAAGAATTAGTAGTTAAATTCTCACTTTCAATTACGAACTCATTTTCACTACACTGTTGTACAATTTAAATAAAATCATTCCGAATACATTTAGATATTAATTTCTCATTTCCATCAATCGAAACTAATCCATTATTAAGCTCTTTAATTGCAAACGTTTCCTTCCCAACGGTCCGATATACTCCAATAATTCTTCCGATAATATTTACATTTGTTTAATAAATTCGTATTGTAATCATATTTGGCTCTCCTGACTGCATTTTGCACATTTTTTGATACTTTTTTATACGCATTACGTACAGCAGTATCTGAAGGAAATTTTTTGTTAATTTAAACATGAAATCTTTTTTTTGTGTTAGTTTTATTATATTAGCAGTTATCCACAAACTCCTTTTCCGATAGCGCTTATTAATTCTTTTAGATTTTTTACACTTATTTATTAAACTTGTAATTTTAGATACAAACAAATTAAATTTTTCATCTAAAGACGCGGAAGAGGTGTATAAAAAGCGTACATTAAAATCCTTTAAATAATTTTGAAAAAGTATTCTGTCAAAATGAGGGAAGTAATCATTATATTTAGTTTTAATGGCTGGATTAAGCAAAAATGTAACACTTATACACACCTATGACTACTGAAGGTTACCCGATTGATGGCGCACTCGGTAAAACTTAAACTTATTGGAAAGGTTTTTTCTCCTTTTAAAAAAATATGACCTAAACATGAACTATAATTTTCTACATCGCTAAAGAATGTTGGAAATTTGACCACATCAACGAAACCATGCGTGTACATAAGATTTAAATAATCATTACATAGATTTGCTTTTATCGATGTTCACATCTCCAGTAAATATGACTAAGTTATCTGTGCTATTTAAAACTTTTCCTAAATCGAGTAAAAAATCAAAAATTGTCGATTCGCAGAAACGATATAAACCAATTAATGACAGAATTATTCCCAGCTTGAACCCGTAAATGTACTATATTAGCTGTCGACGTAATAGAATTTTTATTTTGAACTATCATACCGTCTTTGATATAAACAACAACCGCACGAGAACGCTGCGTATCACTACATCGTCCATACAGATACAAAACATATCCCGCTATTTGATAACGATTCATTTCATGCTTGTACACCTACGTTTCGGTTAAAATTATTATATCATAACATGCATTACAATCCTCGAGAATTACTAGAAATTCATGAAGTGCTTGCGTAAACTTTGAATGTTTTAATGTTTTAAGTAAGCTCGACGCCATTTAAAAAGGAAAAAGTAAAAGAAAAATAAATGAATAATAATAAATAAATAAATAAATAACTTGCACTTTAAAATTTTGCGAGTAGAGTGTAGACTTAGCCATAATAATAATAATAGTAACAATTAAAATAGTCTTCTTCTTCTTCTTCTTCTTTGCCTGTATTACATCATTGTGTTGATGTAGGCCTCCCTTAATAATTTCCATCCACTTCGATCTTGTGTTTTCCGAAGCCACTGCGTTCCCGCTGTGTTGACAATATCGTCCGTCCATCTTCTGTTTGGTCTTCCTTGGCTTCGTTTTCCTCCATATGGTCTCCATACCACCAGCTCTTTTGTCCATCTCCCATCACATTGTCTACCGATATGTCCAGCCCATGCCCATTTATTCTTCGCTATTCTTTCACCGATATCTTCGAACATTGTTTCCCTTCTGATTTTTTCTGATTTTATTTTATCTTGGAGTCTAATTCCTAGCAGTGTACGTTCCATTTTTCTTTCAGTCTTCCTCATTCTATCAATTACTTGTTTTGTTAATGGCCATGTTTCTGTGCCATATATCATTACAGGCATTACACACTGGTTAAATATTTTTGCTCTGTTTTCTTTACTAATTTTACTTTTGAGCATCTTCTTTATTTTGTGATATGCGACCCATCCATGTGTTATTTTTCTGAGTAGATCTGGGCCTGTTTGTTCTTTCTTTGTTGTGAAAACTTTACCTAAATATACAAATTCATCTACCTTTTCGACCTCGCCTTTTTCTAATTTTATTTTATACATTGGTTGTGGTCGATTTTGATCGTATTTCATATACTTAGTTTTTTGTGTATTTATTTTTAACCCAACGGTTTTTACAGCTCTTTCCAGTTCTTGCAACATGTCTTGTAATTCATCTATATCTTGAGCTATTACCACTATATCGTCCGCAAAACGTAAATGGTGAAGGCATTTTCCGTTGATGTTTATACCTTTTGAACTCCAGTTCAATGATTTTAGAGCATATTCTAATACTGCCGTAAATAATTTGGGAGAGATAGTATCTCCTTGTCTTACGCCTTTTAATATTGGGAAAGTCGGCGTTGTTTCGTACATGCTCACACTGGCTGTTGCAGAGCTATATATATTAGCTAAAAGATCAATGTATATTTTCTCTATACCATTAGTTTCAAGTGCTTCGATTATCGACTGTCTATACACCGAATCAAAAGCTTTTTCGAAGTCTACAAATCCCAAATATACAGGAAGGTTGTATTCTTTGCACTTTTGAATTAGAAGCGTGAGTGTCTGTATATGATCTAATGTATTATATTTCTTTCGAAAACCGGCTTGTTCCACTGGCTGTTGCTCATCTAGTCTTCTTTCCAGCCTGTTTGTTAATATCCTTGTAAATAATTTGTAAACTGTTGATAGCAGACTAATTGGTCTGTAATTTTTTAAATCTTTCTTATCTCCCTTTTTATGCAGTAAGATTATGGTCGCATTATTCCACGAATTTGGTACTTTTTGTTCTTGAATACAGCGGTTAAACATATATGTTAGTTCTTTTACAACAGTCCTGCCTCCGTATTTCAACATTTCGGGAGTTATTGCATCTTGTCCTGATGCTTTCCCATATTTCATTTGTTTTATTGCAAATACAGTTTCACTTTCTAATATTTCCGGAATGTCATTTATATGAACAGGCTGTTTTGTGTTAAAATCGTGACCTATGTATGTATTCCTGTCATCGGCATACAGTGATTTGTAAAATTTATATATAGTTCGGATTATTTCATCTTTATCCCATATCTCTTCTCGTGATTCATTATATATCGACACGATTTCTTTTCTACCTTGCGATAATGTACGCCTCAATATTTTCGGTCCTTTATTTGCTTCTACAAACTCTTGTATTTTTTGATCTTGATATGTTCTTAAATCCTCTTTTATACATTTTCTTATTAGTTTGTTTATTTCAACATGCTCCACAGATTGTCTTCCTGTCTTTTGTATTATTTCCTTTCGGCGTTCTAAAAGATTTACTGTTTTATCCGCTAATTTTCGTTTCCATTTGCTTTCTTTACGAACACATTTATTTGCTGCAGTTTTCATTACATGTTTTAATCCTGCCTCTATTTCATTTAACGTTATATTTATTTTATTTACTGTCTGTTCATGAATTAGCGTTGTTATCGTATCTGCATAGATATTTGAACATTGTTTTAGACTGTCAGCTGATGGCTTATTTCTATACTTGGCAAAATGATGGTATCTTTCGAGTTTTTTATTTAATTTAATTTCACATCTTACCATCCGGTGATCAGTATCAATGTGTACTTTATTTAAAACTTCACAATTTTTTACCATATTTATGTCGGACGTTAACATATAATCAATTTCAGCTTTAACGATTCCGTTTGGTCCCATCCAAGTCCATCTCCGTTCTAATCTTTTCTTAAAAAACGTATTTACAACGTATAATTTGTTTTCTTGTGCAAACGCGGCTAAAGCATTTCCTCGTTCGTTTCTGCCTCCGTATCCCTGAGGTCCTATGTATTTGTTAGTATGTTGTGCAATTCCTAGTCTCGCGTTAAAGTCGCCCATCACTATTGTGCTTGTTGTTTTTTCTTCTAATAATATATTTTCAATATTTTCGTGTAGTTCGTCAACTTCATCTTGACTATATGAAATAGTAGGTGCATAAACCTGTATAATTTTTAATGTTGTAGACTTATTTATGCTAATTATTAAATAGGCTAGTCGCTCCGATATTCCTTTGTATTTGACAATGTTTTCTTTAATATCTTTATGCACTAAAAAACCTACTCCATGTTGTTTTTGCTGCGTTCCTTTCCAGTAGATTATATGACCACAATCCTTTAGTACCAATTTTTCTTCATCTATACGTCTCACTTCACTTAATCCAATGATATTCCACTTGATTTTCTCAACTTCGTAAAGTAATTGTTGTAGGCTCTCTTCTGTCGCCAAGGTTCGTACATTGTATGTTGCTATCGATAATGTTTTAGTGTGTTTAGGGGTCGCATGTCCAGGTCGATGCCCCCATTTGTACATCGACTTAAGGTCCCCTGTTATTTTAAGGCCCTTCGATGCAGGGTACTGAGGGCGCTTCGTTTTGTTGTGATTCATGGTATTAAGGGGGGGTAGGTCTTACCTTTCCACGAGGACCAACTTCGGCTTGGAAAGGGGTTGATAGTAGCTCGACTTACTAGAGCTTGATACGCCACCGTTGTTCATGATGATAGAATCGTCCGCTGCCGTATCTTAGGATAGCAAACCTATCTCTATTTACCATCCATCTAGAAGCTGCCATTTTTCATAATACCTGATAACGCCAGCTTCTAGACCCAATGATAATAAAATCATATCAATTCAAATCAAATATATTTAAGATATTTTCAAACATTTTTACAATGTAAATGCTATAACGAACAAATTAAACAAAATAATACACTCTGTAATGTAATAATAATAATAATAATAGTATTTTATAACATTTACATAATATTTATAGTTGAAGAACCCGTTATGCGAACAGGTAATACCGGGTGATTAATAATAAAGTAATCAATAACTTGTTGTAGAACGCACAGGAAACGAAATATGTACAAACTTACTGTGTAGAGATACCGCAAACATAAACCTGACGATGACATAGTAGTAAAAAAAATAACGCAAAATAAAATATTCGAAATTATAAACATTACTCACATACATACCCATAAATACATACGAACATACATAAACACACGTTAATTTTATATAAATTTTTAAATTCTTAACATATAAAGAAATACACATACAAGATTAATTATAATATCATAGTCATCAATGTGTTCAATTCATTTTATTCCGGACGTATAGAGTTAAACGCTTACGCCACTTTTAGTGGTTTTTAAACAATAATTCAACACTTTATGGTAAAATGTTATATGCGACAGCTATATAGCGATTGGATTGGTGTGTGAAATTTATTAAAACGTGCCACTTGTGCCAATTCTATATACCGGCTGTATTAATGCTACTATCTACTGGCCTTACATTATGATTTACGCTTCGAAATGTAATCTAACATATGTATCTCGTATAACTGTTGTATATCTAAAAATACGTGATCAGAATGTCCATTTATCTTGCCAGTAATTGAACGTATTACAGATTTCATCAACATACCTAACGGCCTAATATGATATTTTGCTGCACTACACATTTATCTGGATAACGCGAATTTTCTAATAACACCGTATCGTCAGCGTAACCGAAAATACGACCTGAAATGTCTATATCGCATAAATCGTTTATATATATATATATATATATATGAGAAAAAAATATGGGCCTAACACGCTACCCTGTGGGCCACCATAATTATGATAGCTCAACTAAATCATTGAAATTGTTATTAATTTTTGTAACGTGTAACCTGTTAGATAAATAAGATTTGAACCACTTGTATAGGTTATTTATATAGGCTTATAATTTTTTTAACAAAATATCATGATCTAAAACATCGAAGGCTTTACATAAATCAAAATGACAACAACAATAATAATAATAATAGCGTCAATTACAATAATAGCCGTATATGTATAATAATATTAAAATGTATATAAATAGTTATATTAATTCGTTCATTCGTATATATTTATTACTTTGGTAGTATATTTCAAATAATTAATATCGTACTTCATTTCGACGTTTCAAGATTACGATAGAATTTACCAGAAGTGAGATTTCTGCCTAAAGAACTTGCCTAACGGGGTGCAATCACGATGTAGCCAACGAGCAGATGCAAAGGAATTTAACCCTACAGTGCATTAATTTCTTATTTCTTTAGAAAACAAATTACTTCAATTAAATACTGTCGTACAATAATTGAAAACTAAAATTATGCAATCATATCAATTTAATACTTAAGGTGTCTCATTGTATATATGCAACATTATTCGTTAAGTAGTACACAAAACATAAAAAAAATGTGACTTTTGCTGAGTATATATATATATATATATATATATATGCGAATCATAATCAAAGAACCAGTAGTTAAAAGCAGTTGATTACATTTAAACATTCGGTTAAGAACACAGGATTACAGGTAACAAGCATTTTCTTGAAAATATAAGTTTATATAACACTGTAATGAATAAAGTTCTAAATTATTCATATTACAGAATTAACATTATACACTGTAGGGCATGAAAACAAAATTCCCCATAGTCGACGTGTTTAAATGTTTCGATTCTAAAAATTACACGCAAATCGTTACAAATTATCTTCAATCGTTTAAAAAACGCGATTGAACGCCGAATTTTATATTTGAGTCATTTTACGCGACCTCCTCTCTAAAGTACCGGTCAAAACGGGTTAGCCATATTTTGTCGTAGTTGATATAATTTGACGTCAAAATTTGATAACGTAGTTTTAACAGATTACTCGATAACTATTAAGAAAAGACAAAAAACCAATAACTAACAGAATAGGTGGAAAAAAATCGAAATATCCTCTCAAAACGGTCGCCAGATAACTATTAAAAAAACCAAAAGAAATACAGACGTTATCGTTATCGTTATCGTTATCGTCGGTTATATTTCACTTGGAAAAGGTAATTTTATTTTACGACCTTTCTTTCTTTTCTGTTTAACCCGGTCTAACGACCGTTATCGCTCTTTTTTTAAGAACTTTTTATATCCCTCTATTGTCTCCTTAAATTAGGAACGATTTAATTTTATACTTGGTCAAAGGTGGTGCGCCGGTAGTTGACTAATGGCGAATTAAACGCGATCTTCTTAGAAATAAAATTCGGTACACTGTTGCCAGTTTCAATTAAAGCTCTTTTATCGAAAGCTATAAACGCGGCGGCTAACTCGTGGAAGGTTGATTTTATTGAGGGGTGGTATCTCGGTAGCCGTCAAAGGTAGAAACCGAGAAAGAAATCCTTGGACGAAGTAATAGAAAGTAACAACCTATAGGACTATAAAATTCAAATGCCTCCTGTTAGTTTATATATATATATATATATATATATATATATATATATATATATATATATATTGTTGCGTGTGTAAATATGTTGACGGCTTCGAAGTCGACGCAGATTACCTGAGGGATTTGTAGTTTTATGGAGCAGACTACCTTTTCCTGACTAACGTATATATACATAAAACCCCAGATTCACACAACTTAGGCAACTAGCTATTTGATTATATAATAATAATAATTATTATTATTATTATTATTATTATTATGCTTACTGTTAGTAAATATTTCAAATAATCTGTAAAGAAAATATCGTCTAGCGACTTCAGTTTCTGCGAATGAGTTATATATTAGTAATGGGCATAGACGACTTATTGACTTTTTTTTTCTCTCATTGTACCGGCACCAAAGCACCATAAACAGTGGTGACGAATAAAGTAATAAAAATGTGATTCATCTAACGTCTCCAGTGAGACAATTAGATTCTCAGTGACAGTATCGTTAATGTTCGAGCACTGAATTATTGGGTTATTTGATTATTGTAGCCATACATAAATGTATTATTCAACTTTTAATCGATATTCTAAATTATTTAAAATCGTTTACTTTTGTTATTTGAACTATTTTTCAAACTATTGGAAGAGAAGGAAAGTGGAATAGCGACTTATCCGGAATTAAAGAAGAAAACTCGCGACAGGCTAGAATGGAAGCGGTTGATACATGGTGCGAACCATCCTACGGGTTGATATACTGATGATGATGACCTCTCTGCATCATCTCCTCTATTTTAATCGTCTTGTAGGATTGTCAGAGAGAGTAAATAAATGCATTCCGCGAACATGTGGATTAATATTAAATTGCAATTTATCGAAAAACTTTTTATACCGGTTTACGACTTATGGTATGTTTAGGTCATTATGGAGGGTTAAGTTAGATACATATTTTGGTGCAGCGATGATACGAAGTATTTTCGATTGTTGTCGCTGTATTCTCGATATATTGCTTTTACATGCAATTCCATATAATATATTTCCAGATTGGAGCTAAATAAATTTTTCTTTTTAAAACTAAGTTTAAAGCAGATTTCCTTCCTATATAGAAGATGATATAACAATCTGGTTCGCGAAATCATAGTTTTCCTTGTTTAAGCGACCTGAAACCGCCACGTTAGCCGTCAGTAAGCATTCCGACTTATGACTAACGACTAATCTGCTTTTTTTTTTTTTAAATAATCGACTAATTCGTTTTTTACAAAATAACCGAATAAATCAATCCCGAAAATATATTTTTTTTAATTTATTTATAAATTCAAACGATTCATTAAATATTTTTATTTCTTTATATACGATATTTAGATATATTTATAAATCCTGTAAATACTGTCCGTATAAGTAAATTTACTGTTTTATCTAATTTTGTACATCATAAAAGTGCGCAACGCGCTTTAGAATAAAAAAAACGACTACTTTTATTGATTGAATTTAGTAGCATTTCGACTAATATCTTTTAGTAGATTCGATTGAAATGTAGTAATCATTATTTCGACTGAAACATTCTATCGCGTGTTTTTTTTTTTTAATCGTGTTTATCAATGTTTACTTCGAATTTATAATTATAATTTTATTTAAGTAATTTAGGGATATGGAAAGCAGAAAATCTTGACATTAATTGGTTTTTGTTAGATCCGATCGAAAATTAGATTTAGAAAACGACGATTCTTAGTTATATTTTTACTAGAATAAATTATTGAGTTTGTAAATCAACAATTACATATATTCACGTAAAAGAATGGACGAAATAGAAACGAAGCCCTCGTGGTACATCCGGATATAAATGACTCAAATTGAAGAAACCTGCATACGAAAGCTCCGCTCAACTAATCGCTGGTAAGGCTTGTAGACATAAATGGTCGGCTGAAAATACGTAAACTTATACAAGACCCCTGTGTTGTTGAACCACCAGGTTTTAATCTTTTAAGGAAACTGTGGACGAGACTTAATCGTATCGGAACGAAACATGGAAGATGCGGAAAAGTGTTGAATACATCGAAGACAATGCAGCATGTGACTGCGGGGAGAAGGAACAAACAATCAATCACATCTTACAGAATTGTCCAACGCGAGCGTTAATCGTCGACCGGAAGGAGATTGCAAAGCTGACAAAATCAGCAAAAGAATGGATTAAAAACTTAGATATTAATTTATAAAATAATTACATCAGAGTACCCGAAAATATACGAATAATAATAATAATAATATAATCACGTTGTATTAAAATATTATGTTTAATTCATTAACGGTGTTCTAAAATTTGTAAGATTACACGATTAATTTCGGAAAATTTCAAACAGTTCCAGATTATCTTATATTAGTAGATTTTGTTAAACCAAGTGGAAAGTTCGGCTGTATAATTAGTAGGTTTAACTTGAACCGATTGAAAATTATTTGAATTTTGAATATTCTTAGTTATACATTTACTAGAATAAATTATCGATTTTGTAAAATACCAATTACACATATATTCATGTTGTATAAAATATATTCAATTTATCGATGGAGTACTAAAATCTGTATGATTACTTGATTTACTTCACGAAGTTCATACAATTTTAAATTATCTGTCACTCGTTAACTGAAATAAATTTTTTAACTTTAACTGCATTCGGTTTATTTTATATATCTGTTATTCATTATATAACTAATTACATCATTTAGGGATATTTTCATTTGCCATGCCGTGTTTAAATTAAAGAATTAAAGTAAATCAGACTAAATAAAAAAAAAAACACGTTAATTAGCGTGTTACTAATTTGTCGGTTATGTGAAGCAGTCGATTATGCCTAACGTATGCATAAATCTTTATTAAGAAATGAAACAGTCAGTTTAAATGATATATTATTTCGAACATTTTAATGGCAGATATTTACCGGCCGTCGTGAAATCATTACTGATTTTACATTAACCACTGGTTAGACTTATAAACTTAAGTTTTCTGCTGATCAAATTCCGATGATGTCTTATGAAATATGCACGTGTCCTGATGACGTTCTTTATTTTCAATCAGTTTTACATCGAAATAAATACGTTTATATTTATAAGCTCGAATAAAATACCGTCGTCAATCAATAAATCCCAAATTTAGAAATAAAAATCATTGGAGACAGAAGGGAGTAATAAATATTTATTTATACAAATTAAAAGAAACGATAAACACCTCTCACTGTTACGTATTGACTCTCTGATATAAACAAATGACGAACATCTTCGAACCATCCGACGCTATCTACGTGTCTCAGATGTACTCCAAAAAACTACATAAGTTGTTTATCTGATTTTAACTCTCGGATTCGTACATACAGTCGATAATATATATGTGTAGTCGATTTATTAAATATAAACATGATAAACATTCTATCTATACTTTAGCCGTGGACGATTATAAAAAGATACACCTACTTCTAATCGGCTCTAAAATTAAATTTTATACACGCACCTCTGAAGATATTAAGCCGATTAAATTTGAATAGGTTTTCGCAATAGTACTCCGAAAGGTGAAATAATTGTTCAGCACATGTCGCAAATCATAGCGAATGTATAAATCTAAAACTACTCCAGAAAACGAAAAAATTATCTACTACTATTTTACATAATTACATCCTATATGTCGGTTACTGTGAGTACTTCGAACAAAATGTCGCGATATTTGCTACTAACTCTTACAAAGATTCGATCTTTTCTAAATGTAAAGGCTACGTCTGATAATTGCTCGGTACTGTGTTTCAAATGAATCATTTGCCAAACGCATCGATCTAACAGTCCGGAAGGTTCAGTGTACCACGCAATTTTCGATAATCTAGTGATTGACAGTTTTTCGCGTCTAACAATAATTTAGATCTTCAACAGCTCCGCTAACACCATCGACATTATAATAATAGCGACAATATTAATAATAATAATGACACGATCGTCTTAATATTATCGACCGTAGTAATAAAAGTAATATTAGCAATATATTAACAGACCAAAACGGCTAAACGCAATTACTCTGCTGCTATTAATTTTCAATGATATCGGATATTATTTAAATTGTTTCAAAATTTAAATTTTGATGAAGTATGCAATTTTTTAAATCAGCTCTAAACCGAATCGAAAACACCAAGTTGAAACGATTATTGAATACCTCGATTCAGACTAACTCTTATTAGTTTTTATATCCCTTTTTTTTTTTTAATACATCAGAAATAAATTCTTCGAATTCGGACAATTACTATATGATAAAGATATTCTTATATAACGCCTGTAAGTGAAACAACTGAAACTTCACTTACACGTGTTACGCGAAAACCAAGTTGCTCAGGATATATTGCGTATCGACTAGACCGAAATTTAAATTCGGTGGAGTAACCTTATTTATAAAGCAGAGTATAATTAACTCGCCGATAATTCAAATAAAATTGAAGCTGCAGTAAGTCGTAAAAATCTTTGTCACATATCCAAATTATTAACAGAGCTCGGATATTCCTATATTTTAAATAAGTCTTATAAATTTAATTTCCACACAATTTAGCTCCTAACGAACCAACCTAAATTTACATCCTAGTATTATCAATTTAGTATTAGCAAAAAACACATTTCTATCTGTTTACCTGTTTAAAAACACTAATTAGAATACATATCGAAAGTATATTAATGACAACGTTACCAGGTTACAACGGGACAAAGTTTTACCGACCTGATTATAAAAGCGACTGAATGTGAAATTACAATTCTAAACTTCGTCATCTTATAAAAGGCAAAATGTTATGAAAGGAAAAACTCTACTCACAAAAACGTACGCACATTTACCGCCACTCAGCTATATAATAGTCCGTTTAGACAAAGATAAAAGTAATCTTATAGCAAACGTGCATTACGATATTCGTATAACAAGAATTTCATATCGAACTGTCGCAATAATAATAAATTTTATCCTCATTATAAAAATTACTTAAATGATTCGCCCGTAAGAACTTTGCCTCCAGATTTGGTAACAATCAGTAAGGTAGTTCGAGCTGTTAAAGGTACTTAAAACTAAATAAATCAGCTGGTCTAGATAGTTGTTTTCACGACACTGATTAAAACCTTAAAAAAAAAAAAAGAAAAAAACATTTGTCCAGTTAACAATTTAAAATGAATCTTATAAAAAAAAATTTAAAATGAATCTTATCGTTTTCTCATTAACTACTTGTAAATTGACTCAATTTCGTGGATTCTGAGATTGGCTGGTTAATTTAAGTAGGGTCAATAATAATCATAAATTATAAAGGTTGCCTTCTTCGCAAAACTTAAGAAAAATTAATTATTTATATTTATATTTAAAGTTTCCTTTTATACGTGACCGCATGTTAATCAGTTTTAGTTTACGGAATATTTTACATCGGACAGGCTGAAATTTCGCAAAAAATTTCGACTTGAAAAAAAAAATTAAATAAACGTTACACACGTGAAGTTAAAATTATTTATATCAACTATAGACTATCAATGTTTTTATCTTTAATCTCCTTATAGTCCATTACATCTGGAATAGGTGGTCACAAGCCTTTTTTGCTCGGGCAAATATATATATATATATATATATATATATATATATATATATATATATAAATTAAGATATCAATGTGAGACAAAGCTTAGAACGAATCCGATAATATAGGATATTAAACAACGTCGTACATACAACACATACATATATGTATATTTTGTGTATGAGCGGGTGTCATTCAGTCTGTAATAGATGTTTTTCGTACATTATAATCGAACTAATCGAACGTGAAGCAACGAATTTCTTTCCGATTAACTATAATCATTAATATTTTAAATAAATTAGTTATTTATCGTGGGACTGTCTAGTAGATGTAACCCGAAAGGGGGAATTTTTAAGGACGAACTGACTTAGTCCGATTATAATAGTATAATGATACAAAATAAAAAATAAATATACCGAAAACGAAAAGAAAGAGAAGAAAAACGGATGCTGACTTACGGATACGTGTGGGCGGTTGTAAGAGTGCGACAAGAATATCGGGATAAAAAAAAAAATAGAAAACCAACTAATGGTAAAGTTACTAAGTAAAATAATCGATAAAATCTTCGAATGGGGTGTCGACAGCGAAAAGACCTACAGTTGAATACATGTATATATACTTACACACACACACACATATATGTATATATATATATAAGTTGTACGTATTTATTTATTTATATATATATATCTTTATTATTATAAAGATACACTTAATGCCGGTAATAAATGAGATAGCCTCTTCCGATTTAGTTAAATTCCCCATCAAACTACTACTATCACTTTCCAGGTCGCCTGTTACCCAATATGGTCAAACTTTAATATTACTACTACTTATACACGTGCAAGGGGTACAACACCGCCGGCTTAATTTTCCTTTTTTTCGCCTGTTATTTTTTTTTTGTTAAGTCCTCCTATTTTTAATACGTGGTTCAAATGGTCCCCCGTTGCATTTTTTGTTCATTCGTTAACCTACCGCCGAAAATCGGTAAATTAAAAATAAATCAGTTTTATCGACCACCAATGACGATATTTATCTATTGAGCCCCTAGATTTTTTTTTAATAATAATTTTTTACCTGTAAATTTATTTTACCGAACAATCTTACTTTTTTTTTTCCTTACTTATTTTTCAAAAATAATTTTCTACAGACTTTTTTTCGAAATGAACATCTACATCCGACTACAGTTGCCCCGAAGCTACAAAAAATTTTACTAAATCGATAATCAGTTTTAAAAAAGATAAAAATATTTCACACTTCAATCCGGAACTATTTTATGAAGTCCCAATATGTAACGGTATTATTCGATGTAGATTTCTCGAATAATAAAATCATCATCAATATTTAAGAGCTCAGCTCTTGTCATTGCAGCTAGCCGACCCTGTTCGTCCATTCCTTTCTGTGGGCTGCTATATTCTACAATTCTTTATACACCATTTCTTTGTTTTATTTTATCTATCCATCCTATTCTAGGTCTTCCTTCCCCTTTATCTTCTTCTTTACAATTTTCCTTCGATTATGACCGTCATAAACGTGTTATGCCGCAGTATATGTCCTAGAAACCGTTCTCATCTTTGTTGTATTGTTTCCAGTAGTGTCCTTTTTTTCATTTATCATTTCCAAAATATCTGAATTCCTTTTCTTCTGCGTCCATGAGATCTTCATCATGCGGCGCCAACCCCACATTTCGAAGGCTTCCAAGCGTTTAAATTTTTCGTTACTAAACCATATAGTAATGTATTTGTACGATTTCATCAGTTTTTTCGTGTTTCTATTTTCATATTTTTATTAATTAAATCTCTTCTTTTGACGAACGCTTGTTTGGCTATTGCAATTATTGTTTTTATTTCTGCATCGCTTCTTCCTGTATGCATTATTATACTACCTAAATCTTTGAACTGTTCGACTTGCTGTAAGATCTTGTTTTCTAACATGTGTATTTTCTTTTCATATTTTGCTGCTACTAGAACTTTTGTTTTACTTTTGCTTATGTTTAAATTTAGTTACTTTAAGTATTTTTGTGATTTTGTTATTTATTGTTGGTAGTTGTTGTTAATTGTCGGCCAATAATGCAATATGATCTGCAAATCTTACGCAATGTATCTGTTGCTCATTTATAATATACACGTTTATTACATACATTAATACATATATATATATATCATTTTTTTGCATCTCCTTTCAGGAAATTGCACATCGAAATTCATTAGCCGTCTCATATCTAACTCCTATGTTCGTTGTTATGTACTCCATCCTTTTCCTTTCATATATATGTATATACATAATATTTATATTATTATTATTAAATATAAACAGCAATTATAAAGATAAAGTAACCTGCTGGATATCTTATGGTTACCTGTAGTGGTTATATATATATATATATATATATATATATATATATATATATATATATATATATATATATGTATATTTGACCTAAAATACTTCATATATAAATGTTGGAAAATATTCCGTTAGAACTATCTCATTGAAAGACAATTAGCAGTCTATATTTGTAAACTATCCGAGAAGAAACAAAAGCCTAGAGAAAAATAAACTCGACGCGACGATGAATATTTGTCGACTTCAAAAGCTAATTTAAAGTTTTTCCTTTTAAACGTCCGACCATAATTAACGATCATTCATCGTCAATTATCATTTTTAGTCGCGAAATCCTTGTCTCAGATTTTTGTTCTACCTGCACTACTCGTCCGGTAATTTTAGGATAAGGTCGAGACCAAACAACAACAATGATAACAAAACGAATCGGTACTCTATCATACGACGGTGTCGAGGTGTAGCAAACGCGCTCGATGGAACGCGTAATAGCCGAACCGCGAACTGTATCATTTCTTTTATACGAGGTATATCATAATAAATTGTTAAATGGAGCGAAAATCGCAGTTAATATTCTAGGGGGGGTTAAACGCGGAATGACACCGATGACGGGACAAATAGAAAAAGAAGAGACAGATTGAAAACGAAGAATTGTCCGGGAGTGGAAAGAAACTAACGAACAGACGCCCGGTATTATATCACACCGAGACGGTACAGTGGAAATGGATAACCGGTGTCGTTGATCATTTCCCAAGGGGGAAATGATGACGAGAAAGCTCCCGCCGCTCCGTTAAAGTTTTCACCGGAATACGACTCCCCTTTTTGGTTTTTATCTCTCAACCCCCTCAGGGCGTTTTACCCTTTCTTATATAATATTATATGCATCGTTGACGATAATGACGGATTTTCACTCTGTCGCGAACTCGTTTTATATTATAGACGACGTCCTGAATCATCTACGGTGTAGAAACGGTATAATCGACGCGAGTGTGTACATGTGGAGGAGCGGTATCGTTAACGGCTAGAATATTAAGCGACGAATTTAAACCTAGCCATCATTATCGTGTCCGAGATTTGACAAGAATATCCTTTTAATATTGCTCGACCCCGAAATACACCATTCCGTCCAAGTTCGACTTTAATTTTTTATCATCCGAATAATATTACCGAGTATTCTCGCGAGCAGCTTCTTAGATTTATGCCCGGTCTCTCCAAATTTTTTCTCGACATTTTGAATAATGTGTTACGAAAATTATTGAAAATGAAACAATATCTTTGTTAACGTTATCTGAATCCTCACACTTGATCAGTTTCTAGTTGGTCGGTTGGTTTCGAAAAAAACAAAATATATGTATATATAAATGGAAATATTTTTATAATTCGATATGTGTCCCGAACGGTTCCAAAAATAATGAACAGATTTTGGAACGGATGAAATTTATTTCAATATTTAAATCTCGCGCTATAGCTGAAACCGTAATAGACCGTAGGTAATCGAAAAGACTAATCCGAATAATTGATTTCGCTTACCGTTCACATAAACTAGCGCTAATATTGCGAAAATTCGGAGATTCGATATGGAAGCTCCAATAAATGGTTAAATATGGGCGATATCGATAATTACGGTCATGTCCGGTTTAACAGGGGACCGTGTAAACGGGGGACCCTGGTTGAGAAACTTTTTTTTGTGCATAGTCGTGAAGTGTAAACAAAATCGAAAAAATCCAAAAGCTATAAATCCACATAACCCAACTTGTAATAATACCAAAATCGTTCAACCCACATAACCCAACTCGTCATTAATCCAAAAACCACGAAATCAAAAATCGTAAGTGTGGAAATATTATAAGCTAATTATCTGGAGTACTTTACTTGTTTGATATTAAAAGATATGTCAAAAATGAGCGTAAAATTTATAGTTTGAACTAAGAGTCGGGTTATGTGGTTTTAACGGCTTAAGGTTTACGGTTTTGAGTTTTGGTTTTTCTCTTATAGCTGGCCTCTAATAAGTAATTAGGGTCTTTGAAACATTAATACCAGCCTGATTACAGTCATATTTTTAGATTATTATGTGCGAAATATAATATTCCTATTATATTTTTTCTTCCTAGTCTAAGTACGTCGGTATCTTAACTTTTTACTAGAGCATCCGTTCCATTAGGTAGTCTGTCCATCTACTTGGACGTCTTTTCCGCCTTCCATTGTGCGGTCGCCAGTTTATTATTTCCTTCGTCCATCTTCCGTGTGTCGGTCATTCTACATGCACTGCCCAGTTATCCTGGATACAATGTTCTCGATGTGTTTTCCGTATATCGTAGTTAGTGATTTTTGCTTTTAATTTTATTCCCAACGGCGTCCGTTCCATTCGTCTTTTAGCCTTTCAAATCTTATCCATTACTCAGCATTAATGCATTGATGAAATAGTTTGGCTCGGTTTGCTTGATTTTAATTTTTTTCATTCTACCATATGCTATCCCTTCAAGTTGTATTCCTCTTGTTACTTCCTGTGTATGGCTATTTTTCTAGTTGTAAATTTCTTCCCTATGCATCCGAAGGTGTAAATTTATGTTTATGTTGTTTTCTTCACCTGCTTCATATTTAACAATTTTCGTTTTTATTCTCAAATCAATTTCTTTAAAAGTTTTCTCTAGTTCCAGCATCATTTTCTGAAGTTATATTCGATGTTTAGCTATTAGTATAATGAAGATGATTTATGTATTTTCCATTTATAATTATACCATTGTTTTCCCACTGCAGAATAAATAACTTCGGCGAAAAGTGTCGCCTGGTCTCACTTCCTTTTTTGTGCGATATTTCTCTATAACGTCGTGTATTTCTATCTGTGACGTGGTTAATTCACACATATCTCGTATCAAGTATTTATTTATCCCACTATTCTTTAAAGCTTTCAAAATTCCTCGGAACTGCACGGATTCAAAAGGCTTTTCCAGGTCTAGCATTCCTAGATATAGTGAATATATATATATATATATATATATATATATATATATATATATATATATATATATATATATATACATATATTGAAATAAGATGATTAGTTGAACTCGTATTTAAACTAAATACACGCGAAGCCGAAATGAAAAATTTTTAGAATCGAAAAAGTAATTTTTAAAACACTAGAAAATGTTAAAATTAAGCACGCTCAAAAATATATAAATACATAAAACCTCTATTTCGTCAAATATCGGCCGAAAGCCTCCCACACATAAATATACTAACAATATGATATAACATATTCGTTCTAGCCGAGATTATTCGCAACCAATTAGAACCCATCCGCTGTCTGAAGCCATCTTAAAGTTTGTGTACTTACACTTGTTTTATTGTAATCTGAAATCCACTTGTTTACAAACCATCCCGACGAATCGTGTGACCAGTCCCATTTTAGGCTGATTGCCCTCTTCGCGATGTCCTTCATTTTGGTTTTACGCCTTACGGTTTCCGAACGAATTCGGTCGCTTCTTCTAATTCCGAGTATAGATCTCCACGATTGCTCTCTGTAAAATTTCGTCAATACTTGCTGCTTTCATAGACCACGTTTGACAGTCAAACAGCAAAACTGGTACGACGAAAAATAAAACGCTACAAATATTTTTACCCGATATTTCGACATACGCAAACCAAAAACCTGTTATTTATAATCGTAAAACGTATTTCCTTATTTTACCTTCTGGATTCTTTTTAAACTGAACTCTCCCTTCAATAAGGATGTCTATTTCGACGATAGAAAACGTGACCTAATAAATCATTCGATTTCGATATAAACGAAGAAAATGAGGCTTTTGGCGAACAATGACAGCTTAAACTACGAAAATAAAGTTAAATAAGCTTCTGTTTTTGGGGGTCGTGTAGATCCGAGGTGTACAAATTGGACGAACGTTCGACTACGTGCATATATATATATATATATATATATATATATATTTGATCGTAAGGGTTGGTAATATAAAAGAAGTTGTCGCGAAAAAATAGTTTCGGGTCGAAGCTAATAACGAAACAAATCCGTACTATATTGTTGTTGTAAATAAGCACCATGGTGATGTTATTATTGCTCTTCGATGTACCGACAACCGACCGATGGTGTAGTTCTTTCGCGGTTGTTCATCCATTCTTGTTCAGGAGAGACAGAAACAAATGGAATTATTATAAATAACAGAATAAGTAAACGAGAGTAACTGAGAGAGAGCTAAGCGAACTTATCGACTTAAAGTTAATATTATCCGGTATAAAATATCCCTCCGTATAAACTAAAGCTTGATCGTCTCCCGCTGATATTTTTATTAGAATTCTTCCTTTTTTCATTAAGAAGATTTAAACGAACGTATAAAATTCGTTACGTCGGATTCGCTAACGAGAAGCCAAAAAAAAAAGCTGTTCGCGCGTACGTGATAATATTCCGAATTATACGAAGAACACGATGATCTGATGTAGTTTATCATATATAGAGAGGGGTGGATGATAAAATTCTGAATATCGTACGAACTGTAAATTTGTTTTTTGAAGTGAAACTTCTATTGGCGCGTCATATATGGGGGGTTAATCTGCAATAATATAACGATGTTAATTGACGTACAAAGGCTTATACTATCCAGTAATCGCACACTAACAAGAAATACACTTGAACCTGTTTGTTGTACAATCCGCAAATAAATAACTGCTCCATCTGTATACGTGGATTATATGTGGATTGATTTTTCAATTCCCGATAATCAATTAAATGTAAATAATCCGTTATGAATAATTGCAGCGACGGTACACATGTCCCGTTAGTTTCATTCAGTTTTTCCCGTATTTAACTTATCTGCGACCAAATGCCATCGTTAGCTCAAAAGAATGCTGGTGTGTTGGTCATTTTAAAGTTCCTTTTTCGCTATATGGGCAGAATTTACAGACAAATATGGTCGTACAGAGTGAATAATATTTTATCTAATAATTTATATATTCAAATTCCAGCAGATTTTAGGTTATATTGCAACACCGATTTTAACATACAACGTTAAAAATCACATTTAAGGAAGTAGGGAGCACATCTTGTTTACTGAATTAATGTATGGGAATAACTTTTTAAAACAATAACGAGACCCGACATTTTTCAATTACAATACTAACAGCATTTTTCGATTACCTAATTTTCTGTGCAAAAAAATGACACAGAATGTGACATTTTCTTTAGAAAAATTTTATCTTACACCATAACTCCGAGCTTCTTTAGGATAAAAATCTCTTCCCCAAGTGTCTGTTTTCGACCCACTTTGTGAAATGCTCTTTATTCGAGCGTTCATTTTTACTAAAAGGAATTTTGTTTAATTATGAATAACGAATTAATCTCTTTTACAGATGACTTATGTTAACAGTTTGGGATTATCGCTTTATATAACTCTACAAATTGAATTGATTTGTCTACATCTCGAAAAAATTATCCACAAGATGCGGCTAGAATTTTCAGTGTTTAAATGTCGTTTTACTGTTTTCGGTAAACAAAATATTAATAAAGAGTAATTTATGGAATCAGTGTAGCATCTGCTAAATACTAAGTGTACCAACTGATAATAAAATGTTCGCCCTTATATCGATTAAATTAACAATAAATGTGACAAAATTTGCACAATACCGAAGAAATTACAACCACGTGTTAGCGGAATATAAAGAAACACTTATTTTATACAAGGAGTTTATACTGCACAAACTACGACTCAAGTGTTTACATTCTGAAGCAATTTTAAAAATAGTCAATAAAATTCGAGAAGGAAATTTCTACTAAACACTTCATAACTCCGATCTCTGCAGTAACTGTCATCAACAACATTATCCTCTTAGATATGTATTTGTAATAGGCAGATCAATAATTTCTGAATATTCCTGGATAATGTTAATTCTTTTTGCATTGCAAAATACCTAAAACATAATTTTAGTATTAGGAAATTCACCTGTAAATAATGTCTTAAAAAACATATACAGCGCATGACATTCCAAATGTGGCAGGGGGGTTAGAACTGTTATTCCACTGGAAGAAATACATATTCTCCCTACTATAAACAAAATGAGGTAGTTTTAGGCGGTATCTACGGATATTCAGAATAAAACCTGACCCAATCTAATCTGCTTGTACTAATCTGAATATCGAACTCGACACATTTGATTATTCCACTGTCAAATATTAAATGATCAACTAACTCGGACGTGATTCAACGAGTATAATCTTTGATCTTCACAAAATTGCGTTACCCTCCTTCGGCCCAATAGTTCTAACATGTATATATTTATGTACGTATACATTTATGTATGTACTGTGCTTTTTCACAGGTGTTCGCAATACTAAAAAATCACAATTGTCGTCAAACTTTTATGATGTTAACGTACAAATTTTCTGCGCACTCGTAAACACTATTTTAGTTTCTGGAATTATGCCGATACTACATCCTGATCACTAGCCCATTTATAACTTGCTGCAATAGCATATTTTTTTTAAAGTTTAGTTTTTTCCTAATACATAAAGATATTACACCCCTATAACGCTGTGATAAATATATTAGTCCCATCAGTGTTTCCGGACTAGGACACCATGTAAAAAAAAAAAGTTATAATCCCATGCTCCTAGATTTACCAGGGATGCATGAAAATTTACATTACAGGGTTGTTGCTGTTTCATTGTCTTATTAAATTCAAAACAAGAAGAGTGTTCACGTTATGTAATACTCATCGATATGCTAAATACACTACCAAAATTGTATATAATTCCGCATCTATAGATTATCAGTAATTCGTATTACGTGCATTATCTCTAACTACCTGTTATAACATACTATTTATTTTAAATTCACAGACTCTACAGCGATTTCGTTAGTTTATACATCAAAAGGGACCCGGTTTTATCTTTTTAACAAAATTCAGCATTGATTTTAGGAAAACCGTATTTCATTACAATTTGTTTCCGGTAGACCTTTATACACAAACACATTTACAAAAATTAACGCAAATATTATATTTTATATCGAAAATTATATAACGTGCCCTGGTCTAACAAATAAAATTGTCAATATTATATGTCGATTAAATTAAAGAAATTATATACAAAAATTGACTACGAAATAACTTAAAATAGTAATAACAAAATAAATTTTTGGCATTTATTTGTATCGTAGTTCAATTCGACGATTTTTCTCTAAAAATAAATCTATGATGGAATCGTAGAATGCAGATTTTTCTTGTAAACTCTGTAGTAGACATCTTTCAATTGAAATAACAGATAATCCAGAAAGCCTTGTTTGTCCCTGAGTATTCCGCTGATAAGTATGGATACGTCGCAATGCAGAGAAACTACGTTCAGCTGAAGCGCTCGTCACAGGAATGGTATCAATGAGCTCAGTTTTGTAATCTCAGGCAAGGCTTCAGTAAGACCATCAGCACGCAGTTGTTGATTTAAATCTAAAACCAATTTAATTTTGAATCCGGTTGAAGAATATAAATATGAAAGTTCATTTTTCAATCGTGATACATTCGAAAACGCACCATAGTATTTTTGTAAAAGTTGGAATGGTTTATTTGGAAATACTTTTTCGTATTCGGAATACTTTTCAAAATCCAAAAGAGACAAAAATTCAAGTTTATCAATAATTTGCCCTTTTAAAGTGTCGATTATCTCACAAAAGAGACGCTTGTACGATGATTTTTTATCGAGGACAACCGTGTCATTTGTCCGGTTTCTTTTCGAACACGATGCTTCTTCTAAATTATCCAATTCTTCCATTTTGCACCAAAATACATCGAAGTTTTTACGCATTTCATCGAAATAATTTAGAAAATCGTTGATTTGTTTTTTACAGAATTCGATATCACAAATCTTCTGTAAAATATTAAATAAAATATCAGCCTTGGGAAGAATTAAGGAAAATTCTTCGAGCAAAAAATTGAATTCAAAGTTCATTAATTTATGATAATAACCGCTCGCACAAACTCCCATTCATTGCTTTCATCTGTCATTAATAAAAATAATGCTGCAAGTTCTGATTTATACTTGAAACGGCATCAAGCATACGACTTCTATAATTCCATCGTGTTTTGGACACTGTTTTTTAACTTCACGATCAAGAGCATTAGTTCTGCTAACCGATTTTGTAAAAAATGAAGAAAATCCAGATACAGTTTTAAAGAAAAGTTTACATTCCTTTATTGAATCGACTGATTTTTCCAAAACTAAATTGAGACGATGGGCGTAACAATGTACATATATAATTTCTTTTCCAGAATATTTCTGCTTTACCAAAGTCTGCAGACCACCGATCGAACCTGGAGCCCCATCATACGTTTGCGCAACCAACTTTTCACCACAGTGAAAGTCGTCTACATATTCAAATAAAATAGATGATAGCCTAACTGCTGTAAGATTATCGCTTACATCTGAAAACTCCACAAATCTTTCTTTTACACTTCTATTGCAAGTTATGTAGCGAAATACTGTCGATAATTGGGATTTATTTGAAATGTCAGTTGTTTCATCCATAATTACCGCGACAAAGTGAGCATTTTTAATTTCATCTTTTATCTCGTTAATTATAAAATGGGATATACAACTACTAATGTCATTCTGAATTTCACTAGATGTTCCAGAAAACCTGCCTGTTACTCTTACGCGTTCTTTTGCACATTTTTCGAAATTTAATTTATCTATCGGCGAATTTTTTATTTCTATTTTGTTATATTCATACAATATATGTATATGTGTGTGCATATCGAATTGTTGATTAGTCCAAACATATTAATTCCTTACGAAAAGGAAAAAGTGTAATCTATATACTAATCGTCATCCTTGTTGTGACTAATCATCAGTCCGTCGCTTGTTGCGTCAGTACGATCGTTAAATGTAATTATTAAGCCTAATCTGTGTTCTAAAAAGGGGTATACCATATTATTATTATTATTATTATTATTAGTATGATTATATAGTCATATATATGAATATGAGAATAAGCTATAGATCATTCCGAATGTGCGGAAAGTGCGTACTTTAATTTTGGGTTTGCTAATGCTCCGCGACTTCGTACGACGGCGTTACCCGGATGAGGGAATACACAATATCGCGACGGTAACCAACGGGTGGTGTAAAATATATTAACCGCCGATATAGTAGTCGAAGAGTGCGAGTTTAGAGTGTGAGTTTAGTTGATAGAATTTATTGTAATACGCTAGTACATTCATTCTATTCCGGAGTATTAGTAATAATATTAGTTTTTCCCTTCTTTCCCTTCTGAAAACCGTCCAAATTTATTTCCGTATATAATATAACAATAATAATAAGAAGAAGAAGGAAAAAAGATATCGGTTCTATAGTGCTGGTGACGAAATGGGTATAGGTGGTAAAAGTGCGAATTACCAGCCGAGCTAACTTAGTATCTATTAGTAATAAACAAACGGAATAACGCTATGATGTAGTAACGTTATAGGGTGTCAGAAGGCAGCTTACCGCAAAGTTCGGACATATCAATATATATACATACGTGTTATATATATATATACTACGGGACGTTATACGGTGGTAGGTAGTGGTACAAGTTCCGTAATGTTGTTGCGCCGCGTTATAACCCAAAATCTCGTACATCAACATGCATATTAAATGCATTACAGGGATGAAATCAACCCTACTTCCTCGTTGCATTTTGATTTTCTACCCTACCCTATTTTCTTCGCTCTAACTTTGTTCTATCATCCGTGTTTACCTTTTGTAAATAGCGTAGGGTTGTCTCCCGGCTATGTGTGTCCGACTGTGTTTATTGCCTTTTAAATTGCGTTCAAACCGACAACGAGCCCTTTTTATCCCATTTGTTTGGGGTTTTTTTTCATGTTTTTGTTTATGCTCGCTGTTAGTAAGTCCATTTACATTATATCATTTTTAACTGTTCGCAACAAATACGAAAAAGAATAACGTAATAAATAAGTCAAGGTTAATCTTATACGTAATTCGAAACTACTTAAATCGATTTTTGTTACTACAACTGACGGTCTATTTGTTCGGACAGATTCTGACTCATTCGTTTTCCTATCGGTTAGGTAACGAAAAAATAAAATATCAATTTTAAATCCGTACAAATAAACTACTCGTTAAAATAATAATTAATTACAAAACGCAACTCTTAAAAAAAAACCCAAATAATTTATCTGATAATTTTAATACTACAACAGCGTATATAAAATTTATAACCGCTTATTTGGATAGGAATTAATTAGAAGAAATTTGAATATTCCATTTAAAAACTATATCGCGCGTTGTTATGAAAAAAAAAACCAGAAGAATTGATGTTTCCAACTTTTCTGACCACCTCCTACACAACGATCCTTCGATCCTGTGTTTCTGATATCTGGCAACCTCGCACACACGGCACTACGAACACTCATTCGATCATGAATCTGATTTTTAATTCTTACATATTTTCAGCAGTAATCGGAGGCGATCAATGATTTTTTAGATATTCCAGAAATACTGTCTCCGACTGCTTATCAAATACCGGAATCTATACGGGTTCACTGCTTTATTGAAAGTTAATGTTTTTTACTTGTTAGTTTCATCGTTTAATTCTAACGTATTTATTAAATATAAATAATCGTGGTAATATATAAAAAAAAAAAAAAACAGTATTTGTATTTTATTTATTTTTATTATTTATCGGTTATTGTTCGAAACTGACATTTAAATTTATACGTGCGGTGAAATTCGGTCGCATAATATTTAGAAACGTGCGTTAACTCCTAAAAATTATACTACACTCAATCCGACTAAGCGATGGCTGCACTTCTCCGGATGCAGAGTTGTATGGAATTATATACATCAGATCAGCTGCACTTCTACATCGAAAAGCATTGGTTATAACAGACTCACTCTTTTCTCTACAACTAATACGGCCGTCAAGACAATAAGAACACCATAATATTAGAAGTCCAACATAATCTACACACGCTACATAAGAAAGGATGGGAAATCTGCTTTCTGTGGATTCCAAGTCACATTGGGATGCGTGATAAAGTAGACCAGCTCGGTCTATGGTACTTTCACCAGTATCAGAATATTCATCATCTACCATAGAACCTTGGTGGCCTCCAGATGGCACAAGGAGAAAAGAATAACAGAAACAACAGTCACACACTTAATCTACAACTGCTAAACACTCACACCACGCAGGTTAAAACACAAAATTCAGGGCACAAAATACCCTCAAACAACCCCCAATAAATAGGTAGAATTCTGACTTTTGCCAGAGAAAGCGACTCCTAGCATGCATATAAACTAGACACATTATACAGTAATAACCCTGATACTTACAAACGGCATATGGAGATTTACATAATATTTAAAAAAAAAAAAAGAAAAAAACGTTTCATCTAAAAATAGAAAATATATAAACGTACATATACAGATAGATAGATGGTACAAGATTTACAGCTGCAGATGAGGCTACCGGATATTCTGGGACATCCGTCGTATTTTTTAGAAGCAACTCGTACAAATTGAACGATTTATCTTATAACTACATCGTATAGATTCCGCTAAATTGGTTGAAAATAAATTTCGAATAATATATTATTTAAAATATATTCCATGCCACTCAACGGTATATTTACGTTATTTAAAATACATACATCATATATATATATATAAAAAGTTTCAATAACGGGTTTAAAAGAAAAATTATTTGCCTAATGATCGAATAGAAACGCATTTACCGTAAAATTATTAGTTGCGTTCTCAGTTTAGTTCTTTTTGAAATTTTCCAAAATTATTTAAAAAGCTAAAGGAAGCTGGTTAAAATAACTTAATAAACGGAGTTAATCACGAACTTTTTCTGTCACTTGAATCATTAGTATTCTTCTTCGTATCAGAAAAAGATGTTTACATCCAGTTGTAGTAGTAGGTCATCGAAACCACACCTATATTGGCAACTACTGTAGATAAAAATATATAGGATAGATATACAGGAAAAGATGTCAAAGATTCTTCACTTCTTCATGTTGTCTCCTGTTGGACCAACCATCGTAAATTATACAGTAAAAAGAAGCGGAACGGTTCCTCCCTATAAAGAAATAACGAGCAAAGGGATAGGTTAAATTATCGAATAGTTTTAAAGGCATAATAAAGAATGTACGCGGAATTTCGGATAAAACTTTCGCCGTTATTTTTGAAAGTTATTACAACTTGAAAATAGACAGCGGTACAGATGTGTACCGGAATTTTCGATTCGACGAAAATTATTTTTTAATAGGAAACTAAAAAAAGTGACGCTTCGGGGTAAAAATTATTTATGTCAGAAGACTAGAACTGTAAAGTTGCGTTTAATCCGAATGAATAATTCACGGGTCTGTACGAACAAAACCTAATTCAGCGAGTTAGAAATAATTTAGTCTTATCGAAGTGTAAATTTAAAAATAGTTTATTTTTAAAAACCAGCAGAGATTAAGTAAATTCGGGTGTGAAGTCGATTTCGTTCTATTAACGGATATTAAATACGTACAAAACATATATTTTAATGGGGTGCCTTTACAGCTTAGCCAACGTGATACTGTGGGGACTATCTACATCTTAATCAAGGATGCTGACTTCTTTAGAAATGTCGCTATATTGTAGATAATTGTAAATTATCTACATGGAAAAGGGACGATAGATTATATACGGAGGTGTAATACGCGAACAACGTAGCGAAACAAGGTAAAGCTACGAACGCAGCGGCGCCACAGCAGAGCATTCTAAAAAAACATGATCGGCATTGCAGACTTGTTCAGAATGGAGAGGACAGTAAGCTGCATACGGAAAAGACGGTCAGGCAACAAATGATGTCCAAATCGCAATCTACTGATGAGTACAATTCCCTTACGACTAATCTTTTTAAAGAAATGGACCCGTGGGAGTTTAGGGAGAGACGGCTAGAGCTGATAATAATAAGTGAGAAGTGATTGACTAATGCTCTCAGTGTACATTAGCTCCCATTTATTCCTATGCTCTAGCTGAATTTAAAATTCCGTACGAAATTCTAACAGGATAGACTAGAAAATTACTGCGATATGTCGAAGTATATAAACTCAGGGGCATAAAACGTTATGCTTCACGCTGTTATTATATTAGTCAATTATATCTCCGTTAAATTATTCGTATTACCTAATTATTATTTAAATTTGCCGAATAATTAATTTAAATTTTTGCATTATGTAATTATAACTTCCTTTTGGTAATTGATGTCGATTTAAATTTAGATTAAATTTGTAAATACTAAATAATTTTTTTCAGTTATCACGAACAGATAAGGTTTCGAATAGAACGATTTTGAAACAATTAGATAAAAAACTAGAACCCGTGACTATTGTAAAAAGACGGAAAGTATCCTATCTCGGGCATGTTCTGACAAATTGTGACCTACTGCAAATGATCATTGAAGGAAACGTCGCACGAAAACGGGGAAAAGGTAGAAAGAAGGAAAACCCAGTTTGAAAACATGAAGGAATGGACAGGTCTGAACATAGAATCCTTATTGCTTATCTGACAGATCAGAAACCAAACGGGGATAATCGCCGGAATCTATTGAAGATACGGTACAAGTAGAAGAAAGAACTTTTCAATTTCCGAACACTTTCTAATATTCAGATTGTATCGATGAATTATATCGTATTTAGCGTTTCTCTCTTCAATTATTTTCAATTCTTATAAACTTCTATAAATTATGAAAATAAATGAAAAAGCGAAAGAATTATTTTCGGTACGACATGGTATTATTTGAAAAAAAAAACACAAAAACTAATTTATAATTACTAAAATCAAATTTGAATACCGAACACTTATCAATATTAATTATTGTTATAAAAATTATCTGTCTACACGCGCATATTAGATTAATAACTATATTATCAAATAATTTTTATTTTCTCCCACTTTATTTCAGGTATGGTTTCAAAATCGACGGGCAAAATGGAAAAAACGTAAGAAAACCACTAACGTTTTTCGAACACCCGGAGCTTTATTACCCTCCCACGGTTTACCACCGTTCGGCTCAATGACGGACTCCTTATGTTCGGGCAGTATGTTCGGTAGTTCAGAACCGAGGTGGAGCGTGAGCGGTATGTCTGCCGGTAATTGATCTTGGAATAATTTTTCTAATTTTTTGAAATAATAATAACAAATATTCCATTGTACATCGTAAACTTTCTGCGAGCTTAATGATAATGATTACTACTCCAGCCGCTTTCTCGGATATTAGCTACGTTATTGAAATTTCATTTACGTCTGAGACCTTATAAATATAAGTAATATAAGCCGGTAAAAATTTTCTAATTACTGGATCCTTATTAAAATAGATTATACGAAAATGAATAAACTAAATAATTAATTAATTATTTATTTATTTATTATTAATTGGGTTTAGGTATGGATACCAAATTTACTCATTGTCGACACTATCTTCATACCAATATATCATGCATAAGATAACGAAAAAGATTAAAAAAAAATCGATTAGATGTTAGTCCTGTATATATATATATATATATATATATATATATGCACATAGGTGGCCAGTGTTGCAAGGATGCTCTTATTATTTAGGGGCACCAGATGGGCAACCGAGAAGGGAAGAAAAACATTTAACTGTAAAATTTTACTCATGAAGGCATCTCTACCGCTCTTATACAAAATCACGTAATTTTTAGCTGTAGTTCTCGCGTAGACGGGGCAGTATACAGAGGGAGTAAGATTAATGGCGTACAAATGGCTGGGAAGGTAATTGTAATGAAGTTTGACCAGAATGGAAAAGAAAAGCCGAGCTGGGATATTCGTAGGAGGAATAAGTGCAAAAATGGGAATGTAGTAGTAAGATTAGATGGTATAGATTTATTCGAAGTTAAGTCGTACACCACATTGAATTTCATCCATGATGAAGATTAAGCAAGGAGATAGCTTGCGATGCTGTAAGTTTAGCAGCCGGATCGCATACTTCATTTCCCTGGATACTCTCGTTTGCTAGAACCCAACAGAAAGATACAGAGGTATGATTATCACGTGTAGGTGTAATACACTCCCTACAATAGTTAAAAAAATACAGTCACACCGGTTGAATAACGTAGGTTTTTTCAGGACTGTAAAAACATTAAAAGAGTCGCTTGCAATCAATCTTTCCCCTTTGATCTTATTTGATCTAATATATTGAAAGTTTCGAGAATGGCGAAAGCAATCAATATAAACATACTACAAAATTCAAAGAATCTAAACAGTCTGGTGTTCAAATATAAAATGCTTCTCCAGTAAGATTCTTAACCATCTGTAAAAACTATTATGTGATCGACATAAACTAGCAATCATTTATATCAAAATTTTATCCTATGAAGGTTGGTGTTTCACATGGTTCAGATTTGGATAAATCTTTTTTCTCATATACACATTCGACCTTCCGAGAAATACGAATGTAGAGGTGGCAGGATTTGCTGATGACGCAGCATTATTTGCGAGGGATAATGATTCGGTAGCGGCGTCGGGAAAATTACAGCACGATTTGAACGATTCGAAGATCCAGGAACGAGAATTTTAATCTTAATAGTCCGATTCCACAGGGAAATACAGTCCGATATCAGAGTACACGGATTGACGCCACTTGAACTAGAAGAAACACATTAGGATCAAAGTTAAAGAAATAAAACTTAAACTGCTGAACGTGGTTTTTGCTGTTTTTAAACGTTGTCACAGACAACCGATCATTTTGACTGGCATGTGTAAATTATTAATAATCTGCCTAAATTTTTAAAAAGTAATATTTTATTATACTAAAATAATTTCGAGACATTTGTGTGCATTTGAAAAAAAATCAATAAAGTCGAAGTAAAATTAAATGAGTTGCGCTAAAAAATAGTACATTAATAAGAACGTTATATGAAGTTTTAAACATAATTTATAGAATATTCGTCTATAAAAGGTGATTAAATATTATTTTTAATTGTAAGATTGTTGGTTAAACATAAAATAATTTAAAATATTTAAAAAATAATATTTATGTAAAAACGTGCAATGTGTTTTGAAGGCTTATTTTTTAGACCATACAGTCCTTACAAAAACGTCTTGTACATTCCGTACATATAGCCACCTTGCCTATTAGACATGTATGGAACGTTTTTCGTCGGAGATTTTCTGCAAGTCGTTCTGATTAACAGTTTATAATCCTTTCTAAATACTAACGTTTTCCTCGCATTTTTAATAAATTCTGCTGTGAATTACTTAATCTATTTTATTGTATTATTGTATATGGTTATTATATTCGTGGTATACGCAGTAAGAAAGCGCAAATTTTTTTATTTTGTACTTTTATGTTATAGTTAATTCTGTTAATACACTTTTTATTTATTTTTACTTTTTTTTTACTTTAAGACAGAAGATTTTCAAGATGTGTTAAAGCTTATTTCACGATAACATTGCGATCGGTAGCATTATTCTTCTTTCGAAGCGAAATAAAAACATACTTCAACCAATTTGATCGCAGGGCATCTGTCAACGGGACCTAATTGAAAAATTGAACTAAAGATTTTAGCGCTTTAGGGTGGTTTGGACATACTTTCAATAATTCACACTGTATTTGGTCCAGTCGCTTCGCCAGATTTCAGGTTCTTTATCGCACATCTAACTTCCTCTTCCAGAAGATATAAGAAGCTTTGATATCTTCAATAGATTTATCAATTACGCTATATTATGTTTAGAATCGTCCAATAAGTTGACTATGTAATTTTTCTGGCGTAAAATTCTCTTACTTTCTTTAGGACAATACTTCCATTTTTACCTCTTAGACTATTACCATTAATTGCGCGTCTAACGTTGATGAATTCTTTCACTTTCTTGTTTAGATTGGAAAAATCGTATTTAGTCTGGAGTTCTTCAATTTTTTAGCGTTCCTCTCGTCCGGATTTCTTTATTCACTAGCTGGTATTTGGTTTCGTTGCGCTTAAACTTCCTTCTTCCATCCATTACATTCATTATCTCGTCCGTCATCCATGTTTTCTTCTAACTTTGACAAAGTCAGTTATATTTTCCTGAATTTTATCTTCCATATATTGCCATTTTTTCCATTTTATTTCAATATCATTTATATCCTGTTCAACTACTTCAACTACTTTACCCATTTCTGTTGCCACATTATTTCGTATATATGATTTTTCGTATTACTGGATTGTAGTCTAAGTTGACATATGCGCCTGAGTGTGTGCACGCTGATTTAATATCTTTCTCGCACTGTTAAGGATGAAATCTATCCGATTTCGGGTTGAACCTGATGACGATGTCCAAGTGTATAGTCTCCGAGATGAAAGCTGTAAAAAAGTGTTTATACATGTATGTATGTATATACATATATATATATATATATATATATATATATATATATATATATATATCCATATAAATATGCATAATATTATTTTGAAAAAAAAGTTTAATGGGTACTAATTTTATTTGAATTGAACTTTAACAAAGTTTTTCAATAATAACGCAATCTTCGCAGATTTGTTAAATAAAAACTAAATAATATTAACGAACACCTGTCAGGCTCTATTAAGCTAGGTTGTGCCTTGTTCTGCTGTAACGTATAACGATTATCACTAATATATCTTCATTTTTCTTTTTTCGTTTTTTTTTTTGTTGAAAATACTATTTTCTTTTTTTAAATATAGTTTTTGATTTGTTAGTCCTCCTTTTTTTTAATTTCGTATTTTTTTGTTTTGTTAATTTACCTTTTTTGAATATTTCATCAGGTTTAAGTCAACTAAGTCAGAGCAGCATGTCCATGAGTGGGTTTTCCCAACTTTCTTCGCATCAAAATTCGTCTTTAACGTCTTCGCTGCCGATAACTACGAACATCAATTCCACTCCGTCGTCAGTTTATCAACAGCATTACGGTCTCGGCTCGCTCGGTAAGTTATATGCGACTTTTTTCAAATTCTAATATCGACGCGTTCATTCGAATTTTAATTTTCGACATTTTTAATCGAATTTATTAATATCGAAATGTTTTTTGTTTTTTTTTAATATTCGATTTAACCTTCGATACGCGTTTTATTTCGAAATTATTTTTTTCTCGTACACGCGTCTCTATTTCGAACAAGAAATCAGAGTGCTCCTTATTTCGACACTAATAATAATAATTATTATTATTATTGCTATTATAGAATTTTTATCTTTTTTGTAATATAAAATAAGAAAAAAAAGTAATTAAAATCGTTAAATTTTTTACATATAAAAAGATTGCAAAGCTTGTCGCCTATTAAACCATTAACAAGTAGAAAATAACGTACAAAAATATATACAATTTAAAAATATATATATATATATGAAAAAAACATAAAATATAAAAAAATTCTTAATTTAGACGAAGAATATTACAAAAAATAGCAAAGCGAAAAAACGGTTATTTATTATCACTCCTAATTATGCTGATGTGGCTATTAATAATAAATTATTAATATCCACTTTAGCATAATTAGTAAACATTTATTATGATTATTTTAGTTCTCGTTGTTTTTCGTTTCTTTTAATTTAAATCATAATTTTTAAATATTTAAATATTGTATCAATATCACTATCGTTAAGCGTATATTTCGTCCTCGAAATATTATTACATAATTCCCTACATGAATCAGTTTTCATAATTTAAATAGCGTGAAACGTAATAATTTAAAAAATAAAAACAATAACGAGCACGAGAAGCTTAACATTACCACCAATGTATCATTTCTACATGTAGTCAATTATAATACCGGCACAAAAGGCTAGACACGGGTGTATATGCCGGATAAATCATACAATACCAGATGTGGCACGCATTAAATAGATTGACTAAAAGAAGAAAAATGCATTTTTTCAAATTACAATGTATACACGCAATTATTTACATAGTTACCGGCATGAGCCTCATCTCGACCGCAGTATTAATATTTAAAATAACGACGCTATAGTTTAAACGCAAGTACGATAAGCCGGGGAAAAATTCAGAAAACTTCTAAACAATTTAAAAAAAAAATATATATATATATACATACAAATATATATATATATATATATATATATATATATATATATATATATATATATAACTTAAAAATTCAGAAAACCTCTAAACAATTTAAAAAATATATATATATATATACAACATACAAATATATACATATATAACTTAAAAATTCAGAAAACCTCTAAACAATTTAAAAAAAAATATATATATATATATACAACATACAAATATATACATATATAACTTAAAAATTCAGAAAACCTCTAAACAATTTTTAAAAAATATATATATACATACAAATATATACACATAGAACTTAAAAAATCATAAACTTAACGATACAAAGGCAAAAATTATAACAACATTCATAAAAGTTAAAACAAACAAAAAATAAAAATAAAAATAAAAAATAGAGAAGAAAAGAATACAAAACAATAAATTCGCTTCGAAACGCGTGAAAGATAAAACGTATAACAGGTATAAATAAATATTAAACTTAACTATATAATTGCGAATAATAACAATTGAGAACATATAAATTAAAATTATACTAATAGCGTGTGCATTACAACAAATTATGTTTAATACGACCATTTTTGCATATACATGAACATAAGTTAATCGTAGTTGCCAATTGCCGTTATTATATTTCGTATGTATACTGCAATTTTGAAAAATTTTGTTCGCTAATAAAAGTAAGGCTAGATCGTTTTATAATGCGCCTGCATGATATTGAGATGTTACCCAAAATATCATCGAGTAGACAATTTGCCTACTTGTTCGTTGTTTATTTTGTTTTTTTTGGTAATTAAACAATTTTTTAACAGATTCCGTATTTTACGGTCACGATGCCATTGGAAACGACGCTTTGAATTAATGAAAAGCGATGGATGACACTTGCGATGACTCTGAAACAAAGTGCTGAGACAATATTTTTCTAATTTATACTATTTTTTTTTTTTTTTAAACAAGTCGCGATCGTTATTATTATAATTATTATTACGATTAGTTTTATTATTTCGTATTGTTTTAAGTTTATTTTGTATTACTATATTATTAATTACTATTTATTACGGTAATCTATTTATTAATTACCGGTATTAATAATGAGAGTCGTAGTGGCGCTAATGAATAAATTAAAAAGCGAACTTTATCGCAATAATTATATTTTGGAGTAACACGAAGACTATATAGTAATCAGCTTAACTTCTCGACGAATTCGTTCGCATTTTCGCTAATTTCGCGTAATTTTTTTCAACCGTACACTTAGAAGTCCGCGATTATCTCTGTCCCGACGGTATTTTCTTAAAATTTTCAACTCACTAATCGAAGAATTACGGTTCACGAAGCAAACCGCGATCGAAGAAATTGCGCCTATCATTACATGGTGTATATAATTAATAGGCCGTCTTCTTTATCTCGTATAACTACTGAGCGCCATGCAAAAAAATTTAACATCACAACGTTGATATCTGAGTCAGAAAACGACCCTTAGAGCTAAAATTACCTCCGCACCGAAATGCGACTGCGACGACGGAAGACGGGAGAAACTTTCAACTCGACTATTTGAAAAAAAAAAAATAGCTGCTCTGTACGAGATATCGATCAATTCCACCATTCGTAATAAACGACAGTATATAATCGATTTATCTTCTAAATCTTCCATCCAAATTTTACCCTATCATTTTTTTTCTTCCGGCGTAAAATTAATTCGGAAAAATAAATTATTCTATTTCCTTTTCACCGAATAATTGGGATGCTTATAATTTAATTTTTTCCCTAAACAAACTAAATTACCGCTTCTCTTAAAAAATGTCGAAAAATCTCCATCAAAATTCGTGTACGATCAGAGTTTTTTTTTAAAGTGGGTATTACTGATTCTACCCACGGCTCTGTAATAAACGGATGATAAGATTGCTCGTTTGTTTAGAAAAATGTTTGAAAATACATTTCGCCCATGTTTCATTCGCGATTCGGGATTACAGAATCATTAAAAAAAAAAACATAGCGTGAAATTTATTTCCTCAAGTCAACTAGGGTTAATATCGCCGAAAACAGAAGTTCTCTTAATACCTTCGTTATAGTATGTGATTGTATTTAGCATCACAGTTTATTATTGTAAGTTCACGAAGTGGAAATATATAGTATATATGTATATATATGTATATATATATTAGTCGTTTTATACAAATTATCTTCACCGTCTCCGTCTCACATAGAAAATTTCTTCCACCAGGTTCTATTCTAAGTTCTTCTCGCCGTTCGCAAATGATATAGTTAAAACACCAATGCACACACATTTATTTATTTCGCAATAGCGAAACAATATGCCGCTGGAGCGAGATAATAACGAAACGCTATTTTATCGGACACGTCAGTAATACGTTCTAATCTATAAAACACACGCTACTGAAATGAACAAAATCGAGTCAAACCGAGCCAGTTCGTCTCGTTTCTGTGGATTCCAGCTCATGCATGGATTCCAAGGAATGAACTACTAGATAGAGCAGCATAGGAGGCGGCTAAATCGTTGCCGATTCTAAAAGTCCCAGTTTCAGCTATTGATGTAATTATGTCAAATCATGACTTTTAGCTTCGTGGTAACAAAAGTGGCGATCGACCTTCTCATTAAATAAGTCTCGTCAAATCAAGAATTCCGTTTTACCTTGGAAGACTATCGCAGGGAAGACGTTGTAGTAGACTGCGGCTGGGTCATACAAGACTCATCCATTCACACCTGAACACCTGATCAACAGAACTCTGGCTCCTCAGTGTCTCGTGTATGTAGCGTGATTCCGCCCCCATATCCTCACTGACTTCTTTTTTGTACTCCTCACGCAAATTGTCTCTCAACCTTCCCTGCTCACTTCCTCTTCTCTTCAAAGATGAATACTATCTTACTAACCTAATCGTATTCTTACGTATGTCTCGTCTCTACTCATTTAATTTCCTCTCTCTTCTGCCTCAAGCCTCAGTTGCTGCACACGGCACTTTAATTTAAATTAATAATGAGGATAAATAGAAATGCTACATTAATAGATTTAAGGCGCGCATTCGTTTATTTCATTCAATTTTATACAAAACAATTATGTTCCCGTTTATCTTACTAACCTAATCGTATTCTTACGTATGTCTCGTCTCTACTCATTTAATTTCCTCTCTCTTCTGCCTCAAGCCTCAGTTGCTGCACACGGCACTTTAATTTAAATTAATAATGAGGATAAATAGAAATGCTACATTAATAGATTTAAGGCGCGCATTCGTTTATTTCATTCAATTTTATACAAAACAATTATGTTCCCGTTATGAAAAAAAGCGAAAGTACCAAAAATTATTACAAAAAATAAAAAAAACAACTGCTTCATATAATTTTCGTTAATCACCGAAGTCTGTCTTATCGATTGGATGAATGTGATCTGCAGTCATACTTAGCCTCATAATTAGCTGGAAGAACTTAGTTGTATTCCAGGGTCACAATAAGGGGTAAGTCTTAGGTATTACGGATATATGAATAGACTATCGGAAAAATTATTTCCATAGCCGTGCTTCAGTTTCCGGATCTATTGTCGAATTAAGTTTTACAATTAAAAATGAATAAAGGGTTCTGTATATACAAAAAAGTGCATCGTTATTCGAGTATACAATATACACACCTATATTTGATTTTATAAATATATATATATATATAGGTGACCCAGAGAAGATGGATGGTTTTTTTGTTTTTTTTTTTTTAATAAATCAAAAAATACCGATCACAATTTTTGAATGAAATTTTATTTAAAAATAGGAAAACGGGAGATTAATCATTGGTGGAAAATAATATCATCGGATAATCATGATTTGCACCAATACACTCATTCAGTGTTTACAACATTTTTGAAGGCTTTGCCGAGGATAGGTCGCTGAATTTTCGAAATTTCGCCAGAAATCTGAGTTTTCAAGTCTTCCAGATCTCGTACGCGGCTATTATGGTACCAATATCCCCACCAAAAAATTTGAATTCTTTTCGAAACTGTCTTCGCATTATCGTGATCAATTCACACTGAAAATAACGTTCAACGCAAAACGCGCGCTCTTTCCCTGTATAAGATGCCGTGATAACTGAAACTGGACAAAAACAAATATCGCGTGTGTACACTAAAGATGAAGCGTGCGGTTTGCGTTGCAGCAGTGTGACCAACTGCGCTATTCAAAAAAGAAACATCTGCCTTCTTTGGGTCACCCTATATATATATATGTGTGTGTGTGTGTATACCTATATATATATATATATATATATAGAGAGAGAGAGAGAGAGAGATGAAAATTCATAAATATATGCTTTCAAATAAAAATTTTATAGATACGTCTACGCACACAATGTACAAAATGAATGGTGTACCTACCTTACCCAACTAGAATTCTTTAGTTCACATAAATATTTTCAAATAAATAAATTGCCCATATGTTGGTCAAACAAATAAAAAGGGGAAAAAGTGTTAAACGAAGAATGGACTACAAATTAAGTTTAAAACGTGCGATGATGCTCACCAATCAAAGGATTGGCGCGGCGTGGATAGTTATTATAGATTACTGTAGATGGGACACGATATTACGATGACGATACATACATATACACATTCACACACGCATAAAATATAAGAGTCGATATTAATGTGTTCCAAAAAAAAAAAAAATTAAAAAAATAGTCTACTATGACTCTGATTTATTTTGTAATAATGTTGTATATTATTAGCGGATTGTCTCCGTAACATCACGTTTACGGCATTTAGTTGTATACTCTTATTTAGGTTACCATACAAATTAATTATATAAGCGCGTGCTGTTAGCAATAATAATAATAATGTAAATATTTCTTCATATATCGTAAATTTATGCCGCTTTACGCACCTCGTTATATTATATATATATATATATATATATATATATATCAGGAGTGGCCAACCTACTCGATAGACCGAGACATTTTTCAAAATTATTAAATACGTATTTAAAAGGTATGTAAAAAAGGTATTAAAAAATTTTTTTTACAGAAATTATATTTATTGAAAACATATAAATAAAAGTACGAAATATGTGTATTAAATTTAAATATTAAAAATTAAACACATTTATTTTACTTCACTTGATAATTATTTAAAATTGACTTAGTCTTTCATATTTGTTGTCAGTAATTTAAAAGACATTTTGAAACACATACGGAACGATAATCATTTTTTAAAATAAAATAGCACAAAAATGAAAAAGGTACTGGGTATATTTATCGAAAGCCACAAATAATCCTCCAAAACCCGCATGGAGCTCGTGCCCCAATGATATATATATATGTGTGTGTGTGTGTGTGTGTGTGCGCGCGCGCGCGAGCGTATATATGTGTGTATATATTTATATAGTATCGACATTAATAACACCCCGAATGTTAATTATGATTAAAATAATTTATAAAATACGGACATAATCGAAAAAATTATACGATTTTCGTAAAATAAAACATTTTAAATCGTTATTAACACACGTCTGTGCGTCTGTGCGTTACGATGTATAAAAAATAATTTTCAATGTTCGTTCATAAAAACGGAAAATTAAACTTGAATATTAATTCCTATATTTATTTCTAAAATTTTACATCTGTTATAAACGAATACTTTAATAATTACGAAATGAATATGATAATTTAATGATTATTGTCGAAATATAATCGTTTAATAAACATTTGTACCTTTTCTTTTAATTTAATAAAGCTAAAAATTTTATTTAAATTAAATAAATAAATAAATATATATATATATATATATATATATATATATATATATATAATTGGCGGGTTAAAACAGTTCTTTAATGCATATTCCTTTTGACTAACTTCACTAGTTTCAGGTAAATTTTGGCATGTACGTGAATATTTATCTATTTATCTTTATATATATATATATATATATATATATATATATATATATATATATATATATATATATATATATAATATATATATATATATATATATATATTATATATATATATATATATATATATATATATATAATATATATATATATATATATATATATTATATATATATATATATATATATATATATATATATATATATATATATATATATATATATATATATATCAATACATTATTTTAAAAATGTGTAAAGTGAGCATAGATCCTTAATTTTGTTTGAATTAAATTTGAAGATTATTTTTCATAAATTACTCTATCTTCGGGTGAAATAAAAATGATAACGATTAAATAAAAGCCACACATATATCTTATTTTATTTCGTACCGAGATGCTTATCAACAAACCATGTTATACAAGACGGCAAATATAACTCGCAATCTTATATTCGGAATAATAGAAATTACTTCAGTGTAACACAAAACGTGCTTAGTTTGTTATATTAATTATATATGTATATATATATATATATATATATATAAAATATTATTATCATTGTTATTATTTTATTTAATTTTAATAATCTTAACATGGCCTAACTGCTGAAAACTTTGTTTAAATTTATTCCAATAAAAATAGTAATTTATACTAATAACTTTGTTATTTTTTATATCACTATGTTATAAGATATATATATATATATATATATATATATATATATATATATTGCTGGGTGTAGACATTCCCCAAACTTTTTCAACGTTTCCTATCTTGTGCGGTTCGAACCCAATTGATTCCTGCCCATTTAACAATATCATCTCGCCACGTAGCCATAGGCCTCCCTGCTGCCAATTGGCCACCGCACTAATTTCAGTTTAGCGCGCACACACACACACACATATATATATACAGGGTGTTTCACAATTGACGTTAGTGAAAATGAAAAAAATTATTAAAAATAGAAAGATAAAAAAAAATCATTAAAAATATGATAATATATTCATCATTTTCCAAGCAGAGTCGAACTCGTTTCAATTGACTGGCAAGCATCTTCCTCAGTGTCCCAACAGAAATTTGAGATATTTTATTCGGAGATATTTGCGATCAGGGGTTTCATAAATTTTATTCTTTAGAAACTGAAAATGAAACCACCTGAAATGGGAATTGAGCACCAGCGATTAATGCTATAGTACGACAAAAGTAAGACCACCAGCACCTTTTCATTTTTTTTTTTATTATCATTATTTAATACAATCCTTTACTAGTCGGCAGAAAACAATTTGTTATATTGATTAATTATTTTCCCATTTTTCCCAAATCATGTATGTAGTTGTGTGTAAAATATGTTATGTTATCAAATTCATTACATATTCAACTACTTGATTCCTTTGTATGTTATTTAAGTGCGTTATTACGGTTTATATGAATGTCTTAGCGTGTTATGAGAATATATGATACGTGACCTCTTACGTGTGTATTATCATGTTTTGTGTTCTTTTGTTGTACACGTATTAAGTCTATTGAGAAAATGGCTTTTTTTTTAAGCACTATTTGCAACAACGTACTTGAACTGACCGACTTAAACACATAACATAATGTAGTAATAGATTATAATTAATTTATTTATCAGTATTAGTCCGTTTTACTGAGTACATTCGGCAATTACTATAGAGTTTATGTAGGACTATATTGGCGACTTGCAATCGTTTTGCAACCAGAATCCTTGAAGTACACACTCTTGACGCGACCGAATAGGTTTTTCTCATTGTGTTGTTCATAACACGTCGGATGCTCATACTACCGGCTTAGTCTACGACTTGTATTTATTCTCATTCCGAGAATTTTTCTTTTTCGAAATTCTATCGGTGTTTCTTTTACTGTGTACGTTTCCACGTGTCAATTGTTTCAGTGCATCTCTCCAGTTTATGGTGTTGGTATTATTAGTGACCTATGTTAATATACCTAGAATTTTTTCCTTACTCAAGCTTTATTATTTATACGGCAATTGATCATTTTATTTTCAGAAAATTATTTTGTGTAAAGTGTGAAGAAATAAGAATACTTAACTATTATACGTGCGGTTTATCGAACTGTTTCGTTTTAGTATTTTAAAAATGTCCATACTTTTCTAATTGTATAAAATAAATTCTGCGCTTATTTATGAAGAAATAAATTTTTAATACATTTCGGTTTAATATTATAATTTTTTATTTTGGAATCGATATTCAAAATTTTTAGTTTTTCTGATTAAAGTTTTAAAAGGTTCCTGGTATTTGTATTACATTTTGTCGACTTTGACATTATTAATGTTACTTTGCGATGTTGTGTGAAACAAAAATTTCTTTGTGGTGGGATATGTTTGAGAGCAGGAGGTGCAATTGCAACCGCTAGGTTTTTTTTATTAACCATGAGCCGCCACTGCATTTACGTTTAACATTATTTCGCATTCGCATATTATACGAATGAGGAATAATAATAAACGTAAATTGAAAAGTTTTTTATTCGGAAATAATTTTAATGTAGATTTAGTGACGTCCTTCTTTTTTCCAGATGTCGCGGTTAGTCCGGAATAATCGATTTTACAGATATTACGTTTACAGCGTTCTCTTTAGGCAAATAAGGTAACTTATAATTTCTGTTTAAACTTCTAGAGTGTATTCTTACATAGAAAATTCGCGTTTAAAAATTTTCGTGCGCTTCAAAAAGAATAGATGAATAAATGGTAAAATATATATATATGCCAAAGTATACTGGGAAAGACGAACGGTGGTGCAAGATCTCGTGGATTATTCGGGGAAGGCAAAAAATATTTGCATGAAAATAGGATACAAAAACTCAGCTGACGAACAAGGATATTAAATGAGAAATATAATAATTAAAGTTTAATTTAAAAAGAAAAAAGAAATTGTTATATATCGTCGGGCGATGTTGTAGCGCTTTAGAAACAGTTTTATATATTAAATTTCACCGTTTATTATATAAAATATTGTCGCGAGTGATATGTTCGGGATGAATCAAACGGATATCGAGGAATAAATAAACTGGGTAGACACTTTTTAAAGGATTTACAGATAGAAACAACTGTAAATGACGTGGAAGTAACGTTTTATTCGAATAAGTTAAAAGAATCGTATAAACAGAAAAACTTCAACTGCTTCGTGTCGGGGAAGGGATTCTTTGCATGTTTTAGATGTGGTAGGTAAGGTCGCACTTATGTGGATAAATGTTGTAGCTGAAGAGGTGTCGAATAGATTGTCTCTAATTACATACGCGAGAAGAGTCTACTGGAATCCTCGTGTAATCTTCTGTTCTGTCAACCATAGTATTGCTAATACTTGTTAATGTTGGAACTTAAAAAAAAAAAAAAACTGTTAAAATATATTGTTCGAATCTTCAATTCTTAAATGAATACTGTGTTAAGAATTGCCGAATGTACTCAGTAAAAGGGACTAATAGTGATAAATAAATTAATTATAATCTATTACTGCATTATGTTTAAGTCGATCAGTTCAACGCACATCGTCGTTGCAAATAGTGCTTAAAAAAAAAATCATTTTTGCAATAGACTTAATACGTGTACAATAGAAGATCACAAAACATGATAATACAAGTAAGAGGAAACAAAATACCCATCAATAAAATGCGGTTTATAAGGTTTATGGGTTTTGGGTTGTTTTTAAGGGTAGTATGATAGCAGTGTTCTTCTGGCCACATACCTTCATTATGTATATTTGAAATTAATTTAAAAAGCCCGTCGTGAGTTTTTCTTCCGCTCATTTTTATCAATTCCGCTAGTATATTATCAGCACCAGGCGCTTTATTATTTCTTAGCATCTTTACTGCTGTATCAAATTCGTCTTTTAGTATACTGTCATTAGCCAATTGATCTAGTTGTACCTTTTTCATCGGTGGTTTCCACTTTAATTGGTTATCGTGATGTAAATTCTAAACCTGCCATGTTGATCTTTTCTCAATTGGGTTTACACATCTTCGTTATTATTTCGTCCTATTAGCGCTCTTGTTTTAAGTCCTTTATATTTCCTAGACATACTTTTTATAAACTTGTTCGTGTTTCCCTTGAATTTCTAATTTTTCAAAGGCACCTCAAGTCCCATCATTCATCCTTTCTTTTCCTACAAGCTCTATCTATAGAATTTTTTAAGGACCTATATTTCATTTCCCTTTTTCGCTCGTATCATTTTTATATCTCCGCTTTTCATCGACTGATTGCAATATTTGTTCTGTAATCCACGGTTTATGTCTAGTTCTTGTTTTGACAAGGATTTTCTGCGCACAGTTTATTATTGTTGATTTAACATCGTTCCAGTCAACCGTTTCCATTTGATACCGAGTCTTTATTTGTTCGTTGTTCAGATTATCGACATTCTATCTTACCAATGGTTTATTCCAAATTATCTTTTTAAACTGAAGGTCTGCCTTCATAATCACCATGGAATGATCCGTATCAGCGTCCGCACCTGGGTATGGCATCGATTTTTTTACTTGATTTTTATATCTCTGTTTTACTAATATCAAGTCGATTTGATATCTTTCTTTGTCAACAGGTAACTTCCAAGTACATCTTCTTCTTAGTGGGGTTTTATACCATGTGTTAGTAATAATGTACTGTTTTTTATTTGCAAAAACCAATTAGATAATTACCGCGATTATTTCTAAATCCAAGCTAATATTTATTAGTTATTCCTTCCTCCAAATCTTCTCCAACTATTGCGTTCCAAACCCCCATTATTATTACGTTAACTATTCATGTTGTTTTTTTCTAATAATTCTTCTAATTTTCATATTCTTCATCTATTTCTGTTTCATCGCTACTGGATGTTGGCATATAGACTTGTAAAAATGTTTAGATGTAATGGGTATGCAGCGTGCCAGAATAAATCTATTTTCTATTACTTTAACACCTAGCAATGCTTTTGCTGATGCTTTATTCAGAATCAATGCTACACCACCTTGGCCTCTTGTGCTACTATCATGTATAATTCTATATTCTCTTGAGAAAAATCTTCACCAATCCAGCGTGTCTCCGCTAATCTAATAATATGTATTTTGTTCCTTTCAATTTCCCTTTTAATTATTTCACGTTCTCCAATTTGGCGTTGCTATTTTTAAACAGGTTTTTCGTTTGATGACGACCGAAGAAGCCCTGCCGCTTCCCAAGCCGGGCACAGTACCAGGATAAGTGTCGCTGTTAATGAGGTTGCCGGTACTAAAAACTGTGTTTGTGCTTACCATGTTTATTAGGGAAAAAATTATGTAGTGGTTTCCCCTTGCGTCCCACATGATTTTCTGTTAAGGTTTACTCTCTTAGCCTTTAGGTAAAGACTCGAACCGCAAGACAGCGTTTTGTTACTGAGGATATAACAGTGTTTTAAAGTTTTCACGGCGAACTTAACCCGCCGAGGGAGAGACAGTCATAATATTTATGCAGATTTTTATGGCCAGTTCCTCAAGCTGACCATCTGCATCCTCGTGTCTCTTACCCTGTCACTATTGGAATCACCTGCCTGAGGTTTTCCACCAGTACCCGTTCTTGGTACGCGACTGCTTATTTGACTAATGTCTTATTCACAGCTAACCTACATATCTGCAGACCGTTCCACTATCTGCCACCTGTGGACGTGCCCCATACCAATTAGAGCTCTGGTTCCCTGAAGGCACAAAGTACCCCAAGGATATTTTATATATATATGTATATATATATATATATATATATATATATATATATATATATATATATGTGTATATATATATATATATATATATATATATATGTATATATATGTATATATATGTATATATATATATATGTATATATATGTATATATATATATATATGGCGCGCTGCCATCTTATCTATTACAACGCATGTATTACAACAACTTATATGACGCCATTTAGGATGGTAGTTTTATCCTATGAAAAATCTATAACAAAAATTGTTCATTGGATAGGAAAGTATACAAAAATTTCTGAAATGTATTAGCGATATATATATATATATACTATTGATGGGCCCGTGCGGTTACCGAGCATTGTATACATATATATTCTCGCGCAAGCATATTATATAATATTTTTTTATATATGCAGACTTTCCACTTGCGTAGTAGTTTTGTAAGAACCATCGTTAATTATCTTATCATTTTTATTACAACCGATTTATTTATATAATTAATAAAAACGAACAAACGAGGCAAACACATCTCAGTTAATCTTCTCACAATTTTTGTTCATGTGTTTCATTGTTAGGGGTTATCCGGAGAATAATTGATTATTGCGTAATCTCAACTGACAATCCTGTGCAGTCAGTCTCTTCCAAACCTTCTTCGATTCTGTTTTATGTGCTTCATCGTTTATTTATTTAGTCTCGTTTATGTAGGTTTATATTGAAAACACGGTCGTCGAAAAAATACGAAGAAGAGCAAATATCATACATAATTGAGGAAACTCCCACCAACTCTAAGGACGTAAGATTTATCCTAAATAGACATCGGACTCAATTCAGTGATGAGAATTATAACTGATACTGTAAAATCAACTCCGGTCGCATGGCTACCTGTTCTGAGTAATAATTGCCGTCGGATATTTGAAGAAAGAAGGCTGCAGTGAAAGACTGGATGAAATATAATAACAATGAAGCCCTTACGATACATCTAGACACAAACGTAGCAGAGCGTCTCAAATCAAGGAAACCGGCACATAAATTCACGGCTCAACTAATGTCTGAAAAATTCTACGAAATTCAGACTTTGATAAACAGCTGGTCTGATGGCAATGCAGACAAACGTAAACTCATCAAAAACCCAAGCCTCGAACCACCATGATTTGATCTACCGAGAAATTTGTGAACTAGACTAAATCGCATTAGGACGGAACATGGAAGATCTGCGAAGATAAAGACCAAACAGTCAATCATATAATAATGGAATGTCAAATGCGAGCACTAGACAGAGAGATCATGGAGCTAACTGATCAAGCAAAAGAATGGATCGAGAAACTAGATATTAATCTGTATAATTAGTTAAGTAGCGAGTGACTTTTGTTTGTAGCCGGAAGAATACGAATAAAGAAATAAATAAATAAATAAATATATGTCTATATTGTCGACTATTGGAACACTGCCAGCACCCCACTTTGTAAGGCATGACTGATCATACATGTCACTATTCTTCCCTGAATATTATTACAAATTTCCGTAATTCATCTTCATGACTGCCTTGATTTTACGGCGCTTGAAAATATGTACGACTATGTTATATTCTATACTTTTCTCTATTAACTTATTAGCGACACGTAACAATAGTTCAATACGAGCTGCGAACACCTGCCACGAGGCTGATATAACTCTAATTATCATCGCCGTAGAGAAAGTTTTCGGTATTATCAATCTGAAACTTATGGGTGTATAATTTTTTCTATATTCCTTTTTCTTTTATATAACATTTCAACCAAATGGTTTAGATAGAAGCGAATCTAACCAGAGTACACAAGATGGAACAAGCATTCAATGTAACCAGAGAAATATATAAAAAGAAGTCATTATCTATAAATACGAAGATACGACATTATGATACTGTAATTAAACCGCAATGTCTATATGCAGCAGAATGTCTGAATATGAACACAAGAAGAGAAATCGAGCTCATAGAGAAGAAGGAACGGAAAATTATGAGAAAAATTCTGGGACCGAACATTAAAGCTGGACAACGGGTATTAAAAAGCAACAAGGAAATATATGAAAAAATTGAAAAGATATCGGACACAATGAGAAAAAGAAGAATAAGATTTTACGGTCACCTAAAAAGAATGGAACCACATAGACAAACTAAAGCCATATTTGAATACTTTGAAAGCAATCCAAAGAATAAACTTATGTGGTTTATAGAAACCAAAAAAGATATATCAGAAATGAACATAAAAAGTGAGGACGTAAATAATAGAAATAAATTCCGAGAAAAAATTAACACATTTAAAGGTTTTGCTGAAAACGTGAAGAAGAACACCAGTAGTTACATGTGGACGGAAGAAAGAAAAGCGCAGCACAGCTTGAAGATGAAAGAATATTGGAGAAGGAAAAAGAAAATCTCATGATCATTGTTTTTACGTGGTCCATAGTTGGCCAAAATCGAAAATAATAATAACTACGTCGGATTTATTCTTGGAATTTTTTCAGTTGTAATTATTTCGTTAAATAACTTATTCAGTTATTTTTTTTTTAATGGGGTGCCTTTACAGCTTACCCAACGTGATACTGTGGGGACTATCTACATCTTAATCAAGGATGCTGACTTCTCTAGAAATGTCGCTATATGGGGGAATAATTGTAGATTATTCAGATGGAGAAGGGACGATACATTATACGGGGTGTAATACTCGGAGAACGTAGCAAGACAAGGTAAAGCTCCGAACACAACGGCGCGACAGCAGAGCATTCAAAAAGGATATGATCGGGGTTGCAGACTGCCTGTTCACAATGGAGGGGACAGAAGGGACTTTCTCTAAGATGCATACGGAAAAGACGGTCAGGCAACAAATGGTGTCCAAATTGTAAGCTACCTCCGTACTTAACTCATTATGCTCTGGCTTACAGCTTTTTTTAATTTCCGTCAGGAGTGTCGGTGTTCAGTGTGTTTTGTTTCATATGGCATCCGTCCCTTTTTGCAGTCATCGCTATAATTTTTTTTTTTACTATAAAAATCAAAATAAACGCAATGTGGAATAATCGTTGATCGTAATACGAAAAATGATTACGATTATCAAAAATTATTATAACTATTCAAATGGAATTTTTGTTTTTTTAAATTTATAATCTATGGAAAAATCGTGTAAAATCGATATTATTCTGCAAAACAGATGGCGCGGAATAACCATATGTTACGAAGCAATTGCGTGCGTAAGACGACTTATCGTTAATTGTAATTAATTTCGTCGTAACAATAGAATGATAATTTCATAAAAATCGACGATTGAAAATAAATTCGTAAAATTTCTAATAATTAATAATCCGTTCGTTTCGTCGTTAATAAATAACAGACTAGTCACACTGGAGGTAAGCCGTTTAATAGATTAAACGACTTTCGTTAGTTTCGCCTTAAATAAAATATTTTTTATTATGAATAATTTTACTCGGCTCATTTTCTCTTACTCTATGATTTATTGTCTACTATTACCGACATCAGACTCGACATCTTCATCGTTGCCGTCTAAACGAACCAAATCGAGGACACCACCAGAAGATGAACAAAGCTTATTAGCTGGCACATCACGTTCTGACGACGTTGAAACAGCCGGACAAAAATTTTCATTACAGCATCATCCGCCGAGTAGTCTGATCGAAGTAAGAATATTTAGTCGTTTTTTTTAGATTTCCTTTAGTGTACAACTAACAAAGCTAAAACTAAATTAATGCTGATTAGAAGAAGAATACGTAAGGTAGATATGGACCGATATAATTATTAGCACACCGTGGAAAAAGGTAAGGAAATATCTACGAGTTGAACCAGTAATAATATCTGGGATTAAAGATACCGTCTTTTTCTTTTTTTTTAATAAGTGAAACTTCTAACAACAATATACATTGCATAAGTTATAAACATAAAAGAAAATATAACATGGGTTATAAACATACCGGAGAATACCATAATAACACAGTAAGACTATAAAGAATAAAAGAAAACAAAACATTAAATGCTACAGGAAAAAAGCAAATAAAAGACTAGAAAATAAACAAGTTTTCTAATTGCGAACAATACATGTTAATATAGGAACTTAAGTCTAAACTACAAAAATATATTGTTTAGGTTGTAAGTTCTTAAATTAATACTATGTTTAAAAAAAAGTGTGTACTTACTAAGTAAAGAGGTTAATACTAATAAATAAATTATAATTTATTACTACATAATGTTATGTTTAGGTCGTCTGTATTTATATTTGGAATGCATGAAACGAAGTTGCCTGGAATCGTAGTTGGCAATCGAGGAGACGAATTAGTTATTTTGGTATGAGCATTTAATAAAAAAAAGTTAGTCGATAGTTTTAGAACAAATTCTCTGATATAGGGTGTTAGTTATGTCGATTCTGGCATAACAAGGTGCATTGAGAGAATACATGTGAGGCATCTATTTGGCGCGCGGTACATAGGGAATTAATCCATAAAACGAACGAGCCAAATGCTTATACACATAGACACGTCGGGACAAGCGTATTCTCACAGTGTAGTCGATCTCTCCACTTTTTCCAGCATGCCGTACTCATTATACGTGTATATTCACTTCACATACATACGCACAAACACGTACAGAAATTATGAAATCATATTTTCCGGCTGTTCGTATTCTTTCTCTTGCGTATGCCCGCACGGCTATCCGTTATTTCGTTCAAATCTTACTGCACAAAAGGATGCGACGTATATTTGAGAACGAAAACATTTCAGTCATCGCCACCTCAGATTGCGTTTTTCACTGCCGTCGTATTTTCTGTTTCCTTATGATCCGTGGCTGTTGTACGTTATCTTCTTAATTGTTTTGCCATATTATTTGTTCCTCGATATCAGATTCTTCTTCTCAACCATGTTGTTATGCTTTTATCCAATTTTAAAATTCTTTAGCAATATTCTACATTAAACAACAACCGATTATCAGTGTTGCAACAGGCAAAATTTTTTATTATGTTTTCGAACCGATTATTTATAATTAATCCGATTTTATCGTCAGGACTGTACCGTGTACATAATCTTCTATTATGCTGCTTAAAACAGGTATTGAAGATTACTGAACTACGTTTTTCACGCCAATCTTTCTTCTCGTTCGTTCTTTCTCCGCTACTTGACTTCCGAAGTCGTTTCCGACTTTAACATTAAAATCTTCCATATCAAAAACGAGAGACCTTGATAAAATTTTTCTATTTTAGTTTCACTGCGTTCTGCAGTTTGCGCGTGTATTTGTATTATTGCCGTCTGTTTGAACTTTCTAATTATTTATCCATAACAGAATAAAGTTTTACAGATAAATCCCATCCTGTCTCTCCATCTCCTCGTACCTATAATCCTGTCCCTGCTGGAATCGCATGCCTGTGACTTTACGCCAGTATACGTTTCTTAATAATGTTAGCCTACATATCTGCAGGCCTTTCCATCATCCGTTGCCGGTGAACGCGCCTCGTTCTGTTTAGAACTCTGGTTCTCTGTAGGTAGAAGTACATGTACAGGTACCATATGAAGATATACGTATTATTTATTTAAAGACGCGAATAAACACCACTTATAAGTTAGTTATACTACATTTACTTATAATTAGGCTATATAACTTCGTATGAGGGAGGAAAGCGATTAATTTAGTTATGATTCTGAAATCACAAGTAAGAGGATATTAGGTAAGGAGCATGTTAAATTCGGTGTGTTCGTAAAATGATCGGATTGGTGATATTATACGAGGATATGGTTAACCGTGATAGTCATATTGCATATGTAACACATACGTGAAAATATCATTCGTGGTTTTAAATGTTCCGAGGGAGACAGTGATTTATTTCTCTTGTAGTTTGTGAAAAATTACACTGATAGGTATATGTTGGTTTTAAATGTTCCGAGGGAGACAGTGATTTTTTCTCTTGTAGTTTGTGAAAAATTACACTGATAGGTATATGTTACATACATCTCAGCTGACGGAATAAAAATAGTTTCTAGAAATGAACAGTGTATTAGAACTGAATCATAGTTTTCCAAAGACACATTCGTCCGTGAAGGAGACTGTTGAGTTACGAGCGTACAACATTCAGACGTGAAATTGCCCCTACAGCTGTTCTATCAAATTCGATTAATAGGATTTCGATTCTATGGCGAAATCACCGCAATTGAATGATGGCGTCAGAGTAAACAGTGTTCCCTGGTAGCCTGATGAAATAGTTTTACTTAATCGAGTTACTTATTTGAAATTAATTGGTGCTACATGCAAGGGAGCGAAGTTAGAGACCATTAATTAAGCTTAGAAATTTACTAGTAGTCGAATAAAGCTACTCAAATGCGTCTACATATAAGCTTTTAATGGGAACAATGCGAAATGCAACTATGTGGCATTTTTTATGTTATTTAGGGTCGATAGTAAAGAGTTTTGATTAGTAGTTGAGTACAGGTGTGGTCCACAGTCGCATTTAGATTACAGGCTGTACCATGAAAAGTGTATATATATACATACAGAATCTTATATTATACACAACTGCCGCAAATCTAAAATCCCGAAGTTAGAACATTTAAATAATGCCAAAACCCGAAAAAATGTAGACAGTCAACTCCTACTAATGAGATATTTGTAAGTTAATCCTTCCCACTAGGTTTTCATACTTTAAAAACTTGTGACAATAGTGAAACGACGTTTTCACGCGTAATTCGAAAATACACAAATATACTTAATAACAGCCACGCGGACTGAAATATTTAACGTCGGCTAAACATGAGCTCTTTCCAGAAACTTAATAACGGATTTTTTTTTGGTGTACATACCACAATTCGCATAAATACAACTACTGATGAAAAAATTTCTAGGCGCTAGTCAAAAATTTTCGAAAAAATTCAACGTTTCCAACTGTGTTTCGAAATTTACAAGATCGTAACAAAAAACCGGTATTAACGCGGTTATTTATCGCATATTATATTTAAAATGATTAGATAAATTTATTAAAAACAATGGACATAATTAAAATACGAAAAAAAATTTTTGTAAGATAATTTAACTCTTTGCAAACAAATTATACTTCTTTTAAACTTAGTTTAATGTTTATAATAGATAAGCCTTGATGCTAATCTATGATTTGCCTGAATAATCGATTGGTTAATTGGAGCTCTCGACTATCGATTATAGATTAAATATTTATTATTTTTAAAATTAATTTTATATATATAAATATATATATATATATTTATATATAAAAAGTTAGGTAATGTAACGGAGTATATTAGATATTAAGGTGATGAAAACAGGTAACATAACTCACTTTGATCGGTTGTCCAACAGGCCGAGAAGCGATATTAAATTAACATTCATAAATTTTATAATTATTTGCATATAATATTTAAATAATTTGTTGAATAAAATAATAATATAATTTAAAAAAGTAATAATATTATTTATATATAGTGTTTTAATTAATTCAAGTCAATGGTATCTACGGTGGTTTTCGTTGGATGATGCAATATGATGTAATATGATGTAATATGATGCAATGTTAGGGAATACAACGGTTATTCTATTGTTTTATGGTTAGTTTAGCGCCATTTAGGGGTAGGTGTCTGTTTATTCATATATTCGTAAGTTATTGTTAAATGTTTATTAAGTTTTTATTATTAAATTTGATATTTACGAGGAGGACAGTTCCGATGAATGATAAGGATTGTATTCTTGCAAGTATTTTATATGAACATCTTCTCCTTTATACTTTCCCTTTAGTATAGTTGTTTCTATCACGTTGTTTAGTAATTTTTTTATCGCTAAACGTGTGCCGTTGCAAAGACGCGGTTGGTTGATATTTCGCAACATTATAACTACCGATCCAACCTTTAATTAAAGATTGTGAGGTGGCAATCCTGGAAAATCCAGCGAGTTTAAAAATTCCGGTGGATAGTTGATTACATCATCTTGGTTAGTAGCTGAATCAACTGATTTATATATCCTCGATTCGCCTGTAATTTGTTCTTGAATTTTGAAATTTAATTCATTTACATCTATGTTTTTTTGCAGCCAATATAGCTCGTTCGCTAAACCAATCATGGTTTCAGTAATTTTCAGCAACATCTGGAAACACCTTCTGAATAAGTTCATCTTTTGATCGAGTTAATTGACAAAAACTTTCAGGAAAGTTAATGCAGCCAGTCAATATGTCTCTAGGAAATTTGCCATTACCAATGTCAATGAGTTTGAATGTTAGACAATTAAAAATTTTAAAAACCTTATAAACACGAACACGATTCAGTAATAGCCAATTATTTCTTCTAAAATTAAAAAGAATATCATATATAAAAGTAAATGTAAAATAACTGGCTATAAATATATATATTTACCCCCTTCAACCCCTCAACCAACCTGAAATTTTTTACGAATTTTTCTCGCCGTAAAAACCATCCTTAAACTTCAACGAACATTTAAAAAAAAAATTGGCCAAATTGGTCCAGGCGTGTTTTTCGTTACGATTGATAGGTGTCGAGCTACCCTGAATCTTTTTTTATATATAATTAACATTGGCAGTATCGGCCGGCCAAAAATCGCTGGCAGAATTTTTAAAAATCGAAAATGAAATTTTCAACTCGCGATTTCTCGATACCGGTTAATTTTTAAGACTATCTAATAACGTAGATTATAGATCTCCACGTCTACTTTCTTTTAAGACCAACCCGAACCCTTTAGCTACCATAGAGGCTTCAAAAAGGGCCCAAACCCCCAAAACCCTTTAAGCCCGATTTTCTCGGCGATTATTCGATATAAAAATACGGCAATACCATCGTTAGACGCGTCTTTTAATGACGAATAACTTTCATTAAAACATTATTTCCAAAATTTCGAATCGTTCGCGAATTATTGCGAAAAAATCGAAATTTCGAAAAAATCGCGTGTACCCCTTTTGAAATTTTCGGATCGGGTTTGAAATTTTTTTTCGCGGTTTTTTCGTTTCATCCAATAGATGTTAAAGTCGGAATCGTTTAAAAATGTTTACGTCGCTCGCTATGCCTTGCCAAAGGTGGCAGGTCATTAATTTTCAAAAATTCGTAGCTCGACACCTATCGATCGTAACGAAAAACGGTTTTCTGTTTCGTATCGGTCATTTTAATATCTACCAAATCGATTCTATCGAAATTTTTCCAAAATCGAAATTTAAATAATTTACCTTCCTTCAACCCCTAACCACCCTGAATTTTTTTTTCATATTTTTCTCGCCGTAAAAACCATCCTTGAACTTCAACGAACATTTAAAAAAAAAATTGGCCAAATTGGTCCAGGCGTTGTTGAGTTATGCGGTTACAACGTTTAGCGATTCATTTTTATATTATAGATTATCTTGTTTTTTATAATTTAGTTGTTTAATTTCGTTTAGTTACCTTATTGGCTCATTCGAGGCATACTTGTACAACTCCGAATCGATTGGGGCTTGGATAAATTGATGAGTTTTGCTTTCCTAAGCGGGGTAAAAAATAAAAAAAAAAAACGCGGAAAAAATTTTTTATTGTAAACTACAACCTTTTAAATTTTACTTATAAGTATGTTTATAAACATACCTAGGTTAGGTTAGATTCAGTTAGGTTAGAATCGGCGTTTATTTCGGCTGTATAGCAGTAGAATTAAAAGAAAAAACGAGTATAACACATTAATACCTAGGTTAGGTTAGATTCAGTTAGGTTAGAATCGGCGTTTATTTCGGCTGTATAGCAGTAGAATTAAAAGAAAAAACGAGAATGACACATTAATACCTAGGTTAGGTTGGATTCAGTTAGGTTAGAATCGGCGTTTATTTCGGCTGTATAGCAGTAGAATTAAAAGAAAAAACGAGACTTACAAAAATGGTTTCCGCGGGTTTTTAACTTCGTAATTCGTTAAAAATAATAATTTTTGATATTTAAAAAAAAACAACGAAAATCGGGAGTGTACAAGTATTCTTCGAATCTACCGTTATTTTTACTATTTTTGGAACACAAGTCACATTTGTATAACAACGACTAGTTATGAAAAGTTTAGCGCCAAATTTTCCCGCCAAAATTGTAAGTTTGTTCCGTTACCTCTAAACAGTGTTTTTAGTTACTTTTTTTTTTTCGGAATTTTTATTAAAAAAAGTCACTTCCGCTAATTTTTTTTTTTAACTAGTCGTTTTTATGCAATTTTGACTTGTGTTTCAAAACTCACTAATTTTGGGCTTTCTTGAAGGACCTACAATTTTCCCCGATTTTCAACTAAATAGTTTTCTTTCAGGACAAGATGCAACAATTCATCAGATGTCATAATATGTTGAACGAACATAACAATTTGAAACCGGAAAACCAATTTGAATCGTTCTTGACGAATCATATTATCGGACCTCCATCTGTGAATACGATGATGAGTCAGGATGTAGAGAAATTGTTCCTAAAAATGCTAAAATATAAAAAAAGTAGTACGTACTTTTTAAAATCTCGCATATTATATATACATATACATATTACGAGAATCCTCGTACTTTTTACATTATTCATATTATTAATATACTGCATTATTCTATTTCAAAGATAAAGAACAATACGGTGTTTATAAGGAAATCGTTTATTGTATAAATAAATTAAAATATTATAAATTACATGTGCGTTAACAATTTTAATTATGCAATAACATTAATATATATTTCTATACTTTATCGGCGAATCAGTTAAATACAATAACATAACATTTTATATGAATAAAACTAACCAGATTTGTAATGTGACTCACCAACCGTGTTTTCTTCCTTGTAATTCTGATTCTGACAACCGTCTTGACCAAAAGCTAACTAATAACTGAACTGAAATGAAACCGATTTGAACTAAACTAAACTGAATTTAAAAAAACAACAAACCAACTACTTTTCTAACCTTTTTCTCGAGCCTTGTTAAACAAAAATTCCTCGACTAGCTCTTCATTACTAACTAAAATTAACTAGTTAAACTAATTTACTGTTTTTTTTTCTTGATTAAGTAAAATTAATTTTACTGGTTGTATTTTTATTAACTAAAATTAACTATTATTATTGTATAACAATAGTTTGTCCACTACAAATCCAGTCTGGTTTTATTATAATAATAATATATTTTACTTTAATTAAACAAATAATTATATATATTTTTTTATTATATCGGTTAAACTAAATATTAGTCCTTATTTCACAATTTAATCCATTTAAATTATTATGACGTGAACATACGACGATCTTCGTAATATATATATATATTCTTCTTATATGTTCTTCATACCCCGAAGTTTTTGGGTACTATCATGTGACTTTAACACGGAATCGTATGGACCAGTTGTCTATTGTTGTCTGTTATTTATATATATATATATATATATATATATATATATATATATATATATATATATATATATATATATATAGAGAGAGAGAGAGAGAGAGAGAGAGAGAGACATAAATAAATAGATACACAACACTTTTTTTATTTTATTTAACGCGTTTCATACGCCACTTTTAGCTGCCAAAGCTAAGGCTAAGATGCTATATGTATTTTTTCAGCAAGTTACTAGTTATTACGAACTTCAATGTAATTTAAATAATAGTATTGCCACTACTGAGTACATCGGGAGTATATATAGATTGAAATAGAGGCGTCGTCGGTAAAAGGATGTAGAACATAGTAGTATGTGTGTGACTATGGGGGAACTAGCGCTAAGACAGAATGAACATTGATTTTGGAGGGAGTCATTACACAAGAAATGGTTATAAGTTAGTGTAATCTGTGTGTATAAAACTTGCCCAGATAAGTAGTCGGAAACTAACTTTGGGTGTTTTGTTTGATGCAATAAACTACGCACATTCCACATTTCTACTCTGTTAATTTTACACAATTGCACATTGATTTTCCCGGTCGCATATTTAACATCCTGGCCCTATACCAGAACGCCCAGTCTCATATTTAACATCTTGAACCTTGGATTCAAGAATCGCATCGCATGGAAAAATAACATCCTTGTTCAGCATTTCATGTGTTTTCATGGAAATGTACTCCAGTGGTTTCCCGTTGCTTACTAGAGGATACTCCCTTGGATAAAGATCTTACCCGCAATACAGCGGTTGTTTTCTTTCAGGGTTGTCTCCCTTAGCCTTTAGATAAACATTTGTTACTGAGGAGGTAAACATTTCAAATAAAGTTCAACGTCTAATTAATTAAAATCACACGAAATAAATTCTTCCACTCTTTCTCAATAACTTCATCTCTTCTTCGCTTTCTTCAACACTCTTCTTCTTAATTACATTCACTCTCTATACGTACATATGTACACACACACACATACATATATATTTTTACCTTAGGCGGTGGCCACGTTGTTTTGGTGGCGTGTATCAAATTTGTTCTTTATTATTCTGTTACAAGTGCCAAACCACTGTGTGAAGTTTGCGATGGTAGCATCGTGCGCACGAAGATATCCTACATAAACGATTAGCGAGTACGTTATTTCTCAGAGAGATGACGAGGCGGCTAGACTTTTTCTTATGAAGTTTCCTTAAGTCGTAGGAAGCCGTCATCAACCGATAATCACGTTAACAATGCTACCACTTAAATTCTATCAGATCTATGCGACAGAATTAATGAAAATTGGACCATTCGAATCCGTGTGCTACCGTAAAATATCTTTGTTGACATTTACACCATGTTTTATTCCGTACACAGTGACATGCGTGTGCTTTTCAAATTAAAAAAAAAATTGTTCATATCTACCACATAGTTTGTTTTATTAAAATCAATATCGACCTGTCTTACCATTAGTTGAAAACCCTATATATATAATACGAACATGCGTGTGCCTCTGATGTATCGGTTTGTGTGTAAAATTACCAATTACCGTACTCTGAAAAATAAAACTCGAGCGTTTTATTAAATTCTAATATTAAATTCATCCCTCGTTCATTGTAAAATTTTCTACGTATATTTTGATTATTTTTGTTAATATTTTCAGTCGTAAAGAAGACTTTAGATTTTGTCGATAAAATCCAATCAGGCAGTTGTATTATTCCACCGCCGGATGGCAACAAAATCGAATATTGCGAAAAATTGTCACGTGTCGATATCCTTTTAATGAGCGGGATAAGCATTTTAAACATCGCGCCCGAGTGCCGAGAGAAACGAATAGAATTCCAATACGAAACGACTGCTTATCCGATTTACTACCCTATGTGGTCGTGTCATTTACGGGTTTCCGATAATGACGTACGTAAATGGTGGTTTACGTACGGTGTGGAACCGGATTATTTATTCGTAGCTGATGAAGTCGAACATCTAAATCGCGATCACGATTACCGTCCGCATCATCAAGGACTTAGTAAAAAAAAGGTCGATGTAACGATAACGGACGTTAAAAATCCAAGTCGCGATGCAATCGGAAACTTGCATAGTAGAAAAAGTAACGCTTTGGTAATCGAAAAGCCTTTGACTAGCGTCACTGGTAATCAACTGACGAAAGACAAAACGGAAATAAGTAATAAAAAGAAATCGCACGAAGCCGTCAACAATCGTGATCGTCAAAAGGCAGCAGTAGTCAGCGATAATTTATCCGTTAAACTAATCGGTCACCTAGAATTACCGTTTTTTTAAAAACACACGCACGCGTATACACGGATTTACAAAAATAATTAAGTATATAATAAATAATTTCTCCCGTTTCAAGTGAAATTTTTACTACTGTTATATATATATATAATATTATTTATATAAATTTTTAAAATCACGTTCATTTCGGCACAATTCCTACTACAGTCACCAAAGACAAACAATGTAAAGATGTCGTCGTATTTATTTATGAGAAAAAAAACTCGATTTATTGAAGCCTTTTTTTTTTGTTTGGCAAAACCTTATTATTAACGTACACTTCAGTTCATGTTCAACACCCATTAATGCTCCCCAAAGAATTCAAGTAGAAATTAGGATAAATCAAAAGTCCTGGTTCGTTTCAACCGGCGTATCTGAAGGCTGTTATCTAATAAATTGGTGACCAGTGTATTCAACGGCGCGTTTGACTTCGTCTTGAACATAAGGAATGAGAAGGTCACGAAGTAATAGTTCGAAACATACGAAGGGGGAGTAATCAGTAGACTAACGACCTTATTTTGGAACCGTTCTATCTTATTTATATAGCTATTTTTTGCGCAGTCCAACAACATCAGGTCGTATGTTCGCACAGACTTTAATATTACTTTATAAATTAAAAGATTATTTTTAAGAGAAAGACTGGAGTGTCTGCCAGGCCAGTACAGCTGCTTCAATTTTATGTCAAGATGTTTTCTTTTCTGCACGACATGTCTGTTCCATGTTAATTTACGGTCAAGATGCATCCCCAGACACTTAATGTAACTCTGTTGAGAGATTAATTCCTCTTTTAATGTAGAGGGTGGACACGTTAAGTTTCGCAAAGTAAATATGACCTACGTGCAATTACCTTCGTTAACTGCAATACGCCAACGTCTCAGCCAGGTTTTGATAAAGACCGGTAGAGTTTCGTGGAATAGGTTTTGCTCTTTGGCTACAGTTTACAAACGTGGCAGTTATAACATCGTCACTAACTGGAAATCAGCAGTGAACAACAGATAAAGCACCGGACCCAAGACACTCCCTTGAGGCACGCCAGCGAAAACATTATAGATAGTGGAATATTCGTTCTCGAATTTTACTTGGCATGTACGATCCTCAAGGTAGGATTTAAGGAGGAAGAAGTACGGATGAAGAAGAATTTTTTTAAGTTTATCTCACTTATCAGAGGCTTGACATCTAGAAACACACCGAGACATACTTGCTTGGCATCAAAGCCTTCTTGTGTCCTATGTACAATTGAGTGCACCTGTTCGATAGTCGAGTGCTCCTTGCGGCATCGAAACTGATGATCGGGAATAATATTCTCCGATATAAGGATAGGATTTAACCATTTTAATATAATTTTTTCAAGCACTTGTGACAAGACAGGTAATAAGAAAATAAGCCTATATAATGTGACCAAGTCCGGTGCTTTATCCGATAAGCAAAATATGAATTAACGATCAACTACGACAAAATAAAAATACCCGACTGACGCATGCGCATATGTTTGAAGATATGGAACCTCCGTAAGCTATATATATATGCGACAAACCCAGGTCTGTAAGTTAATCAAATGTAAGAAGTGCGAAGATTGTAGATTTTAGAATGGTATCTAAATAATATTCTCCGGGATGACACGTTAATAATGCGAAAGTTATATGCATAACTTACGCGTTATTTTCAAGTTAAACATTTCAATTTAATTTAATATTGCCGAAAAGCTGTGAATATATACAATGATAACTGATCGTGAATAAATGCAGACGGAGTAACCTAATTGGAAACTGAGAAGTGTTTAATCGGTTTCTAGTTCTGGATTCGAAATTAGACCGTTCAATAGAATATTGAATTATAAATTCGGTGACTATTTCAGTTAGATCGTACTGCGCTGAAATAACTATAATTAAAAAATGGAAACATCTGGAGATAAATCTCTAGCGCGAACTTTAGTACGTTCGGCATATTTATATGTGTATGAAATCTAGGTATGAAATGCCTAATACCAGCAATGAGTACAAGACAGAAGTGTGAAATACAGAACACCGTTTGCTGACGTTGTCACATTATGCATTCAAACGGCCTGGACAGAACTAAACCACATGACAAGCGAAAGAAATGACGACTGACAAAGTATGGTACATGGACGTATATATAACTTTCTTTCACTGACTAGCCATATTTCTCTCCATTATTGCATAGTCTCCATAGAAACTTTCATATGCGGAGAGACCTATCCCTGACAACACTAGGAATGGTCAAGCATACAATGAAACTTAATATTCTACAGGGGAACTGTCGCAGTGTGAAATAATAAGTGTGAGAATCCAGATAGGATTATCGGAGACGCGGCTGGAATTCAGTGAACAATTCAAGTACAACAATTTTACGGTTTATCGAAATGAGAGGTACGATGAACATGGTGACGGTGGTAATTTTAGTGCCGGATCACATTACTACCATTCATATTTTCTGCAATTTATCGCGAGATAGTTCGAATTTCATACAATTGATAGGCGTTAATTAAGGTTATTGTAAGTTCTTTTATTTTGATATTTTCAGTGCTAAATCTTCCTTCCATCCGAATATTTCTTTTTTACAGATATTTTTAATTCATTGGAAACCCCTTTTTATCATCGGTGATGACTGGAATACTCATAGTGTAGCCTGGGATAGTGGTACAAATAATTATCGGTATATGAAGCATTTTTGGAGGCAGACTGCTGTATTTTGAATGACAGCAGTTTAACTCATTTCGGCCGCTAGCCTGTTAGAATTAACATTTGGTTTTTACATTACATTTAACAGCTAGCTGGGAAACTATGCCCGACACTGCAGGAAATGAGCATCGCCCCCCCACATTAATCGGAGTATGTATAAATAGTATACATGATAGTATCACAATTTTTGACCAGTCTTTAAAAAATGAATTGAAATTGCAAGCGTACCAACTGACAATTATGTTTCGAAAACATAACTTAAATATATACAAATAGGCAGGCTCTAGGGTCCAATTCCTGTTATTATATGAAACTATCAGCGAAACTCTATCAAAATCGACACCTAAAATAAATGAGCGTAAACTTAATAAAATGTAGAAAACGAACACAGGTCTGTAGTGGTCAGATTCCTGTCGGCGTGGAGTTTGTTATAAAAGGAAAGCTTAAAAAGCACCATTAAAAATTATCTAGGTGAATTTAGACTAGCAAAAAGGAAGAAATGACAACAGTTTTTTATGCAATTCAATTAATATCAATTTCGAAGATGTGGAAATTATATAAAGCATTGAGATGTTCACAATATAACTAAGCGAGATAGCTATCAGAAGATATCACTTATTCCTTTGTTGATCCACTAACTCCACCTAGTGTATCTGACCTAGATTGGATTATATAACCTGAAAATAGCCTCTCTGATCACTTTGCTCCTTTCATTGAAAATGAGGTATCCTATATTTTAAACAGGAAAAACTCAACCACTTTAGGGTATGATCGAGTTTGGAAATCTAAATCAATTCCAAATTCTTGGATGCTTTTCGTTATCGACACTACATACATAAAGAAAATTTTAGTAATTTCAACTGTTTTTCTATTATTTTATTTTTTTAAATCATTACATTCCACACTTTTGAAATTTAATCATGTGTGTGCTATTATTTATAATTTGGGATGTCTGGATAAGTGCGAACTTAACGATTAGCTTTCTATTTCCCTCTAAATTAAATTATATGTTACGTGTATGTTTAAATAAATTATTAAACCGTCATTTTTTAATATTAATGCGCGGTGGCATAATTAGTAGGAGTAAACGACAGTCAACTTACGGTCGATAGTTTTGAAACCAACTCGCGGCAATAAAGTTTTTCATCATTACGTAAAACTATAAATTACCACGTAGAAGACACTGTCACTCCGTATAACATCGTATACTCGCTCGTTTGCACATAATTAGTACCTCTAGTCCACTATAAATGAGTAAATAATGTACAATGTACTAGTCACAATGTTCTGCAACAGACAATACGATATTGACGAGGTGATGATGACGATGAATTCAGCATTATTAGTATTAACGAAGGAAATAGGTTGAGGGCAGCGTGGTTACCATCAGTTGCCTATTTCAATCGGGGCGTAAAAGCCTTTTTTCAATTTTTATATTTGTCGCAAGTTTAAATATTATGCGATCAATACTAGCCACTGTGTTACGTGACTCGCAAATTCACCGACGAGAATACCTAACTTCAAAAGGTGGCTGGCTAATTATGTTGTACTACTTAATTATAAAATCCGGTACTGCTGATTCGAATCGATTCTGGGGAGTTGATCGATTCATTTTTCTGAAAAATCGATTCGTCAAAGTGAATGAGTTGTTAATAAAGTTGATAGATAATAATAAATACCATGAAATGACCGTAGTATTTCCTCGAACTATACTGTTCTCGGAGGACGACTCTTAAAGATCTAAATCGGAATTTTGAATACGTGAAGGAAGAACAGATTCCTAAAAGCGACAACGTTTTGGTGTTGTGACACCCCGAATATTAACGAATCGTTAGCCGATCGACTAAAAACTATTTGTGCATTTCACGCGCATCTATGCCATCAGAGAGAGTGTTCTCATCGGCAGAATTCTTACCGGCAAACGCTCCTGTCTTTCGGCCAATAAAGCAAAAAAATTGATATTTCTTCATCAAAATTCAAAATAATCATTGATAAAATATTGTTTTTTTTTTTGTAATTTAAATTTTAATACTCGCAATTTTTTTTTAGCCTAGTATTTTTTCTATTTAAGTAAAAAAAAATTGTTTACGAAATTAAAAAAGCTGCATAAATTTGAATTTGAGTCAATCTCGGCGATTCCGAGTTGGTTCGGACTGTTAATCGATTCTTGGTAGAATCGATCCGACTTATCAACTTTCAAGTCGATTCGATTTCCCGGAATCGATTAACCGATTATATTTTCTGGAATTGACAGCTGTGATAAAGTCTTTATTAAGATCGTCCCTGTATTATACCGGAGTTTTTACTACTTATAATAGTTAAGTATTCCAAGGGTTGCGCCTTATTCACCAAAATCTACTATTCCGTTTTATATAAGAAATATTCTATCGCTTAAAAATTATTATAGATGCCAAACTATTAAATATAAATTCACTTCATTCTGTAAAAATTCCAGATTGAAAATACTTATTTTTAGTCAAGTTTTCCTCTTATTTGTTAATCAGCTGGAAAAATTCAAAATGGAACAGCTTTTTAACGTCACTCTCGCCGACTAAGAATAAAGTAAAAACATACTCAGACCAAGTCAAACTTTACATGAATAATTCGGTAACAAATCAGCCGGTATTTAAATGACAAGCTCGAACTACTGGCTTCTCACTTTTCTCATGTGGGTACCCGTTATGATATAATTCAACGTAATCGTTACTATAAGGTTAATAAGGATGTCAGATCACAACTACTTCTTTCAACTTTTCTGTGAGATATTTTGCTCTACGCCTTCCGAAATTAATAAATACATGACAAACTTAAAAAACAAATCATCCTGTGGCGATGATGAACTTTCTGCAATAGTGATTACTTACCTCGTAAAGTGATTGTATATTTGACAAGTGTACTAAAAACAAATTACTTTCCTACACGGTGGAAAACTGTTAGAATTATAATTTAAACCCGGCAAAGATATTATACTAATATCAATAATATTCGTCCGACCAGTCTGCTAAACTCTCTTAGTAAAATAATTGAAAAAGTCATTTTAAATCGATTATAATTACACTCCGAAAATAACAGAATTCTTATAGACGAACAGTTTGGACTTAGAACGGGTTATTCTCCTGTACACGAAGTAGCTGGGCTGGCTGATTACATAACCGACAATTTTAATCTTAATATGTATACGAGGTTATTATTAATCGACATTGAAAAAGCTTTTGATTCGGCTTGGCATAAAGGTATCATTTTTAAACTCTTTAAATTTAAATTTCCCTTATATTTAATAAAGTTAATTAAATTCCATTTAACCAATAGAATGTTCTATATTACTCGTCGTGTATATAAGTCCTCTGTCAAAACTTATCGTTCAGGTGTAGCGCAGGCCAGTGTATTAGGCCCGTATCTATCTTTTAATAAATGATATATACCTGAGTTACCATATGGAATAGGTGCATTATACGCCGACGATTTAACATTATATTGTGTAACGGATTACAAACGGCTGCTAGTTCTATTTTTAAGTTTTATAAACGGTCGTAGTTAAACACTGATAAAAACTGAAGCTATACTCTTCACAAGACGGCGACAATTACCTTCAACAGTAATTAACATCGATGGCAAAAATATTCACTGGCGAAACCAAGTTCGATATTTAGGTGTCATCCTAGATTCTCGTTTATTCGTCAATAATAATAATTATTATTATATAATTGATAACAAAGCAATCCGTGTGTACTTTCAACAATCTTTAATCGGCCATCGTACTTATCCGTCATTAATAAGAAATTATTATATACTAATATTATTCTGCCCGGATTAACCTACGCATTATTTGGCTATCTGTTTCAAACGGCACGTTTAAAAAATTACAACTTCTTCGAAATTACTGTTGCATTATTATATTAAATCATCACAGGTATACAAAAATTACTGATACGCACATCTTATACACCTACCTTCTTATATTAGGAAATTATCGAAAAAGTTTTACGATAGGTGTAGAATACACATCAAAGTAGATTGAGTAATTTTATAGGCGAGTACGACATTGCTAAAACATCGTAGAATTAAGCATAACTCATTTAATTTGTGTCTACATCAATTATTTATTTTGTACAGTTAATATGGTATGTGTGCACGTGTGTATGCATATATATGTACATGTGTGTATGCATATATATATACATGTGTATATGTATGTGTGTGCATATGTACCTGATATATTTTCGTTTTACCATATGTTATTTATTTCCTAGCAGGTTTTTGTTTGCTTTTTCCTGTAGCCTAATATTTGTCTCATTAATATAACGTATAAGGTACTTAACTTTATGAACCTTGATATCATTATGAAATAAAGCTTGTTCTTATTCTTCGTAGTAGTAGTAGTAATCTCATACAGGCGCGATATTTATAACTTCAAATTGAACTAGATAACTTTATCCGGTTAATAAAATCATCGTTGACGTTCGACCGATGGAAAGTTTATTTGTAAACAAGCGTCAGCCAGACAAATAGAAAATGCGCTTAGACTATTTCGTATAAATATGACCTCTAATTAGCGCGAAAGTCATTAACGCATTCAGTACACTACGTATGGTCGACGATTGTAAATAATAACGGTCGACGTACGAATTATTTGAACAAGTTTTTCGAAAACAACAAAGAAACGATTTATTTTCGACCCACTCTAGTGGAATGGTGGACGTAAATTAGGCAAATAAGAAACGATTCGGTTAACAAATATCGTCCGACGAAATGGGTTACTTAAAGTCGAACAGGGCTAATAAATAGAAATTTAATTCTTTATTTATTTTTTTTTTTTTTGTTTGAATTTAATTTAGTTAGTACGATACTTAATAGTTTTCGTTTCGAGCGAAATGCGACCATCACCCTATTTTGGCGGTTCATTGTTCGTTGTTCTATTGACGATATGGATGTTTTGTAGTTTGTTCCGCCATATCGAAGGCACCGATAAAGAAGTAGCCGCTGTAGTAAGCGATAAGAATGGTAATGTTTATTCGGCCAGAACGCAAGAATTATTGGAACAATTGGCCAATCATATAGCTCAAGAAACTGGTAACATCGACGGAGTTCATATAGCGGTAACCACTAAACAAGGTCAACAAAAGAAAAACGCGGTCACTTATCATACCGAAGAAGAAGAAGCGTATGAAGAAATTAAGGACGAAGAACGATACTACGCCGAACAGATATTTTACGAACATATGAACTACATTAAAAGGAGTAAGAAATCCTAATTGATTAATAGATGAGTCACATCTTTATTACATAAATACATTCATATATATATATATATATATATATATATATATATATATATATATATATATATATATATATTAAAATATATTAAAATCGATCATTCTCAGCAGAATTCCACGATTTTTTGGTCATGTAGCTAGAGTTGAAAATAGAAGAAGAAGAAGCACTGTATTTCTTATTATTAAGTTACATGCACATAAGCATATTAAATTTTAAAAATGAACAATTTACCCGTACCGAAATATAAAACAAAAATTCTTCCCAGGCAAACAAAAAATAAAAAAGCTTATATGATAAGCTTATAAATATAAAATGTGTAAATTACAGGAAAAATTTGTGTAAAAAACCTGTTCCAATATATTAGAATAAAATTACAACTTACTCTATCACAATATAATATCTTAAAAATATCTTAGTCTATTTGCTGATACTAGAACTAGAATTTAATAGCCGGCTTACTATAAACAGATATGTTTTATACGTCTGTGCTTGTACCTCTTATATCTGTGTCGCAGAGACTGGTAGTCGTAATCTCCTATCGAATGTATTACTACATTATCAGATGAGCTGCAGTTGGCGAAAAATTTTTTCGCTGTATTTTTAATGATTTCCTGTATGTAAGGAAACGTTAAAATATCATGCATAGATTTAATTTTAGTAAATCTTGGTTTATTCAAGATAATTCTTAAACAATGATTTTGTAGTCTTTGCATCTGATTTATACTGCTATTATACCGGGCTCGCATACAATAATTTTAGTAGAATAACTTTTTTGTAAATGAGGAATTTGTTTTGCGCCGATAATGCAGACTTTTTGTTAAATATTGGAAATAGACAACCCAATTTGCGCATCGTTCTATTTACACAATCATTAATATGCCTCGTAAATGTAAGTCGTCTATCCATAGTTATGACTAAATATCTTATATTTTCCTTCCGATCGAGGTAATTGTTTTTGACTCGAACGAAGTGATTAAGTAGAGGCCTACGTCTAGTAAAAATGATTGATTCAGTTTTTTCATCATTGACTTTAATTTTCTATTTGTAGAAAAATTTTGATATTTTATCAATTGCACTTGTTAGTCTGTTACCGATTGTGTCAATTCTATAAGAGGATACCATTAAAGAAGTATCATCAACATAAAGGTTTATGTCTACTCCCGGAATGTTTGGCAAGTCATTCAAATAGATTATAAAAAGGAGAGGACCTAGGATGCTCCCTTGAGGTACAACAGCTTTAATAAATCTCATGTTAGATTTATGGTTTTTTATTTTCACCTAAAACTTCCTGTTCATTAAATAAGATTTAATAGTGAATACTAGATAAGGAGGAAATTCATATTTGATTAATTTATAGATAATTCCATCATGCCAGGTTGTGTCAAACGCTTTTTCAATGTCCATCAAGACTACTCCTGTATGTTTATTCTGATTAAAATTATCGGTAATTTTATCGCAAATTTTAGCTAATTGAATTGTGGTACTGAATTTTGGCCGAAACCCAAATTGTGAGTCAGATATGATAGATCGACTCACGCTGAAATCTCTTAATCTGACCAAGAGTACTTTCTCAAATAATTTACTTAAATTACTAAGTAAGCTCACTGGCCTTACATTTTGTACCAGAGAGGCATCCTTCCCCGGTTTTGGTATGGGTATCGTTACCGACAGTCTCCACGACAGAGGATAATAACACAGACGTAAACATGAATTGAACATATTGACTAAGGCAACTCTATTGCTTTGAATGGTAGATTTTTAATCATTTTTATATTAATTTGGTCATGACCAACTGAGTTGTTTTGTCTAAGATTAGAGATAATTCTTTTGATCTCTTTAGGTATTGTAAAATTCCTAGGTAAAACTGTTGCAGAAGTATGAAGTGAATAATTGTTTATTGTCTGCTTAATTTTCCTTTCACGATATCTAGTTGACATGTGATCATTTTGGCCATAAATAGTGCTAAAGTGTTCAACTAAGATTTCTACTTTATCTTCAATTGCGTACGCAACCTTATCTGCACTGGTTGGGATTTTTATAGGGGGCAGTTCGGTTTGACAAATATGGAGGCGCTGTTCATTCAAGGTTTGCAGGACAACTGGCCGTACTTTCCACGATTGTGTGAATATCGCACGCGACCGTATTTGTTCGCGCAGCCTGGTCAGCCGTGTGACAGATCATGGTCACGATATCTCTACATGGGGTGACACGACTCACTGATGATGACATATATATATCATGAATCATATATTAGTATTTGAACGACCCCAGGCGACCGAGACTATGTTATTTATTTGTAAAATCATTTTTTTGGGGGGGGAATATATTTACAGAGGAATTACATCATGTTGAAAACCATTATATACATAACTATAACTATTTTAATCGCGTGGAATTTTGTTTGCATAGTTATAACCGAAAATCATAGTTTCTGATAAATATCAAGAGGAGACCACCTTTAATATTTTGACATTCCATGTCTTTCACTCTAACCACCTCCTTGCGAATTTACGAAATTTCCGACATGCCCAGCGGGGGTGGCCAGAATGAAAGATACGGAATGTCTTATAGTCTCGCTGACGTAGCGTAGCAGTCGGCGATGTTTTTGAAAATTATTCAAAAAATATTTCCGAAAAATCCGATTTAACTGGAAACGGTACCCCGGATAAAATTTTAATTATATTTAACAACATCTGCGCGGTACAAAAACAATTTCTAAGCTTGCAACATTCGAACGGTAAACGCCATCAAGCTGAAATTTCGAACGTACATTTAGATGAATTTGGCGAAAATTAAAAAAAAAAAATCGGGAAAAATTTATTACAGTGTGTACGCGAGATTGTGGAAACAAAATTTCAAAATTCGTAATTTCCATACGGGCAGTTTTCAAATAATAAATAAATTAGATCTTTTTCTTCTTGATCGATCACTCGATCCATCAGCTTTACGAACCGATCTGCAGTATAATTCTGCGCCATTTATAGCAATCTTATCCACTGATGCATTGACATTCCGACCAGTTGTTTTATTTGATCGAAACATCTTAACCGTGCTCTTCCACATTTTCTGATACCTTCCATCTCGCCTTGTATAGTCTACTTTTCAAGACCGTCATTCTTTATAATATGCTCCACATAACTAACATTTTTTTTTTATACAGTGTTCTTCAGCAGTATTTCAAGCTCCTGCAGTATTGAAATGTACTTTCTAGGATCTGGCGCTTTACCCGGAATTGGACAGAACGTCCATTGGAATGATCGGTAAATATACTCGTTAGTTGCGAAATAAGTATTACAATTTCACTTGTTCCGGTGCTAAGTTCTCGAGTTGGTTATGTATATATCGAAAAAGTCCTGCCTGACTTATTGTGTTACATTATAAGCACTTTGTGACAAAACAAAATCATAACGCAGTCTAATAAATATAAAAGTTTTTTATTACAAATTTTTTCGACAGTTACGTCATTATCGAGCATATACAATAAATATAGATATACCACACGCTAACAACAAACGCGACATGTTTGCAACGTCATTGTGTCTAATTTTTCTAGTTTCAGATCATGTAAGTTCTTCAACGTTACTTTCGACTAATTTCATTTGGATTTTTAAATCATTTCATCTAGGCAAGGGAAGCAAACTTCAAAGATACCTTTACCATAGTAAAAGTACTTCGATTGATTTCAGTTTCCTATGTAGAATTTTGTTCAAGGATTCTTACTTCGTGGATCGCGACATGACCTTCGACGAGAATTATCAATCGAGAAGCAATTTTCGCGGCAAAAATAAAAATTTAACCCTTAACGTCGGCGAGGATCCTAAACAAGAAACTATGTTTATGACGCCTTGCGCCTACTCCTGTAACGATGAAAATGGTGTTGTCTGGATTTTCGAAGACAGCGAAAGTTCGAGTTTTTTCGTAACATTAGCCGATTCGGAAGACGACGTGTCGATTATCGCTTACGTTTCAGTTTCAGAAGCCGAATTAGTAAGTAATTGAAGGGGTTTCCTTTATACGTCGGTTACGTCACACAGATATACAGAATGATAAAATATTTGTTCGTACTTAAGCGTATACCATTCAAAATATATATATATTTAAAATAATATCGTTGAATACTTTATAACATATACACACTCACTCCTAATAATATAGTCGATCAATTTTCGACATCAGTTTTAGTGCTTTCATTTTAATATGTATGTGTACGCGTAATAAATTTAGAACTTATTCTGTCCTCTTTTTTAACCATGTTTCGGCCCATCGCTACGATATAATCTTGAAGTCTAAATAATAAGTTTACGAAAACATAATTACCTAGTTAGCTTAACTACTAACTACAAACCATTTTGTCGTCTTATATATGCTCTCTCGATTATACATCCGCTGACTATGAATAGGTATTTTTACATATTTACAAAACTAAATCTATAGGGAAGAGTCGTCTAATTAATTATTTTGATCGCTTCTATATCGACGTGACTTTGAACTCTTTGAATACGTTGTTAATAATTTACGAATACTAGAAATTATTATTTTCGATAAACGTTGATTATCATACGTGATGTTTCGAGAACAACTCTGGAACCTATAAGACGAAAGGGAGAAATTGAAGTCAGAATTTATACGGGTTAGAAGGCTTTTTAGTTTCAATCTTCTATTTTTTTATATAATATTCAATTCGTCAAATATGTTTTCCTATACAAATATTTGTATATTATTGTATTACGTATTTTACTCCCAAGTTCTATTATTCCCATAATTTAATAGCGTAGAATCAAATTGGATTCTAAATTTACGTACTAAATTATTAGTCCCGAGTAATTTTAGACGAAATAACTGAGATAGATTTTTATTTTTATCTCTCAATTCCATTATCTTGGTTTCAATATGATTAATTTTTAATAATTTCCGCCTGTCGATTATATGGTCGTTTTTAACTTCTTTTATTATTACTATTTTCTAACATCGAGCTTACAGTACTCATCAATAACCGTAAATGTTGATTTATTATTTCGGGGTATTTGTGAGTCGCTGTTTGCCTTTTGAGATAAATTTCTGTATAGAATTTTTTGTCTTTCAACGACGTCAGTGGTATGAAAACTACAAAGTTCGATATTATGTTTATTGTTAGGAAATGACAGGTAAATCTAATGTGTTCAGTTTCCAATCGAAAAATCTTTATATATGCCCCGATGATGTACAGTGCAAAGTACGCGAAATTAAGTAAGAAATTGTTTATTCGGAGCGTTCTTATACATATTCTAGTGTCCAAAAATGTTTTCTACGCGTTCCTAGAAAAATTTTTCTTCCGGTTTTCGGTTATCGAGCCTATTTATTTCTTCATTTTGCGTCATTTTTGTTTTCATTTATTTCAGATCAAAATACAATTCCAAAAGAGCTTCGGGTTATGGGAATCTCCTCCTTAAAAAAAAAGGTTCTGTCTATTTATCAGATTAAGAGGTGGTCGTAATTGTATACCTAGTGCCAAGTTAAGGATCATCAGAGGTGAAGTGAGGTGTGTAATATTGAAGATAATATCGAACATCAAATTTTAGTACTGCCACAAATACAAAAATAGAGATAGCCTGAACTTTTATCGACAATATGCTACCAATACAACTTGAACTTATTTTTCGTCCTAATGGATGCGCATAAATTACATAATTTCATTAAGGCTAATAACATAAATTTATAATCCGAATAGTCCGATAAAAAATTTTCTCTCGTTACATTATCGATTATTTTTCTTAAATATCGGACACTGTTAGTTTCATCAAATGGCAGAAATTTCGTGTTAAAAGAAAAAAATTAAGAAATTTCCTCGACGACATCATTATCAATTATATAATCACTGTTACCATTAATATGTTTTACATTGCAGAGTGACGCGTTGACAAACTTTAAGAAAACAGGCGGTTCAACAACGACTGGGAATGTCGAACGAACTAAAACATCGAAGACAGCGCCGTCAAACTTAGCCGCATCCAGCGCTGGGAATAAACCTTCTAACTCGGTCGTCAAATTGAACAATTATTACAGACAATCGGGTGACACTAGCGAAGGAGAAATGACGGTCTATGGAAAATCTAATCGCGGTAAAACAAAATTATCGTTTAAAAATGAACCAGCCAATGTTTACGACGGTGATGATTATTATACGACGGTCAATAACGATGCGAATATCGATAAAAATTATAACATTTTGTACGGCGGCGATCACGATAACAGCGACTATGCACAGTACGAAACTAGTAACGATGTCGATCACGAATATAACGATTACATCGAGGCGGAACATAGCGGCAACTACGGTGCTATTGGTAGTTACAGCGCTGGCGATGGTGGTGGTTACGTTGCAGATGATTACTTTGATGGTGATTACAACGCTGGCGGTTATAATGCTGGCGTTACTTACAGCGCAGGCGGTGATTATAGCGGTAGTCGTAGCAGCGGTATGGATGGCAGCAGTAGTGCTCAATTGGACATATACACAAACGAAATTGACGGAGCTGGTAATGGTAGTAGCGGATATTTGTTGGATATTTTGTATAAGGTAGCCGATAAATTAAAATGGGGTTGTCGAAGCAAAAAACAGTGGTGGGATGTCAACTTTTACAATGTACTATTGTACCTCTCTCAAATGATGCCGAATTCGGATTACATTGTACATCTGAAGAGTTTATTAACCGGTAAATCTAATATCCGAGAATTGAAAGCGTATTTGAAAAGTTTCTTACAAGACGCAAGTTTTATGAGTCGTGTAAACGACTTCATCGGTAGAGTTAAAGGAAACGGCTTCTTCGGCAATCTTATCGAGAATATCCGTTCGATTTTTAGCGGTTTCAGCAAGAAACGAATACACGGTTTACACGCTCCAAAATGTTGTAAACATCGTAACAACAAATGGAACGGTCAATGTTGCTATTATAATAACGATAATCGACCGTACTCGCGTAATTATGAAAATCATTACGCTGACAGTGATGTCGGGTCGATGATTGGATCTGCTTCAACTGAAGCTTCCTATTACAACGACGGTATTTACCAGGACTCACCGTATTATCCTTACGCGGCCGCAGATAATTCTTACGCCGAAGGATATTATAACATCGAGGGTGGAGGAGGTTATTGGAGTTCTGCTGGTAATGCTGATAAGGCTATCGGTGCTGCTGGTGGTTACAGTGGCCGTAGCGGTATGAATTACGATGCAGGTTTTAGTAAACAACCATCCTTAAGCGTTACCGACGATGGTTATATACAAGTGCCGAAAGCCTTATTCGTCATTACGCAGGAAGCTACTAATACGTACGATTCGATAAATCAGCTGATACATAAAATGATTAAATGTCCGAGAAGCTGTCGCGCGATGGCTCCTTATAAGCAAAGCGCGTCCGACATATATTCCAGTTTAGACCAAGAAGAACAGAAAGGTTCTTGTCAAAAGTATATAGACGGATACGATTTCGAAGAATTATCTATCGTAATGATCGACGATAACGATACTTCCGGAGCTATGATATCTATAGAACAGTCGACGAAAAGTATTTACTCGTCCGTTTCGCAAAAAGTTATCTTGTTATTACGTTGTTCTTATTGGTGTAATGGACTGATATCGATAAATCAATGGATAGCCAATAGTTACGGGTCGGTCGAACAACAAGTGGATATATACATGTTTTGTCCGAAGGGTAGTAACCCTTTGGTGGCGGTGCATCGTGATATGAAGGATATCTATGACAGAAACTTTCAAAATGGAAAGCACTTTGTTCATTATACTAACGATAAGTCTCTATACGACGATTGTAATTTAAGTTGTTAATTTCGAAAATAATTCGTTATAATTGATAATAATTAGTAATTGTTCCTAATAGTTAACAATGCGGGAGATTACTTCGTCTTATCACAAAAATAATAACTTTTTCCTTCTTTTTTTTAATATGATTCGAAAATAAGAAAATTGTGTTTTTTCTATTTATTTATGCGTGTCATCTGCACCCCATCGGTAGGAGGTGCGTGAGACGAGGGAAAGTTAAGATTGTACTGATTCAGAGGTTTTCCCTCAACGAGTTGAGATAGGATAGTCTTTGAAGTAATGAGCGATGAGGAGCATAAAGTCTACAATGAAAAAGTATAAACAGTCAAAGGAGTGTTATAGGAAACACAAGTGGGATTCGTGGTTTAGAATTTGTTTTTGTATGAGGTATTATTCGCAGATGGCACAACGGAATTTCATTTCCACGGTTCGATTAAATCGATGTTTTTATCTGATCGAATATTTCTTAAAATGTTTATTTCAATACTGCATCTAAATTCATCGTAGAGTATTAAGGTCCTGTACAGGAACCGGAATATTTGGAATTAATGTAATGTCTATAGACTTGTTTATTTCGTTCTAATCCGATGTGAGCTGATTCTTACGCGAGAATAATATGGCGGTGGTGAGAGAGAAGTTTCGAAGGAATTTTAAACGAAATACGTGGTTTTGAAAAAAAAAGTTAAGTAGCCACATTAAAAGTAGAACTTTTTAGCCTGGTCACAGACAATTTATTTCATTCATAACTGGTGACTGTGTAATTCGAAGACACTCTATTTATACAAACATACACACGCTTACTATATATTTACTCAAAGAACAAGGAATGGACATGTTTACGCAGCAAAGCTATTAAAATATTTGACGACGAAGACATCGGAAATTATAGTTAAGCCACATCAGTAGCTTGTTATTATTATGATTTTATTAATACCATTTTTTATTTCGCTGATTTTTGCAAATTGTAATCTTAAATTAATATTTTTTCATTTTATATTTTTCATATTTTTAAAAATTCACTCAATAATGACCTAACAACCGAAAAGCTTTTGTGATTTTTCATCAAGAAAACTTTTACTGATTTTAACTACCACTTTTTTTCTCGTTTATTTTAATTATCTAATAAAATGCGAATTTGTAAATAAATATGAAGGTAGGAAAAACAAATTATTGATGAAGTTAAATTAAGAGGAACTTTGAAATATTATGGGAAATACCGGAGAACTTAAGTCTCGAACAAATGTATACAATCAAATAATGGAGAAATGTGAAGAAATGTATAATAAGCGCGCTAGTGTGTATAAAAGTAATAATAAAATTAGGAGATAAAGAAATTTTTTTTTTTAAAAAAAAAAGAGGAAAAAACGTAGAAATAAGAAATTTGAAGATCGGAACATATTAGATTATTGTGGTTTTTATATTGCGTATAGTTCGGCGGAAAAAAACGAGTATTGAGGTGACACAGGGTAGAACGTAGAAGAGCAGCCTCTGAAAGTTCGGCACAACCACAAAGTTGGTCAGATTTGGATGCGTCGGTGTAGATTTTTGTGTATTCGTCATATTTGTTTATATTCGATGTGGTTATTTATTAGTTTGTGGTGACATTAGCGATAACAGAATAATGGGGAACGAGAGTATCTTAAGGTAGCATACTGGCGCACCAATATTATATTTAATATACATGAATGAAATATATAAAGTACTTAAATATTCAACAGCTTTTGGATATGCGGATAATTTAGTAATACCGCACGGCGATGTAGACTGCTAACTTGGGCTCACGATAGAGGACTAAAAATTAATATAGGAAAGATAAAACTGACGTGGATAAAAAAGAGAAATAACAGAAATATAAGAGAGGCTGCAGATGATGATACAAGCTGAAAAATGTATAAATAAAATGGAAAGTTATAAACGCATAAACATAGAAATAGTAGACACGTTCAAATATCTCGGAATAATAATAGACGAACGTGTCAATAAAAAAAAAAAAATTAAAATTTGCTCTCCCTATAAAGTTAAACCGTCATTTGAGCAAACAAAATATGTGGCATATATTAATTTGAGGCCAAGCGGACTTTAATAAAAATATGCTTGAAAATTACGTGTAATATTAACAAGAATGAATCAATTAACAAATCTTCTGGTTAGATTAGTTGCATTATTACCAAAAATGCTAAATTTTTACAGGAAACTATAGTGAAGCTAAAGAAATATAAATAAGTAAAAAAAAACAAAGAACTAGAATATCAAAAAAATAAATTAATAAAAGATGTGAAGAACAATGCTGGACAAAAGGAATTTGTATAATAAAATTCCAGAACGACAAGGAAATTAGGAGTTTAGAAAAAAGACATTTAAATATGGTTGATAAACAACGACAGGATAACAATGCCATAAGGCGAAGAAAAATTTTTCAGAAAAGAAAGAAACAGAATTGTCGAATGAGGAGAAAGAAATAAAAACAAATTAGAAAGAGAACGTAGATAGTCGATTGAAGGTCTTTATTTGTTTTTATTTTTGAACGGAGAATTATCACATATTGGACTAAAGAGATGTATAGAAGTGGCAATATGGCAATTAAAACGATATAAATTATAAGTAATTGTTAATAGCGTACTATAAATAATACGAGTTACTTTCTTTTGTATTTATTTAAGTTATTACCTTTTATTTAAAGAATGTACAGCGGTTTTATTTATGTTGGATGATAATTATCTTACATGTATATATTTATACGAATTACGTACGTACTAGTATAAGGAATTATTGTAAAATTTTAAATATTACAATAAATGAAAACACCCTTTACACGTTTGTCTGTTCGTTCGCATCAATGGAACAATTGAGAAGAATACAAACGACAGCAATACAAGAGCTAGTACAACTTATCTACATTGTCGTAACACCCAGAGACATACACGTAACAACAATATTAAATAACGTACAATGGAATAGAGTAGTTGAATATTAATGGGTAATAATGGGGGAACTTAAGTAATAAATTTAACGCAAACCATGGTAATATACGCACATGAAGAGAGAAAAATAATTAATAAATATGATTAAATATGATAAAGGAATATCTGTCCGAAACCGGGGAAACGCGTAATGGGAAAGGGGTTGTTTTAATTTTGAAAAAAATGCAGTGTTGCCTTTTAGTGTATGATCTCATTTAAATACTTTTTCTTTTCCCTGGATAAATTTTTCTCTAAATTATATGTTAATCGTATTTTTATTTTAACAACACTTTTTCTTCATCGAGTGTATTTTTGTATCCCTATACAAGTTTCGTACGAATCATTTTTTTATTTCTTAAATTAATTTCTCGGTATATATATTTTTTTTTTACATAATCACGATGAATGATACATGCATAATATTTCAACTTGTATAGCGACTTTCAGGAATTTATGTGTTGTTGAATTATACCAAGATTCAAAATGTTTTTTGGCTTTTTCTTGATGTCATCCGATCATATTTATATCTTTACTTTTTCTTTAATAAATTTTGTTTTGGGTTGTTTGTATTATTTTCTTCGTCTATTAAACCCTTCTGATAATATATATTTTCATAGTTTAAATTGTTGTTCGCACTTGGCTACTGTTAAATTTAGACATCATCTAATTGCAGGACTTAATAGTTAATTGCATCATCACAGTCTTCGAATAAGTCGATTCAAAGTGTTCGGATGATGATGAAAAATTTGAGTAATGATGATGGAGAAAATCATTGTCAAAAGTTTTCGCTAAACAATCTACTCCTTCTGTATAAACAAAATAGCAATTTTTTAAAATTATGACGTTAAGCGAGCGAAATTTTTTAACTTTTCCGAAATAATCTCGCAGTACTTAATAATACTGTATATTCCTCCCCCCTAGCTGCATTATTTTTATTGTAGATTTGAAAGTTTGGTACTATTCATTTTACTTCCATAACCGATAATTTTACCTTATTATAAGTTCTTGCGATTATGCTTACTAGTTTCCTACGCAATTCGTTAACATCTTCTTCAATATTCATTATTTCATTAAAGTTTCGCTATATCTAATAATTACATTTCAAAAGCCGTAATTCTTTAATAGCAATACTACTCCCAACATTTATTATTCTCTGTAAACGGTGATCGGAATATAATTTCAAACTATTAATAATTTCGCGACTACGAAATTTAACTTTGTAATTTACCAGTATATAATCGAATTCGAATGTTCGGCCTCTTGACAATCGCTAAGCGCATTTAATTTGATATTCTTAAATTGTTTTCGGGAGACAATTCTACAAATCTTCGATCTTCATCGCTTCTATCTCCAACCGAAAAATCTCCTACGACTGTTTTTTTCACTTTGTTGTCATTTATCTACGCTACTATTAAAGTCACCCATTGCGATAATTTCCTTTTCGCCATCACCTTCTGCAAAAGCCTTATTAAAATAAGCTGCAAAAGAGTCATATTTTGATTTCCGCCGGACTAGCTCAATTACGGTATTACCAATTTTTTTTTTTTTAAATGCAACATTTTTAAAAATTATTTAAATACTAGGGGACCCGACAAACGTTTTCACATGTCTTTAATTCGGAAAATTCAAAATTTTTTTAATAAGCTGTAACAATCTGGTTTGATGAAAATTTTTATTAAAAAGTTATCACAATATCTAACGTCATTACATGTACACTTATCATAATTCGACCAATCGTTGCGTGTGAGTATGTGTATACTGTAAGCGAAGTGAAATGTAGAGGTTGTGTTAAAAACTTAAACTTAAATTAAAGGTGGAAAAGTTGAAATTCAAACTATTTTATAACAGGTATATTTTTTTAATTTACAAAAACTTAATTTATCGCAATGCCATTGGATGTACAATATTTTCGGTTAATCTTTGAGGGCTATACACAAACAAATTCGATGGTTTTCCAACGCTGGAACACGCAACATATAATTGGCCGAGAGAACGGATTTTCTACATCTAAGCCACAAATTATCATTGTTCGACGTTGTGATTTATTAATAGTCACAGCAAATGCCGAGCCGATTTGAAATTGCAAACGTATGAACGGTATAGGCGAATCTGAAGAAATCATTGGAATCCGTGGTAGAAGTACAACTTCACCTTAAAGTTTTCAACTCAAAATAGTGGCTTCAAGAATGTTGCCCATGATTTTTTTTACGAGCAGTCTCGTGCCATTACACAATTTCGGTGCATTCAAATTTCGAAGCAAAATTATAGACGAGCCAAAAATGTGCAATTTTTTTTCATTTAATATTTCCAAAAAGGAATAATTAAAATAAAAACAATTGAAAAAATTTGTTACGAAATTAATTAGCTACACAAAAAAATATGTATGTTAGGGCGGTTGTTAATCAACGCACGTCTAAATTTGATGGAAAATTATATAAAATACTCGCTTCAATTCCGCGCTAAATTTGCAAAATGTATAGTTTTTTATGAACACTTCAGAACTCTTCAAACACAAATTACAATATAATACTTAAATTCGCACACTATTTTTGCAAAACAATAACAACACGAAGTTACAAAATATTTTCCCAAATTTGATCGTAGCACCGAGTGCCGAGACAAACCGGAATTAAAATAGAATTATCGAATATTCGATACTGCGATCGTAGCGCAGTCATTCAATTGTAAAACATTCCAAAATCAACAATTTATAAATAAAAAATTAATTAAATAAACAATTTAAATTGGACCGAATTGCTAAACCATTCTCGAATCTACCTGAAAGCAACACAAAAAATTTCATTAAAATCGTTCCAGTCGTTTAGGAGGAGTTCAGTGACATACACAGCACAGAAGAATTATATATATATATATAGATAATGAACAGCGCACTCTGAACCGGAAAATACGAACTATAAGTTAGTACATTTGGATAAAGATGACGCTGTAAACCTAAATATAAATTATCCATTTGCAATATGTATAATGTCAAATAACATTAAATCTATAATATATTACGTGAATTAAAATTTTATACTAATTTTATCATATAATTCTGTATTAAAATTAATAGAACCCTATATATTCTTCAAAAGCACAATTCCAATCTGAAAGAAATAAAAATTCACTTAATATTTTATTTACTAAAATTAGTAAAAAACCTTTATATTATTTTATTCTCTAAGCGCGAAACAATCACTGTATTAACAAACAAAGTAAAGAAATACTGCGGAATTCTAAAAATAGTGAGGAATTTTCTTTACACGATCAATAATACTGTCGATATACTTATAACCATGTGTCAATACTGAAGAACGCTAATCAAAAAATCCGGATTACTTCAGTATTTTTCACCAGTACATCAACATTATTACATGGTAAGTAATATTGACAACATTTATTAATACTGTCATTATTATTGATATAAGGTGCGCTTAAGCGATCTTCTCAAAAGAATGATAATTTTATTGAAAAAAAAAAAAATTAAAAATAAATACATAAAATTATTTCTAATTTCGTTTGTTTTGCCGTTAATAATAACAAACTAGTTACTAGAGATAACCCGGTGTATTTGATTAAACGATCGACTTTCAATACTGTCCCCTAATTTTAACCGTCTAATATTTATTACAGATATTATTAATTTTTCCGCGTTTCTTAATAGCACGTATTTATTTAATAATTCTAAAAAATTATATTACGAAAATTGACAGTGGCAATCCGATTAAGTTAACTCCGTTTATAATATTTTACTTATATTACATCTATAATTTTAAATCTAAATAAAATTAACGTTGTTATTTTTTTAAAAGGGGGACGCCTTTACAGCCTACCCAACGTGATACTAACTCATATTTCTATAAACTGGTACAACTTGCCCAGGAATTATGTCTGGAAATAGATGTAAATTCTCAAGATGAAGAACGGACAAAACATTATACGGAGGACCGTTAATGTTATTAATGAAAGACATAACATGTGATCAGGATTACAAGTTGTACGTCCAGCATACAGAGGGCGGTAAAGAGTTTCACTAAGCTGCAATATAATAAAGTTTAGATTGTGGAATGTAGTGATTTTTTATTACTTAATTACAAAAATCAATTTAAATCACTAAAAGTTTATTTCCTTAAATTTCAAAACTTTTCGGCAACTACGCCATTATGAAGCGATATTTAAATAAAATAAAGATTTAAAAAACACAAAATATTAATTCAAATAAAAGTTCACAAATTTATACATATAAAATGAAATATAAATACTTAAAAACCTAATTATTTTTATCTTTTTCCGTATTTATATTGACTTTAGTTTTATTCCATATTTGATCAACTATAATAAGTTTGTTTCTTATTGCTATTTGTTTTATAATGTTTTTTTCTTTATTCAATTTATCATTGTCTGTTAAAATTGATTTTGTCTATTAATAAGGTTTCTTAAACTTACTAATTTATGCATTTTTGGGTGAAATGAATCTTTTGGTATTAATGTATCTGTTTGTGTAAGCTTTCTGTATATATCTATATCAATTTTTTGGTTAATAATGTTAATTTTTAAATCTAGAAAATGTATTATTTTACCTCCTATTTCTAATGTAAATGTTTTTATTATAATTATCTAGATTAGATACAAAACTATTCAACATATTATCATTCTCATCATTATTATTCCATATTATTAAAATATCAACATATCTTTTCCATAATTTAACATTATTTTTAAATATATTATTATTTTTAATGTAATTCTCTAATTTGTTCATATAAATATCAGCTAGAATGGGTGATAATGGAGATCCCATAATTAAAGCACTATTTTGTTTATAATATTTATTTTGAAACTGAAAATAATTTTGATTGAATACTGTCTCCAATATTCTTATATAATGATCTTTATGAATTTATTATTTAAATTATTATTCTTAACATATTCTATTACTTTGTCAGTAGGAATGTTGTTATACGTGTTAACTACCCATCTAACGATATTAGTATATCACTGCTCTGAAGTTTTATTTCTTTTAGACAATTTATTAATTCTATATTATTTTTCATACTAAACATATCTTCAAATTCATAATTTTCTTTTAAAAAATTTGCTATATTTCTTAAAATTTTATAAGCTGGTGTATTTATGCAGTTTACTAATGGTCTAATTGGTTTATTTTCTTTGTGTAATTTTATTAAGCCTGTTAAAATTGGTGCTTCTGGATTCATTTCAGTCAGATTTTCGTGAAATAAATGCCTACTTAAATTATTATTATCATTTGTTTGGTTAATATTAGATTCTAATTGATTGATAGATTTTAATTCTTTTTTGATAATTTCATTAAATCTAATTGTTGGATTTTTTTAGGGTTTTAAGTATTTGTATTTCATTTTATATGTATAAATTTGTGAACTTATATTTAAATTAATTTTTTGTGTTTTTTAAATCTTTATTTTATTTAAATATCGCTTGATAATGGCGTAGTTGCCGAAAAGCTTTCGAAATTTAAGGAAATAAACTTTTAGTGATTTAAACTGGTTTTTTGTAATTATGCAATATAATAACTTATAATTTTTCTTATTCATTCGATGGCTAATTCGTTTAATTATACTCGATATTTATTACAATTTAAAACTATAAAATCGTGTCGGCAAAATTACACGCTATAAAACGAGGAATTTATCTGGTTGATAAAATTCATTTTTGTCGTTCGATCGATAGGAAATTTATTTTTAAACAGACGCCAGACAAATCGAATGTATTATAAAAACACGTCTGTGTTATTTCGTATAAATAGCGACCTCTAATTAGCGCCAAAGTCATTAGCGCATTCCGTGCTTCTACGCTAATAGATGACGTACGGCTTATTTGAACAAGTTTTATAGGAAAGAAGAAATACGATGACTGATCGACGTACAGTAAGACAAATGTCAACCGGCGAAATGATTATTATCATTACTACTTGTCCTAGAACTTGATAAATAGGAAATATTTTTAATTTAGTCAGTAATTACAACCTACTTATTAAAGGTTTCGTTTCGAGCGCAATTCAATCTTATTATTATGCGACCATCACCTTATTTTGGCGGTTCATCGTACGTTGTTCTACCGACGATATGGATATTTTGTAGTTTGTTCCGCCATATCGAAGGCACCGAAAAAGAAGTAGCCGCTGTAGCAAGCGATAAGAATGGTAAAGTTTATTCGGCCAGAACGCAAGAATTATTGGAACAATTGGCCAATCATATAGCCCAAGAAACCGGTAATATCGACGGAGTTCACATAGCGGTAACCACTAAACAAGGTCAACAAAAGAAAAACGCGGCCACTTATACCGCAGAAGAAGAAGAATATGAAGAAATTAAGGACGAACAACGATACTACGCCGAACAGATATTTTACGAACATATGAACTACATTAAAAGGAGTAAGAAATTTGAAATTCCCTTACCCTTATTATATACCGAACACATTCACACACGTATATGTATATTATATAGGATGACCCAGAGATGACGGACGTTTTTTTTTCTTGAAAGCGCAGTTGGTAATAACACCGCTACAACGCAAACCGCGTGATCCATGTTTAGTGTATACACAAAGAAGGAGAACGCGTTTTGCGTGGAGCGTTATTTTCAGCGTGAATCGATCGCGACAGTGCAAAGAGCGTTTTGAAAAGGATTCAATCTTACGCGATTTTTTTTAATGAGAGTGCCTTAAGAACCGCGTTTAACGAGATCTGACTTGAAAATTGGAATTTCTGAAGAAATATTAAAAATCGACATCGATTAAAGACCGAATGAATGTATTTTGGCAAATGACGGTCATCTGAGCGATATTGTATTCTACAAATGATTGTAAGCTAATCTCCGGGTTTCCTATTTTAAATAAAATTTCATTCAAAAATTTTGGTCCAGCAGTTTTAGAGTTATTCAAAAAACAACAAAGGCGTCCGTAGTCTCTGGGCCACCCTCTATATGTATATATATATATATATATATATGTATATATATATATATATATATATATATATATTTTAACTGTGTTTAAAATATCGCAAAAGTAACATTTTCGTATCGCTACCGACTAAGCGCATTGATTAATTACGTACAACGCTTAGCTGCATCGCATATCTTGATGAATAAGACAAAAAGGATGAAATAACCCTAACAGGTTCGTCTGTTGTAATATGCGAACGTGATTTAAAATTAAATCGTTGATGGCGTAGTTCGCGGATATTGTTACTGAGAAATTTAATTTCTTCACATATCGCTGATAAACTCTCTTCTCCCGGGGACAAATCTTGTCTTTGATCGGCATCATTGTATCATTATTACGCCAATTAGGTATCGCGATTACTGACAGTAAGGTAACATTCTGCCTTCTCTAGGTCGGACACTGATTGTAGAGCAGCCATATAGTAGTGAAATTCTACACGTCCAAATCGGATTTTTAATATCATTCAACAGTTTACCGGCTGATATTCCGGTTTCAATCTTTTAACAAGAACGAGCCGATACGAATTTTTATTCCCGTTTAATTTGAATCCAGACGCGAACATTCCGCCATAACGACAGTCGAGATAATTTTTAAATATTTGTCTAAATTAGCTCGAGTAATCGCCTAACCGGGAAACCGGACAAAGGTTATCGATATGTCTAAATATACGATATGTAAAAATTTAAGCTGATTAGTTTCGATATTCTAATCGTGTCCACTATATAACGTTCTGAGATCATAACTTGGTCTCACTCCTTAAAAAATAAAATATCTATATCAACTGCGAACGTTGCACTGTTATTTCACTATTTGTAGCTGGATCTCACGCATATCCGATAACACTTCCTTGCGGAACCCGCGCTTGTGTAGTAGAGAAAGTTGTCCCGACATCATAAGGAACCGCTTAAATCTCTCTTTTGGATTGTCGCAATAGGAGCAATCGGCAAAGATCACACGGAAATAAGGTGTTCAGTTTAAAAGTTAGATGTTCTTACCAAGTGTTGACGAATATTCGGCCAACATTAAGAAATATAGCGGGTGCATCTGATCTGACTTTTGGAAGAATTTCAATTAATTATGAGAATTCATTTAATGAATCCCATCAGAGGCATGAATTTCTTATGATAAAAAAAAAGACGAATCTTTAATTCAGCTATCCATCTAATTGATTATTAAATGAGTACTGGAAACCGAAGCAAAACTGGGAAAGGAAAATCGTTTAGATGATGTTTCTTAGCAAGTTGTAATTTTACACGATCTTTTTTACAGTTTGCTATTTGAGATTTCTGTTGGTTCCTTATTTAAACGAAGGTTGTAATTTTTGTCATAATTAATTATAAATGTGACAACTATTCGATTCTTTTGGAATTTCGAAAATACTAGATTTAAGAATCTGACTATACTCCTTTTGTTTCCAGTGGAATATGGGGGTCGAATACAATTTAGAAATACACACACATACATATGTATATATATATCGATATAAATGTACGATGAAATATATTAACTCAGTATTAGAATTGCTAGATCACTGTTTAATTTTCGTGGCTTTCACGAACAACTAAAATATATCAAAAATGCTGGGAGACCCAATTATCACATACACACTTGTATCAAATTAAGCCGAGATTAGGAAACCGGAAAACCGCAGACGAGAAAGAGAGAAAACCGGAAAAAAACCCTAGCCAGACTACGCACAGGGCACACGTTACTTACTTCACAACACCTACTCCACGGGGAATACCCATATGTCGCGAATGTAATTCGCAATTAAATAATGAACTACATACTATTAGAATGCACAAAATACAGAAGCCAACGTATAAAATACAATCTCAATTATGACACAATAAAATACTCCAAGATAACCCGAACAGAGTTAAAAATCTTTTACAGTATCTTACAGATAACTTAATAAATAGTTTCTAACCGACTTTAAGACGCGAATGATCAATCGAGCGTCTATAAATAAAATAAAATAAAATAAATAAGAAGAAAACGTGTAACGTCCGTCAGAAAATGTTCTTGCAATTAGTGAAAATTTTAAAATTTTGGTTTGATAGAGAAGAGAAAAAAAATTATACAGGGTGAATGTATCTTTATTTCGATAATTTTTTTAAAAAAACAAAGTGTGTATTCGTGAAACTTTCAATATTTCCTATCAAAAGTGTTGGTAATAGTTGAAGAAGCATTAAGTGTTTGAATTAAAGATGTGGCATCAAAACGGGTGTTGTCAATTGATGAAAATGTTTTGTGTCGAAAGGCTTTGAGTTCGCATGAGGATTTTCAATGTGAAAATGCCGATAAAGATGGAAAACCATTTAAAGGAAGCAAGAGATTGGTTGTTTAGATTTCGTAACCGAATCAACCTCAAAGTATAAAACTTATTTAAAAATGTGCTTCTGCCGATCAAGAAACCGCTGCTTCGTTTCCTTAAAAAAAAATTAACTAACCAATGACGAAACAAAGTTTCAATCGGGATAAAACTGGGTTTATTCTGGAAAAAGGTGCCTAATCGTACGCACATTCATGAACACCCGTAAAATATTCAAAAACTGAGTTAAGATTTATGCTGAAATGAAGCAAATCGAACGATTAAACCAGGTCTTGTTTTCAAAGTAAAAAATTCGTATACAATGAAAAATCTCGCCTTTTTTTTAGGAGCACAATGCAAAACAATCGTTTTATAACGGAAGTTGCGTTTCAAAGTAGTTTTGATGATACATAACGCTTCTTTATCCATCCTTCGGAAATTACGAACATGGATAAGAATGTTATGGTATCGTTTTACCACCTAATATGACATCGTTACCACATGATCGAGAGGAATGCATCAAATCCTCACACGCACTAGTTTAGTTTTTGAGATTTTTTTGGCGACAATGAACGACGGAGTTTCAGATATTTCAGTCATGGCGTATCGGAAATCATTGGAAATAACTGAAGTAATAACGTTCATCAAAGAAGCTGTGGTTCAGTTGAAAGCAACGATCATAAATTCATGCTGGAAGAATTTATGGAAAGAACTTGTTCAACATGTTACAACTAACTTATATGAATGATGTCGAAAGAGTTGTTGTACCAAGCGGGTTACTAGCGGCTGAAGAGTTGTCAGATATGGCGATTTTTGATATTGAGGAACTGATACAAGGGCATTCTCATGAGTTAACTAATAAGATGTCGGGAGAATTAATCAAATACTCCGCATAATATGATGAAAACGAAAACGACCGAACAATGAAACAATGGAGTCTTCAGTGTAGACTCTCAAAAAAAAAATACTTCGTACAATCTGTATGTCAAATCCGGGTCTCGTCAGATCACCGAAGTTAAGCAACGTCGGACCAAGTTAGTACTTGGATGGGTGACTTGATGTTATGTTGTCGGAATAGTCGAGTGACTAAGAACACAGACTTCTATACGGAAAGTACCGAGTTCGATTACGATCGACGATGCAAAAATTATCATCAGAAAATAAATAATCCGAATATTATCGCGTGGAAGGCAATGGCAAACCATCACGCATAAATATGCGCGCTGGTAAACAATCTGGTACTCTACAATAACACGCGAGGGGCTGCATTGTATCGTGACAATAAAGCGATTACAATCAGTTCTCCCGGGTGTTTGTGTGTGTGTGTCTATCTATGCCAGCGCCATATTATGGTTGCCTTGTACACTACTTACACTGTACAACAAAATATGTATAGTAAATCAAGAAATTATAATTGAATCACCGTGGGATGAATTTGTTCAATTATCTACTTCCAACACGACTACTTAAAATGGACTTTTATATAAAGCGTATATATAGGTACGTACTTAAACTTGCAATTCTTTTGCGATAAATTTTACGTTTTACATTGACTTTGGTGCGAATGCGTTTTGCAGTTTACGATATGTTTAATTTTCTGTTTTATTCAACATGATTACCTCACCTAAAAGCGCATCAGTATATTAAATATACTTGCTCTAGATAGAAACAAAACACATATATATTTATTAAAATAAACAAATAAAAAAAAAGGGCGAAATGCGGATGAAAAGAGAGGTTCACGATTGATACACAGGTTCAAAAGTTTCATTATTTTGTATAGAATAATTTCATTACATGCATCGGTTGTCAGTGAAAATAATCTTCATAAAATGTCCTATTTAAAGTTATTAAAGATTTTCGAGCTTTTGATTAAGCAAATTTTTGTGATGCGATAAATTACTAGAACTTTCAAACTAGAAGGCGTAAAATACGTTCGATTTATCATTGTGTTTAATTTTTCTCACTTTAAATCGTATAAGTTCTTCAACGTTGTTTTGACTAATTCGATTTGGATTTTTAAATCGTTCAATCTAGGCAAACAGAGTAGACTTCAAGGATACTTTTCCGATAGTAAAAGCACTTCGATCGCTTTCAGTTCTTTATGTAGAACTTTGTTCAAGGATTCTTACTTCGTGGATCGCGGCCTGATCTTCGACGAGAATTATCAATCGAGAAGCAATTTTCGCGGCAAAAATAAAAATTTAACCCTTAACGTCAACGAGAATCTTAAACAAGAACCTATCTTTATGATACCTTGCGCCTACTCCTGTAACGATGAAAATGGTGTTGTCTGGATTTTCGAAGACAGCGAGAGTTCGAATTTTTTCGTAACATTAGCCGATTCAGAAGACGACGTGTCGATTATCGCTTATGTTTCAGTTTCAGAAGCCGAATTAGTAAGTAATTGATGATTTTTCTTTATACTTCGGTTACAGCGCACAGATATACGCAATGATAAAATATTTGTGTAAACATACATTATTATTTTTTTTTTTATTTTTTTTTTTTTAATTGGGCTTAAGTCTAATAACCAAAATTACCCATTGTGTACACTGTTAAAAATTCAAAAATGGAAAGAAAAAAAAGAAAAAAACGACTTAAAGACTAATTTTAGAAATAAAGACGTAGGTGGCCAGAGCCGTGAGAATATCGTTGTTATTCAGGGCCTATAAGTAAGCCACCGAGTAGGGGGGTAAATATTTAATTGTAACATTCTTTTGATAAAGGTATCTCTTTGTCTGGAATACAAATCACAAGCAAAAATCACATGATTAGCATCGGATATATTTCCCGCATGCACAGGGCAGTATAAAGATGGAGTGAGATTGATAGAGTACAAATGCTAGGAAGGCAATTGTGGTTGGAACGAAGTCTGACCAGGATTGAAAAGAAATGTCGTGCTGAGAGATTTTTAGGAGGCGTAGGAGCGAGAATGGATGTGGAAGGGAGGTTAGGTTGGATGGATCTATAAAAGTCAAACCGTCTTTTACAAAACATAAACTTCCATCGATGAAGAAGGTCTGCTCGAGCGGATGCTACTAAACAGGAGGAGGGAACCCTCGGAATGAGAATACCCTCCAATGCACCAAGTTTTGCAGCCCGATCACATACTTCATTACCCTGAATACCCTCATGGGCGGGAACCCAAACGAAAGTTACCAGGGCATGGTTATTGTATAAATAAACTAAATTTTCTACTATAGATAACAGAATGTAGTCCCTATGGTAGGGTAACCTAGGTTTCTTCAGGGCTTTAAGAACACTAAGAGAGTCACTTGCTATTAATATTTTCCCTGTGATCCCATTACCTCTGATATACTGAATGGCTTTGAGAATGGCAAAAGCCTCTGATGTAAACACACTACAAAATTTAGGGAATCAAAACAGTTTGGTGTGATTTAAATTAGGAATATGTAATGCAGCACCAGTGAGTTGGGATACCGTATTTTTTTAACCATCTGTAAAAACTAACATGTGATCTGGCCATAAGCTAGCGGTGATTGATAAAAATAAACTATTCATTTGGCAATGATTTTTCATTTTGGGTAGTGAAGAAAAACACGATACATTATATGATTCAAATTAATTGTCCAAAATACTTATTATATACGCATATATATATATATATATATATATATATATATATATATATATATATCCTACATTAAGTTTCAACGTCAATTTTTGACGCCAGTTTTAAAAAAGTAATTTCATCCTAACGAGTAATTTATTTCTTTATTTTTATATTTAAGGTGTATTTTCTTATTTTTATTTTAAACTTTAAATTCGTTTTTCTTTTTAATTTTTTTAGCATATTTCTTGTTATCGCTATGATAGAATTTCTAAATAATCGTCTATGTCAACGTGATTAACTTAGTAAATTTAACTACTAAGTACAAACTAGCGTAAACTATATATACTCTTCTGATTTCGCATCCGTCGACTATATAGATATTTACACATATTTACAAAACTAAATCTGTAGGAAGGTGATCATCACGTCCCCCTAATCGATCCAATGACGTTGTTAACCCCATTTATGAAAATGGAAATTATCATTATTTGAATAGAGTTAATTATCGCATCTCAGATAATATTTCGAGGACGACGCTTATTCCGTTATTTTTAAATTTTTAAATTTTCAATTCTTCAACAGTTTGTTTTTAATTCCCTGTAAATGTGTTACACGTATCGCTTATTGTATTATGTATTTTGCATCGAAGTTTTATTATTGTTCGAAACGCATTAACTATAATAATCAAACTGTCATCTGGTCGAGTGCTAATTATTAGTTCTGAGTAATTTATAGTGAATTAACCGGAATAGATTTATTCTTTTTATTTATAATTCCATTACCTCGATTTCGACGTGATAAAGTCATTTTGAATTTTCCACTCATGTTGGTAAATATTACAGGACCGATATTTTGTTTATTATTATTTTCCATCTGTATCATCGACAATGGTCGATAAATGTTGATTTATCGTTTCTGGGTATTTGTGAGAGGATAATATTAACACCGTGAAAAGACACACAGATATGTTAGTTATATCTGCGGTAAATATTAAATATGGGATCAGTATCAAATACACTTCCTAACAAAAGGCTTGCCTAAATGTCGTTAATGGTGAGTTTGAAGTGATAATATTTTCAACGAGATATAATAATGTGAACTGGAAATACTCGAATACTTGCTGCATAAATACTAACATTTGTCAAAAATTTAATCCATATTGAGGAAAACTGTTGAACATGCTCTATTTCTTTCCATGTTTCCGTTTAATTTACTACTTTGTGTACTTATTTTACCGCAGGATGTTTCACTTGTAAATCAGTTTCATTTAAAATTTGTTTAATTCTTTCTTTTTATAAAGCTTTTAAAATAGTTTCTCTAGAATTCGATATAAAGATTGATTATCCTGATTTACACTTTATCGCGGAAAAACATTGAACGTGTAATGTGAATCGATATAGGTTCTCTAAAATCTTCGCAATTAAATCAGGTCACGATCAACTGATTTGTCTATTTTATCGATTTCCGATCTAATTTCCCTAGTAGAGCGCAATTTTCGGTTTGATTTAAATATTTTTCGTAGTACTCATCGTTGAAATAATCTTGATTTTATTTTCCATAGAAAAATCCACGTTATGTGACCGAAATATATTTTCTAGGTGATTCGTATAAGTTCGGATTTATTAATGTCATTTCTAAACGTACTTATCCATTTTAAGCATCTATTCAGAGTCGTTTAGATATTATATTGCCCGGCGTCGCGAATAAAATTTCGGAATTTTGTAGGCGATAGATATTTAATAAACGCGAAAAATAAAACGTTTTTCATATTTCCGCTTATTTAATGCTCTTTTAGCGATGGCGTCTATGGTTCCATATAGCGGGGTCACAATCTCCGTTTAAAATTAACTTCCTAGCATAAAATTAGAATATATCGTTGATATAGTCAAAGAGGCAGCTACCCTGAACATAATATTTTTTCAATCTCATTCGTAAGCACATAAAACTACCAACATCGGATCTGATTTTCAGTAAAATCTTAAAATCGATGTCTTCTAGAAAAGTTTGAAAGCTTTCCCAGGCGATAGATTTATTATAGAAAACTGAACGGTTATTAGAGAAATATTTATGATCACTGACGGTTCGGTAAATATAGACCATTTGTAAAGTATGTTAACATCTTTTTGTAATACTTTTAAACAGCGAGTTGTTCAATTATCACTGGATCAATTTGCAACGGGTCCACCTGAAACAGGTTTTTTTTTACAACTTTCTAATTCTACAGCCTTCATTAGGGTTTTACTTTTAAACCGTCGAGATTTAGTGAAAATAAAGTTAAAATTACTTCAAGCAATTAAATCTGACGACTGTCACGGTTAGATTTTTGTGTTTTACACGATGTTTAAGAAACTGTTTTCTATAGATTAAATTATTAGTAGTTTGTAAAAAACATTTGCCGGGTGTTGTAAGAAATTGTGTTATTAAATGTAATAATGCTATTAGTATAATATTTTTTAATTCAGATAGAATTCATCTTTTCTTTTCTTACATGTACATTATATATACGTGTGTGTGTTGGCTTTTTGTCGTTTTGAATAAATTTCTGCCGTTTTAAAACATTTTTTTGTCTTTTAACATCATATAGAAAACACTAAGTTTCCTATTCTATTAACTGTCATATGACAGGTTGATTTAATCGGGTTCAGTTCCAAATAAAAAAAAAAAAAAAAAATTTTTACTTAATCTGGTGATATATCATATCTACACGAAATAAAAGTAAACAATTGTTTCTATGTGAACTATAGTGTTTTATTTGTTGCGTGTTCTTTGTTCTACTGGTTCTAACGTCCGAACATGTTTTTATTTATGATTCTAAAAATTTTTTGTGCGGGTATTTAGTTTAATCCTATGTATTTATTGATTTAATTGTCATTTTGGCTTTCATTCTGATGCACGAATAAATTAAACAATTATTTTATATCTGTCAGTTCTTAGAGTATTAATTACTATTTTTTTTTTTAAGACATTGAATACGGGAAACGCGTGTTTAAAACTAAAAAAATTCTGCCTGTAGGATCGTTAAAATTACGACATACCTCAACGATATCATCATCCAAATTTCATCATTTTTTACATTGCAGATTGACGCGTTGGCGAACGTTAAGCAAACAGCAAAAATAACTCGGGACGTCGAACAAACTGAAACGATGAAAACAACGCCGGTATTTAACTTATCCAATGATGGAAATAAACCTTCTAGGTCGAGCGTGGAATTGAACAATTATTACGCAGTATCAGACGGCAATAGCGCTGACGGAGGAAAAATGGCGGTCGATGAAAAAACTACTGATAGTAATCGCGAGAAAACACGATTATCGTTTAACGTCGAAAATGGAGGAGCCGATACGTACGACGGTGGTGATTTAATTAGGACGGTCACTAACGATGCGAACGTCGCTAAAAATCACAAGATTAACAGTCACAAATATGATAACGGCGGATATATAGAGTATGAAAATAGAAATGCCGTCGATTATGAAAATAATAGCTACGGTGCAACAGAACACGGTGGCGATGATCGTAGTTACAGTGCTGGAAATGGCTACAGAGCTAGCGGAGGTGGAGGTTATGTTGCAGATGGTTACGCTGCAGGTGGCTATAATGCTGGCGGTTACAATGCTGGCGGTTACAGTGCTGGCGGTTACAATGCTGGCGGTTATAATGCTGGCAGTGGTTACAAAGCAGGCGATTACAATGCTGGCGTTACTTACAGCGCAGGCGGTGATTATAGCAGTAGTAGCAACAGAGGTATGGATGGCAGCGGTAATGCTCAATTTGATGTATACACAGCGGGGTCTTACGAAATTGACGGAGCTGATAATGTTAGTAGCGGATATTTCTGGGATATTCTGTATAAAATAGCGGATACTCTTAGATGGGGTTGTCGAAGCAAAAAACAGTGGTGGGATGCCAACTTTTACAATGTACTATTATACATTTCTCAAATGATGCCGAATTCGGATTACATTGTACATCTGAAAAGTTTATTAAATGGTAAATCTCATATTCGTGAATTGAAAACGTATTTGAAAAGTTTCTTAAAGGACGCAAATTTTATGAATCTAGTAAACGACTTCATCGGTAGAGTTAAAGGAAACAGGTTCTTTAGCAACCTTATCGAGAAGATTCGTTCTGTGTTTAGCGATTTCAGCAAGAAACGAATACACGGTTTGCACGCTCCAAAATGTTGTAAACATCGTAACAACAAATGGAACGGTCAATGTCGCTATTATAATAACGATAATCAACCGTACTCGCGTAATTATGAAAATCATTATGCTGACAGTGATGTCGGGTCGATGAGCGGATCTTCCACAACTGGAGATTCTTATTACAACAACGGCATTTACTACGGCTATCCGTATTATCCTTACGCGGCGGCGGATGTTTCTTACGGTGGAGGATATTATAGCGCCGGTAGTGGAGGAGGTAGTTACGGCAGTTGGAGTAATGCTGCTGGTACCGGTAACGCTGTCGGTGATGGTGGTTGCTGCGGACGTAGCGGTGTCCATTAATGCAGGTTACGTCAGCAATTGCGGTTAAATATAAGTGTCCAGTTCGAAAAACGAGTGCGTGTATGTATGTTTCGTTCGGAATATAGCAACATGTTGGTGGCGGTACATTGTTATATGAAGGACACCTACAATATCTAGAAAATACTTTGTTAACTATACTAACGTTAATTCACTATACGGCGCTTGCAATTTTCGAAAATTAATTTTATATCATAGTTAGTAATTAACAATATCGGCGTTTACTTCATCTTATCGGTAAGACAATGACTTTTATCTATTTTATTTAATATGACTCCAAAGGAATATTTGCAATAGAAAAAAGCATTTTGTCTTTTTATTTATTCATTCATTCATTTATACGTACCATATACTGGGACCAGTTGGACGATAAATATGGGTAGAAGTTTGTCGTTCAGACGGCATAACTTAGTCTAATTTCTACGGATCGATATCGATTGAATCTATTTTCTGGAGTGAGCCATCTGATCGAATTAGACTGTATTCTGTATCCGTCTAAATAGTTTAATGCCTTGTATGGAGACTGCAATATTTGACATTGGTGTAATGAATTCAACTTCTTTTGTACAGTTTAATCCAATATGAGTTGGAGCCTCAAAAGTGAAGTTGTCGTATCAAAAATAAGTAAAACTCGTGGTAATGCTGTGTAATTCAAAGACTACACTTACGAATACAGCTTACATATATATTGGCATAAATATATATATACATACATATATAAAAAGTTTGATTATCGGATACGATTAGAATTCATATATGACAAATTTATTTTAAGTTCTAAATATAGCCTAGTAAGAAAGTAATATGTGCGTCAATAATATATTGAAAATATACGCAACCGTTGTGAATTCCGAGGTTATGTATAAGCGATCATGTGATATAATCACACTCGACACGTTTATTTATCTAATTGTTCATTTTTAGTGTATTCTAATAAATATACATTCATTCTTTCACAAGAGATACTAAAAAAAAGACAGAATTTTTTTCATTATTATTTTAAATAGCCAAGTATCGAACAATTTGACCAAAATTCAGAGCAGCAACCCTGCTTAAAATACATCGTATGTTCTAGATCGTCTTAATCTGCGTACGTCGAAGTTGTGGCCAAGTAACTTGATAGCTTTCGCACTTGAATAATATTCTAAGTGCCTCATACGCAGTTATTCAAAAATGCGTTCGGTTCCATTTCTAAGATAAAAATGTTGAATTCTAGATAAAATTCGAATTAAACCGTTGCAAATATATAGTGAGGATCTACAGTCTACTCCATATGATGTGTGCGATAGTTTGCGTAGAAAATTTAAATTGCGTCCGTTTTTGTGAGCTTCCTAGGTGAGATTTTAATCTTATGTAAGACCCAAGAAATTTACTACCTTTTCGCTCCATCGAATCAGAATGTTATTTAACCCTTTCAGTGAATTTTTTTCAATTTTTGATGTAAAATTCTGAATTTTTGTATACGAGATAATGAGTTCATCCTAAACAATTTGCACTTTAGAGAATTTTATAATGTATCACCGTTCTCAAATTATATCATGCCCGACATATCGCACAATATCATTGTATGGAGTAAATATGAAGATAAAAGGTTAACAATTTTTTTTAAGTATAAACACAAATAAAACAGAAATAATTATAATGAATGGCACGGAAGAAAATTTTCATATAAACGGGTCGAAGTTAAAAATTGTCAAAAGCTTCAAATACCTTGGAAGTATAATTAGCGATAATAATGAAGTAGATGAAGAGATCAAATATAGAATAAACAATACTATGATCGCCTACAACAAGCTGGCACAACGTGTATTTAGGAATAAAAATTTACATACTAATACGAAACTAAATGTTTATAGAGCAGTGGTATTACTAACTTTGTTGTATAGTTGTGAGACATGGCCAATCAGAAACAATCAAATTAAAAAACTTGAAATTTGTCAGGTGGCTCAGACAAATCTTAAGAATAACATGGAAAGGTTAGATGTCAAATGAAAGAATTTTGAAAATGACAAATTGTAATAAAACAATACTATATTTAACCAAAGCTCGGCTAAGATGAGTTGGTCATGTTATCAGAATGGAAACAATCGCATACCACACACTGGTGAACGATGTTGTGGAAGACAAAAATTAAGATTTAAAGATGTGCTATCAAATTCCATCAAAAAGAACGGTATTAATTCAAAGAAAAATGATTTTGGAAGAATGAACAGAATGCAGAATATTCATCGATGACACAGCAAGATTAGCAGGTGTTCACACCGCCAAAAATCGCACAAAAGGAGGAAGAAGAAACATAGCAGATCAGTATGAATGTGCATATTGCAGTTATAAATCTAATTATAAAATTGGATTAATATCACACATAAGATTCAGACATTGAATTATTTAACAGAAACAGATATCATTAGAAAATACTCTCATACTCTGAAACGAGTGAGTTACAATAATAAAATATATATATATATAAAAGAGAATATATATGTATATATTTTCTTAATTTTCTTATCTTGGAAGTTTAATAACGTCCAACGGGGGTGAATAGAAAAATAAGTAAGAAAAAGAATAGCGCAGACTAAAAACGCTTTTATTAAAAAAAGAACGCTTATTACGTCGAGAAATATCTCAGCTGTTCGTTAAAACTTTTGTCTGGAGCGTTGCACTGTACTGCTGTGAAATATGGACTTTACGAAAAAAAGAAAGATTAAAACTTCAAGCTTTTGAAGTTTGGTGCTATCGAAGGATGCTGAGAATATCATGGATGGATAAAATCACAAAGAAGGAGGTATTCAAAAGAATAGAAGAATAACCAGAGATAATAAACACGATTGAAAAGGGAAGAAATAGTATGATCGGTCATTAAATCAGACATTGTAAATGGATAAAAAACTTAATAGGAGGAAAAGCAAATGGAAAATTAATAAGGGGAAGATCAAGAACCCGATTTATGGACGCCATAATAAAAGGACAGAATTATGTGAAGATAAAAGAAACTGCTTTTGCCAAGAAATTATTTATTTAGCTGCAGGTCATGTTGCCCACCAACCTAGCGGTTGAGGAGAAATTATGATGATTATGATATATATATATATATATATCAGTGGCGGATGATACATAAAATTTACACGATTGCACAACCACCAGAAATATTCAGAACAGCACAATAATTGATGATGTAAAAAAATAGTTAAAAGTACTAATTATTTTATGGAGATTAAACAAAATAAGTGAATTTTAAATAATCTTTTCACAAATCAACTATGGATGTCAGGTATATTCAACAGCCAGTAAATCTATATTAAGAACATTAGATACAGTACACCATGCTGGACTTCGATCTATTCTTGCAGTACATCCCTGATCACCATCAAAGAGTTTGTGTGCATTAGCAGGATCCTTTCCACTTACATACTACAGAAAATACCACACTTATCTCTACTTAAGCCGTCTGCTTAGCTACAATAAAACATTTGCATACACCAAAAGATGTACATCCCCTAACCCCCTTTTTCCAAATGACCCTATACCAAAGCTTCTTAGAATACTATCAACTTATCACATAAGCTCCATCCCAAAATCAACATTGAATTACAACATAATGATACCTCCTTGGGACCCTTCCGAGACAAAAACCGATTTATCTCTCACACAGTACAATAAATCTACACACCCAACAAAAATAAAAGAAATAGTATTAAGCACTCTTCAAAAATACAATGACTACACACACGCATACACAGACGGAGCAAAATCCACAGCAGGCGGCGAGAATTCACCAGCAGCTTGCTCCTACCAAATTGATAATATACTACACTCTATCCGACTAAGCGATGGCTGCACTTCTCTGGATACAGAATTGTATGGAATTATGTACTGCATTGAGTACATCAGATCAGCTGTACTTCCACATTGCAAAACATTGGTCATAACAGACTCCCTCTCCTCTCTACAACTAATATGCCGTCAAGATAATAAAAATACCTCAATATTAGAAATTCAACACAATCTAAACACACTACATAAGGAAGGATGGGAAATACGCTTTCTGTGGATCCCAAGTCACATTGAGATACACGGTAGTGATAAAGTAGACCTTGAAGCTCGGTCTATGGTACTTTCACCAACACCAGAATACTCACCACCTCCATCAACATTAGCACCATACTCATGAACAACAGCAAGCAGGAATGGACGACCGACTGGACCTCACAAACAACCTTCCTTAGGAGCATAAAATCAACTATAGAACCTTGGTGGCCTCCAAATGGCACAAGTAGAAAAGAATATGGTACCCTAAACCGTCTACGAGTGGGTCATACAGCAATATCACACAATTACCTTTATACCAAAAGCCCTCCACCAACAAACTGCTCCTTATGCGGACATTTAACAGAACCAACAGTCACACACTTAATCTACAACTGCCAAACACTCACACCACACAGGTTAAAACACAAAATAGAGGGCCCAATACACAAAATACTTTCAAACAACCTAGTTAGCATTCTGGCTTTTGTAAGAGAAAGCGGACTCCTAGCATACATATAAACTAGACACACGTCTCCTTATGCTGTAATTAACCCTGGTAGTTACAAACGGCATATGAAGATTTACATAATATTAAAAAAAAATATATATATTTTTCATAGAAATATTATAAAAAGTAAAAAATCTTTAAAAACATGCATTGAAATGTCTAGTTCTAGTTACTACACTATGTTATGTTGTGTGAAACAAAAATTTTTTTGTGTTTTTCTGTTGGTGAAGGGGAAGGTGTAATTCAAGCGCTCGATTTTTAACCATGAGCCGCTGCTGATACATATATATATATATATATATATATATATATATATATATATATATGTATATATATATAGCCTCGTGGTGTAGCGTCAACTTTTTAGTTATTTTGAATAAACCCATCAGATACGAGGAGAATTTTTCATGTTAAAAACGTTACAAGATTACTCGTTCATTCAAATTGGTCTGGCGGTAAATAAGTACCAATTTACTCGCCGAGTAAGGAACTCGTATTTTCTGTTCGATTAGGTGATTTGCCGTTAATTTTCGGTTGACGAGGATCATCTTGTCAGCGTTACGTAGATTTGATGAGATCTTACTAATACACGTATGTATTCAAAAGTCATTATTGCGAAATTCCGGTGTGGACAGCTAAACGAAAGCGATGTAAAAGTTGAATGAATATGAAAAAGTTGATTTTCACGCATTATAATGAGATATAATTACTTAACTGTATTTGGTATGATTTCCGTTTTTTTGAAGATTTATTTTTATTCATATGTGGTCAGAATGTATATTTCAGTCTGTCATCACCTTTGAATTCTTTTTTTTTTTATTATTATTTTTATTTTACTGACAACTCCTTGTCGTAAACAATATCGATCATAAAAATAAAGAATGAGGGAATGAGCAGAGATGATTGGAGTGGAATATCAGACAATTCCAACGAATTTTGCCTAATTCGGGTCTTCAAGAAGAAAACTGTTCATTTATCTTTTAATTTTTTTTAATAGCTCAGCCCACTCGATTAATTGGAAGTGCATAGCGGCACCAATTCTTCCTTTTCAATCGTCTACTAGATCTGTATGGAAAATCGATAGTAAACAATCGGTGTACCAGTGGATTTTGGTTCAACTGAAGTTTCTTATAGAACCTTCGGTATTGTTCCATATAGACATCCTTTACATAATGAACGTTCAACTCTGCATGCAATGTGTCGTTCGATATATAATAAGGCGAATATTCCATTATATGTAGAATTACTGACTGCTGTTGTTGTATTCTACGATGGTTACTTCAACTCGTTGTTCGATATAATTCTAACCCATATCGCCCTACTGGAGCGATAACAGATAAATGGACATTCCACTTTACAGCACGGTTTAGAAATTATTTTATTCCTAACAATAGTCATAGCTGTCTACTCCTAACCATTAAAGATCTTATCATAATTTCCACATGATCATGTCACGTTAAACGTTTATCCATAAGAATTCCCGGGATAGCGAACGGAATCTACTTGTGGAATTTCAGAATTATCAAATGTCAAGAGTGAAGTTGGACATATTATCCTTGATATCGCAAGGCAGTTTTCTAGGTCCATTATTATATTCCATATACACTGTGGACATGTCAACCTCCGGAATATCAAAAACGAATGGAAAGTAAAATTTAATTATAAAATTATTCTTTTCTTTGTAACGATTTTTCTTGTCACCAGAATGAAGGAAATATCATAAATTCGAGAGGGGACTGAACGAGACATCTCTCGGGAAAAATAGAAACTTATAGTTCAACCATATGAAGATAGAATGCGCAGTCATTCTTTGTAATGATTTTTCGATTCATTGGCATGACTGAAATTTCATAAATACACAAGGGCGTGGCCAGAGTGAATGTCAAGGTTATTCGAATCATGCGGTTCCTCTGATTGGTTATCATTTCATTTGCTGATAAACATTAATTGTTGCAAAATCTCAGTCCTGTAGGGTTAACATTTTGAAGTAGTTCACCAGTCTGTTGGATGTCGTCACGCAGGTAACATTACAGAAGTGACTGGTTGATTATTTATTTATGTGAAGTGGTGTTTTTCGTTTAATTTAAGGTAATTATCGAAATTCTTCTGCATTTCATTAATAAACCAGGAAAATTATTTTCCCATGTTTTATTATACGAGTGGAGGCACCATTTATTATATAGTTCGATCGTTTTGGTAATTACAATTTTATAGAATCAGATTTCTGTATAGCAGGTAACATTCCTTTTTTCATAACATTCGTCTTTAACATATACTCCTTTTTATCATACTATTTATTCTTTTAGTACAAATAAATCCTTACAACCTAACATTATATATATATATATATATATATATATATATATATATATATATATATATATATATATATATATATATATATATAGTGTATATATATATATATATATATATATATATATATATATATATATATATATATATATATAGTGTATATATATATATATATATATATATATATATATATATATATATATATATATATATATATATATATATATAGTGTAAGGGCATCACATGAGGACACTTCGTATTTATGTTTTGTAGCAAAATTTTAATGAATAAATGACGATATAAGTAAAGACAATTTTTTAAAAAAGGTATAAATAGAGGTATGAAAGATTACTTAGTGTTTTAATTATCATTTGAAAAAGAAATTTATTTATTTGGTAAGTAAAAGTCCTATATTATTTACTTATAAATTATTTTTATACATATTTCATTATGAACGGGATATGATTTTTTTAAAAACTCGTGTCCGAAATTTCGCACAAATCTAACTCATGGAGTGAAAATAGAAAAACATACACATTTTGATTGAAATATTTCTCAGCATACAGATGAAATGTACAATTTGCATGTAACAAAAATATTTAAAGAAGTACTAATGTAATTTTAACTAATCTAGATAGAGTAAATAATATGAAACTATTGGCATATCCAAAAGAAGTCAATACATCCGATTTACTTTCATTTCCGAAACACGATTTTCTTTACAAATTGTTGCAATTGTTCTAATAATAAATAATATTTTAGATACAATGGCTCTTGAGGAAGATGAAATTTATAGGATATTAATGGATGACAATACATCGGTGATTGGATCAGGTTCTGATGATGATTATAATGATGAACAGGCGCTTTTTGATGAAGGTAAATGTATAAATTTCTTATATACGTTTTTTGTTTGTAGTTTTTATTGAAAATACAATATAATTATACTGTAGAATAAAATTAATATGTACATATTTGCCCTTATGTGTGAATATTGAAATTAATTCTTGTTTTCAATTCTATTTCAGATGTTGAAAATATAGATATAAAATATAGATAAAATTTCAGGCAACACGTAGCTGAAGATTTCATATATCCACATATACCTACAAAACGAGGAAGACCAAGCATGACTGAAGTACCATTATCGGGACCTTCTAGTACTTTTGAAGTACAACCGATTTTGTGTCTAATGAGGAAACGGAATTGTTTTTATGAGTTTCATAAATAATTGCATATTTTACATATAAAAAAATGTTTTTACTAATTTATTTGTAAGATTTTTTAACTTTTACTTATATATATATATATATATATATATATATATATATATATATATATATAACACCTCACTTGTTCCCGTGCGATAATGACATCTAAAAAGAAAAATCAGGACTGGTTTGTCGCAAATGATAAAGAAATTACTGACCTAATTGCGCGGAAAAGGCTAGCTTTCACTCAATGGCAGAATGATACAAGCAACATAAGGCTGAAACAAAAATTTTCTGAAATAAAGGCTGAAGTTCAAAGGAAAACACGCTGGATGAAGAACAATTGGTGGCAAAACAAGGCACAAGAGATTCAAACATATGCAGATTCCGGCCGTTATAGGGAGTTCTTTTCAGCAGCTAAAGCAATATATGGACCTACACCGTATAGAAATGCTTTGTTAAGGGATGAATATGGAAATATCATAAGTAATCATCATAGAATAGCGCAAAAATGGAAATGTCACTTTGAGAATTTATTAAATAATGATACTTGTGTAAATCACTCAGTGCTGAACGAAGTGCAGAATTCTCAGCAACTCGCTGCTTTAGACGAGGATATATCCTTAAAAGAGGTTAAAGATGCATTAAAGCACATAAAAAATGGGAAAGCTGCCGGCCCAGATGGAGTGTTACCGGACATTCTAAAGTTGGAAAGCAGCAACCTGCTAAACGCGCTTCATAAATTATTTTCTATTATGTGGGAACAAGAATCTATGCCAACTGATTTCCAATTAGCTGCCATAGTGCCCATTTTTAAGAATAAGGGCGACAGGAGCGATTGTAACCACTACAGGGGAATTTCATTGCTTTCAACTGTGGGGAAATTATTTGCCAGGATTATGCTTAATCGTATTTTACCAATATTGGAACGAACCTTTCCTGAGACACAATGGATTTCGCAGTGGTCGTGGTACCATCGACTCAATATTCTCGCTTAGGCAGCTACAAGAAAAGTGCTTAGAACAAAATCGGGATCTTTTCATTGCATTTATTGATGTTAGTAAAGCCTTTGACTCGGTGCATAGGCAGCTATTGATGAAATGCATGGAGAAAATTGGCTGTCCGCCAAAATTTATTCGATTGCTTTCCCTTCTATATGACAACAATACAAGCATGGTGATGCTACGAGATGGCAATTCTGAATCATTTAAAGTTAGTACAGGAGTCAAGCAAGGGTGTGTGCTGGCCCCTGTGCTGTTTTCAGTGTATATGGCTTTCATATATATGATAGCAGTTAAAAAGCTGGGACCTGAAAAGATAGTAATGATCAGTAGGTTTAATGGCGGATTATTTAATGTACATCGATTACAAGCAGCTTCTAAATGCTCCAGAGTAGGAGTATTCGATTTCCAGTACGCAGATGATTGTGCTGTGGTCGCACACACCATACGGGAACTGCAGACTACTATCAAAATACTTGATGCAGTATACAACAGTTTTGGCCTAGCTATAAATAAGGGAAAACCCAAATTACTTGTACAGGTAGCTCCCACAAGTACACGTGTTGGAATTAGGTAATATTGTAATAGAACAGGTGGAAAGTTTTAAATACCTTGGTAGTATGCTTAACAACAAGTTCAGCTTGGACACCGAGATTTGTAGTAGAATGCAAGCTGCTTCAGCTGCAATGTATAAGCTTGATAGAAGGATCTTTAATAATACACATATCTTATTGTCAACAAAACTAATAATGTACAAGTCCATTGTTTTACCGACACTACTTTATGGCTCAGAAACATGTGCCCCATATACGAAGAACATACGGTCGCTGGAAGCGTTCCATCAGAGAGCGCTGCGCAGATTGCTACGTGTTCGTTGGCAAGACCGAGTGACGAATCGCGAAATTTTAACGCGGGCAAAATGCAAGTCTATTCGGATGCTGCTTTATAGTAATAGTTTGAGATGGACTGGACATGTAATCAGAATGAACGAGGAAAGACTTCCGAAGAAATTCTTTTATGGTCAGCTTCTGGTTGGTAAACGGCGCATTGGACGTCCTCGTTGGCGATATAAAGACTATTTGCATCGGATATTAAAGGAATGCGAAATTGATCGCAGGAGTTGGGAAAAGCTAGCGATGGATCGTACCATCTGGAGACAGACAATACGAGATGGTTTGCAGAAAGCGGATCAAAATGCTCGAGCTGCGGAAGAAAGGAAAAGAAATCGACGTAAAGGTTGGAACGGTTCGAGTGGATAATATTAATAATGACGCTTTTACGTGCGATGCATGCGGAAAGGTGTGCGCCGCAAAAATTGGTTTGATTAGCCACCTCAGGACTCATAAATAATTGATGGTACTCCATACTCGGTTAACGAGTGGATAATTTAATTAATTAATATATATATATATATATATATATATATATGTGTGTGTGTGTGTGTGTGTACCTGTTTTATCCTTATTTTTTTATATATTTAGTTTATAACAATAAAAATTACAGTGTATTATATATTGTATCTTATTCTTTATCCTCATATGTAGTTTGTAAAGTGATGTTTGTTATTATAAATTATATAATATAATTTACATATTTATTTTTCTTTATATACATATATCCAATATATTTGTAGAGAGATAGAGAACGATAAACGTTTGTATGTTGTGCAAGTTTATGTATATATTTATATATATATGTGTGTTGTTTATGAAATATGTGTGTGTATATATATACTAGAATATGTATGTACATATGTACATAATAATAAATTGTTTTAACAGATTGAAAAGTATCCTTTTAAAATGTACATACCATCTAAGCCAAAGAAATATGGAATAAAGATATTTATATTAAACGATGCAAAAATGCATTATTGTATAAATGCAGAAATATATTCTGGCCGGTCAGTTATACAACCAAGACCTAGGAACGAACTGCTGATACCCACTTCAGTTGTTTTGCGTCTAGCAGAACCGATTAAAAATACTAAACGAAACATTACTGGAGACAATTGGTTCACCTCGATCCAGCTGATAGACGAGTTAATAAAAATGGGTTTAACATATGTAGGAATCATAAAAAGGAACAAAATGGAACTGCCAAATCATTTTACAAGCAGCAAGAATAGAACAGTCGGTTCATCATTATTCGTTTTTGCCGGACGACATACTTTGGTTTCATATGTTCCAAAACGTAATAAAGTTGTCAACTTGGTCTCTACAATGCATCACACAAATTCGATAGACGTAGAATCAGGTAAACCGGAAATAATATTGTTCTATAACGAGACTAAAGGCGGTGTTGACGCTCTTGACGAAAAAATGTAGCATCTATGCTACAGGTAGACGCTCAAGACGTTGGCCATTAGCCTTATTTTATGCTATTTTAGACGTAGCAGGAGTCAACGCTCATATTATAATGTCTCAAATAGCCAGCATCGAGTGCAAGAATATGGATCGTCGAAATTTTTTAATGAGACTAGGTGTGGAGTTAGCAGAGCCACATATGCGTAGACGATTATTAGCAACAAACTTTCAACGAAACATAAGGTACATTATTTATAAAATTATAAATATAGATGAAAAAAAAATATTCAGCCTATACAGGAAGCTGCAGCATCAACACCGTCAACTTCAAAGAGAAAAATATGTTCTGTTTGCCCGGCTAAAAGAGAGAGAAAAGGAAACAAAACATGTCGTAAATGTTCTGCAGTTCTTTGTGGCGAGTGCGTCCAAGTGATTTGCCCAAAATGCGCTGAAGATTTGTTGTAATTATAAAAACTGAAAATAAGTATTGGGTGAAATTTCTGTATTTCTTGTAAAAAGTTTGGTCCGACATTTTTCCCCCTATTATTGTAAATATTTTTTTGGGGGGTTTTTCTATTTATTATTGTGCCAACATTAATTTCCATCATTTTTATAATTTTGTAATTTGATATGTGATTTCAAAACTGCTTAAAATAAAAGCATTTTTCAAAAAGAAACATTTTTTCATGACTATTTTTATATTCTTGTAATTTTATATTAAGTTTAATAATTAATGTTGTAAAAGTTATTCCTTAAACTATTATGTTTATAAATATGCTCTGCACCAATATCTCTCATTTTTTAATTTTTTTAATTAGTGAAATTACTAAAAAAATTTGGTGGGTCACTGTGACCCAAGTATGTGTTTAAGTTTTTTGTAGTGTGTTACTTACGGGTTAAAAAAAAAAATAATAATAATAAAAAACTTAAGTTATATAACAAAACTAGTGTAGGCGTGTAGTGTATATTGTGTGAGGAGTGCATGCGTAGGAAGTTATTGAGAAGCATAGACCACACTATTGTTTCGGTTTCACGTTTGAATCAAGTGTTAAAGAAAAATAATTTACTATTGTCCGGATTTAAACTTCTTACACATGGCAGACTCCATATACAACAGAAGATTTTTGGAATTAGATTTGTTAATGGCCATTGGTTCTATGGAATTAATTCTGAATTGAGACCGAAGTTCAGAGAAATAAGGGCAGTGATATAATAAATGTTCAATGTCATCAATCTATGTAAATAGGAATCAAATTTTCCATGCCCTGATTATAAAAATTAATGTTTAAATTTTTCAATTTCATTCGATCGGAAATTTTCGGAAAAAAACACATAGGTCTTCCTTCTAGTTTTACATCTATCCCACCTCTCTTGCCATGCTGCAATAAGTGAGTTTTTAATGAATTTTTTTAGAATTTTAATATTAGGATTGTTCCCTAAGCTAGAGATTTCAACATTTAAGAACTAGAAACTCCCAACATAGGAAATATCCCCAACCACTCTGTATTTTAGAGATGATCAAGGAACCCGTGACAAGCAGATCCAGTGGAAGAATGTTAGAGATAACATTGGCAGCAGACGTGGGGCAGGTTCGATATAGAGATGAAACATTTAAAAGACATTTCCTCTGCTGCCGGTTAACAAGATTAGGTTCTTTTATTGATATATATGAGAGAGCTATACCTATACAGAGACTCAATAAGCCCCTTATAAAGGATGACCCTTTCACTATACCGCAGACCGAAAGTGTTAGGTTGAAGACGTCTAAGTTTATTATAAACGCCATCACATTTACGATGGATATACTCTACATGTGGTGGGAAAGTAGGTCTATAATCCAAGATGAGATCTACATATTTCAACTGTTTAGTATGAGGAATTTGTTGGCCAGATATTATCCTAAGTTCTTCTACTTTCTTTACTATTCTCTGGTCGCCAAACACAATAAATTGACATTTGGAAGTAGAGAAAGCAAGACTTAATTTGTTAATAATGGATTCCAGTTGTAGACGTACAACTTCAATTAATTTGAAATTATAATGCCAATCAATACTGAAGGAGATGCATAAGTCGTCTGCGTAGGAGACAAGCTGAATATATTTGTTCGTATAAGAAATGAATTTATCTATTTGAAAATGAACACGAGAATAGAGAAGATTCCAGAGTGTGGGTCCTAGGACAGATCCCTGAGGAACACCACACTGTAATCTCCTGTCGGCGACAGAGTCATTAATGTTAAGAATCGCATATCTGTTTTGGAAATAATTAATAATTACGTTAATGATGAAAGGGTTAATATTAAATTGTTTTAAAATAGCAATGATTGCTGACCACCTACAGCTATCGAAAGCTGCCTTGATATCAAAGGAGATGACAACTGTAGAATGGCCAGCAGCCAGTTGTGTTTTGACTCCAGACACGAGCTTGTAGAGGGCATTCTCAGTAGAGAATCCCCTTCGGAAGCCAAACTGGTTCTGGTGAAAAATATTAAGGCTATCAGCTTCTTTTAAGAGGATTTCATTGATAACCTTTTCATACACTTTACCAATGGAGTTCAGTAAAGAGATTGACCTATATGCAGATAGGGAGCTGGGATACTTTCCAAATGGAGACGTTAGATTAATATGCCAAATTTATCGTGATTACCGTTGTTTATGGTTCTTGTTACAAGCACAATGTAAAAAAAAATTCTGTCTTATTTGTATTTTTTTTAATGGTTTCCTTTTGTGAATGTAAAAGTAAGCGTTTGATTGAAATAAATATTAAGGGCGTTATGTACATTTTTCCATTTAAACTATTTGCACCTAATTACAAATTCGTTTATTAATTTATAGAAAATTGGAAATCTCAGTGCACGCGTCGATGAGTAGCGGATGTATGCGTTCGTTTCAAAATATCTTTAAAAAAAGTTAGAAATATACTTGAATAACTTTCGCATCATGTGTCATACAGATACTCCATTCATCGCAAAAATGACCCCCCAAAAGTAATGGGTACGCCACTTATTATTTCAATTACTACTACATAAATAAATAATTAAAATACTACTTATTATATAACAAAATATCTGGTAAAGAAATATGTTCCGAATGTACATAAAGCTCGGTAACACCGCCATACTTGAGAGGTTCCCAATGAAATATTTCATCGTTCCATTCCTGTGTAAATAAATAACGAATTCGGTTTTATATCGTTTTTATTGGTACCAAAATATTACCGGTTGAATTGAAAATATTATATTACACTAAAACATTAAATTCAATTATATGCGTACGGTATATTTTTATTAAAAAAACAGTGTAGGTAACTCAGAATGAAAAATTTTTATTCTATTATTCTTACTAACTCGTTTTAACTGAAATTTCGCTGAAAATTTATAAAATAATCAAAAATAACGTATGGTCTAAAATCAAAAAATTGAAACAGGGTTAGATATGGTGAAATAAACGTGATATAAGAACTATGTACAAATTCGCGCTATCTTAACTAGTATAGAGTATAAAACGTGGACCGCTATGTAAGGATATGTTAAATAAAAAAAAATGTTAAAAAATTATGTAAAACCGAAATTTAACGAAATTAAGAAAAAATATATATTCTACGAAGTATTTTTGTTTAAGGGGTGAGAATAAAAATCGTGCATGTATATTTCAGCTAGAATGTAAAAAAAATAGTCTTTATCATACCACATTGGGTCTTAGTGTGCTGGTTTTTATTAATATTTATTCCGCACATATACGTGAAATAGACAAATTATTATTATTAATTTATTTCTCGTCATAATTATTTACTCGTACAATAATCAATAATACTAGTAAATTATTTAAATTTACTGTTTAAAATCGATGTTTTATTGAAAAGGTTTTTTTTTCAGTTTATTTATATTATTATATTATTTCTACGATTATTATTATATTGTTCTTATTTTTATTACTGTATTATCATTATTATTATTATTTTTACTATACTGCATGACTAATAAGAAAATGTTAAGTGGGAAGGAATTGTATGAAGTGCACATAATTGATTTCAAAAACGTAAGTAATTTTAACTTCGAGAAGGTTTTAACCAGATCGGTGAGAATCGGAAGTGCTCAATTTTCATTTTTGTCAAATATCACACGCGTATTCAAATATGGGTGCAGTTTTTTAGGACGTTTTACAGGCGATAGCAAAATTTAATATAAAAAAAATTTGTGTGTATGAATAAAATGTGTACATATTTTTGTTATATATTTTTTAATGTGTACTTACATATTGTGCGTATACACGTACCGAAAGGAGACGCTATGTACATAATAATGTGAATATTTTTTATATGTTGTTATTCATTTTTGTATGTGTATATCTGTAATTCGTTAAATTTATTTTGTATTTCTTCTTTATGCGCAGATTGTACAGATTTTACTTTAATTGGTACAAACGCCGATGAAATATAATTTGTTATATTTTGCGTGTATGTTTATTCATTTTTGTATTTATTTATATTTGGATATATTTGTTTTTGTGTTTTTGGTTAAGCTTATCTTAATTTAATTTAAATAAAATTCGTTATGAAATACTTTACAACTTTGTTTATAAATTTTGTTTCAAGTGTCACGTTTGTTTCGTAATTTTAACTTGTTTATTGGCGTTTGTACAGTTTATGCCGATCTATGTATAATTTTATATATATATATATATATATATATATATATATATATATATATATATATATATATATACAAACCTTTTAACGAACTATGATAAAATAAACCGAAATTGAAAATTAAAATTTATGATTACTAAGAGGTGTCTTGTTGTATCACTTGAATTATAGTTTATTGCATTAAGTAATTGTCAAATAACGTAATAATGGTTTGCTTACCATTTTATTGGATTTTAACGATATGTAACTTATTGTATATTTCGTGCGCGGCAGCGTATATTAATAGGCGTTGCATACGTGTGTGCGTTGTAATATAAATGTTTGTTTGTATGTTGTATACTAATGTATATCATGCAAGTAAATTGGCGCGGAATGAGCATATTCCATGTTAATAATTTATTAAACCGTTCTTATTTTAAATCTCTTATAAAATCATCTATTTCGATTATGATTAATGAAAAAATCAGAGCCAGAAGATTAAACTTGGAAATGTTTTATAATTTATATTCTGACGGTGGTGGTCGAATTATGTGAATAATTATGAATATTGATTATTATTCGCTTGTTATCTACATTTTTATTCTTATTCGTGTCAAACCAGCTCGTACGTCCTACTATTATGTTATATATTAGTTTTTATTTGTTATAGTTCGTTTATATCTTACGCTATTATACAATGATTTACTAATATAATTATTGAAGCAAAAATTTTTTATTACGCGCTATTGAAAATTAATCTTTTTTTTTTTAAATGTTTAATGTTATGTGTGTTGTTCATGCGTAACCATAAATCATATTAGAATTATCTATAATTTCATAATGAAATAAGCATTAATTTGATTTGATTATTATTACATAAACAAGACTAAAAACTCATTTACAGCGTACACGGCGATTTTTCAAACATATCTGAATAACACCTTACGGATTTAAATATTACTACGAAATTAAAAATATCCATTTAGTTTTTTTTTTTACATTTTACGCACAAAAGAGCTAAACTTTCTCTCGAAGTTGTTAATTATAAAAAGCGTGTGAAGAAAATCTTTAATTATAAGAAATATTTTTATTTCTAGAAATGAAATTATCGGACAAAACTGAAATAAAGAATAAAATGAAATGTGCAAGTGTCGAAAGATTATGAATAACTTTATGATATATTTCCAACGAAAATATTAGTGTTATACTTCTATAACATTAAATCGAATAACTATTTTTATAAATACGACTAAACAAATTCGTACATGTTCTAGCCAAACATTCGTTTTTCATATTTGATCTTTTAAATTCTGTAACAAACGAATTTAAAAATCGTAATTATTTAATCGAGTTATACTATTTTCTCGGATAATTATATAGAAAGATACAGAATTAGAAAAGGAAATAAAGAAATGTAAAAACTAGAGATTAGGGTAGATTCGTAGAATACTTGTACACTCCCGATTTTCGTGTTTTTTTTTTTTTAAATATCAAAAATTACTATTTTTAACGAGTTACGAAGTTAAAATCCGCGGAAACCATTTCTAACTAGCCGAAATAAACCTGACAGATTCTAACCTAACTGAATTTAACCTAACCTAGGTATGTTTATAAACATACTTATAAGTAAACCTTAAAATGTTGTAATTTACGATTAAAAATTTTTTCCACCTTTTTTTCTATTTTTTATCCTACTTAGGGAAGCAAAACACATCAGTTTATCCAAGCCCCAATCGATTCTGAGTTGTACAAGTATGCTAGGAATGAGCCTTTGGCTTCTTGTAAACATTATGAAATATCAAATTAACCTACCAGTTCAATAAGTAAAGACGAAGACCTATTTCACAAATATCGTTTCGGTATTATTACTGACGGGTCTAATTAATCAATTATATAAGTCATTGTATAAACGTTCGATATATATTCTTGGTTAATAAAAAATCATTATTAACGAAACGTAAATAAATTTTATAACGTAGTGTGAACAAAGTTATTACATTAAATATTTTACAACTGAAGTAAGGCTACGAGTTCGCAGTTGTGAAATCTATAGTTCATTCCGAATATAATTTTATTTAAAATGTATTCCGATTTAACTTAATGAGTGTTTCCGCGTTCCTAAGTTCTTCGTTTTGTTGAATAAGTTCTATTATATCGTTCAATTCGTACGTACCCATAGGTATAGTACTGTTACGATGTTCGTTAGTTTTCGGTTCAATTACTACTAACTCGTTATTTTTACAATTTTCCGAAATATTTGGAATGCTGTTGTACGTTACAAAACTTTATAAAGCAACTTCGTACCGAAAATCTAATTTGATCTCTTGCTGATATTCACGACGAGATGTAGCGTGATTTAACAATATTTGAAAACTCAATTTTTAAAAAATTATTTACCCATCTTTATACGTCAACGTACAATATATACCCCTATCAATGGCTTGATTCGGTAAGTATTGGTGATTTTTATAAAAACAACGGTTACAGCGATTTATAGAGTAACCTACCCAATCTTTAGTCTTTGGACATCCTAATGGATCCAAGTCGAAAACAACAATTTTATTTCCCAACTACTCTCTTATATAGTTTACTCTATCTGTTCCTTTGATGTATACTATGTATTCGTTTGCAAAAGTATCGTGTAATAAGTCGAATATAGGATTCATCTCGTATTCGTGTTTGTCGTAATAATTAAACATTTGATACAGATTAGCGCATTTATTTTCGCTATATTTCAAATTCAATCTTTCTCTCGGATAATAAACGTTATTATTCAATAAAATTTGAAAGTTTTCTAAATTTAATAAATCGTAAGTCGAAATATTTTTTTCTTTCTGGAAACCTATTAGTACATACTTGGTTTTCGAATACCGATACCGGAATACCCCAAGTAAATTCAGTCCCATGCAATCGAACAAATGTAACATTCCGTCATTGATTACATTCACTTTTTTGTTGACCCCCATTATTTCCACATCTATTTCATCTTTTAAAGTTATTTTTCCAGTTAACGTTAAGATCAAACTTTTTAAACGGTTCAGTTACAATCTCTTCGTTGTATACGTTTATAGAAAACTTCGTCACCAACTCGTTTATGTTTTCCGTTATAGTAATTGAAATATTCAAAACTATCGATTATGTCGCTCATACTGTACTACGATTATGTAACAAATTATATCTTTTACAACTCTAACCAGAGAGGGATTTAGGTAAATATATTTTTTAAACTATACCTCTAGTTATAATTTTTTTAAATTTTTCTTTACTTATAATTCATTCATTACCATTTTTGCTACAAAACGTAAATAAAGGGTATTCGTATTCTCTGTTATAACTTACTTCATCACCCAAATATATAAAATAATGTTTATCTTCGAACCAGATTTCCTTTTCCTGATGTACTTCTTTCACTATTTGTGGTAGCATATAGATTCTTACATTGCCTAAAACACAAACCGCAATCGTCATTTCGCCATTTTTAATTTTATAATAATACCAACTTTCTATCGTGTATAGGTAATTTACGCTTAAAGTATTTAGTTTACCAACAGTTTTATTACACATGTAGTGAAAAAATCCCAGTAGTAAAGGTGTTCATCTTGAGAACACATATATATATATATATAGAGAGAGAGAGATAGTGAGAGAGGTCAAATAAGAAACAATAGAAAAAATGATTATTTTCTTCATAACAGTTTTTCGAGTAGCTGTGCATGACGGAAATTTCAAAAATTTGCAAGCGAGTGCCTAGAGTGAATGTCAAAAATTAATGGAAAGTATTATTAATAAAAAAGTGGATAAAGAAAAGTTTAATTATAAAATGATTATTTTATTCATAATGGGTTTTCTTGTCACATTCATTGACGGAAGTTACAAATATTTACAAGGAACAGAACACAGAATAACTAGAAAATTCTAGTTCAATAATATAACGATAGAGAACGCTGCAATTCTCTGTAACGGTTATTTGTGTCGACAGCAAGATGGAAATTTTGTAAATTCCCAACAGGGTTGCCCGAGTGAAAGACATAGAATATCAAAAAGGAATAGAAGTTATAAAATGATTCTTTTCTTTGTAACAGTTTTTCTTGTCGCCAGAATGAAGGAAATATCATCAATTTGAAAGAAGCTGAACGAGGTGGGAAAAATAGAAACTTATAGTTCAACCATATAAAGATAGAATGCGCAGTCCTTAACTTCATAAATACATAAGGGTGTGGCCAGAGTGAATGTCAAGGTTATACAAATCATGCGGTTCCTCTGATTTGGGAAAAATAGGAACTTATAGTTCAACCATATAAAGGTAGAATGCGCAGTCGTTAACTTCATAAATACATAAGGGTGTGGCCAGAGTGAATGTCAAGGTTATTCGAATCATGCGGTTCCTCTGATTGGTTGATCATTTCATCTGCTGATGTTAAACAGGCTTTAAGTGTTGCGCAGTCTCAGTAGTGCTGTAGGGTTAACATTTTGAAGTGGTTCATCAGTCTGTTGGAAGTCGTCGAGCAGTTAACATTATAGAAGTGACTGGTTGATTATTTATTTAAATGAAGTGATGTTTTTCATTTAATTTAACGTAATTATTGTAATTCTTCTGCATTTTCTTAAACCAGAAAAATTCTTTTCCAATATTTAATTATACAACTGGATATATAGATTGGATATGTGGATCAATCGATTTAGTAATTACAACTTTATAAAATCAGATTTCTGTACAGCAGGTAACATTCCTTTTTTCATATCATTCGTTTTTAACGTTTTTAACATATACACGCTTTTATCATAATATTTATTCTTTTAATGCAAATAGATCCTTACAACCTAACATTATATACATATAAATATGGTGTATGAATACATGTTTATATCATATATATATAATATATATTATAAAATATCTATATAATATATATTATATATATGTTATTGTATGCATGTATTATATATATATATATATATATATATATATATATATATATATATATATATATTATTGTATAAGAGGTGAAGAGGTGAGAGTGAGGAAGGAGAGAGAGCTCCTCACCCTCTCCAAGGAGAGTGCTCTCTCCTCACCCTCTCCACCACACTCCTCACTCCTCACCTTTACTACCTTTCCTTCCTTACTCTCTCTCTCTCACTCTCACCTTATCACCTTACTCTCTCTCCTCTCCTCACTTACTCTCCACCTTACTCTCTCTCCTCACTCTCACCTTACTCTCACCTCCCTCACACCATACTCTCTCTCCTCACTCTCACCTTACTCTCTCTCCTCACTCTCACCTTACTCTCTCTCCTCACTCTCCTTACTCTCTCAACTCTCTCTCCTCCTCACCTTTACTACCTTTCCTTCCTTACTCTCTCTCTCTCACTCTCACCTTATCACCTTACTCTCTCTCCTCTCCTCACTTACTCTCCACCTTACTCTCTCTCCTCACTCTCACCTTACTCTCACCTTACTCTCTCTCTCTCACCTTACTCTCTCTCCTCACTCTCGCCTTACTCTCTCTCCTCACTCTCGCCTTACTCTCTCTCCTCACTCTCACCTTACTCACTCTCACCTTACTCTCTCTCCTCTCTCTCCTCACTCTCACCTTACTCTCTCTCCTCACTCTCACCTTACTCTCTCTCCTCACTCTCTCCTCACTCTCACCTCACTCTCACCTTACTCTCTCTCCTCACTCTCACCTTACTCTCTCTCCTCACTCTCACCTTACTCTCTCTCCTCACTCTCACCTTACTCTCTCTCCTCACTCTCACCTTACTCTCTCTCCTCACTCTCACCTTACTCTCTCTCCTCACTCTCACCTTACTCTCTCTCCTCACTCTCACCTTACTCTCTCTCCTCACTCTCACCTTACTCTCTCTCCTCACTCTCACCTTACTCTCTCTCCTCACTCTCACCTTACTCTCTCTCCTCACTCTCACCTTACTCTCTCTCCTCACTCTCACCTTACTCTCTCACCTCACTCTCACCTTACTCTCTCTCCGCACTCTCACCTTCTCTCCTCACTCTCACCTTCTCCTCACTCTCACCTTACTCTCTCTCCTACCTTACTCTCTCTCCTCACTCTCACCTTACTCTCTCTCCTCACTCTCTCTCCTCACTCTCACCTTACTCTCTCTCCTCACTCTCACCTTACTCTCTCTCCTCACTCTCACCTCTCTCCTCACTCTCACCTCTCTCCTCACTCTCACCTTACTCTCTCTCCTCACTCTCACCTTACTCTCTCTCCTCACTCTCACCTTACTCTCTCTCCTCACTCTCACCTTACTCTCTCTCCTCACTCTCACCTTACTCTCTCTCCTCACTCTCATCTTACTCTCTCTCCTCACACTTACACTCCCTCCCACCTTACTCTCTCACCTCACTCGCACTTACTCTCTCCCCACTCTCAACTAAATCTCTCTCCTCACTCTCAACTAAATCTCTCTCCTCACTCTCAAATTAATCTCTCTCCACACTCACACCTTACTCTCTCATTTTTACACTCTCACCTTACTCTCCACTCTCACCTTACTCACTCTTTACACTTACTCTCTCTTCACTCTCACCTTACCCTCCACACTCACCTTACTGTCTCTCCTCACTCTCACACCACCACTATTGCCTTACTCACTTCCCTGCTCTCACCTTACTATCTCTTTAAAATGTACCCCAACTCAGCCTAAATCTTACACATACTGCTCCTCTCACACATAAGACATCTCCATCTCTCAATAGACTCACACCACTCTCATCCCTCCCTCACTCATGCAACACTGCACACCTGCTCAACAAAATACTTCTCTTCTCACCCTTCACTCACATCACTCATTCCTGATATACACCTTTGTCTTAGTCCCAACCATCACACCTCTTTAATGTCATACTGCACCTCTTGAAATTCCTGAACCACCAACTCTCACTATGGCTCTCAATCTCCTCACTCACCAACCCATCTCTTATAGACCATCACCTCATTCTCACCACATACCTCATCCTCCACACAAAACTGTCACATCACACTCAACTCTCCTCCAACACTCCTCTCTCATCACAGACACCTCTCGCCAACAACACTCACTCTTCCCACTCTCCAACACTCAATTGTCATCACTTACCTCTCACATATCTTCACCATCTCATTATTCCTGTCCCTTTTCCTAATAACTATTATCTGTCACTCTTTTGTCATGTACCCTCTCAACAATATTTCTCATCACTCTTGAACTCTCTGCCCTCTCCTGCACTCAATCATCTGTTCTTCTCCAAACTCTCTACCAGCTACCTCATCTCTCAAATCAACAGAATCTACCCTATCTTTTCTCACTCACTGACAATCTTCCCTCACTCTCCCACTCCCACTTTTCTCTTTATCACTCTCTCTTTCCTCTTTATTTATCATTCACCCTCTCTCTACTTATCCCTCTATCATAAAAGAGTATATGTTAAAAACGAGTTATATGAAAATAGCAGACATACCTGTTTATGCAAGTTCAGCTAATTATATCTTATACCATGAAAAAATTCCTTTCGCATCTGTGATATTACATGTGGGAAGGTTTCAAATGGATCCATAACAATTTGACTTGAGATTGCCCAGTTATTTTAATTACCTGTGAATCAAATGATCGACAAATCAATGAGTTGCAGGAAGGAATACGTTTGAACATTGTTTCTGTTCATACTGTAACCCTTGTTTTTGGGTCATTTTAATTTTTAATTGAAAAAACTACATTCTATATAATTGTTATAATTACTAAAACAAAAACGGCTCATTATCCCCCTCATATTATTGAATATCAAAAAATATTTTTCTTCACATATAATGAATTTGGAAGAATTACATGAATTATGTTAAATTAATTTAAAAACGATCACTTCACATTGTAACGTTCTCATCACATACGAGCGGTTCGATTGACTAGATGTTACGACTAGCCATTACAATTTATTCGTTCTTAATTAAAACTAAGGCCGAGTCTGTATATACATATATAGGTATATGTATTGCTGCTTCTACATGCCATTAATCTCCAATTTTCCCCTATTAACCTGGTATTATTTGTATTTTAACTTTATTGTACTTATTATTACTGTGGTTATTACTATCAACATTCTAGTTATTATAGCTTTACGATCTGACTTTAGTTCTGAATCATCTTACAATGGAAATACCTTTATTCTTCGTATATATATATTATGTTAACTTAACCATGATTAATTTTTAAATTTATATTTATTTTATTTAATATTTCCTTCAGTATATCCATTGTATTAAATCGTCATACATATGCTTACAGTTTATATATAATTAAACATATGCATACAGTAATATATATATATATATATATATATATATATATATATATATATATATATATATATATATATAAAACATAATATATATAAAAACATATACTCACAATAATGTATACATAAATATATATTATATATATGCATGATATAACTATACTATATATTTATATAATGTATATATATATATATATACATATATATATATGCACATATATAAAACCTATGCATACAGTAATATATATATATATATATATATATATATGCTCATATATAAAACATATGCATACAGTAATATATATATATGCTCATATATAAAACATATGCATACAGTAATATATAAAGGCACATATATATAAAACATATGCATACAGTAATATATATATGCACATATATATAAAACATATGCATATGTTTTATATATGTGCATATATATATATATATATATATGTATCTATATGCACATATATATTAAACATATGCATACAGTAATATATATATATATATATATATATATATATATATATATATATATATATATGCACATATATAAAACATATGCATACATTAATATATATATATATATATATATATATATATATATATATATACACATATAATATATGCACATATATAAAACATATGCAAAAATATATTTATATATATATATGCATATAAGTATATATATATATATATATATATATATATATATATATATATATATATATATACATATATATATATATGCACATATATAAAACATATGCATACAGTAAAATATATATATAAAAAACATATCCATACAGTAATATATATATATAACGTATACACACAATAATATATATATAGTATTCGTATACAATAATATATATATATATATATATATATATATATATATATATATATATATATATATATATATAATACATGCATACAATAACATATATATAATATATATTATATAGATATTTTATAATATATATTATATATATATGATATAAACATGTATTCATACACCATATTTATATGTATATAATGTTAGGTTGTAAGGATCTATTTGCATTAAAAGAATAAATATTATGATAAAAGCGTGTATATGTTAAAAACGTTAAAAACGAATGATATGAAAAAAGGAATGTTACCTGCTGTACAGAAATCTGATTTTATAAAGTTGTAATTACTAAATCGATTGATCCACATATCCAATCTATATATCCAGTTGTATAATTAAATATTGGAAAAGAATTTTTCTGGTTTAAGAAAATGCAGAAGAATTACAATAATTACGTTAAATTAAATGAAAAACATCACTTCATTTAAATAAATAATCAACCAGTCACTTCTATAATGTTAACTGCTCGACGACTTCCAACAGACTGATGAACCACTTCAAAATGTTAACCCTACAGCACTACTGAGACTGCGCAACACTTAAAGCCTGTTTAACATCAGCAGATGAAATGATCAACCAATCAGAGGAACCGCATGATTCGAATAACCTTGACATTCACTCTGGCCACACCCTTATGTATTTATGAAGTTAACGACTGCGCATTCTACCTTTATATGGTTGAACTATAAGTTCCTATTTTTCCCAAATCAGAGGAACCGCATGATTTGTATAACCTTGACATTCACTCTGGCCACACCCTTATGTATTTATGAAGTTAAGGACTGCGCATTCTATCTTTATATGGTTGAACTATAAGTTTCTATTTTTCCCACCTCGTTCAGCTTCTTTCAAATTGATGATATTTCCTTCATTCTGGCGACAAGAAAAACTGTTACAAAGAAAAGAATCATTTTATAACTTCTATTCCTTTTTGATATTCTATGTCTTTCACTCAGGCAACCCTGTTGGGAATTTACAAAATTTCCATCTTGCTGTCGACACAAATAACCGTTACAGAGAATTGCAGCGTTCTCTATCGTTATATTATTGAACTAGAATTTTCTAGTTATTCTGTGTTCTGTTCCTTGTAAATATTTGTAACTTCCGTCAATGAATGTGACAAGAAAACCCATTATGAATAAAATAATCATTTTATAATTAAACTTTTCTTTATCCACTTTTTTATTAATAATACTTTCCATTAATTTTTGACATTCACTCTAGGCACTCGCTTGCAAATTTTTGAAATTTCCGTCATGCACAGCTACTCGAAAAACTGTTATGAAGAAAATAATCATTTTTTCTATTGTTTCTTATTTGACCTCTCTCACTATCTCTCTCTCTATATATATATATATATATGTGTTCTCAAGATGAACACCTTTACTACTGGGATTTTTTCACTACATGTGTAATAAAACTGTTGGTAAACTAAATACTTTAAGCGTAAATTACCTATACACGATAGAAAGTTGGTATTATTATAAAATTAAAAATGGCGAAATGACGATTGCGGTTTGTGTTTTAGGCAATGTAAGAATCTATATGCTACCACAAATAGTGAAAGAAGTACATCAGGAAAAGGAAATCTGGTTCGAAGATAAACATTATTTTATATATTTGGGTGATGAAGTAAGTTATAACAGAGAATACGAATACCCTTTATTTACGTTTTGTAGCAAAAATGGTAATGAATGAATTATAAGTAAAGAAAAATTTAAAAAAATTATAACTAGAGGTATAGTTTAAAAAATATATTTACCTAAATCCCTCTCTGGTTAGAGTTGTAAAAGATATAATTTGTTACATAATCGTAGTACAGTATGAGCGACATAATCGATAGTTTTGAATATTTCAATTACTATAACGGAAAACATAAACGAGTTGGTGACGAAGTTTTCTATAAACGTATACAACGAAGAGATTGTAACTGAACCGTTTAAAAAGTTTGATCTTAACGTTAACTGGAAAAATAACTTTAAAAGATGAAATAGATGTGGAAATAATGGGGGTCAACAAAAAAGTGAATGTAATCAATGACGGAATGTTACATTTGTTCGATTGCATGGGACTGAATTTACTTGGGGTATTCCGGTATCGGTATTCGAAAACCAAGTATGTACTAATAGGTTTCCAGAAAGAAAAAAATATTTCGACTTACGATTTATTAAATTTAGAAAACTTTCAAATTTTATTGAATAATAACGTTTATTATCCGAGAGAAAGATTGAATTTGAAATATAGCGAAAATAAATGCGCTAATCTGTATCAAATGTTTAATTATTACGACAAACACGAATACGAGATGAATCCTATATTCGACTTATTACACGATACTTTTGCAAACGAATACATAGTATACATCAAAGGAACAGATAGAGTAAACTATATAAGAGAGTAGTTGGGAAATAAAATTGTTGTTTTCGACTTGGATCCATTAGGATGTCCAAAGACTAAAGATTGGGTAGGTTACTCTATAAATCGCTGTAACCGTTGTTTTTATAAAAATCACCAATACTTACCGAATCAAGCCATTGATAGGGGTATATATTGTACGTTGACGTATAAAGATGGGTAAATAATTTTTTAAAAATTGAGTTTTCAAATATTGTTAAATCACGCTACATCTCGTCGTGAATATCAGCAAGAGATCAAATTAGATTTTCGGTACGAAGTTGCTTTATAAAGTTTTGTAACGTACAACAGCATTCCAAATATTTCGGAAAATTGTAAAAATAACGAGTTAGTAGTAATTGAACCGAAAACTAACGAACATCGTAACAGTACTATACCTATGGGTACGTACGAATTGAACGATATAATAGAACTTATTCAACAAAACGAAGAACTTAGGAACGCGGAAACACTCATTAAGTTAAATCGGAATACATTTTAAATAAAATTATATTCGGAATGAACTATAGATTTCACAACTGCGAACTCGTAGCCTTACTTCAGTTGTAAAATATTTAATGTAATAACTTTGTTCACACTACGTTATAAAATTTATTTACGTTTCGTTAATAATGATTTTTTATTAACCAAGAATATATATCGAACGTTTATACAATGACTTATATAATTGATTAATTAGACCCGTCAGTAATAATACCGAAACGATATTTGTGAAATAGGTCTTCGTCTTTACTTATTGAACTGGTAGGTTAATTTGATATTTCATAATGTTTACAAGAAGCCAAAGGCTCATTCCTAGCATACTTGTACAACTCAGAATCGATTGGGGCTTGGATAAACTGATGTGTTTTGCTTCCCTAAGTAGGATAAAAAATAGAAAAAAAGGTGGAAAAAATTTTTAATCGTAAATTACAACATTTTAAGGTTTACTTATAAGTATGTTTATAAACATACCTAGGTTAGGTTAAATTCAGTTAGGTTAGAATCTGTCAGGTTTATTTCGGCTAGTTAGAAATGGTTTCCGCGGATTTTAACTTCGTAACTCGTTAAAAATAGTAATTTTTGATATTTAAAAAAAAAAAAACACGAAAATCGGGAGTGTACAAGTATTCTACGAATCTACCCTAATCTCTAGTTTTTACATTTCTTTATTTCCTTTTCTAATTCTGTATCTTTCTATATAATTATCCGAGAAAATAGTATAACTCGATTAAATAATTACGATTTTTAAATTCGTTTGTTACAGAATTTAAAAGATCAAATATGAAAAACGAATGTTTGGCTAGAACATGTACGAATTTGTTTAGTCGTATTTATAAAAATAGTTATTCGATTTAATGTTATAGAAGTATAACACTAATATTTTCGTTGGAAATATATCATAAAGTTATTCATAATCTTTCGACACTTGCACATTTCATTTTATTCTTTATTTCAGTTTTGTCCGATAATTTCATTTCTAGAAATAAAAATATTTCTTATAATTAAAGATTTTCTTCACACGCTTTTTATAATTAACAACTTCGAGAGAAAGTTTAGCTCTTTTGTGCGTAAAATGTAAAAAAAAAAACTAAATGGATATTTTTAATTTTGTAGTAATATTTAAATCCGTAAGGTGTTATTCAGATATGTTTGAAAAATCGCCGTGTACGCTGTAAATGAGTTTTTAGTCTTGTTTATGTAATAATAATCAAATCAAATTAATGCTTATTTCATTATGAAATTATAGATAATTCTAATATGATTTATGGTTACGCATGAACAACACACATAACATTAAACATTTAAAAAAAAAAAGATTAATTTTCAATAGCGCGTAATAAAAAATTTTTGCTTCAATAATTATATTAGTAAATCATTGTATAATAGCGTAAGATATAAACGAACTATAACAAATAAAAACTAATATATAACATAATAGTAGGACGTACGAGCTGGTTTGACACGAATAAGAATAAAAATGTAGATAACAAGCGAATAATAATCAATATTCATAATTATTCACATAATTCGACCACCACCGTCAGAATATAAATTATAAAACATTTCCAAGTTTAATCTTCTGGCTCTGATTTTTTCATTAATCATAATCGAAATAGATGATTTTATAAGAGATTTAAAATAAGAACGGTTTAATAAATTATTAACATGGAATATGCTCATTCCGCGCCAATTTACTTGCATGATATACATTAGTATACAACATACAAACAAACATTTATATTACAACGCACACACGTATGCAACGCCTATTAATATACGCTGCCGCGCACGAAATATACAATAAGTTACATATCGTTAAAATCCAATAAAATGGTAAGCAAACCATTATTACGTTATTTGACAATTACTTAATGCAATAAACTATAATTCAAGTGATACAACAAGACACCTCTTAGTAATCATAAATTTTAATTTTCAATTTCGGTTTATTTTATCATAGTTCGTTAAAAGGTTTGTATATATATATATATATATATATATATATATATATATATATATATATATATATATATATATAAAATTATACATAGATCGGCATAAACTGTACAAACGCCAATAAACAAGTTAAAATTACGAAACAAACGTGACACTTGAAACAAAATTTATAAACAAAGTTGTAAAGTATTTCATAACGAATTTTATTTAAATTAAATTAAGATAAGCTTAACCAAAAACACAAAAACAAATATATCCAAATATAAATAAATACAAAAATGAATAAACATACACGCAAAATATAACAAATTATATTTCATCGGCGTTTGTACCAATTAAAGTAAAATCTGTACAATCTGCGCATAAAGAAGAAATACAAAATAAATTTAACGAATTACAGATATACACATACAAAAATGAATAACAACATATAAAAAATATTCACATTATTATGTACATAGCGTCTCCTTTCGGTACGTGTATACGCACAATATGTAAGTACACATTAAAAAATATATAACAAAAATATGTACACATTTTATTCATACACACAAATTTTTTTTATATTAAATTTTGCTATCGCCTGTAAAACGTCCTAAAAAACTGCACCCATATTTGAATACGCGTGTGATATTTGACAAAAATGAAAATTGAGCACTTCCGATTCTCACCGATCTGGTTAAAACCTTCTCGAAGTTAAAATTACTTACGTTTTTGAAATCAATTATGTGCACTTCATACAATTCCTTCCCACTTAACATTTTCTTATTAGTCATGCAGTATAGTAAAAATAATAATAATAATGATAATACAGTAATAAAAATAAGAACAATATAATAATAATCGTAGAAATAATATAATAATATAAATAAACTGAAAAAAAAACCTTTTCAATAAAACATCGATTTTAAACAGTAAATTTAAATAATTTACTAGTATTATTGATTATTGTACGAGTAAATAATTATGACGAGAAATAAATTAATAATAATAATTTGTCTATTTCACGTATATGTGCGGAATAAATATTAATAAAAACCAGCACACTAAGACCCAATGTGGTATGATAAAGACTATTTTTTTTACATTCTAGCTGAAATATACATGCACGATTTTTATTCTCACCCCTTAAACAAAAATACTTCGTAGAATATATATTTTTTCTTAATTTCGTTAAATTTCGGTTTTACATAATTTTTTAACATTTTTTTTTATTTAACATATCCTTACATAGCGGTCCACTTTTTATACTCTATACTAGTTATTTTTCCAGATAGATAGCGCGATTTTGTACATAGTTCTTATATCACGTTTATTTCACCATATCTAACCCTGTTTCAATTTTTTGATTTTAGACCATACGTTATTTTTGATTATTTTATAAATTTTCAGCAAAATTTCAGTTAAAACGAGTTAGTAAGAATAATAGAATAAAAATTTTTCATTCTGAGTTACCTACACACCTACACTAGTTTTGTTATATAACTTAAGTTTTTTATTATTATTATTTCTTTTTTTAACCCGTAAGTAACACACTACAAAAAACTTAAACACATACTTGGGTCACAGTGACCCACCAACTTTTTTTAGTAATTTCACTAATTAAAAAAATTAAAAAATGAGAGATATTGGTGCAGAGCATATTTATAAACATAATAGTTTAAGGAATAACTTTTACAACATTAATTATTAAACTTAATATAAAATTACAAGAATATAAAAATAGTCATGAAAAAATGTTTCTTTTTGAAAAATGTTTTTATTTTAAGCAGTTTTAAAATCACATATCAAATTACAAAATTATAAAAATGATGGAAATTAATGTTGGTACAATAATAAATAGAAAAACCCAAAAAATATAATATTTACAATAATAGGGGGAAAAATGTCGGACCAAACTTTTTACAAAAAATACAGAAATTTCATCATCATCATCATCGGTGGCTCGTTTCGAGCATCGTGACCCTATGAATCCTCATAAACGAACGTTTTTAGCCGCCATGTAGTTCGATCTGCTGCCCGGTCCATCATTTCTCGTATTGATGCGGTGCCTGCGAGCGATTCTTTTAATTCTGTCTCTATATCTTGTTGGTGGCCTGCCTCTTTTCCTACGACCTTCTACCATGCCCGTCATAATCATTTTTTCCAATCCATTCTGTCGTATGATATGTCCTGTGTATGATGTTATTCGTTTCTGTACCACGGTTTGTAATCTCTGATCCACCTTAATTTCTTGAAGTATTGACAAATTAGTTTTTTTCGCAGTCCATGGTATCCTTAGCATTCGCCTCCAGCAGTACATTTCAAACGCATTAATGCGTTGTGTATCGCTCTTTTTTATTGTCCAGCATTCTGATGCATATAGGAATACAGAGAACACCAGCGAGTTCATAAGACGCATTTTTGTGTGTATTGTTATCTCATGGCTCTTCCATATTTTCGTTAATTGTAATAGCGCCATTTTTGCTATCTTTATTCTCCGTTTAATTTCCTCTGTTGAGCTTCCGTCCTTTGTGATTAGCGTTCCTAAGTATACAAATCTATCAACCACTTGTAAGCCATCTATACTTTGTGGATCCTGTGATTGACTGTTGCCATCTATAATCATTATCTTGGTCTTTTTCCTGTTTATGTATAATCCATGTTCTTTACTTATACTTTCCAATTTTTCAAGGAGGCTGACCATTTTTTGTTCTGATGAGGCGATTATTACAATATCGTCCGCGTATCGCAGGTTATTGATTGCTTTCCTGCAATTTTTACACCATCTTCCCATTCTTGTAAGACACTTCTCATTATCCACTCACTATAAATGTTGAACAATATCGGGCTTAGTATGCAGCCCTGTCGTACACCTTTTCCTGCTTTGAATTCATGCAACAATTTATTACCTACTTTAACTCTACCTTTGCTAAATGTATATAACGATTTAATGAGACCAATTAGATGACGTGGGACGCCGAGGTTGTTTAATATTTGCCATAGGTGTTCCCATTGGATGTGGTCGAATGCTTCATTATCCACTCACTATAAATGTTGAACAATATCGGGGTTAGTATGCAGCCCTGTCGTACACCTTTTCCTGCTTTGAATTCATGCGACAATTTATCACCTACTTTAACTCTACCTTTGCTAGATATATATAACGATTTAATGAGACCAATTAGATGACGTGGGACGCCGAGGTTGTTTAATATTTGCCATAGGTGTTCCCATTGGATGTGGTCGAATGCTTTACTATAATCAATGAAGCAGAAGTATGCTGTGACATTGAATTCTCTACATTTTTCGATTATTTGTTTTAAGTTCATTATTTGTATTCGTGTGCCTTTGCCAGGAATGAACCCCGCCTGCTCTGAAGATATTTGCGGCAAAACGAATGATTTTAATCTTTCATGAATTATGTGAAGCATTACTTTACTGGCATGCGATATTAATGCTATTGTTCTATAATTTTCACATATATTTCGTTCTCCATTTTTATGGATTGGTATATATATAGATTTTGTCCAGTCATCTGGCCACATATTTGTGTCCCATATTTACCCAATACTTATTTTCAGTTTTTATAATTACAACAAATCGTCAGCGCATTTTGAACAAATCACTTGGACGCACTCGCCACAAAGAACTGCAGAACATTTACGACATGTTTTGTTTCCTTTTCTCTCTCTTTTAGCCGGGCAAACAGAACATTTTTTTCTCTTTGAAGTTGACGGTGTTGATGCTGCAGCTTCCTGTATAGGCTGAATATTTTTTTTTTCATCTATATTTATAATTTTATAAATAATGTACCTTATGTTTCGTTGAAAGTTTGTTGCTAATAATCGTCTACGCATATGTGGCTCTGCTAACTCCACACCTCTAGTCTCATTAAAAAATTTCGACGATCCATATTCTTGCACTCGATGCTGTCTATTTGAGACATTATAATATGAGCGTTGACTCCTGCTACGTCTAAAATAGCATAAAATACGGCTAATGGCTAACGTCTTGAGCGTCTACCTGTAGCATAGATGCTACATTTTTTCGTCAAGAGCGTCAACACCGCCTTTAGTCTCGTTATAGAACAATATTATTTCCGGTTTACCTGATTCTACGTCTATCGAATTTGTGTGATGCATTGTAGAGACCAAGTTGACAACTTTATTACGTTTTGGAACATATGAAACCAAAGTATGTCGTCCGGCAAAAACGAATAATGATGAACCGACTGTTCTATTCTTGCTGCTTGTAAAATGATTTGGCAGTTCCATTTTGTTCCTTTTTATGATTCCTACATATGTTAAACCCATTTTTATTAACTCGTCTATCAGCTGGATCGAGGTGAACCAATTGTCTCCAGTAATGTTTCGTTTAGTATTTTTAATCGGTTCTGCTAGACGCAAAACAACTGAAGTGGGTATCAGCAGTTCGTTCCTAGGTCTTGGTTGTATAACTGACCGGCCAGAATATATTTCTGCATTTATACAATAATGCATTTTTGCATCGTTTAATATAAATATCTTTATTCCATATTTCTTTGGCTTAGATGGTATGTACATTTTAAAAGGATACTTTTCAATCTGTTAAAACAATTTATTATTATGTACATATGTACATACATATTCTAGTATATATATACACACACATATTTCATAAACAACACACATATATATATAAATATATACATAAACTTGCACAACATACAAACGTTTATCGTTCTCTATCTCTCTACAAATATATTGGATATATGTATATAAAGAAAAATAAATATGTAAATGAAATGTATATTATATAATTTATAATAACAAACATCACTTTACAAACTACATATGAGGATAAAGAATAAGATACAATATATAATACACTGTAATTTTTATTGTTATAAACTAAATATATAAAAAAATAAGGATAAAACAGGTACACACACACACAAATATATATATATATAAAAGTGAAAGTTAAAAAATCTTACAAATAAATTAGTAAAAACATTTTTTTATATGTAAAATATGCAATTATTTATGAAACTCATAAAAACAATTCCGTTTCCTCATTAGACACAAAATCGGTTGTACTTCAAAAGTACTAGAAGGTCCCGATAATGGTACTTCAGTCATGCTTGGTCTTCCTCGTTTTGTAGGTATATGTGGATATATGAAATCTTCAACTACACGTTGCCTGAAATTTTATCTATATTTTCAAAATCTGAAATAGAATTGAAAACAAGAATTAATTTCAATATTCACACATAAGGGCAAATATGTACATATTAATTTTATCCTACAGTATAATTATATTGCATTTTCAATAAAAACTACAAACAAAAAACGTATATAAGAAATTTATACATTTACCTTCATCAAAAAGCGCCTGTTCATCATTATAATCATCATCAGAACCTGATCCCAATCACCGATGTATTGTCATCCATTAATATCCTATAAATTTCATCTTCCTCAAGAGCCATTGTATCTAAAATATTATTTATTATTAGAACAATTGCAACAATTTGTAAAGAAAATCGTGTTTCGGAAATGAAAGTAAATCGGATGTATTGAAAATTCTAACTTCTTTAGATATGGCAATAGTTTCATATTATTTACTCTATCTAGACTAGTTAAAATGACATTAGTACTTCTTTAAATATTTTTGTTACATGCAAATTGCACATTTCATCTGTATGCTGAGAAATATTTCAATCAAAATGTGATATGTTTTTCTATTTTCACTCCACGAGTTAGATTTGTGCGAAATTTCGGACACGGGTTTTTAAAAAAATCATATTCCGTTCATAATGAAATATGTATAAAAATAATGGTAATCTCCTAGTTTAACGTCCCAAATTAGTTTACAATATTTCACGGCGATGCTAGCGCTAAAAATTGATTATCGAAAGATAAAAATGCATTTATCGATAACTGAACTAACAAAAGTATTGTATTTTGTTCTTAAAACTTCTGTAATCACTAAAATTAAATTATAGTCCGAAAATTAAATTAAGTTATAGTTCACGCGTAATAAAATTAATAATGTTCCAAAAATATTTGAATCCCGAGCAGCCAAAATTAAATTATAGTTGAGGCATGTCATATGACCAACAATAAATAAGTATAATTATTTGTCGCAGTGTCAAATGGCTTTTATCAAAGAAAGAACCTGCTCGAATGGACTTCCGAAAGTTACAGGTCCTGCATGACCACCTACGGCCATCTGCTCCCCGCACATAATTTACTAATGAAGGCTGGCAGATAGAACAAATGCAATTATTCCTTAAAAGTCCACGAATGGTCAACCATTGCTCACATTTCACACAATCACTAATTTCAGGGAGAAAATTACTAAAATTCCACCTTTCTTCACTTATTGTTGCATAGTCAACAGTCCCGAATGTACAATTTATATCAGCTTTTCTTCTGCCCGACATTTGTAATTTAATTTTAAAAAGTCACAAAAATAAACACAAAAGAAACCTTATATACCAATAAAGAAATGAATAAAAAACAATATTACGATTACAAACTAAACACCAATAATATTATAATTATAAACAAAATAAAAAGAAATATAAAAACTAAAAAAGTAAATAAACATCAAAAAAGCAAATAATAATGAAATAAACAAAATAAATACTTGAATTAACAAAAACACTTTAATGTTAAATTTTTTCTTTTATCTTAAATATTTTCTTTCTTTTTTAGTAGTCACTTAATTTTTAAAATTTTATGTATTTAATGTTTCCTTTATTTTAAACGTGATCTAAATATCGTCATCTTATTTGGTAAGTATAGTTACAAATTTAATATTTGATAATATAACTATCGATATATTTATTACAAACTTAAATCGAAAATTGTATTAGCACTAGCATCGCCGTCAAACGTCGTAAACTAATTTGGGACGCTAAACTAGGAGATTACCAAAATAATTTATAAGTAAATAATATATGACTTTTACTTACCAAATAAATAAATTTCTTCTTCAAATGATAATTAAAACACTAAGTAATCTTTCAGTGAATCTGTCCAAAATATCGTACATGAACTTTAATGTTAATAAATAATTTTTTTTAGCTTTGTATAGTATCTAACACATAATTTATGGTCTATGTGTATTTGTAAAATATGCAAAATATCGTACAAAATCATTTTATGTTAAAAAAACTCGAACATATTATATTTATTAACATTAAAGTTATTTCGGACAGATTCACTGAAAGGGTTAAATATATTTAAATTTTATGATTACAGTTTCTAATTCTACAAACGTAAACAGCTGTGGTTTTACTAGTAAAAAATGAGATTCCATTTGAGACTAATCATCTATTATAATGCGTTAATAGGTTTCTGCAAGATTTGCTAGTGTAAAGAACATTTAACTGGATGTTTTGTTTGTTTAACGACGTCAGTAATGACTAGATGAAATAATGTTGGACTTAGTAGAACTTTGAGGTATGCCACTAACTCGTTATTGAAGAAATTCCGGTCAACATATACAGTAAAAGAGCGGTTAGTTAAGAAATTCTATATAAATACAGACATTCTTCTAGGAAAGCAAAGTTTATGCAAGGTTATTAAAACCTTATAGCGTCATATGATATGGAATTCTTTACAGCAATCAATGCTGATGGCGTTTGGTGATGAAACAATTGTAAATATTATTTTGTAGGAATAGCAATCGATTTGTAGATTGCTGGTTCCACAAATGTTTGTTTTTAATTTCCCATGTCAATCGAATAATTCTAAAATTTTACCAAAACGGATGTTTTCGAAATTGAGCAGTAACTATTAAGAAAGATTCGGGTTTTTGTACGGCTTAAGGGAGGATTTTCGCAATTTTCTGTGATGAAGGAAATTGTCTAAACATCCAAATTTGGTTGAAGATATCAAGCATATTCTTCTTGATTTCATTCGGCGCATTTTGAAGCAAAGAGATATTGAAATTGTCTGAATCCAGTGTGGCTGGTTTTGCGACTTTTATCGCAATTTCTATATTTCATGAACGATGATTTGTGAGTTACGCGGCTCTCAGTTATGGATGGTCTCGTCGGATATGTTTATTTTACAGAATTGTGTTTGTAACTTTTATCGCTCGAGAATTCGGCATAGTGCGAGGAGAAATTATTTGCTATTATTAACCTTTCTTCTGTGATCAACTTAATTGAAAGTCCGACTATTATCAATTGATTTTTCCGACAAATAAGCTTTATTGAAGTTCATAAGTTTATTGTTAAGATAAAGGTCCGTCAAGAATCACGTTTTTAAAGGTTATCTAGTTCTTGCTCGCTGTTTCCTGAATTTTGTGTTTTTTTATTGGGCGTGTTTTTTAGTTTTTCCAATGTTGGTGGTTCCTAACGACCGATTAACATTTTTTTATCCCCACCAGGGTAGAAACATTAGCGATACTTTCATAGTCATTAAATTTGTCTTAGGTTCTGAACTGCGTGATTTTACTAACGGAACTAGTTTGATTTGTAAATGAGTTAACAGCCGAATTCATACTACCGAAGTTTGTTGAATATACACATAGATGCTTGTTGCAATCAATTTTCTGGCAGTTAATGTTGTTATTTAGAACTCATCATCATCACCATCAGTAGTCGTCACCCTAATTAGGGTATCGTGATTAATCTTAGTCCGTCGCTGAAGCAATCAGTGTTCGCCAATTGTATCTGCCGACAGTCTATTTCACAATTGAAAGTCCTGCCCTTTGTCGAACAACATCTGTCCATCGTTTCGGTACACGTCCCGGTGGTCATTTAACAATCCCTATGATCATCAGCTTCTGTAATTATGTCCAAAGAATTTCATTACTCTTGTGGAAACAATGGTTGACAGTCTTTGCGTGGTACCAATTTCCCGTAAAACAGACTCATTTGTCCGTTTTTCTGTCCACGGTATCCTGAGAAGCCGCCTCCAACACCACAATTCGAAGTAGTCAATTCTCTTTTTATCCAACTTTTTCATTGTCCACGTTTCTGCTGCGTATAGTAGAATTGAAAATATGAGCGTTTCAACTAATTTAATTTTTACATGTTTCGTAATCGAATTATCTTTCCAAATGCGGTTTAGTTTTGTCATAGAATTTCTAGCTATTTCTATTCTTCGTCGTATTTCTCCTTCTGAGCCGCCCTTTGCTTCAAGAAGTGATACTAGGTATAGAAAACTCGGGACGTTTTCACAGCCGGTAGATGTTCTTTCATCTTGTGGTATTACATTCTTTCTATCTATAATCATAATTTTTGTCTTGCTTTTATTTACATTAAGATTGTACTGTTTGCTGACATCTTCCACGCGTTCCAATAGTTTTTTCATTTCTTCCATATTAGGCGCTATGAAGGTTATGTCATCTTCATATCGGAGGTTTGTTATCTTTCGTACTCCTATCAGTATACCCCCTTTCCATCCGTCTAAGACTAGTCTAATTATATATTCGGCGTATAAGTTAAAGATCAAGATGATAGAATACAGCCTTGTCTAACTCCTTTATGCGTATAGAAACCTCTTGATGTTGTATTACCAATACGTATGATATTACAGTTATTATTATATAATCTCTTTTTAATATGTACAATGTGCTTTGGTGCACCCATTTCAAGCAACATAGACCACAATTTATTCCAACGAACATTATCAAACGCTTTTTGATAATCTACAAAGCATAGTATTATAGATATGTTATATTCACGTCCTTTTTCGATTAGTACTTTCATATTAAGAATTTGTTCTCGGGTGCCTCTTCCTTTCACAAAGCCAGCTTGTTCTTCGGGTATTTCTTTAGACATCCGTGCATAGAGTCGATTATTAAGTATCCGCAGTAAAATCTTACTTGCATGTGAGAGAAGGGTTATTGTCCGATAGATCTCGCATTTCGTTTTCTGTCCTTTCTTATGTATGGGAATGTATATTGATTGGCTCCGTTCTTTTGGCCAGTCGCCTGTTGCCCATATAGTGTTACATATGGAGGGAATTTTCATGATCCCTTCATTCCCGATCTGCTTTAATATCTCTGTAGGTATTTCATCAATTCCTACTGCTTTTTATTTTTCAGGTATTGAATAGCTTCACAAAGTTCGCTCATTAGGATATCTGGCTCTGGTTCGTCAAAAGGGTTATCGATTTCAATCTGTGTAACTACTAGTTTTTAATTATAGTTGTATTTCTTGATAATCATCGACCTATGTTCACTCCCCGCTAAATTTTATGTTAGTGTAAACTAGAAACGAGTTAAGCATGTATACTACTAAACCAAGTTAGACCGTGTGTGTGTGGTAAAAGAAACTGTAATAGATTTGTGTGTTTGTGTTTAGTAGCGGAAAATCGAATAAAATTAATACTTTTTTAGGGTTTTCCCATTTCTGTTGTACCGCCAGTGAACTTATAATCTTCGGTTAGATTCTCATTACGGAAAGTATATCTAAAATCTTTTAATAACTCGAAAACTACTCGACCGACATTTTTGAACGAAATTTTATTTAAAAATAGGAAAACGAGAAATTAGCTTTTAAAATCATTTGTAGCACACGATATCGTTTAATAATAATATAAAATATATATTTTTTCATTTGATTTTACATAATATAAAAATGTATACAGTGGAGTACATATATAACAACCTCGACCGCATTACAAATAATAAATAGTTACTTAATCTATAATAATAAATAGCTAAACGTTAATAACACAGGAAAAGTGGAAAAAACCTGCACAAAAGAAAAGATAAAAGATTAAAACTAGAAAAAATAAAGTATTAAGTAAGTTAGTTAGTAGGAAAGTATTTGATTATAGATTAAAATTATCTTAAGAGTAATCTATCTTTAATACGACGATGTTTATAACGGGTACAGCGCATGCGGAGTAGCACCATGTCGTAGTCTCCCACCACTGTGATCAGTTTGTTAGTATGCGCCTGACAGTTTGCATAAAATTTTGCCGAAATATTACGGATATAATTCGAAATGTAAGGGAGGTGCAATCTATAATGCATGTCTTTAATTCTGTGGTATCTAGTGGCGTTTAAGGAAATTCTGCAGCAGATATTTTGAACCAACTGTAATTTTTTGATAGTATTATTTGAAACTGAACACCAAACAGGACAGGCATAAGTTAATCTTGGACGAATAATGGATGTATATATCAGATTTTTGTTTAGGGTAGTAAGGTGTGACCGACGGTAAAATATGGGAGAAAGCATACGAATAGCTTTATGAGTTTTGTCAATTATGTAATTAATATGGTTATTAAACGTTAAACGGCGATCCATAATGACTCCTAGATAACGTACTTCTTCCTTCCAAGGAATTGTGTTACCATTCATATTGATTTCGGCAGGTAGTGAGCCATGTCTCTTGGTAAATATTATGGCTTCTGTTTTATCAGTGTTAATTTTTAGTCTCCAGCGTTTATAATACTTAAAAATTGAGGACGCAGCTTTTTGTAGATGATTACTAATGGACTCGGGTCTATAAGAAGAACAATAAAGTGCTAGATCATCCGCGTAAAGTGCAGTATTAACTAATGATAATTTAGGTAGGTCATTGATTAGAATTAAAAAGAGGTAGGGCCCTAAAACGCTACCTTGTGGAACCCCAGAGGTGTACATTCTAATAGAGGAATTATGAGTGAGGTGAGTTACATAAAATTTTCGATTACTTAAATATGACTTAATTAATTTTATCAAAATCAACGGATAATTGTATTGTAATAATTTATAAATAATTCCATTGTGCCACGCCGAATCAAAAGCTTTTTCCAAATCAAATAATAATAGTCCTGTATATTTATTTAAATTAAAGTTATCAGTGATATAGTCAGCAATTCTAGCAACTTGGTGTACAGTTGAATGACCAGGCGTAAAACCAAACTGCTGCTCTATAAGAATATTATTTTTAGTTGAAAAATCCTGTAATCTAATTAAAATTACTTTTTCGAGAACTTTGCTAAGAGTACTTAGTAAGCTAATGGGTCGGATATTATTTACATCGGAAATATTTTTTTCCGGTTTGGGTACGATGGTAATTTTAGCATTTTTCCATGCTGAAGGGAAATGAGAAGTCATAAGAATGCCATTTAAGATTTTTGTTAAGAATACAATAGCCTTACGAAGTAAATGTTTAATCATGATGGCAGTCAAATCATCAGTGCCGCAGGTTATTTTATTCTTTAAAGATTTGATACATTTGTTAACCTCAGTAGGCGTGAAAGAGGCATCGGAGCAGCATTATTTATATTTAGTAAAGAATGTTTGACTTTTTTGTTAACTTTATAATAATGTGTACGAGGAATTAGATTATCGTATTGTGCACCGATGGTGGAAAAATGAGAAGCGAGTAGTTCTAATTTATCATTTAACTTATGCAGCATCTGATTAGTAACAGGGTTAATTAAAGGTGGGAGTATGGTGGTTTGTCTTGTAAGTTTTCTATTCGCTTTCCAAAGACTATTCCAAACTATATATCTAGAATAATATCTCTTAAAAATTATTACAAACGTAAAACAAGTAAGTATAAGTTTACGCCTCGGTACGAGTCTGTTAGAATTACCTATGTGTTGTTAGTTAAATTCACATTTTCAATCGATAGGTTTGATAGGAAAGTATTCCATTGATTATTTTTCCAATTTTTGAGCAGAAATGCAGTGAATTTAACTAACAACACATAGGTAATTCTAACAGACTCGTACCGAGGCGTAAACTTATACTTACTTGTTTTACGTTTGTAATAATTTTTAAGAGATGTTATTCTAGATATATAGTTTGGAATTATTTTAGTTGAACAATGAGTCTTATTCGTTATTTTGGGAATGTTAAGATCAGCTGCCTGCAAGATTAACAGAGTTAAATCGGCAATGGCTGAATCTATGACCTCGGGAGTAAAAAAATTTTGTTGTAAATTGATATTGTTATTAATATATGTTCTGAATAGGTCCCAGTTAGCCTTTTTGTATATGAATATTTTTTGTGATGGTAGTGTATTCGTACAAGTGATATAAGACAATATGGGATTATGATTAGATGATAACTCGGACAGAGAAACAGGTGTTGTAATGTTGTTGAAATTTTGAACTAATATTAAGTCGAGAACACTTGGTTTTTGATTACTTTGAAGTGGTATGTATGTTGAGTCAATAGACGATAATATGTCGAAGTTATATGTGTTTGAGGCACGATATAAAACTTTACCAGCTACATTATGGCTATAACAATTCCATGATCTGTGTCGACTGTTTAGATCTCCTATAACAAGTGTTGGAATGCGGTCTTTAAATAGTAAACCTAAATCATAATCGAAGTATATTGAATCTTTGGGGTTTCGATAAACGGATATTACATTAAGCATAGTTTTATTTATATAAATTTGGATACTAACAGTTTGCAAAGATTTAGTCAAAATAGTGGGTAAAACACTGTGTTTAATGGTATTGCGGACAAGGAGAGCGACACACCTGCTGCGTCTGCTTTTGTCGGACCTGTATATATAATAATCGGGAATTTTAATTGCAATTTTATGATCTAGTTTTGTTTCAGAGATGGCAGCGATGCCTACAGTATTTTCCGAAAGGAAGTAAATTAATTCGTTAATTTTTTGTTTTATGGAATTTGCATTCCAACCTATTAGGGTAATGTTAGACATGATAGTTTGTGGGGTGAAATATTGTAAAGCACATTCAACTATTAACATAATCTTAGTTAGGGGGTCAGAATTTTTATACTTTAATAATTTTTTATTAATTTCACTGAAAGCAGTTACTATTTTAGGAATATTCAATTGTTTAAATAAATTAAATAATTCAGAAAAAGTAGAGTTGCTGTCAGATCCGTTATCAGTAGGCGATAGGAGACTACCTCTGGCAACACTCGCATATGATTTAGATTTACTAAAACTATTACGATTAATATTAATATTATTATTATTATTACTTATAAAATTATTAGTATCGTTGTTAGTATTAGGGCTAACGTTGTTATTTACTACCGTGACATAATCACGTTGACGAGTAATATGTATTCGAGATAATGCTCGGTTACGTACTTCACATTCTGTGGAACTGGCAGCATAAGGTAGGTCGCAATTAGCACATTTAATTTGTAACGAGGTACAAACCATGCTCTCGTGGTTAAGCCCGCACTTAACACAACGGATTGGCATGTTACAATTGGATGATACATGTCCATATAATTGACAGCGGTAGCAACGGATTGCTCCGTTTCGTGGTCTGTATTTTTCCCAAGAGACTACGCAGTGCTCTATGACTTTGAGTTGCAGTAGTTTACGAGTATTTGTGCCGTTCGGGAATTTTATTAAATAAATAGGTTGGGCATTTGAATATTTAGTTTTAAATGCGGTCACATCAACAACAGCTGTAACCTTGGATATCGCTAGTTTGACTTCTTCGACGGAAATATCTGTTGGTAATCCTTTTAATACCATTTTAACTGGTTTTCTATCAGAAGGTAGATGCGTATAAAAAGGCGAATTTTTCTGTCTGAGAATATTAATGAAGAGATCATAATCCGAAGTAGTTGAACAATATACGAAATATTTTTTACGTCTAACTCGTATTTTAAATTCTGAGTTTAAAATACATCATTGCTAACAAGTTACTTTTATCCTTATCCGAATAGGCTGTGCTATCATTATAGCTGATTGGCGGTAAATGTGTGTGCGTATTTGTAAGTACTGTTATTTCCTTCCATAAACTTTTATCTTTAACCGTGAGATTACGAAGTTTATAATTAAAATTGGAATTTCGATCTTCATTTATCTTTACTTTTACCAAGCACGTTAAACGATTTAATTAGTGCCTTTGTAGAAGCATTTTTAAGTTTTTGATATCTATGTCTAATATAATTTTTGAACTTGATCAGTGTCAGAATATTGGAAGAAATGTTGTAATAATTTGACGTTACGACAGATTTAGGAACAGCCAATTCAGCTGCTTTTAAAACCAAGTCAGTTAAACTATTCACTTCACTCTCTAGTTACATATTAGTTTTACAAGGACCTCCTAATGTTATGTTATTATTAATATGATTTCGATATGTGTTCCAATTAGCATTTTTAAAGTGGAAAACAGATGGCAATGTGATAGTCATACCCGATTTACATAACTTGAAGAAAATAGGATTATGATTAGAGCTTAAAAATGGTAGAGAAATAGGCTTGGTTATCATTTGAACGTTTTTTACTAATACAAAATCAATAATACTAGGATGTAAATTTCGATTGTCCGGATAGAAGGTAGGTTCACTAGGAGCTAAAACTTGAACATTAAATTTATATGACATATTTAAAATACAATTACTAGCCATATTATTGGAATAGCAGTTCCAAGCTCTATGCCATGCATTAAAGTCAGCTACAATTAAAACGTGGTGATGTGTTGATAATAAGTTGAAAATATCATAATAAAGATTTTTATGACTTACCTTAGGTGGACAGTAAACGGAATAGATGATAATACTGTTGTTAGATATTTCAAGAGAAATGCCCGTAGCTTCAATTTTATTTAGAGGTGGTATGACTACAGGTGAGTGAACTATATTTTGCTTTATAAATAAGGCTACCCCACCGCCATTTAAATTCCGGTCTAGTCGATATACAATGTACCCTGGGCATCTTAGTTTGTGTGTCGAGTCAATCTTTGTTTCACTTACACACGCTACATGAATATCTTTATCGTACAGTAATTGCCCGAATTCTAAGAATTTATTTCTGATATTCTAAGAATTTATTTCTGATGGAATTGAATTAGCATTCCATCCCAAAAAATTTAAATTAATCAAAAGGCTAGTCTGAATTGAGATATTCAATAATAGTTTCAGCTATTATAGCAATTTTGTCAAATGTATCATTTGCTTATTTGAGTCGGCTTAGAGCCAATTTAACAAATTTGCAAACTTTATTAAAATTTAAATCTTTAAATAATTTTATTATATCAGATATAACTGAAACACTTTCTGAATCAAAAAGGGATGGCATACGATCAGTAAAAGTGTCAGGGCAAGTATTTCAAGCAGTTTGTGCGTAGGTTCTGTTAGTAGTTTTATTGATAACATTACTATTATTACTAACGTTGCTATTATCACTAATATATTATTGCTATTATTATTATTATTATTATTATTATTATTATTATTATTATTATTACCCTTATTGTTATTATTGTTATTAATAAAAGTGCTATCGGAGTTGTTAAATAAAGATCTAGTTAAATTATTTTTTAAAGCGGAAAGCTGTCGACGACTATTTATATTATTGAAAATAGTATGATAAACTGGACACTCCCGACTATTAGATTGATGCGTACCTTGGCAATTAATACACTTAACAAATGATACAGAACAATTATCAGTAGAACAGATCGGGTCTTTGTAACAGTTAATAGCAATGTGGCCGAAAGATTGACATTTGAAACGTTGTAATACTTTGTTCGAAGTTCTATACTTTTCCCATTGTACGCGGCAGTGGGATATGATATTCATATTTAAAACTTGCCTAAATACTGCACCAGGTGGAAAATGCGCAATAAAAAGTGGTAAATAATTTTTTTCATTTTGTGGAGTGGTTTTATACATTTGCTGTACATTTAGTATAGGAATGGTTTCCGATATCTGTTGTACAATTTCATCAGTCGGGATGCTACCAGGAAGACCTCGTAAAACGAATTTAACAGGCTTAAGATCTTTGGGAGTATGTGTATAAAATTTAATGTTAGAACTAATTAGCAACTGGTGCAGCTTTTTATAATCGTCTACACCTAAAGTATAGATATAATATTTATTATGTTTATATTTAATTTGTAAATCATTTTTTAATGTTGATTTAATCTGATTAAATTGTTCCCTATGATTTGCCAAGGGACCATTAAAAACGAATGGCGGCATCTGACGTACTAAACTAGTATTATGAACAGCATTTACGATAATTTCTTCGTCAACATCTAACGGTTTAAATTTATTTTTTACGTCAATAGAAAAATTCGGAAACCTTTTACGCTTTCTCGGCGTACTCTTGACGTTTTGCGTTTTGCATTTGCCACTGCATAATATCTTCTTCGCTATTGTTACCCGCGCTGTTTATAGTAATCGAATCATCGATAATATGTTCGGTACAAGTAACGTTATTATCGGACTAGAATTATCTGTGATAAATCCGGTACTGGTTGACGGAGTGTCGATCTTATCCGATCTAGATAAGCGGGGCCCCGATGGGGAACGGTGAATCGGCATCGCACGAGGACGCGCGTATGCGTGTGTGTAACCGCAATCAACTATACGCACGTGTTATTTATTCTCGACGAATTATTATTTAGGACGATATGTTACAAAATACAGGAGAAACAAATAACGCGATAAACACACAGCTATTATAATAATATTTTAGTATTTGAATTGTATTGTAGTTGTGTACATTACAAAGCTGATTGTTTTTGAGATGGTTTTCTTGAAAACCTGGTTAGTGGACTGTACTTGTTGCTGAGGATTTTAAGATTCTACAAATGACGTAACCCATTGAATTTTCACGTTGAAATTACAGTTCATTGTCATGTTTATTTCTAAGATAAATTAAGACGGGAGGTTTTTTCCAGTATGCGAATGATTATTATAAATTTAATTTTTTGTTTTCCCACGCTTAATTAGTTTATGGTTTTATTTTAATCCCCTTAAGGAATCGTTTTAAGTTGGGTGTAAAATCTTTTGCTATTTAAATGGCATATTTGTTATCAAAACATTTTAGGTTTTCGAAGGATATGACGTATTTATCTCCTTGTGTTTTACATTAGATAGTGCAAATTTTATGATAGACGATACATTTTGTAAGTTTAAAGGTATTTCTTTCACGCAATTCAATGTTTCGGTTCAATTTATTGATTTCCTAGAGCGCGACTACAAAACTTGCCATCGTAGACAGTGGGGTATATTTTTTTACGAGGTTTCTAGTTTTATTTTAGAATGTATATATTGAAAAAAATTTAATTAAAACATTGTCGTGGAGATCTAAAAATGTAGACATAAGAGCCGTTTAAATCTTTGTGTTTATCATGAAATACGTTCGGGCGATAAATCGTTTTCCCCTAAAAAAAATTTGATTTTACTTTTTGGGGGAAAAGTGGTGTAGGTGATTTTATACGTCCTCTCAATCCTCACGTTCTTTGTGTTAACTTTAACCGTGTTTCATTCCGAAGCATTAGCCCTTAACTCTCGTCTTCCAGAAATTTAACGAAGAAAAATTTGTTGCATCGCCGATAAAAAAAATATAGGAAAACTGATACTGTATATTAGTATTTCTCTTCCATATTTCTATCTCTGTTTAAAATTTCAAAGTTATTTCGACCGAACACGAAAATGGGGCCCGGCGCCACCAAGACCATAATTCCGCTGAATCAGAATTTCAGCACGAGTTAGGTCACCGCCGTTTTTCAGATAATCATAATAAACATCTTGCGATAATAATCATAAACATCTTACAATAATAATAATAAACATCTATCAGAAAAATAATTTAAAAAAATAAAAACCTCGGAGAGAAAAATAATTTTAGTCTGAAAAAAAATTCGGTGACGACGAAAATGGGGCCAGGCGCCTCCAAGGCCAAAATTCCGACGAATCAGCATTTCCGAACCTGCTAAGGTCACCGCCGTTTTTCAGATAATCATAATAAACATCTTGCCATAATAATCATAAACATATTGCAATAATCATAATAACCATCTTCGAATAATAATAACAAACATCTATGAGGAAAATAATTCTTAAAAATGATAACAAGAGAGAGGAAAGTAATTATTTTACAGCCCCGAAAAAAATAATATTTTTCCCAGGATATATATAATACATATACACACACGCATATATATATATATATATATATATATATTACAAACGTATATGCCCATGCACACACCCATATTACATGTATATATGCATATTGTAATATGGGCGTGTGTATGTGCAAATACGTGAATATATATACATATATATATATATATATATATATATATATATATATATATATATATATATATATATATGCAAATACACGCATACATATTACATATAAGACGAAAGTACATATTTCCAAAAAATATAAATAATTATATAATAAAATGTGTCGTTCAAAATTGTTTTGTGCTTTTCTCTAACAAGCTAAATAACGTTAAGAATATATGTGGGATCCGAGAATACATTTTTAAACAATTCTGACTCTTAAAAATCTTAAAATCGTCATTTATATAAAAGATTTATCGTATAAAGCGAAAAAACCGAATAAAAAGTTTCAAACCGAACTCAAAAATATCAATAGTCACTAGACACACACCTCGCAATTTTTTTCAAATTCTACTTTTTTTACAATAATTCGCGATCGATTCGAAATCGAGGAAAAGTGTTTATACAAAAGTTAAGCGGCATTGAAATACGCGTTATAACGTTACAGTCTTATTTTGAAACAAAATACTCATCGATAAAATGGGGGTTAAAGAGTTTAGCGGTTTTGGATCGTTTTTAAGGGTCGTATGATAGATAGGCGGTTCAGGTTTACGTTAGACGAAAGTAGACGTCGAGGTCTATTATTAATGTAATAACGTACATTTTATCTAGATTAACTGGTAGCGAGAAATCGCGAACTTAAAATTTCATTTTCGATTTTTAAAAATTCTGTGAACGATTTTTGGTCGGCCGATTTTACAATGCATTTAGCATGGGCAATGTTAATTATATACCTATATATCGTTATATACGCAATGCTTTTAGCATAGGCAATATTAATTATATATCCATATATCGTTACATACATGTATATATATACAATAAGCACTATGCATTAGTCATTTTATATATATATATATATATATATATATATATATATATATATATATATATATATATATATATATATTTCACTGGCAGGGATAACTCCATCAAAAATGGTCGGATTTTGTCAAACCTTTTTTTGTTTTATTCGTAATCATCAATATATACATTTTATATATATACATTATATATATATATATATATATATATATATATATATATATATATATATATATATATATATATGGGTACGCCATTATCATGTGGTAGCCCTAAAAAATTTGATCGATCTTTTTTATTATATCTTTATATATATAACTCTTCTGTGCGTTCGAACTCCTTCCAAACGGCTGGACTGTTTTTAATGAAATTTTTTGTTTGTCTTCAGGTGGATTCAAGTATGATTTAGATTTACAATTCAGTCTAATTTAAATTGTTTATTCCTATGAATTTTTAAAAATTGCCGACTTGCCACCTTTGGCAGGGCATAGCGCACGACGTAAATATTTTTAAACGATTCCGCCTCTTAAAATAGCAGTTTCTATATAAGAACTATCGTATTTAGGCAAAAAACCGTAAAAACAAAATACAAACAACCTAAAATTTTTGTAAATGGGAGAGGACACCTTGCGATTTTTTCAGCAATAAATCGCGAACGATAAATGGGGGAAAATAGTTTAAACGAATGTTACGTAGCATTGATGTAACCGTCTAACGATAGTATAATCGTATTTTTACACCAAATACCCACCGAGAAAATTGGTGTTAAATGGTTTAGAAGTTTTGGGTCATTTTTAAGGCCACTATGATAGATAGTAGGTTCGAATGAACGTTAGACGAAAGCAGACGTGGAGATCTATCACTTACGTAATAACATAAATTTTACCTAAATTAACCGGTAACGAGTTTAAATTTGATTTTCGATTTTTAAAAATTTTTGGACCGATTTTTGATAGGCAAATTCTTCGATGCTTTTAGGAAGGTGTTAGGCGTTAGGTAATATATATATGTATGTATATAAAATACGATTTAGACTCCCTTATACGGCGAACTTCGTATCGCCCAAGAATCAATAAATGTATTAACTTATTAGCTGAATTAAATATACTTTTTTATTAAGTTTAATAAATCAACAAAAATTAAAATGTATCGCCATGTCGTTTAAGTCTCTTTACAAATTTTTTTTTACGTTTTTTGTGTAATTCCTAATTCTCCACCAGTATTTTTTATTTAATTCAGCTAATAATTTAATACATTTCTTGATTCTGGGGCAATACAAAGTTCGCCGTGTCAGCTAGTATATATATATAATTATTACTCAACCAGACGGTAACATAAATCAACAAAAATTAAAATGTATCGCCATATCGTTTAAGTCTCTTTACAAATTTTTTTTTACGTTTTTTGTGTAATTCCTAATTCTCCACCAGTATTTTTTATTTAATTCAGCTAATAATTTAATACATTTCTTGATTCTGGGGCAATACAAAGTTCGCCGTGTCAGCTAGTATATATATATAATTATTACTCAACCAGACGGTAACAATGAGCGCGCTAGTTGTCGTTTGTAATGGTAAAGTGGATAACACGCGCGGTAACGTAGTGTTAATAATGCGCACGCGTTCAATTAATAACGTAAGAACGTTTTAAAGGGGTTGTATGCCTGCCGTGTATTGGACGAAGGCAGTAGTACAGCTGTATATATATATATAACAGCTTTGTAGAATCGGCCGACCTGAAAAATTTTTCAAAATCGAAAATCAAATTTTAAACTCGCGATTTCCCTTTACACGTTAATTTTGCTAACATTTACGTTATAAAATAAATGATAGATCTCCACGTTTACTTTCGTCTAACGTCAACCCGAACTCCCTATCTATTATTGTAGCTTTAAAAATGCCCCAAAACCCCAAAATCATTTAACCCCAATTTTATCGAAGAATATTTACTATAATAATACGGGAATACAACAGTTAGATGCATATTTCAATGCCGACTAACTTTTGTTTAAACGATTTTTCCTAATTTTGAATCGTTCGCGAATGATTGCGGAAAAAGCGAATTTTTAAAAAATCGAAAGGTTGTGTCCTTTTTGAAATTCTCAGGTTTAGTTTGAAATTTTTTTTCGCGGTTTTTTCGTTTTATACGATAGATCTTATATAGAAATGATTATTTCAAGAGTCAGAATTGTTTAAAAATGTATACGTCGCACTCTATGCCCTGCCAAAGATAGCACGTCGGCAATCTAAAAAATCGTAATGAAAAACGGGTTTCTATTTCGAACTCGTCATTTTAATATCTCGTATATCAGTTCTATAGACATTTTTCGAAACTGGAAATTCAAGGTCACCCCCAAAAGTGCGCCAACATTTTTTCCGAATTCCGACTACAACTTTATTTAATAATTTTTCCTACGGCGATCGAATTAGGTAATAACAATGTTTTTCGAATCCCTAAGCCTAACCAAAGCGGGAAAACCGATTTTTCTAAAGTCGTATTACCATTAAAACCTTGGTCGGGTTTAGGAATTTTTTTCCTTGAATCTACAATGTTTTACACTGACGCATCCCTATTTTCCGGGATCTCAGTTATCAGAGACGGAACAATCATCATTCAATATTCCTACCGCAGACATTCTCCGTCATTTCATCAGAATTATAAGCGATTTATCTTGCTACGGAATCTTATGAGTTCCGATGTTGATAAACCTTCGATTATATGTTCTGACTCTCTTCTAGCACTCTGCATTCTCTGCGACGTTTTCAATCATGATCAGCAACGAGTATATTTTAAGACATGAGGTTATGCTGTGTCTAAAAAATGTGTTCACAAACCTGAAATTACGAATAAATTGCCTACAATTCTCAATTTGATATTAATAATTTAATTAATGTTTTTAACATTGAGAATAACATTGCTAGCATGAGTATTTCCTTAATTCCTTTAAAATAATTATTTTAACGACCTTACTTAAGTTGCTAAGTAAACTAATTAGCCAAATGTTGCAAATCTGAGAACTGTCATTCCCAAGTTTAGGAGGAACAATAAATTTTGAGTTTTTCTAACAGTGCGTAAAATAACTGAATTTAAACATGCAGTTTAATATAGTCGCAAATTCTACGATAGCCTTTAATGGGAGCTCCTTAATTACTATAGATGAGATTTCATCGTGTACTACCGAATGTTTAGCTTTAATTGATTTAATTGTAACATACATATCTTTCGGAGTAATAAAAATTGTTTTATCAACAGAACTGACATCTTTAATATATTGACTGACTGTTAATCGAACTTTAATGAATCGTAGAGCGGGGAAGGGCAGTGCACGGTTTGTTATAATTTTTGTAAACCTTCCATACATTATTATTTTTCGTATTGAGCTTCGATAAAAACGAATTAAATTTATTGTATTGAATCAAATTGGAAATTGGAAATGTAACCTCATATCAACTGTAAGACCAATATGTTGATTATTGTTAGGACTACCCTGTTATTATATTATTATTATTATGCATTTATTGCTACATTAAGCCAATATGTGGAAAAGTTAGGAACGAAATAACATTGACGGCTTTATTTTCTAGTAAAAAATCAGTGATCCATTTAATATATGTATAATCTTATTACCATCGGATATACTGCATCCAGGAATAGAAATGTGAATCGCAATAGTAAGGATAAGATAACCACCTACCGCAGTACAACAAAATTGATGTGTCAATAAGTCGTATTAATAATTCATTTAATTTAATTTTCTTATATATTACGAGGTCCATTTCGCATTTTGATATCAACATTTGTGTATCGTTTTTACTCCGTTTGTCTCGACTTGTGTCGTTAGTTTCGTTTGTGTGAAAAAAAAATTGTGAGGAAGTAAAGAATCTTCCATTTCCAACTTGGTTCCCAAAATATTTACTAGTTTTCCAGATTTGCTTTGTTCTTAGTGTTTGTCTTTAGATGTACAGAAATTAACTTTATTCATTAAATCAATTTTTAAAAATCGGCATTAATTTTTTTGTTTTGATTTGCTTCATTCATAATGATTTTTTTACCGTTTCCAATTTATTTTAATTCACAGATATTTATATAACCAGTTTAACAATTTTTGTGAGGAAACTAATAATAAATTTAAATAATTTGTAGTTACGAGTATTTTAAACGAAATTTTCAAATTATAATGGCAACAAAAAAACGCGTCTATTTTTATTTTTATTTTTAATTCGATACAATTTTAATCATAAATTAATATATTTTATTATAAAACGACTGGAACAACCATATACATTTGTTGATATATATAAATTGACGCTCTATCATTTATGTATATATATATATATATATATATATATATATATATATATATATATATATATAATTATATAATTATGTACATTTGTATACAAAGGGTGACAACTGGAATAAATTACCCCAGGTCACAAATGAAAGGGTCTCACAAAAACATTAAAAGTTAAAATTCATTTTTAGTGAGGAACCCAAATGTAAATACATTTTTTAAAAATATATTTGAAGTATAATGTAAAAGGGTAACAAATAATAGTTTAGCCTATCCAGACTTAAGTTTATGGAAAAGACGTGTTTATGTCAGTCAGAATATTAAAAATAGTTTATATTATCCTAATTACAAGAAATACCAGTACAATTTTGAACGACACCTCTTATTAAATAGTTATTTATATTTTTAGGAAATATGTACTTTCATCTTTAGGTACGTGGATATATACATATATACAATATATATATATATATATATGTAATATATGCGTGTGTGTATATGTGCATATAGATATATATAAATATGTATACCTACATGCATATACACACACCCATTTTAAATATATGTATATATACATGTAATATGGTTGTGTGTGCATTGCTTTTATATATATATATATATATATATATAAAACCGGTGAAAAATATTTTTTTCTCAGACTGTAAAAATAATTATTTCCTCTCCAAGGTCTTTAATTTTAAGAATTATTTTCCTTATAGACGTTTATCATTATTATCGTAAAATGTTTATGATTATTATCGCAAGACATTTATTATGATTATCTGAAAAATGACGGTGACCCAGCACGTGCTGAAATGCTGATTCAGCGGAATTATCTAAAAGCCGGCGCCTGGCCCCATTTTCGTGTACGCCCAAAAAATTATATTTTTCTCAGGTTATGTATATATACATATACATATACATATATAGATATGTATATGTATATATATATATATATATATATATATATACATATACATATATATATATACATATACATATATATATATATATATATATATATATATATATATATATATATATATATATATATATAAAACAATAGATTCCTTTTAGATTTTGTTCATTTACCTATATATATATATATATATATATATATATATATATATATATATATATATATATATATATATATATATATATATATATATATATATATATATATAGCATGTATGGGTATGTTTCCTTATCCTATTTTATGCTTTCTCTCTCTCTCTCTCTCTCTCTCTCTCTATATATATATATATATATATATATATATATATATATATATATATATATGTATATATATATATATATATATATATATCTTTTACAATGCTTTCGATTCTGTCAAATTGATGAAGCTTCGGAACATCTTGGAAATTATAGGAACTTCTAAACATCTAATATATCCCATTAAACAATTATACAAGGGCAGCTCAGCCACGATTCAAATGAAAGTAATAGTACCCGATGGATTGAAGGTGGAAAGCACTGTAAGACAGGGACACTCTCGTTTATTATTTAATATATATACGTAATTTATTAAGAGAAGAATATTTAACGATTAAAATAATAGTACGTATCTTAGATTATTAATTACTGTTACTCCTATCGAAATTCCGCCTTCACAGTTGTTAAATATTTTTCTCTTAATAAATTACGTATATATATGCATAAATTACTCTGTTATTCAGAGGATTGTATACTGCATTATCGTCCATTATTAACACGCAATGAATCGACACTTTCGACGGTACGTTTTCTTGCCAATTAAATAATACTTTAATATTAATCAGCGATTCTTTTATAACGTTCAGTTGATACGAACAATCTATAGCAATAACCGGATACTTTGATACATACGTAGTATAGTCGACCATAGGATTTTCGTGTAAATCGTAATAAGAAGCTTTAAAAATGTTTAACCATTTAAAACAGATTAGCACATTTATTTTCGCTTTATTTCAAATTCAATCTTTTTCTCTCGGATAATAAACGTTATTATTCAATAAAATTTGAACGTTTTCTAAATTTAATAAATCGTAGGTCAAAATATATTTCTTTTCTGGAAACCTATTAGTATGTACTTAGTGTTCGAATACGATACCGGAATATCCCAAGTAAATCCTGATAATATGGAATCATCAATTATTGCGTAATCCTAGCCTTGTGTAGTTAACATTTTCAAGTGGTTCAGTCAGTCTATTAGAAATCATTTTGCAGGTAACGTTACTGGTGCGACCTGTGATTTTTCATTGTTTATTAATTTATGTGAAGTGATCGGTTTTTGATTAATTTAACGTAATTTTTTAAATTCATGCACGTTTCATTAAAATAGCCTAATAAAGTTTTTCTGATATTTAATTATATAAGTAGATAACGAACCTTTCATTATATAGTTCGATCGTTTTAGTAATTACAGTTTTATAGAAAGGTCTTTAGTGTTTTCAATTAGTAATTAGTATGGCGCAACTATGCATGACAGTGTGTACAACAGCAATATTCAAAGATGTTCGTCCCTTTAGCTTCAGAGATCTGTCGATCATTTCATTCCCTGATAATTAAAACAATTGCACAATCTCAAGTAAAGTTGTTCTCAGTCTGTTCAAAAGATCTCTCGCAGTTAATGTTACAGAGGCGAATGGTTTTTTTTCATTGTATGAAATCTAATTGGGTCGATTCCTATATAGCAGGTATGTACCCTTTTTTCATATCATTCGCTTTTAACATATACTCTTTTTTATCGTAATTTATTCTTTTAATGCACATTGATCCTTACAAACTAAATATAAAATATTATATACATATATATATATATATACACTTTTTTAATGATGTTTTATAATTAGGTTGCAAGGATCTATTTTAAGAGAATAAATATATAATATAATAATTAAGTATATATATATATATATATATATATATATATATATATATATATATATATATATATGTATTTGTGTGTGTATGTTTGTGTATGGTATATATATACTTTTTAATGATATGTTATAATTAGGTTGCAAAGATCTATCTTAAGAGAATAAATATATAATTTATTGTATTAACCCCAGTTAGATGGTTTTAGCTTAATAGTAGCAATTTCAGAGAATAATTTTATTAAATTTGTAGGCAAATTTAGATTATATCGATGTATATTGATCCTGGACAATTTCAGTTGTAGCCTTTTATTTCACAGCCAACTTCATTTATCAAATGTTTCTCTACAATTCAACTGCATATTCCGATGCAACGCTGGGATTTCTTCCCCAAGATGTTATTCAGCCTGTTCGAACTCTTCTCACGGGTGTTACAGAAGCGACCGGTTGTTTTTCATTGTTAGTCGATTTTTGTGTAATATAATTTTTAGTACTTTCAGTATCCGTGATATTAAGGAAATATTTTTTCATTTTACCCTAATTATAAAATATTATGTTCCTCAGATATTTATTATTATCATATTAGCCGATAATGAACCATATATTATATCGATCATTTTAGTTTAATAATCACGATTTTATAGAATCAATCTACTAGTTCTAAAAAATTGGTATGCTAATGTGGATTATTAATCACGAGCATTGAAATTAATAATGAAAAATGGGTATTTAACTGTTACGCAAAATCGCCAGACTATAAGACATTCCATTGCTTTGATTCGCATTCACAGTTGGATTGGTGCCTTCAGGCAAGCACACGTGCAAGGTCTTAAAAATGTGTGGGTAAGTAGTCGTTTACCTCTTATATGGAGACGGCAATTAGTGATTATGATGATATACGTACATTTTTTTTTCTAGTAAAAGTGAACGAGAAACGAGAAATAATTGTTTATTTTCTTCATAAGGGTTTTTTATGTTGCTGGGCATGACAGAAATTTTGTAAATCTACAGGAGACAACTCGAGTGAAATGCGTGGAATGATAAAGTAGTGTTTATTTAAAAAAAAGATTATTTTCTTTGTGACGGTTTTCATTTTTATAATGGTTTTTTTTTTCACTAGGAATGAAGGAAATTTCATAAATTCGAAACGGTACTGAACAAGGAATCTCTTGGGAAAAGTAGAAACTTCTAGTTCAACTATAATACGATAGAATGCGCTTGAGCATTGACAGGATGGAAATTTCATAAAAACACAAGGATGTGGCCAGAGTGAATGATAAGGATCATCGAATCATGCGGCTCCTCTAATTGGTCGTTCATTTCATCACCTGATAATATAGAATCATTAATTGTTACACAATCCTAAGAGTGTGTAGTTAACATTTTCAAGTGATTCAGTCAGTCTGTTGGAAATCATCTTGCATGTAATGTTACTGATGCAGCCTGTGATTTTTCGTTGTTTATTGATTTATGTGAAGTGATCAGTTTGTGGTTAATTTAATGTTACTTTTTAAATTCATGTGCATTTAATTAAAATATACTAATAAAGCTTTTCTGATATTAACGAACCTTTCATTATATAGTTCGACGGTTTTAGTAATTACAATTTTATAGAAAGGTTTTTAGTGTTTTCAATTAATTAATTCGTATGGCGCAACTATGCATGACAGTGTGTACAACATCAAAGTTCAAAGATGTTCCTCCTTTTAGCTTCACAGATCTGTTGCTCATTTCATAACCTGATAATTAAAACTATTGTACAATCTCAACGTCCAGTTTTTTTCAGTCTGTTCAAAAGTTCTCTCGCAGTTAATGTTACAGAAGCGAATGTTTTTTTTTCATTGTATGAAATTTAATTGGGTCGATTTCTGTATAGCAGGTATGTACCCTTTTTTCATATCATTTGTTTTTAACATATATTCTTTTTTATTGTAATTTATTCTTTTAATGCAGATAGATCCTTACAAACCAAAAATAAAATATTATATATGATATATATATGTTAACAAAATGTATATTAGGTTGCAAGGATCTCTTTTAAGAGAATAAATATATAATAATTTATATATATATAATATAGTGAATATACATTTTGTATATATATATATATATATATATTTGTGTGTGTGTGTGTTTGTCTACATATATATAATTTTTTATGACATTTTATAATTGGGTTGCAAAGATCTATCTTGAGAGAATAAATATATACTTTATTATATTAACCTCACTTAGATGGTTTTAGCTTAATAGTAGCAATTTCATAGATAAAATTTGTAGGCAAATTTAGATTATATCGATGTATATTGATCCTGTAAGAATCTATATGCCACCATGAATAGTGAAAGAAGTAAATAAGAAAAAAGAAATATGGTTCGAAGACAAACATTATTTTATATATACGGGTAATGAAGTAAGTTATAACAGAGAATACGAGTACCCCGTATTTATGTTTTGTAGCAAAAATGGTAACGAATGAATGACGATATAGGTAAATACAATTTGAAAAAAAAAAATATAAATAGAGGTATAGTGTTTAAAAAATCAAGTACTTAAGTCTGTTTCAGGTTATAGTTGTAAATCATAGAATTTGTTACATACTCGTAGTATAATATGAGCGATATAATAGATAGTTTCGAATATTTCGTTTATAGACCGTCTATAACGGAAAACAAACGAGTTGGGGATGGAGTTTTCTATAAACATATACAACGAAGAGATCGTAACTCAACCATTTAAAAGTTTGATCGTAATAACTGGGAAAATAACGTTAAAAGACGAAAAAGATGTTGAAATAACAGGTGTAGAGAAAAAAGTGAACGTAATCAATAACGGAATGTTACATTTGTTCGATCGTATAGATTATTATTTAGGTGATAACAAGGTCGATAGTATAAGAAAACCGGATATTTCTACCACGATGAGAGGATTAGTATCGTTTGAAAATGATCTAAAGTATAGTAAATACCGGTTGGCGCATTACAAATTCTTCGACGAATATTCTAAATGGAAAGGGACATTTTTCATTATGTGTACCCGCGAGTACGATAATGAAATTTTTCGCGAAGATTACAAGAATTTTCTATATCGTATTCCACAAAAATTGAAAATTGACGTTCTATAGATCAACGATAAACGTAGACATACTAGGGAATATTTCAATGACCGATAAAGACAAGTACTCCATTACATTAATAGACATAACATGGAGAATGCCTCAAATAAAGTTATCGATCGAGCAAGAAACGCGAGTTAGAAAATAAATTTTAAATAATACGAACTACTATACAGAAGTTGGCTATAACAAGGTACAATGATTTCATCTGCGACTGAATTTACTTGAGATATTCCGGTATCGTATTCGAAAACAAAGTATGTACTAAGTTTAAGGTTTCCAGAAAGAAAAAAATATTTCGACTTACGATTTATTAAATTTAGAAAACGTTCAAATTTTATTGAATAATAACGTTTACTATTCGAGAGAAAGATTGAATTTGAAATATAGCGAAAATAAATGCGCTAATCTGTATCAAATATTTAAAAACTTTAAAGCTTCTTATTACGACAAACACGAATATGAGATGAATCCTATAGTCGACTATAGTACGTATGTATCAAAGTATCCGGTTATTGCTACAGATTGCTCGTATCAACGGAACGTTAAAAAAGAATCGCTGATTAATATTAAAGTAGTATTTAATTGGCGAGATAACACACCATCGAACGTAACGATTCATTGCGTGTTAATAATGGACGATAAAACCGTATACAATCCTCTGAATAACAGAGTAATTCATTAGGAAAAGTATATAAATAATAACACTCGCGTATTACGAATTTTAGATTAATCGTATGTAAGAAATAGTATATAGGTAGGTGTAGTTGTCAAAAAATTTAATCTCACATAGACCTTTGTACGTTATACACGTGTGCTCACGATACGATGGCTAACGATAGATTTAGAAATATTCCTTCTAAGGACTTTTCGTACGTTATCGATTTCCAAGGTTTTGAAAGTATTAATAATACATTTATAATAAAGGAACTGAAGATTGCATCTCCTGGAGATGACCGAATTGTTCATTGTATGGTAAAATCACCTCGTATACGGACACGTGGTATAGAAGGACAGATAAATTTTTTGACCAAAAGATATCACAAAATTAATTGGGAAGACGGATACGTGGAATTTCACGAAGCGGTTAAATTATTACGCGAAACTGTCGCAAACGCGTACATAGTATACGTCAAAGGAACGGAGAGAGTAAACTATATAAGAGAGTAAACTATATAAGAGAGTTTTGGGAAATAAAATTGATGTTTTCGAATTGGATCCATTAGGATGTCCAAAGGCTAGAGATTGGGTAGTTTACTCTATAAACCGCTGTAAGCGTTGTTTTTATAAAAATCATGGATATTTACCGGATCAAGCCAGAGATACGAGTGTACACATTGTACGTTAAAACTAGCTACTACGAATAGAGATTGACTGATTAATTTGATTTAAAATGAGTTTTCAAATATCGTTAAATCACGCGACATCTAATATACGTCGCGAATACCAGCAAAGGATCAAATTAGATCGTCCGTACGAAGTTGCTTTAAAATGTTTTGTAACGTACATTCGAAAAATCGCAAGAATAACGAGTTAGTAGTAATTGAACCGAAAACTAACGAACATTGTAACATTACTATACCTACGGGTACGTACGAATTGAACGATATAATAGAATTTATTCAACAAAACGAAGAACTTAGGAACGCGGAAATAGGCATTAGGTTAAATCCGAATACGTTAAAAATAAAATTATATTCGGAATGGATTATGAATTTCACAACTTCGAACTCGATAGGACGCGTACTTGCTTTTAGTAAGCATAAACTCATACCGGGACAAACACATTATTCAAACGACCATATAGATATCTTTACTATAAATAACATTAAAATTAGATGTAATTTAATAAAATGTAATATAACTGACGTAAATTTAAACGATAACACATTGTACGAATTTCCGCTAAACGTTCAAGTTGGTGAAAAAATTATCGAATGACCTAATTATTCATTTTACCGCGTAAATACGGATGAAATAAATTACATATCCGTTAAGATAGTTGATCAAAATGAAAAATTGGTCGATTTTGCAGATGAAATCATAAGTATAATACTACTATTTAAGCCCGTATAACCATGTTTTCCAACGAGGTATTTTAAAACTCGAAAATAAAGTATCATCGAATCTCGAATAAAAATACAAAAACTATAGTAAACATTTATAACGAGTAATAGAAACGACTTTGATAACCGCTATTATCGAATACGAGCTAATACTGGTATAAATTGACTCCGTGTAAACATAAATTATTAAAATTGACGATTACGTAACCGTTGGAAAAAAGTTAAAAGAGAAATACGAACAACTCCGTTACAGGAGAAATCAGGAAACAAATAAAACTCGAGGAGGAGTGCAAGAACATTGTTAAACTTCTAAGAGCGATACATACTCAACTAGCCAATACATTACCATCAATAATAACCCGAGATAAATCTATCGCTCCATTAGCTGTTGGTTCGTTCGAAAAAAGTATAGAACCTCGTGAAATACCAAAAATATACGCAACAGCAGCGTCAGCTATAGAACCCTCTATCGAAATACCGCAGGAATTTGTACAAACATTAGGTCCGGTAGCCTCCAAATACATGAAAAACTATTTGTCGAAAAATGTACAGGTTCCACTTTTGGTATACATATTGAGGACGAGACTATGTACATGGGTAATTCACCGATAACTATAGAGAACGATAATATAAAGTTACTAAATACCGACTACTGGTACGAAGGTTCGCGAGGATTATGGGAGTTATTAACATTGGAAAAACCTAAAAATTACAACGAATAAGACTTGAAAGTATACGAAGAACTTTTGTTAAAAACTAGTTCGTATAAACAAAAAAATGACCCGAATAATCCGCGCTTGAAAAGTAGTATAGGAAATAAATATAATGTCATAATTAAGCCGATTTTAATTAAACATAATATTTTAAAAAAACGTCGAAAAAACTGGTGCAGGATTACAAAGAATACGTATACTGGAACAATATCGACGAATTGTTAGATTGTGTATATTATATGGTGAAGTAAAAGCCGTTAATAATAACCCTCTAATAATTAACGAAATTATAAACATTTTACAAGAATTTAAAGAATAGGATGGATTACAAACAAAAAAGACGAGAAAAAATCGTGCAAATGCTACCCATAAAAAAAGGTAGCGGACTGATTAACGATATAATCGACAAATTACCTTTCGAGGCTCATTTACCGGGCGTACCAGGCGGTTTTATCAATACGCCGATCCTAGTACTAATCTTGATTTGAAATTAGAAAAAAAAGTCAAACCTAAAAATAAAAGCGGCCATGTATCATGATATAGTGTATTACAAATCTAAAAATTTGGGCGACAGACATCAAGCGGATTTACAACTGGAAAATGAAGCGTGGAGATGTGTACTCGCTAAAGATTGCAATTTAGCCGAAAAAGCTAATGCATGGCTTGTAACAAAGCGATGAAAGCCAAAAGAGTTTTCAGTGCTGGTTACATCAAACATCCGGTTAACATAAGCACGGAACAAGGGAAACTTATTGCGAAAACCAATATACCCGTGATTTTAAAAATAAATAAAACGGGAAATAAAGATTCCGTAATGAACAAAACGTATTTACCGTTAACCGAATATCAAATTAAAAGGATTAAAAAAGATTTATCTATAAAATTATCGGTTAAACAACTTGAACATATAGCTCGCCGCTGCACCGGCTGTAGATGCTGTAGGCTCGTTAATAACCAACGATATAAACACGTATAATAATAAGAAAGCAAATAAGTTAATAGAAGAACGAATACGTCATAATACGGCGATGGAAGGTGAAAGACTATACGTCAATAAAAAACCTAAAGACGGTAAAGGAATATACGTAAATAAAAAAACCTAGAGAAGGTAACGGACTTTACTAAGGATATATAAAAAAAAAACATCCCGATTAAATCGTTGAGTAATGTAGAATTGATGAAATACGCCCAACATATTTCGCACTTTAGAGGTACTTTTATAAGAGATAAATTACCGAAAAACCAGTTAGATGTAGAGACGGCCATAATTAATTTACATAACTACGATGGTCCGGGAACTCACTGGGTATGTTATAGAAAAATAGGATATCCAACGTACGAATTACCAAGGTATTGGGGCCCTAATTGTGCGGGATTTTACAATTTCGAAGTAAATCAAAATATGGATAAAGTTATATGCGGTCATCTATGTTTAAAATGTTTATACGATACAAGTAACATTAAGGAATAGTATATATAGGACGAGCGATGGAAGAATTAAACGCTTTATCGATATTACGGTAATTACTTTTGCATAACCATCAATTTTTCGGCCGTTTTTAAACGACTATTTTAAACGACTCAATTTGTTTTGGGCGTTTTTAAACGACTATTTACGGTATAAATAACGATTATTGATCGAGAAAATGACTCCTAATAATAAAAAAAGTGATCATATACGATTTTCTTTTAGTAGTAAGTGTTTTGGTTGGCGATGGGCGCTACGGTACCGGGGCCGTATGTATGAACGGGCGGCCGGCCATGGGGAATTTAAGAACCGTGTTCTCTATGAAAATTGAAAGATAAATATAAAATCCTAATAACAAAAATAGCAACATGAGATATAAGAGGACTTAACCATCAAGGCAAATTTGGTATTGTATAGTAAAGAAATAGCGATAGTTAGCGTAGCCAAGACGCACTGGAAAGAGAGTGGACATTTTGTATCAACCAGCGGTAACTTGATAGTATGTTCAAGCAATGAAAACGAATTCAGTAAACGAAGTAGCGATAATAATAACTTCAGCGATATCATCGGGATTACTAGGATGTGAAAAAATAAGTGATTTTATTATATCAGTGAAAATAAAAGGGAAGCCAGTAAATATAAATATTATTCAAATATACGCACTAACAACTCAACGGTCAGATGAAGAAATGGAAGAGTTTTATGATGAGCTACGTACGGCGGTAAAAAAAGTTCCTAACAGAGAAATATTACTAGTAATAGGTGACTTCAATGCAAAAATTAGGAACCACCAAAAACGATAATCACCTAAATTCTACTGTTGGAAAATATGGCTAAGGAGATAGGAACAAAAGGAGGAAATGCTAATCGATTTTTGTTCAGAAAACAACCTATTTGTAATGAATTCAAATTTCAACCATCATAAGCGACGACTTTACACATTTTTTTCACCAAATGGACAAACCAGAACCTAAATAGATTATGTACTTATGCGAACAAGGTGGAGATCTTCGATAAAAGATATGAAGACATAGCCAGGATTAGATTGTGGCGGTGACCACAAGGCTTTAGTAATTGAGGTATGTCTCCGGTTTCAATAAAATAAAAAGCAACCGGCAGTTAAAGGCTAAACTAAATGAAACTCCTCGCATGTACGAAAATAATAATATAACGGCCGATGAATTATGGAGAGACTATCAGTGATTCATGAAACTGTGAAGAAAATTCACAGTGAAGTACAAACAAAAAAGAAGCCGTGGATCTCCGAGGCAACATTGAAACTAATTAATGAGAGGAATCAAATAAAAAACGGGAAAACTAATAACATAACAGATTCAAATGATTATGAGGATCTATAAATAAAGAAATATAAAGTGATAGGAACAATTACATAATAGGAATTTGTGAAGAAATTGAACAACACTCACAAAAAAATAAACCTTATGATCTAGATAAGAAAATTAAATGGTTAAGTAATACTTTCAAAACAAGAACGTTGACAATAAAAGAACAAAATGGAACGAAATTAACTGTTGTTGTCAAAACCTTATGTACGACAATGAAATATCAGTGTTAATGCAGGACTTTAAGCCTGAACTGCTAATTATGAAAGCTGAAATAGATGTCGCATTAAAGAAACTAAAAGATCGAAAGGCGGTAGGAGTAGACCGTAGAGCTGAAGAAATTCTGAAAGCAACGGGAGAATCAGGAATAAAGGTATTGCATCTGATTTGTCAAAAAATATGGGTAATTGGCAGAGACCAATGAGCCTTTACATTGATCAGATCACAAGGTTATGTAGATACAGCAAATTATGAATCTAGTGCAGAATCGATATGAATGTAGACGTCTTGTAACTTGAATCATATAAGAAGTTCTACTAAAAAGGATGAGTAATGAACTCGAAGCATTATAATTCTTTTTTTTAACAGGAAGTAGTCTAGAAAACTTATTTATATTTTTGAGCTTTACAATTTAAACATTTTCAAAATTAAACTTTTTAAGGAAAATCTGTTCGATTTCGAATACTCCTGAGAATTGAATTCAAAATGTCCCACTTTCGAAAGGACCTGTGCAGGATAAATGTCTCAAAACGAGATATTCATTATGAAATTTTTAGGGAAGTGAATAAAATTGAATAGTCTCAATGAGTGATATGTGAATATATAATTTTATTACAAACATGCACACACATATACATATATAATATACATAGAGTGTGTACAGTAATGCCTTCAAATTTCACCTTCCAACACCTGCACATCGTTAGAGTAATCCAAAGTAAGGTTAAAATTTGCAGGCCGTTTATTTTAACTCATCTCCTAACGCCTGAAAATAATTCATGCTGACACCTGCACTTCTTCCAAAATAATATTCAAAAAACCTATACTTAAAAATATTCTAATGTAACGCCTGCAAACATCAACTTACGACACCTGCACATTACTAAAGTAATCCCAAGTATGTTTATAATTTGCGGGCTTTTATTTTACCACATCTAACGCCTGCAAACAACCCCTTCCGACACCTGCATATCTTCCGCAGTAATATTCAAATAACGTGTAAGTTTGTAACGCCTGCAAATTTTACCATCCGACACCTGCACATTACTAAAGTAATCCTATGTTTATAATTTGCGGGCGTTTATTTTAACATATCTAACGCCTGGAAAAAACCACTTCCGACGCCTGCACATCATCCAAAGTAATATCGAGTATTCTCAAAATTTGCAGGCATTAAGAAATGAATATTTTAAACATTTAAAGGTTGAACGGATTTCGTCTGTAATTTGTTCGTATTTCTCTTTTAACTTTTTTCCAACGGTTACGTAATCGTCAATTTTAATAATTTATGTTTACACGGAGTCAATTTATACCAGTATCAGCTCGTATTCGATAATAGCGGTTATCAAAGTCGGTTTTATTACTCGTTATAAATGTTTACTATAGTTTTTGTATTTTTATTCGAGATTCGAAGATACTTGATTTTCGAGTTTTAAAAATCCCTCGTTGGAATGCATGGTTTATATGGGCTTAAATAGTAGTATTATACTTATGCTCTCATGTCTAAAATCGACCAATTTTTCATTTTGAACAACTATCTTAACGGATATGTAATTTATTTCATCCGTATTTACGCGGTAAAATGAATAATTAGGTCTTTCGATAATCTTTTCACCAACTTGAACGTTTAGCGGAAATTCGTACAACGTGTTATCGTTTAAATTTACGTCAGTTATGTTACATTTTATTAAATTACATCTAATTTTAATGTTATTTATAGTAAAGATATCTATATGGTCGTTTGAATAATGTGTTTGTCCCGGTATAAGTTTATGTTTACTAAAAGCAAGTACGCGTCCTATCGAGTTCGAAGTTGTGAAATCCATAATCCATTCCGAATATAATTTTATTTTTAACGTATTCGGATTTAACCTAATGCCTATTTCCGCGTTCCTAAGTTCTTCGTTTTGTTGAATAAATTCTATTATATCGTTCAATTCGTACGTACCCGTAGGTATAGTAATGTTACAATGTTCGTTAGTTTTCGGTTCAATTACTACTAACTCGTTATTCTTGCGATTTTTCGAATGTACGTTACAAAACATTTTAAAGCAACTTCGTACGGACGATCTAATTTGATCCTTTGCTGGTATTCGCGACGTATATTAGATGTCGCTTGATTTAACGATATTTGAAAACTCATTTTAAATCAAATTAATCAGTCAATCTCTATTCGTAGTAGCTAGTTTTAACGTACAATGTACACTCGTATCTCTGGCTTGATCCGGTAAATATCCATGATTTTTATAAAAACAACGCTTACAGCGGTTTATAGAGTAAACTACCCAATCTCTAGCCTTTGGACATCCTAATGGATCCAATTCGAAAACATCAATTTTATTTCCCAAAACTCTCTTATATAGTTTACTCTCTTATATAGTTTACTCTCTCCGTTCCTTTGACGTATACTATGTACGCGTTTGCGACAGTTTCGCGTAATAATTTAACCGCTTCGTGAAATTCCACGTATCCGTCTTCCCAATTAATTTTGTGATATCTTTTGGTCAAAAAATTTATCTGTCCTTCTATACCACGTGTCCGTATACGAGGTGATTTTACCATACAATGAACAATTCGGTCATCTCCAGGAGATGCAATCTTCAGTTCCTTTATTATAAATGTATTTTTAATACTTTCAAAACCTTGGAAATCGATAACGTACGAAAAGTCCTTAGAAGGAATATTTCTAAATCTATCGTTAGCCATCGTATCGTGAGCACACGTGTATAACGTACAAAGGTCTATGTGAGATTAAATTTTTTAACAACTACACCTACTTATATACTATTTCTTACATACGATTAATCTAAAATTCGTAATACGCGAGTGTTATTATTTATATACTTTTCCTAATGAATTACTCTGTTATTCAGAGGATTGTATACGGTTTTATCGTCCATTATTAACACGCAATGAATCGTTACGTTCGATGGTGTGTTATCTCGCCAATTAAATACTACTTTAATATTAATCAGCGATTCTTTTTTAACGTTCCGTTGATACGAGCAATCTATAGCAATAACCGGATACTTTACGTACTATAGTCGACTATAGCATTCATCTCATATTCGTGTTTATCGTAATAAGAAGCTTTAAAGTTTTTAAATATTTGATACAGATTAGCGCATTTATTTTCGCTATATTTCAAATTCAATCTTTCTCTCGGATAATAAACGTTATTATTCAATAAAATTTGAACGTTTTCTAAATTTAATAAATCGTAAGTCGAAATATTTTTTTCTTTCTGGAAACCTTAAACTTAGTACATACTTTGTTTTCGAATACGATACCGGAATATCTCAAGTAAATTCAGTCGCAGATGAAATCATTGTACCTTGATATAGCCAACTTCTGTATAGTAGTTCGTATTATTTAAAATTTATTTTCTAACTCGCGTTTCTTGCTCGATCGATAACTTTATTTGAGGCATTCTCCATGTTATGTCTATTAATGTAATGAAGTACTTGTCTTTATCGGTCATTGAAATACTCCCTAGTATGTCTACGTTTATCGTTGATCTATAGAACGTCAATTTTCAATTTTTGTGGAATACGATATAGAAAATTCTTGTAATCTTCGAAAAATTCCATTATCGTACTCGCGGGTACACATAATGAAAAATGTCCCTTTTCATTTAGAATATTCGTCGAAGAATTTGTAATGCGCCAACCGGTATTACTATACTTTAGATCATTTTCGAACGATACTAATCCTCTCATCGTGGTAGAAATATCCGGTTTTCTTATACTATCGACCTTGTTATCACCTAAATAATAATCTATACGATCGAACAAATGTAACATTCCGTTATTGATTACGTTCACTTTTTTCTCTACACCTGTTATTTCAACATCTTTTTCGTCTTTTAACGTTATTTTCCAAGTTATTACGATTAAATTTTTAAATGGTTGAGTTACAATCTCTTCGTTGTATATGTTTATCTCCGTCCCCAACTCGTTTAAGTTTTCCGTTATAGACGGTCTATAAACGAAATATTCGAAACTATCTATTATATCGCTCATATTATACTACGAGTATGTAAGAAATTCTATGATTTACAACTATAACCTGAAACAGACTTAAGTACTTGATTTTTTAAACACTATACCTCTATTTATATATTTTTAAAAAAATTGTATTTACCTATATCGTCATTCATTCGTTACCATTTTTGCTACAAAAATAAATACGGGGTACTCGTATTCTCTGTTATAACTTACTTCATTACCCGTATATATAAAATAATGTTTGTCTTCGAACCATATTTCTTTTTTCTTATTTACTTCTTTCACTATTCATGGTGGCATATAGATTCTTACAGGATCAATATACATCGATATAATCTAAATTTGCCTACAAATTTTATAAAATTATTCAATGAAATTGCTACTATTAAGCTAAAACCATCTAAACTGTTTTTTTTTTTTTTTTTTGGTTCCCCAATCCGCAATTATACGGTGGAGCAAATGTATTAAATAAATTGTGTTTATAAGGGTGCAGGAAACTAGTGTTCTTAATGGATAACTGTGTGTAAGTGTTGAGTAGCTGAAACAAAAGAACATTCAGTATAATACAAAATAAAAATAGGAGTGTGTGGTAGTTTCCTGCAATGTGTAACTTAAAAATTGGATGGAATAAGAGATGAGAAACATAGTCCCCTAGACCATTAAGAATGTGTGTAAAATGAGTTTTGTGTAGTATATGTGTAAATATAAAAATGAATGTTGTACAAACAAAATATATATACACTTGCACTTATATACATGCACATATAATTTAAGATAATGATTAAAAAAAAAGTAATATTGCTAAGATAAAGATCAAGCTAAAGAAAAATAAATAAAAGGTTACGTCTAAATATCATACAGAAGAAAAAAAATTATATTATCAAAATTAAATTTATTATAAAACAAGGATGAAGACAACACTGAATGAAATAACTCAAGGAGTGCACATACAGAAGAAAAAAAATTATGTTATCAAAATTAAATTTATTATAAAACAAGGATGAAGACAACACTGAATGAAATAACTCAAGGAGTGCAACTGCAAAACAAAGTAAGCTAAACAAAGATATTCTTAAAAATACTGATAAAAAGTCAATTACAAACATGTTAACTATTCAATAAGGTAAGTGTATTTAATTATAAAAAGTAAAAAAAATATATATATAGGTACATATTATATATATACAAATTATAAGAAAAACAATTGTAGCCAATGTTATTATTAATGTCGCATGCAACGGTATTACAAAATGGATGGAGGCAATGACCATGAGAAAAAAAAATGCGGATTCACAATTGAATTAAAACATTAAAAACAGGACAAAAGGTTGCTAAAAATTTTACCTACCAGTTTTAAATTTTCTTAGCATAGGCAACTCCATATATGACAGAAGACACCGGCATGGTTATGTTTAGAAAATACAAGAGGTTGTCCTCTATGTATTTTAAATTTATTTCTAAGATCATCAAACAGGGGACAAACATTAAATGTTCAATATCATCTACAATACCAAAGGAGTCCTCGCTGGAACAGCAAAAGGTACACCGAGAACTGGAGGCAAGATGGAACCTATGCAGATATGAACCAAATTTACCATGACCAGAGAGCACCTGAGCATTGTAAAAGTTAATATTAATATTTTTAAGTTTACAACGCTCCAAAACTTTTGGGAAAAACACAACGGTTTTCCTTCCAGTCGAATAACTGTCCTACCTAGCTTGCCAAATATCAATAAGTGAGGAATGAATATATTTTTTTAGGATAGGAACACTAGGAAATGATTCCAAGATATGCGGATCAATATTAAGGAACTGGAAATTCTTGACACAAGCAACGTCTATAACAACTCTATATTTATTCTCTTAAGATAGACCTTTGCATACCCAATTATAAAATATAATAAAAATTATATATATATACTATACACAAACACATACACACACACACACACACACACACACATATATATATATATATATATATATATATATATATATATATATATATATATATACAAAATGTATACACTATATTATATATATATATTAAAAGGTAACTCGTATATACTATTATTATTATTATTATTAAAAAAATAAAGTATTTATAAAAAAATTTATTTTATATTTTAAAAAAAAACTATTATATATTTATTAATTAAAAAATAATAATTTAATTTAAAAAAAAAATAAAAAGTAACCTAAACCAGATTTATAATTACTTGCCATCCTTCTTATAAATTAACTGACAACTGATCTATTTGACGGAAAAACTAGAACTCTCTTGAAAATGAACAACCATTCCTTTTTATACATTTTTCTTTATTATTTACTGGCTGTAATTTATTTTTACTGGCTAAAATTATTTGGTCAAACTAATTTACTGTTTTTTTTTCATTTAACTATTTTATAATAATAGTTTATCTATTACAAATCCGGTTTGGTTATATTATAATAATTTTAATATATTTTACTTTAATTAAATAAATAATTATATATATATTTTGTTTTATTATATTAATTAAATTAAATATTAGTTTTCCACCTTCAATATAATAAATTTAGATTTATTATAACGTGAACATACGACGATCGTCGTAATATATATATATATATATATATATATATATATATATATATATATATATATATATATATATATATATATACTTAATTGTTATATATTTACTCTTAAAAGAGATCCTTGCAACCTAATTATAAAATATCATTAAAAAAGTATTTATATATATATATATATATATATATATATATATATATATATATATATATAATATTTTATATTTAGTTATCTGCATTAAAAGAATAAATTACGATAAAAAAGAATATATGTTAAAAACAAATGATATAAAAAAGGGTACATACCTGCTATACAGAAATCGACCCAATTAAATTTCATACAATTTTTTTTTTTTTTTTTTTTTTTTTTAATGATTTATAATACTGCGAGCTGTCCACCAAGGACATTTAGCAGTACGTTTAAGAGAATTGAGCATGAGGGGACAAGTATCCAGCGATACCTACCCGATTACGACGACCCTAAACGAGATCCTGCGGTTTCTGACGTTTTAGTCTCCTTATTTCACCGGTGGTATCAAGCAATCCCCTAGCAAAAGTATTCGGGTGGCTATCAAGTCTTCTTGCGTGTCTTTTAGCGTGAACTTTTATGACCTCGGCCACATAATCTATACGTAAATCTCGATGCAACGTTAGATTTGTTACATACCAGGGTGCTTTGGTTATCATCCGAAGAATTTTATTTTGTGACGTTTGTATTATTTTCAGGTTTGATGGTCTAGCACAACCCCAAAGTTGCACCCCATAGGTCCAGACAGGCCTTAGAATCACCGTATATATTAAACGTTTATTATCTGTCGTTAGTACACTGTTTCTCCCTATCAGCCAGTACATTTTTTTAACACGAATATCTAATTCTTTTTTCTTCATCTGTATGTGATGTTTCCATGTTAATCCGCTATCCAGGTGTAATCCTAAGTACTTGACCGTTGATCGCACTGACAGATCGGTGCTATTAATCCTGACGGGTGGGGGTGTAACTTTTCTGTTGGTAAAATGGATATTGGCAGATTTGTTTTCATTAATTCCAATTTTCCATTTTTTAAACCATATCTCCGCCTTAGTAAGAGCTTTCTGTAGGTTACTGCTAGCTATCTTCGGATCCGTGTGTGTTGAGAGCAGTGCAGTGTCATCCGCAAATGTAGCCAGCTGTACATTTTCCATTGTAAGGAAATCAGCCGTGTATAACAAGTACAGCGTGGGGCCCAGCACAGAACCTTGGGGAACGCCTGCTAAAAGAGGATGTATTTCTGAATAGGTATGTTTATAACGCACTTGAAAGTGGCGATTTTCTATGTATGATTTCAACAACAGATAAAAATTTTTCGGCAATAGACATTTCAGTTTATATAATAGACCATCGTGCCAAACCTTATCAAAAGCTTGTTGAACATCGAGAAATGCCGCGGTACATACTTTTTTGGTTTCTAAGCTATTTTCAATTATACTAACCACCCTATGTAATTGATCAGTGGTGGAATGGTGTTTTATAAAACCGAATTGATGTTGCGGAATTATATCATTGGATTGTATGTAAGGCTGTAATCTCTTTAATATTAATTTTTCTACTACCTTCGACAAAACAGGCAACAAAGAGATCGGACGATAAGATGAAACAGAATACGGATCTTTGCCAGGTTTCGGAATCATTATAATTTGCGCGAATTTCCACTGTACTGGAAAATATTGTACGCGAAATATTGCATTACATATATAAGTCAGTAATACTATAGCTTTTCGCGGAAGTTCATTCAATAATTCAGCGCTTATTAAGTCGAAACCCGGACTTTTCTTCTTTTTCAACGTTTTAAGTAAACATTTCACCTCAGAAGGTGAGGCTAACTTAATCGAAGAAGATGATTCATATGGACTATTTATATAGTCGTATATTTCCCTGTCCGTGCTAGCCGTTATGTTTGGCTGAAACACGGTTACCAGGTGCTGAGCAAATAAATCTGACTTCTGTTTATCATCTCTCGCCCATAATCCGTTGCCATGTCTTATCGGAGGAATATGTGTATTGGACCGTTTAATATTTTTGGTGCACTTCCACAAGGAATAGTCATCTATTGCTAGGGGCGAAAGTTTATTTAAATAGCTATTAAAGGTTTTGTTTTTAATTTCTGCTAATAACATTTTTAATTCTTTTACTTTATTGTTGAACAATTTTTATCCCAAGGATTCCCTGTTTAGAACCACCTTCGTCTAAACTTTCTCTTTTCCAAGACTAGCTTTCGGACTGATAGCGGATAATTATTACATTTTTTGTAAGTATTAACTGGAGTATTCAGCGTGGCTGCTGTTTGTATCTCCCTAGTTAGATACCGTACGGCATTCTCGATGTCAATTTCGCTTTTTAATGGAATTTTTAGATTTAATTTGGTATCTAAGTATTCCCTAAATGATTCCCAATCTGTTTTGTGGTTACACAAATATATTTTTTCCTCGCGACATATAACCGAATCGCCAAACGTTAGAATGATACAAGAGTGGTCCGAAAAAAGATCGAAAGAAGAATTTATTTCTGAGTAATAACTAGCAGTTCCTTTTGTAATGAAAAAATCCAGCAGATCCGGTATTTTACCATTGTCGGTTGGCCAATATGTCGGTTCCCCCGTTGATATGTATTTAACATTATGACTTTCCAGCGCTTGTTTCAGCATACGCCCCCTTGTTGTCGTTAACCTGGAGCCCCACGCTGTATGTTTGGCGTTCCAATCAGCTCCAGAAACGAATTTACTACCCAAATATTTTATGTATTTGCTAAATTCGATTGTCGTTGTCTTGTGTCGTGGCGGACAATAAGCAGCTGATAACACAAGCTGGCCACCCATCATCTGTATGCTAATACTAGCTCCCTGTAGATACTCCTCTTTAAACTGATTTAATTCATGATGTACAATGTCAGTTTTTATTAGTATTGCTGAACCACCATGCGATTTTCCCGAGGGGTGTGTACACGAATATGTGTTATAATTATTTATTTTGAAATTATCCTTATCAGTAAGGTGAGTTTCAGAAACTAAAATTACATCGATTGAATTAATATTTAAGAACAATTCAACTTCGGCTTTATGATTTTTCAAGCCATTCGCGTTCCACTGAGCAACCCTTAGATACCTGGGCATTATTTGATTAGTTTTTGAACTAACGTGGTAAGCATGGATAACATCATGCTATTTTGCTCAGCTAATTGGCGGAATATTGCCTTAAATTCGTTCAGAAACTCCGCCAAGTTTACCGTAGGCACATTTGGTCCCTCTACATTTAGATTACTCGACGATCTATTACTGTCGGAGATTTGCCCGGAAATTCCTACGTGGTTCATATTTGCTGTAGTATTATTCATCTGACCTGAGGTGTTAGCATTAATAACTTGTGAATAGCTTACAGATGGTCGTCGATAATTTTGTTTGATAGGTTGACTCGCTCTAAGTTTGAGATTTGTTTTATTTTGTACTAATTTTTGATATATCTCACAACCTTTATAATTCGCGGGATGAGATCCACCGCACAGTCCGCATGTAGGAGGTGATTGTGGGTCCTTTTTGCATTCGTAGGTTCGATGTCCATCTCCACATTTCACGCATACTGGCGCTCGTGTACAGTAGGCTTTCGTATGTCCCCATTGTTGACAGTTCAGACACTGAGGCATTGATGCTTTCTTTTTAGGCGATTCTATTTTAATAATTGTATTACACAGTGATTTTAAATTATATATCTCTCGACAGTTTGTTGTTGGTTCTAGGTCTATGAAGAATAATGGCAACGGTTTTTTTGTCTGATACTGCCTCACATTATGAACATTGCGAACTTTAAACCCATGCGATTCTAATTCTTCTTTTATGACCATTGGATCGATTGAAAAGTGTAAATGCCTGATCACAACTTTGTAAGCTCTATCTTGTTTCATTTGGTAGGTGTGAAAAATAATATTTTCTTCTCTAAAGACTCGCGTTAACTTGCGGTATTCTTCCGGAGAGCGTACATTAATTTTAACCACCCGATCTGTCAGCGCTTTTGCATAGTAATCAGCTTTGTTTATTTTTTCCTGCATTTTTTTGAAATTTTGCACTCCATGTACGAAAATAGGAGGTGGTTTAGGAATAGATGGAGTAGGAATATTTGTTGAATATACAATGAAAAAAAAAACATTCGCTTCTGTAACATTAACTGTGAGAGATCTTTTGAACAGACTGAGAACAACTTGACTTTGAGATTGTGCAAGAGTTTTAATTATCAGGGGATGAAATGATCGACAGATCTGTAGGAAAATATTTGAACTTTGCTGTTGTACACACTGTCATGCATAGTTGCGCCATACCAATTACTTAATTGAAAACACTAAATATCTTTCTATAAAATTGTTATTACTAAAACGATCGAACTATATAATGAAAGGTTCGTTATCTACTTATATAATCAAATATCAGAAAAGCTTTATTCGGATATTTTAATTAAATGCACATGAATTTAAAAAATTACATTAAATGAACCAAAAACTGATCACTTAACATAAATCAATAAACAACGAAAAATCACAGGTCGCATCAGTAACATTACATGTAAGATGGTTTCCAACAGACTGATTGAATCACTTGGAAATGTTAACTACACAAGGCTAGGATTGCGTAACAATTGATGATTCTATATTATCAGGTGATGAAATGAACGACCAATTAGAGGAGCCGCATGATTCGATGATCCTTATCATTCACTCTGGCCACACCCTTGTGTATTTATGAAATTTCATTCCTGTCAATGCTCAAACGCATTCTATCGTATTATAGTTGAACTAGAAGTTTCTACTTTTCCCAACAGAAGCATTGTCATGCCAATGACTCCAAAAGCGATTACAAAGAATGACTGCGCATTCTATTTTTTTATAGTTGAACTAGAAGTTTCTAATTTTCCCAAGAGATTCCTTGTTCAGTACCGTTTCGAATTTATGAAATTTCCTTCATTCCTAGTGAAAAGAAAAACCATTATAAAAATGAAAACCGTCACAAAGAAAATAATCATTTTTTTAAATAAACACTACTTCATCATTCCACGCATTTCACTCGAGCCGTCTCCTGCAAATTTACAAAATTTCTGAAAAAACCCATATGAAGAAAATAAACAATTATTTCTCATTTCTCGTTCACTTTAACTAGAAAAAAAATATACATTTATCATCATAATCATTAATTGCCGTCTCCATGTAAGAGATAAACGACTATTTACCCACACATTTTTAAGACCTTGCGCGTGTGCTTGCTCGAAGGCACTAATCCAACTGTGAATGCGAATCAAAGCAATGGAATGTCTTATAGTCTGGCGACTTTGCATAACAGTTAAAAGCCCATTTTTCATTAATAATTTCAATGCTCGTCATAAATAATCAACATTAGCATACCAATTTTTTAGAACTAGTAAATTGATTCTATAAAATCGTGATTATTAAACTAAAATGATCGATATAATATATGGTTCATTATCGGCTAATATGATAATAATAAATATCTGAAGAACATAATATTTTATAATTAGGTTAAAATGAAAAAATATTTCCTTAATGTCACGAATACTGAAAGTACTAAAAATTATATTACACAAAAATCGACTAACAATGAAAAACAACCGGTCGCTCCTGTAACATCTGTGAGAAGAGTTCGAACAGGCTGAATAACATCTGAGGGAAGAAATCCCAGAGTTGCATCGGAATATGCAGTTGAATTGTAGAGAAATATTTGATTAATCAAGTTGGCTGTGAAATAAAAGGCTACAACTGAAATTGTTCGGGATCAATATACATCAATATAATCTAAATTTGCCTACAAATTTTATAAAATTATTCTATGAAATTGCTACTATTAAGCTAAAACCATCTAACTGGGGTTAATATAATAAACTATATACTTATTCTCTTAAGATAGATCTTTGCAACCTATTTATAAAATATCATTAAAAAAGTGTATATATATATATATATATATTGTAAGGATCTATCTGCATTAAAAGAATAAATTACGATAAAAAAGAGTATATGTTAAAAACAAATGATATGAAAAAAGGGTACATAGCTGCTATACAGAAATCGACCCATTTAAATTTCGTACAATGAAAAAAAAAACATTCGCTTCTTAACTGCGAGAAATCTTTTGAACAGACTGAGAACAACTTGACTTCGAGATTGTGCAAGAATTTTAATTATCAAGGAGTGAAATGTGCGACAGATCTATGAAGCTAACGGGAGGAACATCTTTGAACATTGCTGTTGTACACATTGTCATGCATAGTTGCGCCATACTAATTACTTAATTGAAAACACTAAATACCTTTCTATAAAATTGTTATCAATAAAACGATCGAACTATATAATGAAACGTTCGTTATCTACTTATATAATCAAATATCAGAAAAGCTTTATTAGGATATTTTAATTAAATGCACGTGAATTTAAAAAATTACGTTAAATTAATCGAAAACCGATCACTTCACATAAATCAATAAACAACGAAAAATCACAGGTCGCATCGGTAACGTTACCTGCAAGGTGATTTCCAATAGACTGACTGAACCACTTGAAAATGTTAACTAGACAAGGCTAGGATTGCGCAATAATTAATGATTCCATATTATCAGGATTTACTTGGGATATTCCGGTATCGTATTCGAACACCAAGTACATACTAATAGGTTTCCAGAAAGAAAAAAATATTTTGACCTACGACTTATTAAATTTGGAAAAGGCCTCCTTTCTCCATTAACCTTTTTCTTGCAGAATTGTTTTCTCCAGCCCATTTGCTTGTATTACATGACCAAAGAAGCCTAGCATGTGTCTTTTAATGGATCTAATTGCTCAGTGGGTTCGATTTTCAGTTGTTTTAAATCAGAATCATTTGTTCTGTGCGCCATCCGCGGGATCCTTAAAATGTTTCTGTATCACTTCATTTCAAAATCTTCCAGCTTCTTCCTCATCGATTTTTTAATCGTCCAGGTTTGTAAGCCGTATGTCGCTATGGAGAAAATTAACACTTTAAGGAGTAACAGTTTTGTTGTTTTAGAAGTGTTATGATTTTTCCATATACAATTGAGTTTACCAATCCCAACATTTGCAAGAGCTAACCGTCTCCTTATTTCTTCTTCTGATCCACCATTATCGGATATGCACGCACCCAAATAAATTAATTTATCTTTAACTTCAATATCTCGCAGCAGAGTCAGTGTTTGCTGTATTCTGTTTTTTTTTTGTCAATGATATGAACATTTATATTTATTCAGTATTTAGCCTGCCTGTTTACTGACCACATCTATTCTTGATACTAGTATTTACTTATGTTCGAAAACGCCGTTTCAACACAAGTACAAATTACTACGTGATTTAATTCGCAACTATAATTAAAATATTAAGAAACAAATCGGTTTCCGTGTTATTTCTAACGTAAACGAGTTACCCAAACTGGAAACTGTAAATTCGATAATTCTTTTCGACGATATATTGATCGAAAAACAAGATAAAATCGCGAATTATTTCACGATAGGACGACATAAAAATATATCTAGTATATACTTGGCGCAGTCTTATACTAAAATACCAAAAAGTTCGGGTATTAGATTTTAATTTGTTTTATATTATTCCGACGAGATAATATAAATTTAAGACAAATTCGTAACGAACATTTATTCGACGAATTTGAAGATTTTAGAAAAGTATGAGAATTGTCTTTGAAGAAACCGTACGGGTTTTTAGTTATAGACAAAGATAACGGCGAGTGTATTTACCGTAGTAATTTTACTTCTTGTACGTTAAATTGACGTTAAAAAATATAATTTAACCAACTAAAGAAACAATATCAACAGGATCCATAACCTTCTTACATAGATAATATAGTCTACCTCACGTAACCGTAAGGGAATGTATCGAAATCCAGAATTCTTTTATCGAATTTGAAAGTAAACGTCCTGCTTTGTTCCTTATTTACCAACTTATTTACCGACTGTCTAGTATTCACGTCCCTCGTAAGCTGCGTACTACTGACTGTTATTCTCTCCATTTCCCAGTTTAAAATTCTCTTCATATTTTCCCCGTTTATTTTATCGGCATTTTTATCGTTAAGGGTGAATCCTTTTACTTTAGTCATATATATATATATCCAACCGCATAATAATGAACGGTTGATACTCCCGAATCACTAAAAGGGACACCTATAGAAATTTTCTTTTAATCGATGATATATAGTAGAACATAATGCAAATCCCGAGACCACATAGATATCAATTTCCGGTCCTGAAAAACGGGAAATATATTCGAGCGGTAAAGAATTCACGGAAGACAAATTTAGTAGTATATGTCCAACAAAAAAAAAATTTAGTATCTCAACACAATCTTTATATCACACTGGTATCGATATAATTAACCGTGTAAATTTCGCAAACCAACAACCATTGATCAGTACATAATTTATGTACCAAAAACTCAACTTCTCCCGAGCGAAATCCTAACAATTTATAAATCTGATAGATATACAATATTCGACGGTAAGTGATCCAATTTAAAATCAAACAATTCAACCACGAACAAAAAAAGGATAGAAAAATGAAAATGAAGAAAAAGAAATAATGTGGTTTTCCATTATCTCCTAGCGGATTTAAATAAAACTCTAACCATAAGGTGGTTTGATATAGGTTAACGCGTGAAAAATACTTATACATGGAGTCTCAACTCGCTAAGTATTCATAAGCGATCGTAAATACCGCCTTCAGGTTGTGCTCGCTTACTTGAACATCTTCAATTTGAATGTAAAAGTTTTATAGAAATTATTTACTTATCTTCGAGTACATGATAAAATATTTGTATAAATACGCTCGAGTTCACTTCGTTTATAATAACTATTACATACAGATACATTACATTTCTTTATAGTATTTATATTGTTGCTAGTATCATGCAAATATATAACTTAATTTGTTAATATACATTACTTTTGTGGATAATGTAGCAGAAGTGGACACAATATATTTTACCGATAAAAAATTACATCAAATGTCAGCATCATAGTCCACATTCTAAACTCGATATTTAAAAACGGGTGGGGGGGAAATACATTGCAGCACGTTAGATGTGTTTACAAATACGGAAAATTATGTTTCATTAAAAACTGCGTCCAGCGGTGTAAAAATTTGTGGAAAATTAACTGATAATATAAACATTTTCATTATCCGTTAATGAAACAAAACCAAGTGCAAGTATTAGATACAATTCCAAATAATGCAGATTTCAAACATTTATTGCGTTGAGTTCGAAGAGACTAGCAGATGGCAGAGATGATTCTTATCAAATGATATTCTGCGCGACTAAAATTGAACAGAAGCGGAATAAAAATTTGCATAATTAAAGAGAAGAAAAAAAAGAAGAATACTGAATAATGTTGAGGTGAATATATTACCGAAAAAGGTTAAAGATGTTATGGGGTAAATTATACACACTCTGAAAGTCCTTATAAAATGATGTAGGTGATAAAACTAACAAAAGAATGTGGGTGTTACAATTAATTATAGTTACAGTTATGCCGATAAAAATAATTCAGATCAAATAATGCATAGGTTAGTGAAAATGCAGAAAACTGGAAGTTATCACAATTTTACCTTCGCTATTGTGTTGTTGTTTATGTATAAAAATTTGTAACATTCTCGGACGTTTTTATTTATTTTTATTTCCAAGTAAACAAATAATAATGAAATATATATATTAAACCGGTTTGGCCCGTTTTATAGGTACTGATTCAACACCCAATAGGTGTCCTACCCCGATTGAATTTTATTAATTTATGTGAGATATAGTTAAGGATCCTGTTACGTTGAAGTCTTCTTACTTCCATGTTCTTAACAGATTTATCTCTAGTGCGTTATCGTAACTCATCATCAGCCTGCTTACATAACTTTGTACATGATTTACTTCTTCGGCCGTAACCCGAGCGATTAGACGTCGTGACGTCATGCATCGGTTAATTGGAAGACTACCTGTCGTCATTGTTCCCTGTTATTACAAGATCTTATTAACATTTACGATGATATCGTCTACCAATCTTATCGAAGTTCATACTCTGATTTCTCTTCGATCGGCGTTTTTTCTAAACCGTTTACGATATATGGAGTCAATGTCGAATTGAAAGATCGGCCTATTCTCAAGATGCGTCTATAGCAGATGATCATTTCGAACGATTCCGCTGTAATGGTCCAGAACTTGGCACCATATAGCGAAATATGTTATTTATTTGTTAGAAACGTTCTTTCTTCATTTAAATCCGAGTTACAGAACAATAATTATGTACATCGAAATAAACAGAAATGCTCGATTTTTATATAATGAAATTTATTTAATTTATTAAAAAAAAAATCAACGCTTACAGAAAATTAATGGCGGCGCGTAACTTTAATCAATTGTGTATAATATAAATATATATTTGTATAAATAATAATTCCATCATATCCGGTGATTCGTACGTTATGGCAAATAAAATCAGATCAATAAGATGATTTTAAAAATCGCGCAGGAAAATAAAAATTCATCATATGGCACGAATTAAATGTCACGCGTTGATTTATACGACGTCATTTTGATTACGATCGACGAACAGTTTCTATTTATCTATTTATTGGATTTATTTATTAAATTATATATATATATATATATATATATATATATATATATATATATATAAAAGACACTTAGAATGTATTAAAACTAAATAATTAAATCGAATAAAATTAAATAAAGTAAAATAAAACAAATAATTAAAATGACGATAGGAACACAACAATTCGTACGTTTAGTTTAATCGTAATTACTATAACTACTAGTATTATATTATCGTAATTTGTCGAATTTTTCAAAGCGATTAATAAATGTTTAATTCGCAAATTACACGTTATGTAAACGGTTAACGGATATGAATCATTTAAAAAATGAAAAAAATTAATTGTTAAATAACGCGCAATTAAAAGGATTAAATTTTTATAATTCAACGTAGACAAGAGGGAAATATCGATGATTTGCATAACATTAAAAGTGCTTGTATGTATGTGTTAGAAATACTGCTAAATGATATATATATATATATATATATATATATATATATATATATGTATATATATTAGTTGTACATCGATCATGATCGACCGTAGTGATTATGTGAACAAGCTTCTTTACAGTTATCGGTGTTAATTTTTATTATTTATACAACTAATTCTTAATTCGTTTTATAGAAACATTAATAATTTCAAAGAGGCCGTTGTTTTATATGCTAGTAGTTTAAGAAAAACAAACGAATATAAAAATTAAACAATTAAATATTAATCCGATTTAAAGTAATATTGACGATTTTGTTAGGCGATTGAAAATCTGACAATGCGTATAATTTTTTTAAAAATGTCAATTTTAATATTAATCGAAAATAATATTTTATTACGTACAACCATACTTCGAATGTGTGTAATTTGTCTACAACCTTTTATCTAAATATTATCTCAGTCCAGAGCATACTACGATCATGGAGTCGATCGTTCCGTGGTTAACCTAGTATTTTTGGATGCATAAAAAAAAAAGACCTGACTGTACGGTCAAAACTCATTGGCAAAATCTGTCTACCTAGATCGAAGCAGCGGTAAGTAGGGTATAATCACTCACTCGTACCTGCTTGGTAACCAGCCACCACCTGTATGCGATGAATGCCAAACATTAACCCTGTCCATCGTATACTCAAGACTTGCCAAAAACGCGCTCATTATCCTACTAAGGAAATAAGTTCAGTTATGCTGGACGTGTACAACGTGAAAATTCTTACAAACTCTCTCATCGAGACTAATATTATTAATACCAGCATCTGGTGATTCGTATTACAATTAATGAATATATGTATACATCGAGTAATAACCACGACGTGTTAAATACTCGTTTAAAAAGAATAAATAATAAACAATTTTTAACTAATCCAATTTTTTACATTTCCGAATTATTATTATTATTATTATTACAACTATTGTCATTATTTTATTGATTTACTTTTGTTTTATGACGAATATCGACCGGATTGAGGTTAACCAGATAGTAACATTTTCGACGAAAAGATAAATTTACAACAATATTTACAAATTTCGTAAAATACACACAGGCATATATACACACACACACACACACATATACATATATATATATATATATATATATATAATATATACATGTTACACGTTACAAAATAAACTCATTAATTTTGATTATCGTTATTATCATCTTATAACAAATCAGTCGATAAAGTTGCGTAGTAAAAACTGAGATTATATATATGTTCGATCGTTTTTTTTCACCGTATAATCTACATAAAAATAAATATATATTTTTATTTTAATCATAAATAAAAAAATTATATATATATATAAAAATTAACTTCTACATTACGAAATAATTAATTAATAGTTTTAATTCGTTTTTTTCTTTTGCTCCGTTTTACGCGTGACTAGATCAACGTGGTGAATAATTAAGATGCGTAAATCTCAGTTTTTACTATTTTCCAACGTGAAAATACGTAAGTAAATATTTTTAAACACGTAATGACTATGACTAACGTTTGATTTATTTTTATTTACTTAATATATTTAAATTATTATTATTATTTTTTAATACATATTCGAGGTAAGAAATTTTAACGATAATTAAATATTATACTCGTTAATCGTAGAAAAAAAATTTAACTAATAATACAATTTAACTCTTTCAGTTACACGTTATTTACGTTGACGTAAGATTAATAACTAAAGGAAAAAACTCGAAAATACATAATATATATAATTATATAAATATTTTTAGAACTGAAACGTTCTATATATATATATATATATATATATATATATATATAAAACGAATGTACTTTATTTTAAGATGGATAATTTTCTTAGTACTCGAAATTTTAATACTGTAACTGAAAAAGTTAAATACGAACTGGCTGATTATAAATTAATAAAATTATCACAATAATTAATAAAAACACCCGGCCGATTCTAATTTTTGCAGCAGCCGTGTAGACTAGAATCACGAAATAATTGAACGACCGATCAAATTCGGACATCTTTATTATCTAAACGGTGATGATGTTTGGACCTTACTATATGATTACTGTTATTGTTACTATTATTATTATTACTATTAACGGAATGCAAATGAAGCGGCGAATTTGACGGAGATCTAGCGGCTAACGGTGATAAAGACGGAGAAAATGACGGCGACATAGCGGCCGATGTTGAAAAATCGCTAACGGCGTCGTGACTTATAGGCGAACGAGGTAATAATAGTAATTGATTTTTAAGCGGCGTCGAATGTTGCATCGTTGACATCGTGGAAGCGGTCGAAGGTAAAGGTCGATTAGATAGAATCGGAGCAACTACCGATCTGGGTGCAACGTTCGTTAAATTAGGAGGTGGAACGGTCTTACTTTTACCGCTGGACGTAGTGGTACCGCTCTTAACGGAACCGGCGTCGTCTTTAAGACGGGCAATTTCGGAGAAAACATGAGCCAACGGTTGATATTGAGGACCCCAATCTAATAGATAATCCCAATTATAACTTCCGGTCAATTCTTCCTCGCTATGCACGATCGAACTAAGCGAACCGCTCATAGACGGTTGAGTACCGCCGACCGTTGCCGGTATTTGCGAGTAACAAGCTTCTAACGCCATACCGTGATCGACGGACGAAGAAGCCGTACGACCGCCGATTACGCTGCCGTTGTTATCGTTATCTTTTTTCTTTTTATTGTTATTATTATTATTATTATTATTATCGGACGTAGTATGATCGTTCAGTTTAGCGTAGATAATATTAGCGATGTCGGTTTCGTTGTTAGCCGGTTCGTCGAAATTATTCATCCGATTGTATTGATTATGATGACCGGACGACGAAGAAGCGGACGTAACAACCGTAGGTCGCCGATGATGATGACTATTATTATTATTGTTATTATTATTGTTGTATTTATGATTATTTTCGTTAGACGAAACGCTAGTATCTACGATTCCTAATCGTGCTAAATATTCTTGCGTATTATGAACGGACACGTCCGATAGATTATCGTCTCCGTTATCGCGATTATCGTTATTTAAACGACTATTTTCGTTAATCATGCGTATTTCTTCGTCGACGTCTTCCGCATCTTCGGCCGAACCTCTACCGCTAGACTGTTCGGATAGTTCGCTGGTAGTAGGTGCGCCGCCCGAATTCGAACTATCGTTAGCGCGATATGTCGGTATTTCGTCGTATTTCGGCGGGCCGAATTGAGAAACCGACGACGGCGCCGACGGCGGTGGTCCGTTACCGATAACGGTCGATCGTATCGGAATGGTGTCGAAAGCGCTAGTATGATCGACGTAATCGACTCGGTTGAAATTAGACGGTTTAGAACCGCCGTTTCCGCTAGTTTTCCGTTTACGTTTTCGTACGCGCAGCGCTAGAACCGTCAATGCGGCGCCTAGTCCGATTAAAACGAACGTCGTTAGTAAACCGATTAACCAACCGGTCAGATTAGACGAATTCGAAACGTTACCGTTAACGTTACTAGCCAGATTAACGCCGGGAGCGGATAACGTATCGGCGTCTAGAACGATTTCTACTACGCTAACGTTCGTTAACGAACCTTGTCGACCGGAACTAGCGGTTACCACTAAACTGATAATGTCTCGTTGACGGTAGCTAATAGACGAGGCGCGATCGTCGAATTTTTTCTTAATCGTAATAGCGCCGGTCGTACGGTTAATTTTAAAATACGGATTTTGACCGGTTAACTGATAGACTACGCGACCGTCCGGTCCTTTATCGCGATCGGTAGCCGTTACGTGTCCGATTACGCGACCGACTACGACCGGACGTTCGTCGTATAGCGTGAAACGATAAGTTCGTTCGGTAAATTGCGGATGAAATTCGTCGCGACTTTCTATTTCGATTTTAGTTTTCACTTTGGCGCACTTAGCGCCGACGTCGCAAGATAATATCGTGAACGCGTATCGCGTACGCGTTTCGTAATCGAAAACGACGTTCGAAGTAACCAGACCGGAATTAACGTCTACGCGAAATAATTTCCACGAATCGTCCACGTCGCCGAAGCCGGACGATACGATCGAGTAATTTAAACGACCGTAAATACCTTTATCGTAATCGGTCGCTTTAGCGGTAAATACGCTAGTACCGATCGGTTCGTTTTCGCCGATAAATTCGTAATATTCGCCGATCGGAAATGACGGCGCGTTATCGTTTTCGTCGGTTAACCGTACGACTAATTCGGCCACGTTTGTTAGACGTTTTTCGGGACGCGTAGCGCGATCTTCGACGGCCACTATTAAAACGTATTCGTTATAAAAACCGTCGTAATCTAAACGTTTATTAACCGTTAATAGACCGTTTAACGAATTTAACGCGAATAAATCCTCGTCGTTACCGGACGTAATACGATAACGTACGTCCGAATTCGGCGGTAAATCGTCGTCCGTAGACGATAGACGCAGTAATATCGTATCGTTCGGTGTAGCGTTTTCCGAAACGGTTACGTTAGACGGTAATTCTTTAAATAACGGCGCGTTATCGTTCACGTCGTCGATTGTTACGTGTATCGTAGCGGCGCTGATGTTACGGTCGACGCCGATTTCTAACGAGTAAATATCGGTAGTTTCTCGATCGAGCCGATTCACCAGTATCAAACTTCCGCCGGGGCTACGAAAAAAAAAAACCGTTTCAAAATAATTATAATAATAATCGATAATAATAATAATCGATAATAATAATAATCGATAATAATAAAAATCGCTTAAGAGACGAATTTAAATGAACGTCGACTTTTTCGATTTCGTTTTAAAATAAAAATTATTTCAAATGATTTTCCGTTGTTTATTTTTTAATATTGGATAATTATTTTTTATTTTAGTGGCTATAATTGTTTATGTACAAATTTTATATTGGTGATTATTTTGTGGTTTACCACATTCATATTCAGATTATTTCATTGATATTCACTTCGCTAATTTTTATAAATTGCAATCTTTTTTTTTTTTGTTTTTTGTGTACCAATCTATATGAAGATTATAAACACAACTGTCAGAGAAAAAAAAGCGAATAATATAAAATAAACAACATCAATGGATTACGTTGTTTTGTTTTAGCGATTTATATTTATTCTTCCTCCATTTTATGATGACGTAAGTGCATCCCGACATTGACCTTTTTTTAAAACGTCTGACAGGGTTATCTGGAAGATGCGTTGTCGACATATCAGCGGATTTGGATTTTCACTAGGTGCCATTTTCCTGTATCGCCGTCTGTGATTTGTCGCAACGGTTGGTATTCCGAGGTCATTGAATGATATCGTTACGAACATAAAATGGTGCATTTATCATAATCCTTAAAACCTTCGACTGAAACGATTGTATCTTACTTAGGTTGGTTTTGGACGTCGAACCGTACACTCGAAACCATATTTCCAGATAGGAGCAATTACTGTGTTGTATAGGAGGACTTTGTTTGCAAGACGAAGTTGCGATTTACGCCCTATTAACGGATACAACTGGCGCAGTTTTTCCGCGTATTTATGACTTGCGGTACGTTAATCCTAAATATTTAACTTCTGGCGCTGCGGGTATCATTCGACCGCAATATGTAACTGGCGGGAAATTCTATCTAGTTGTCAAAGTGACATGCGATGACTTAAGGTTATTTATTTCGAGTTTCCACTTTCGGGCCGCGCCCATTGTTCAGTTAATAATAAGTGTCTCTGTACATATCTCGACGCTTCGTGGGGGGGGGGTCTTCATGACCAGGCAAAATAGCAACATAAATTGCAATCTAAATTTATATTGTTTATATTTTACATTTTTATAAATTGCATATATGTTTATATTTTATTTTTTACGTCCACTTAACACAGCCGAAACTGAGAAATAAGTTATATTGCACTTTAGACTGGTAATAGATTGTTTTTATGATTTCTAAATCAATCGTTAAACTTTACTATAAGACCGAAAACGGAAACTCTGATGTATTGATAAAATTAAAAAATCCCGTTTAATGCATAAGCGGAAGCCGTATTCAACCATTAATGAAAAGTAAAAAGCGCTACCCTGGACTGTCTAATAATAGCAAACAGCGGAAAGGAACTGCGGCGTATTCTACACGAGATTTTGGAATGAAATTAAATACATCTAAGTCAAAAGTAATCGTATTTTCAAGCAAAATAAAAGGTGAAAAAACTAAAGTTCAAACGTATCTTAGAAGCATACTACCTATATACCTGAGATACGTAGCTTGAACAAGCGAGAAGAGAATTAATAAAAATATGAAGAATCTGTTCACGCATCAAAAACTGGAACTAAAAATCAAGATCTTGAGATTCTCCATTTTCCCGATCCTGCTATATGGTTCCGAATGTTCGACAATAGGCGTAACATTAGAAAAAAAACCAACGCTTTTGAAATGTCAATGTTACCGACTCATCCTGAGAATGTTACGGCTTCAAAAAGTTATACTAAAAAGTGTTTAAAAATTTGAAGTCGTGCGAACCATAAAAAAAAAAAAAGTAAAATTGCAGTATTTAGACACATCATAAGAGGATCCCAGTACAACATACTAAAAGTGTTACTCCAATCGAGGCGAAGACTACACAGCTCTTTCATGGTTGGACAAGCTTTTCAACTGTTCCTCGGAAGACATTTTCTGGTCAGCCGCTGATAGAAATATATTTCAATTGTGGATCGCCAAACCTATTACACGGAGATGGCGCATGATGAAGAAGAAAAATCACATTTTCAATTAATAGTAATGTTCCTAATAAAACAAATGCAAGCTATCAATAGTATCGAAACAGCTAATATACTCTCGTCCGTATATTCATCTCCTAAGGGTACGTTTACAGATATGCGGATATTATTTTCAGATTTTTTTTTTTTTTAATTTATAGATGCTCGATTTAGATGTTGTGTACTATTTAGTGTCCGTGAGAAACTTGAATAGATTTTCGATTTTATTTAAGTCGTCCCGTAATATTGTTTCGATCGTGTCTTTTGATAATTTATATTTAATTCGTCCATGTCTGTATTTCGTACAGTTTAACAAAATATGATTTTCGGTTAATTCTGACTCGAGGCAATAGAGTAAAGGGCGTTCAGTCAGTAGGTGTTGCGAAGTAATTAGTATAAAAACAAAATCACCTAATAACGATCGAATAACTAGCAAAATTCCATATGAAGTGATTGCATTAATAACTAGTATTTACAACGTAGTTCTTAGACTAAATTATTTTTTTCCCTTTTGGAAAATTTCGCACACGGTAATAATTTCGAATCTTGTTATACGAATCCTGTTCGAGTCAGATCGCATAGATCAATTATTGTCAAAACTGCTCGAGAAGAAAATCTACGATCGAATCACTAATTCAAGAAGATTTAATTAGTTTCGATTTTTTAAAGTATGTTTTATTTTTTTATGGGTATGCCATTACTAGCCAACGTGATACTGTAATTCCTAACTCGTATTTCTATAAACTCGAACAGCTTCTCTAGAAATTATGTCCGGAAACAGATGTAAATTATCAAGGTGAAGAAGGGACAAAACGTTATAAGGAGGACCATTACAAGAGCGCAGTAATTTAAGGTATACAGTTCAGAGCGTAATGTTATTAAAAAAGGGCACTCGAAAAACACCCGATCAGGATTGTAGAGGGCAGTAAGGAGTTTCTGTAAGCTGCATAAGGAACAGGCGGCCCAAACCGCAATCTGCCGATAAGTGCAATTCCTCTCCGCTTAATATTTTAAAAAAAGTAGAACCATGTAAATCTAGGAAGATACGGCTGCAATTAATAGTATCTGGTAAGAAGCGATTGCTGTATACACTCCACATACGTCTGTTCCCAGAGTTTCTTATGTTCCGACTGCAATGATATCAATTGATGAAACTGAAGAGAATATATTTCATCGAATTTTCAAGTTAAACTAACAGTATAATATGGATAAAAAAAAACAATATGTGTCAGTGCTTCCTCGATATCGAAGAGATATTTAGCCGGGCTCCATATGATATTCCGAACCATTTGCGGAACTATAAAGCGATGATACTGCATTATTCTGCAACTCATTTAGACCATGCATGGAATAAAATAAACCAATTAGTAATAAATAAATAAATAAATAGTAGCTTACTTAATAATGTCGAATTTACACTCCTCATTACCGCCGATTATCGAGTAATAAACTGCATCCTCGTCTGAAGGGTTATCGTTCAAATTTAATAAAATCGTCCCAACGGCGGTATCTTCTTTAATCGAAATCCTGCAACACAAACGTCGTTGTCTCCATATATAATAATTTTATAGAATTTTAACTTTATAATTTATTAATCGTTTCGTTGTATCGTCTCCTGGCGGAATAACCCACTATCGAATTGTGTCGAGGACGGTAATTTAAATAAATCATTAGGCGCCCTATACTTACGAACAACCATTATACGATCGGTCTAATCGAATTATTGAAAGCGTAATGAAAAACATAACAGCCGAAACCAGCACATAAATTAGCTACGCTACGATGCTGGAGGCGAATGGAAAGGGTGTCGTAATGGACGGAAAGGATAACAAACAAAGAAATACTAGAAATGATCAAGGAAACGAGAAATATAATAAAAACACTCAAAACAAGAAGACTAAAATGGATTGGACATATATATACAGAAATAACGAACACCTAGTGCAAATAATAGAAGGAGCCATGGAAGGAAAAAGACCAAGACAGACATATATTAAGCAGATACAGGAAGACGTAAAAGCGGAGAATTATGGAATTATGAATAAAATGGCTTTATCAAGGAAATTTTAAACATGGTTGTCCACCAATCTATTAATAGATTGAGAAATTAAGAAGAAGACTGTTAAGACGTGTTATTTATTTATTTAATTATTTATTTAAAGCTAACGCCAATTAAAATATGAACACTGATAAGTAAATAATTGAATACAAGTACACAAGTAAATTAAACAAAAAAAAAATTAAACGCCCCCAAAAATTAAATTATTAAAGTATTATCAACAAAATCAATTATGATTTAGAAAATATGTGACAAGAGAAGCAATCTGCGCTTTGAAAATAATGGACTCAGCGATGTCGGGATGCAAGACAGAATTCTACCGTTGTTTCGTTGACTATCGAAAAGCATTCGACTGCGTGAAATGGAATTAATTGGGAAATTCGAAGGTCTACGGTAAATTTATATTGGAACCAAATCCCAATAAATCCAAATATCTCGTTATGCTGATGATACCGGTTTAGTTGAAGGCAGGTTTGAGAATTTACAAGGAAAACCGCGTAACGCAGATCAGCGCATCACACGGACTGTAAACATCATCAAACCCAAATGACTTGCAGTACGTTTGAAGACAGAGTACAAAACAATAAAGAAGAAAAATTAATTATAGAAGTTACAGAGGGTTGAACGAATCTCAAAATTTCAATATCTTATGGTTCCATGAGGAAACGGACAAATCAGTACAGATAAAAGCGCGAACAGAGAAATCGAGGAATTTCTTAACGTGAAAAACTCGATGATTCGGAAGGATTTGAAATTACAGCTACGAATACTGTCAATATTACTACACGGTGTGGAAAGCTGGGTTCTCACATAAAGAAAATCGAAGCATTTGAGATGTACGTTTATCGTAGAATGCTACAAATATCATACTTAGATCACATAACCAATTGAGAAGTGCCGAATAAAATGACAAATGAAACTGAGGCGCTTTATACCGTCCGAACCGAAAAAGTTAAAATACTACAGACACATGCATAGACATCTAGAGAAATATAGTATCTTTCATCTTGTACAATGTAGTGAAATTGTTGACCATAGAGAAAATTTTCTTGGGAAGCTGATATGAGAAGATGGCGTAAAATATCAACACCCCCAATTGCAAGTGACGTTCAGAGATATTTAGTAGCCATGATGATCGCCGACCTTCGAGTGGAGATGGTTTATCAAGAAAAATATACAAAAATCTCCACTTATACAATTGTATATACATGTATACATAAGTCAATCACAATACACATTGAAATATACACACCGCGAGTACCCACATATACTTACTACACTGGAAAGTACTTACATAATCCTACGCATGAATACACGCGTACACTGGTATACATTAAAGAAAATGTCAAACGTATATGGAAAAACATAACGATAATTTAAACGTTATCTAAAAATCGTCCCAGTACATATTGTTCCCTTAATAATAGTTACAATTTTGACGTATCGTAATCGAATAGATATAGAATAAATTTGAATAATTAAAATTTATACACACCCACATGCATATTATATATATATATATATATATATATATATATATATATATATATATATACATTTGTCATATTTGTGTATTGAAAAATTTGTAACTAAATTTCATAATTTTTTATATTTTTTATAATGTGGAATGTAGTGATTTTTTCATAAAAAATCAATTGAAAATTAGTTAAATCACTAATATTTATTTTCTTAAAGAAAACACAAAGCTTTTCGGCATTTACGCCATTATCAAGTGAAACGTTTTAAAACATCATAATTTTAAAAATATAAATTAAATATAATTACTTAAAAATATGCGATGGTAATTGTGAAAATATGATCCAAAAATGCTGTCTGCTTCTGTTCTGTCTATTTTTTGATTTGTTGAAATTTAATATCGATATATTTGTTTATTAATTTTGTTTTTTTATATTAAATAAATACAGAAAACAGTAAAAAGAATTATTTAGGTTCTATAAATTATGTAGGAAGTTATACATATAAAATAATTAAAATATTTAACAAATATAACATCGATTTAGCAATAAGAAATAATAGTACATTATTAAAATCAATTAATAATAATAAAATAGAAAATAGAAATATATTAAAAAATTCAGGAGTCTATAAATTAAATTGTAATCAATGTAAAAAAGAATACATAGGAGAAACAGGTAGATTCATAACAAGTTTTAAAGAACATTTAAATTCATATGCAAATAATGATGAAAAATCGTTGTTTGGAAAACATTGTGTAGAATTAGAACATAAAATAAATAATATTAATCTAAATTATAAAATTTTACGTATAGAAAAACACTATAAAAAAAGAAAACTACTTGAAAAAATGGAAATTATAAAAGAAAGGGATAAAAATAAAAATAGTTTATTAAACTCAATGGTAAATTTTGATGAAGAATTAATTTTAAAAAGTATATTGTAAAATATGTTGTGTATTGAAGAAAAAATTAATATAAAAAAAAACAAAATTAATAAACAAATATATCGATATTAAATTTCAACAAATCAAAAAATAGACAGAACAGAAGCGGACAGCATTTTTGGATCATATTTTCACCATTACCATCACATATTTTTAAGTAATTATATTTAATTTATATTTTTTAAAATTACGATGTTTTAAAATTGTTCACTCGATAATGGCGTAAATACCGAAAAGCTTTGTGTTTTCTTTAGGAAAATAAATATTAGTGATTTAACTAATTTTCAATTGATTTTTTTTTTAATTTCATAATATTTACTTTTAATGATTATATCGTTCGTAACGTTTTTAATAGTTTATCGTCGTTATTTATATACAAGACGACTAATAGGGTCACCATTCTCTTTTATTAACGTTATACATAATTAGTATCGTTTACATAAATATATATTTAACGCGTGAATTTATTTATTACTTTTTCGTTTTATTTTTAATTTATCTTTTTGATTTATTCCATAAAAAGACCAATTTACACGTTCTCGATAATACTGAAAACGCATCCGGGAGATGGATCGGTAACGAATTTAAACGAAAAATTATCTACTTCCTTAACCTACATTATAAAATTTTAATATAAAATTATAAATTTTATGTATTATCGTACAGTATTGCTCCTTAACTGGAGATTAAAAATTGCGAGACATTTCACGTCAACCGAAAAATAAAAAATTTCGTTCGCATTATACGTACCATATAGTGGACATTATGACAGAAAAATCGTACATAATCAGAAAAATAAATAAATACGAATATACGAATAGATGAAGTAATAAAAATTGGTAAATTTATTATTATAAAATTGCTCTACCTGTATTCCGATTGTGAAAATGATGAGAAACCTTGAAAACTGTATCGCGTCTCAAATCGGACCGGTACAATAGAAGACAAGGATGGTTTACCGGCGTCCGTAGCTTTTACCAGCAAGTCGAAGTAACCCTAATAGGAAACAAAAAAAAAAAAAAAACGATTTATTAATATACTAAAATTGCAAAAAACCCGTATATATGTATTATATATAATATTCATCGTCATTATTAATACAAGTCTGCCGATGATGTTGCAGATATCGCTACTTCTCGAGAAGATCTGGAAATTAGATTAATACAAAGCGCAAATTATCTCTAAATCATTTAAAAACGAACGAGCAGTAATACCGATAAATTACGATTGAATCGGAAAATATTGAAAACTTTCGACTATTTTAGGAAGCTGAATTACCGGATAAAACTAATATAGAAATTAAGGGCGTGTTGCGGAATTACGACATTTTACAACTTATAATTTAATAATTTAATAATTTAATAATATTTATTTATAATTACGTTAATTTTATAATTTAGTTTTTAAGCTTTATCGATATTTATGAATGTTATATACGTGGTTTTGCGTACGAAATAATTAATAAATAAATAAACGCTTCTTCTTATTGTTGCTGTCAGTACAGAATTGCAGCGTAAAATGCGTTCCGTAAAAAAACGATTGAGCGCAGTTACGATATTAAAATGAAATCAATATATTATATAAGCGTGTTATTCGGCTCAGATTATAACCTACGCACGTCCTGTTCGGCTATCAGTTTTAAAGGGAGGAACACGTAAAAAACCACAACCTATTAAAAATGGTTGTAGCAGAATCAAACTAAATCGTCTCAGGCGTACAAAACTTACCGATACGCACTGTGAATTACAACATCCTATATATCTATCTTCTTATATTAGTCAATTATCCAGAAATAAAAAAAAAGTTTTATAATAAGTGTAGAACACGTGAAAATATATTAATTAATTTCACAGCGTTATCCTCTCTTTTTTCGATATTCTAGTTGATACTCTTCGCTTCTCTTAATCTTACTTCGTCGCTTCATCTCTTGGATGGCGATCTTTCATTGTCAAATCTAATTACCTTCCTCACTGGTCCTCCGATCTATCTATTCTTAAATTTAATCCTCTTTTCCTACCGTGTCTCTAACCTTAGTTGTTGTACACGCGGCACGTTAATTTAATTTAATTAATCAATTTCATAGTCATAGATGATTTCGATTATGCTAAGTCTCGCCACGCATTATATCAGGTACATACGCTGATGACACAGCGTTTTTCTGCAGTTCATACAAGCCAAGTGCTATCAATAATAGGTTACAATCTGGTGTTGATCGTGTAATCAAGTATTTTTCTTAATCACAAATTGCAGTTAATCCTTTCAAAATGAAAGAAATTTTCTTCACTCGTCGAAGACCATTTTTACCGACCAAACTTCACGTCGGTGGCGTTGAATATAGAATGATCTGACCAGATACGCTACCTCGGTGTCATTTTAGATAAAAGGTTAACCCAAGCATATAGACTATGTGCATCATTGAAGACAGAGTAATCTGTTCTACCTACCCCATTTTCAACGGTAAATCTCACTTAAATATTAATAATAAACTAATAATCTACAAATAAATCATTAGGTCTATTTTAACATATTCTTGCTTGATCTTCAATCTCAAATGCTAGTTTTAATAGACTGCAATTAATCCAAAATCGATGTCTTGGATGTATCCTCAACCATCCCCCGTATATACACTAAAATTTCATATATGCATAGTGCTCTGCAGGTACCATATGTAAAAGACTATATCCTCAAACTATCCTAAAACATTTGTTGTCAGTTGTAGTGCGCACCGTGATAATTTACTTTCAGCGATAGGAAATTACGATTCCAGGAAACTGAGTATTAGATATATACTAAGTATAAGCAATTTATTATTCTCGTAACGTTTCAACTTGTTCATTTTCGCTTCCAGTACTTATAAATGATATTACATATACGTTATATAATTAAACGTATATACTGCTCTTCTTTCGTGATGGTTTATTAATTTTTCCATCAATACTATTTATACCTTATATGTTTATTATTTATCAATTTATATTATTAGAATTTTTACTTTCACGAATGGAAAGGGTATTTGTTCCGGTACATTTATTCAGCAATATTATTATAACTTTTAAATATAATGTCAAATATTTTTAAAAAATCGTAGAATTAAATCATAGGTTTTACTCATTTAAAATTCAGCGTTTACGTCAATTATTTATTTTGTGTATTCATGTGTATTATGCGTATGGGTGTATATATATATATGTGCGTATATACCTAATCTTTTTTTGTTTTCCTTTTAAACGTATTTTATTTATTTTCAAATTTATCGTCGAATTTAATCGATTATTTTTATCTCTTTCTTTTATTTCCATTTTTTCCCCTAGTAGTCTTAATAACCGAAAAGCTTTATGGACGTTTTATAAAACGTTATACTATATTCACTATTTACTATTATTTTTTTTTAAATAAATTTTTACATCTAAATTCGTACTTTTACATTTTACATTTCTTATATATCGTATATATTTATATATTTTTATATTTAATTTTATGTTCACGTGATAATTGTTTAATAGGCGAAAAATTTTGTGGTTTTTATAAAACGTTTAGTGATTTCAACTCACTCCTTGTTTTTTTTTAAATCACTACATTCTACATTTCAAATTATTTATATATATATATATATATATATTTATTTATTTATAAATATATAAATGGAATATACGTTTAATCTGTATATTTATTTATATTACCTGATAAACGGTTTGTTGTTGGACGGCGGTATAATTTACCGTTATAATACCGGTTTGTTTATCTATCGTAAAACCGGTAACCGGCGATACTAACGAATACGTTACTCTTCCGTTATCGCCGGAATCCAAATCGGTAGCGCTAACCGTCATTAGTCCGTCCGTAGTACCTCTACTATTAGACCAAGACGATGATGTAGGATTTTCTAGAAATAATAATGAAATAAATAATAAAATATTAAAAAAAAAAACGAAAATTATTTCTCGGAAAAATTATAAATTAAGAAAATACCGACGATGAACCCGGTTAATAGCGAATTCGATTGATTTATTTTGTTCGTTTCCATCATTTAGTCAATTCTTAAATACACTAATTATTCTATTTCCCGAGAGAGTTCGCGTTGATGTATTTTCGAAAATGAAAATTCGACCCATTGTCGGTCATGACGACCGTAATTTTCGATCTCGATACATACACATCACGATCTGTATCGATCCACTGCCGCCTATAATCATTCTCCTTTCACACTGATCTAGGGAGATCGCCGACCTTTTCCATTCACTTTACACAAGCCTGACCACTTTATATCATCCTGCCATCTTGCGTCTGGCCGACCGCTACTTATCTGTTTGACAGCCATTCCATTATTCGTTTCGTTTATAAGTCATTGTTTCTTCTTGCCACATGGCGTGCTCAGTTCAATTTGAGTCGCTCTACAGCAAGCGGCCGGTTAGTCTGCTATCTTATCCATGATTCCTTTCTGACATCTTAATTCTCAAAATTATTTTCAGCAAGCCAAAATCCGTGTTTCTACTTCATACGTAAGCACCGGATTGGACGCGCTGTTCGTAAATTTTCATTTTTATTTCGTCGGATATATATTTATTTTTGAGCATTCTGCACAACTTTCCAAAAGCTATCCACAAGAGCTTTTACTTTCTTAACCATCGCTTCTTTCACTCTGCTTTATTATTATTATTATATCGTATGTCTTTTCTGTGCAAATTACTTAGCCTATACATACATACATACATACATATATATATATATATATATATATATATTCACTTAACCGAACATCTCGCAATATTTCTGTATAAACTACGGTTCTGTTTAAAAAAATATGAAAATGATTAAGTCCGAATACTTTAAAAACTCTTAATATTCTTAAAATTATCGCCGTATTCAAAAAATCGCAAGAAACATAAAATATCAGGAAAAACAAACAACTCGAACATGTAATATTTATTTCGTATGCAAAAACTCTATTTAAAACCGTATTATTTCACTTCGATTAATTAATTATGCACTACATAAAATACAAATATATATGCAATTAATAAAAATATAAAAAGAAAAAATTTAAATGTAAATAATACTTAATTTAGACGTACAATATTACAAAAAATGATAAAGTTAAAAAAACAGATTCGACCACCAAAAAAAAATGATCCGATAACGAACTTGGCAAACATATACCGAATTATTTGATGAACGACCGTTTTTTTCTATTCGCCGTTTTTTGTAATATTGTACACTTAGATTAAATTCTTACATTTTATTTCATATTTTTCTTTAATGTTTTTATAAATTGTATTTATATTGGCTTAATAGACCGAAAAACTTTGTGTGTTCTTTTTATGTATAAAATTTATTTTAATTGGTTTTTTGTGTGTGTTGCTGTTTACTACGCTTCGACTTTAAATTTTCTATAATAACTATATCAATCGATTGCTAAATTGAACAAGTTCAATCGCGAAAATCTATAATTGTAAAAGTATGAAATAAATTAATGTATCAAAAACGTATAAATGTAACGTATATGAATTGGAACGTTTATTAAATTTTATTAAACGTACAAATTAAATATGCATATATATATATATATATATATATATATATATATATATATATGTATGTATATATGTATATATGTATGTATGTATGCATGTATTAAGAAGACACGTACCCGACAATATAAACTGGTAAAATAGCTGACTGAAAATCGGTCGATTATCGTTTTCGTCTAGAACGGTCACGTCTAAATTCGTACGAGCCAAATACAGACCGTCGTAAGCGGTTATCGTTAACTTATAACCGGTTCGCTGTTCGTAATCTAATCCGGTTTTTAACGTAATACGGCCGCTGTATCGATCGATCGCGAATATCGAACCCATACCGCCGAAACCGTCTTCGTCGCTTTCCGAGAATTCGTCGATAGCGTAAACTAACGGCGGATACGAATCCACGTCGTTGGCCGTTACGGTAGTTAACGTGCTACCGACTTGCGCGTCTAAAATAACGTCATTATTATTATTATCATTCTAAGAAAAATTATTCTATAATAAACACCTGCGAATAAAATTTATAATTTAAAGTTCAAAATTCATGTACGACTGAAAGGTTAACTAAGGCGACGAAGGTGAAAAGGACGAATTTTCGATGCTAGAAAACTTCTTTTAGAATAAATTAGGCTTAGCCAAAATCAACAGATTCGGCAAAAAATTTATAATGTAGAAAATGGAACGGGATTTCTCTTATTGTGAAAAAAAGAACAGAGTTTTTGAGGGTGGTGAGAAAACCAGAACGACAGTAAACCAGGTTGAGCTGGATGTCTATTTTAAAAGACAAATTTCAGAGGAGGATATTTTAATTGGTAAGTAATTATTCGACCAATTGTACACCTAACGTAAATAAAGATTTTTTATAAGTGCCCACACAAACACTATATAATTATGTAATAACTATATCTATTCAGTTAAAAACGTTGTATTTTTGATTTAAAAATACACATTTATTTAGTAGCAATATCAAATTTATATACTATAAGAATACACATTCATACACACACACACACATATATATATATATATATAAAAAAGGTACTTACATTCGGATACTTTAATGGGATTATTGGGTGGGAAAGAAGGTTGATTATCGTTTATATCGATGACGTTTATACGAATTGTAGCGGTACCGGTTAATTGAGGCGTACCTTGATCGGTCGCTATTACCGTTATCTTGTAAGTATCCCGAATTTCGGCGTCTAAGACGATGTTCGTTTTGACAACGTTCGAATCCGACGGTTCTATCATAAAAGCGTTATCGTGGTTACCGTCGACAATGTGGTAAGATACTTTACCGCTCGAACCTTCATCCGCATCTAAAGCTAAAACCTAATACGTATTGGAGAAAAAAAAATTAAAAACGTATAATTCGAAAAACTAAGGAAATAATATTTCTAAAATAGGAAATATATTTGTTATATTAAACGATTTATAAATTCCCTTACAGTACTTTAATAATAAATTGCTACAAAACAATATACACTGTCTGTTTATATTCGTATGAATTAAAGCAGGTGTTAAATATTAAATATTTATACTACACACCTTGACAAGAGTTATAAAACGAAAAGCACGATCGAAAACAGGACAAGCGAGACCATCGGGCACAAAAATTAAAAAAGCGCTGGCTAGATAAAAACTGAGCTCGATCTACAGTTTAGAATTTCTACACGTTACGTCTTTTCAGTTCTGCTATACGGCTACGAAAGTTGTGACGCTAGTAGCGTAGAAATAGATGTATCGAAATTTTTCAGATGTATACATATATATAAAGAAATGTAAAAAAAAAAATGTTAGAAATTATTAAATGTTATTAAGGAGAGAAAACTTTCTAAAAGGAACTATCGGTTATTACAAAATATTATGAAAGGTAAAATTGCTGGCCAGAAATTAGCAGGCCGTCGTCAAAACTTATTGTTGGAAGACTTACACTGGCTTAGTTCATCCATTCAATTACTCCGTAATGCTGTGTCAAACGACTGTAGCCCGGTTAATCACCAACCTTTGTGATGGAGACGGCGGATCATGGTTACTAAACTCACATCTATAGACGCCTCTTGGCGCTGGGATGCTGGTATTTCATACCATCTTCTTGTTCCCAGGGGAGTTTTCGCCTACCAGGTTTTCTGTGGTCAATAATTTCACCGTATTGTACAAGATGGACCAGGTGATATTTTTCTGGATGTCTATGCGCGTGTCCGTAATATTTAACTATTCGATGTGGACGGTATAAAACCACCTCAGCTTGATTTGTCATTTAATTCGGCACTTCTTTATTGATCACGTGATCTTGATATGATATTTGTAGCATTCTGCGATAAGCGTGCATCTCAAAAGCTTCGATGTTCTTATCCAAGATTTGTGCGTGAATCCAGCTTCGAATAGCGTATATTAATATTGACCAAATGTAACATCAGAGTAGACGTATTCGTAATTGTAACTTATCTCTAAAGATTAATGTGTTTCCTCGTGGAACTAAATACTAAGATATTGAAATTTTGAAATTCGTTCAATCTCTGTACTTTCGATAATTAATTTTTCCTCTTTATTGCTTTACAATCTTGTCTTCAAATGTACTGCAAGCCATTTAGTTTTGATGAAGTTGTAGTCTCCGTTTGATGCGTTGATCGGCGTTTTAACATGTCCTTTCAATTCTCAAACCTGCCTTCAACTAAAACGGTATCATCATCATAACGAGATATTTGGATAAGTGCTTCGTCGCTATCGGTATACCATCGCCATCGTTGTTTATCGACATCGTCGATCGTACTCGAAATGTGTACCTTCCATTAAGCTATCCCGACGACGACTTCATACTATATGTATCAAGCTAATTTCTCGTTGTTTTCCTATTTTCAAGTAAAATTTCATTCAAAAATGTTGGTCGAGTACTTTTTGAGTTATTCAAAAACCAACAAATCCGTCCGTGATTGATTGATTGATTGATAAAAAGTGTATTTACAAAAAAATAAATATATGTTACAAAAAACAAATAATAATAATATAACGCATACACAGTTCTTACTACGTATACTAGTTTAAAAAGTACGCCCAGTATTTAACTAAAGTAAAAATACAGGAAATAACAAAACCCGCATACTGATCATAAAGCTACACCTATATATAAATTTATAGATATTTATTTTAGTAGGATAAACAATAATTTTTATATGTATTATATACAAAAATAAATTTTGAATAAAAGCCCAGCTGTATAATAGCGTGTGTTTAATTATTTTGTGTTTGTAGCGCTTATATTTTAGTTGCAAACTTGTACGTGTGTAATCCCCTATATCGTTTATAAATCAGTACTGACTGCAGGCACAGCTATCAAAAAAGAATTTTGTTTTTTGTTCGACAACCTCGTGTGTATATATATAGTAAGTTCAATGCCAATGTGTTCAATCTTTACATAGACTGGAAGATTTAGAATTTTTCTGCAGCACATATTTTGTAGCCGTTGTAACTTCGCTAAGTTAGAACGACTAGTATATGACCATATGGGACAATGAAGCATAATTGTTCTGATTATAGTTTTGTAGATTATTAATTTATTTTCCGAGCTGACGTAACAACGTTTATTAAATATCGGGTATAAACAGAGCCGCATGAGTTTTATTGCAGGCATACTCGGCATGTTTAGTAAATGTGAGACCCCGATCCAGTATTACACCTAAATATTTAATATCGCTTTTCCAAACCAAAGATCTGTTGTTCACTATCACATAAGAAATGCGGTCTTCTTTTCGTGAATAGAATAGATTGAGTTTTATCGGAATTTATTTTGATTCTCCATTTATTAAATACGAATTTAATTTAATAAAACCCCGAGTTAGTCTTCTTTGTATAAATTCGATACGATGTGCAATATATAGCAGTATCATCAGCATATAATGCCATCTGTAAATGTTTAATTTTAGGAATGTCATTAATAAAAAGAAGGAATAAGGTATACTCCCCGGGGGAACTCCCGCTAATGCATTTTTCATGTAGGAATTATCATTGTTAATTTTAACTATGAAATTTCGGTTACTTAAATAATTTTTAATAAGCCGAACTAAGTAATTAGGAAATTTAATTGGAATAATTTCGTATGTTAAACCAAGTTGCCAAGTGGTGTCGAAGGCTTTCTCTATGTCTAATAACAGTAATCCTGTATGCATATTTTTATTATACCCATCAGTTATGGTTTCACTAATTCTTGCTAATTGCATGGCGGTAGATAAATTACTCCTAAATCCAAATTGTTGTTCTATAAAAATATCATTATCATCTATGAATTTTTTTAGTCTACTCGAAATAATTTTTTCCGCTATTTTACTAAAATTACTAAGTAATGACACGGGCCGCAGATTTCTGGGATCATGTCCTTACTTGATTTAGGTATAGGAATAACTTTCGACACTTTCCAGCAGTCGGGAAAATAAGAAAGTAATAAAATTGAATTTATTACGACTGTTAACTGAACAATCGCTTTTTGTTGCAAGTTTTTGATCAATATTGTAGGTATATAGACCTACTGATTTTTTATTTTTAAGTTTCTTTATGACGCGATGTACCTCGCTGACCGTTGTTAAATCAGCGGGCAAAATTCTCACAGGCGAATCTTTTAAGTACTTTTTAATGGAAGATAAAATTTTATTATTGCAATAGTTCGACGTCAAATGTCTACTGTGGGTCACCTTATATACATTTCGCAACAATACATTCCTTCCGTCTTTTCAAAATTTTCGACCTTAGATCGCGAAATTTTTGAATTTTTTTCAGAAATTCGAGTTTTCAGGTATTCTCCAGAGCTCTCGGACGTGTTTCGTAAACGCAACTTTTAAGGTATACCCAGAAAAAATTGTTTAACTTTTCAATTCTTTTCGAAACTCTAATTAACGTGGAAAATAACGTTCCAAGCAAAATACGGGTTCCTTCTCGATATAGAATGACATGATGCCAGAAACTGGAAAAAAAAATCTCCAGTGTGTATACTAAACCTGGAGCACGCGGTTTTGCTTTATAGCGTTGTTATCAACTGCGCTATTTAAAAAACAAACCCGTCTTCCTTCTGTGGGTAACCCTACTATGTCGCGATGGCGTAATTGCTAGAGTGCTTGTCAATTCGGTGGTCGGGGGTTCAAAACCAACACGCGACATAGAAAGTTTTCATCATTATTTAATTCTTAATTATCACGGAAAAGGCAGTTGCACCTCTCTCCATCGTCGCACATGAATCTTGAATGCTAGCTAATTTTGTACGTAAAAATAAACGTACGATGGATAGTCACAACGTTCGGCAACGAACAAAATACGACGATGATGATATATATATATATGAAAACCGCATCAACATATAACACAATATTTTTATGCAACGAACATATAATAAACACAATAAAACTAGCTCATTCATAATAATAATAATAGCGTATTTATGGGCTCACTTGTAAAACGTAAATCGATTTAGTGTTCGCTTCCGGTATAGCGGCGAAATATTGATCTTGACTGAAAATCGGTACGTTATCGTTTCGGTCGATCAAACGTACCGTCAAATCGGCAAACGCGTATAACGAACCGCCGGTCGGATTATTTTCAGTTTCAGCCACAATGACGACTACAAATAACGGATTCGATTCGTAATCTAGAACGCTGGAATTTCTAATTCTTATCATACCGCTATACGGATGAATTTCGAAAGCACCCTCTTCGTTACCGCTACCGAAGCTATAAACGATCTTCTGTCTTCGTCCGTCGCTTCTCAAAGCGAACACCTTTACGATAACGAATATTATATAATATTTATTTATTTTTTTCACCGAAAAATAAAATAAAATTCATAAATAACCGTTAATTATCCACGAAAATATAAAATTCGTAAATAAACAAAATACTGCTGTACCCTCTATATAAAGCAAGTGAGGATCTTCAATGATTCTCGATAAGACCGAAGCCAAAAAAAAAAGAAATATTTTATTGATTCTCGAAAATTAATAGACATAAATCGAACAAACAGAAGAAAAATACCGTTTTCGAAAATGAAACGAAAACGGATTGTCACAATTCTGCACAAAATATGACTTCTGGATTTTCAATCCACAATCAAACGTACTTCATACGATAGATTATGCAGTCTTGTAAGACGTGGTGAATTTTTGATAATTCGTATTGAGGCCATCTCGCTTTAGAAAAGAGGACTCGAAATAAATGAAATTTACTTACTACGTAGATACCAAACGTACGCGTAATTAAGAAATGAAGACATCTCTATTGCGGACAACTTGAAAACAGAAGTATAGCGTCATCTTTGAAAAAACCTCTTATATGAATAACGATAACTTTTATTGCTGAATCTAAGGCGATTTTTCAATCTGTTAATTTTCTTTTTTCCGAATTCGATTTATATATAAATTTTAATGTGCCTTCCCCGAAATCACTATAAAGTTTCGATGGATCAATTTACAATTGAATAAATGGTTCCCATCTTGCCTTTCACCACCTAACCCCATTTTAATAGATTTCATCTCATCTGCGCGGTACCACTTCGTAACCTATTTAGTGTTCTCCAGGATGAATAATTCAGGTGACAACTTGCTGGAAGTGATTTCCCGGTTGTTGTCGGCTTTCCACACTTGGAGTCTTTCTGAGTGGTTGAATCTGTTCAATATGAGCTACACGACCGTCCTTGTCTAAAAGTTGTCTTACAACAGCTCCGAAGTATACTGGTCGTTTAATTCTCGTTTTCCTCTTCGATTATACTTGGAATACGTAATCTTCTAGTTCAGTTACATAATTTTGCTATAACGAATTTCCATCGCTTAGCCACTTCAGGCATTACCGGTAATTCCCTTACTGACCAGACTGTCAGTTCCTTCGATAACCACCTTTATTCCGTACTTTCCTTGTATCGATCTACTTACTATTATCAAAACTGCTCGTAAACAATATCGGGAAACATCGCGGTCGGTTTCTTACGCTACGTACAGGTTTAAATCTATCCAGCCCGGATGCACTTACTCTATAGCTCGGTTTTAAGAACTCGATACTCCGATCAAACACAATACGATATAAGTTTATTGTAGCAATATACGAGGCTACGGTAGTAATCGATTTCAATCTTCACTAAAATGCGCATTCTTCCTTCTCGATTATGCTCTCATCCACCCGATGTCGACATTATGTCGATCGTGTCTTTTTCGAATGTTCATACAACTTATTCCGGCTTTAGTATTTTTCAAACGTTATATAAATTATATAGTTTAGCGATTATAAAAAAATGTTTAACTTATTTTTTCGTTCTTCATTAAGATAAAAATAAGAAATCGCGAGAGATTAAACCGTTTGAATAAATGTAAACAAATATTAAAATAGTTAAACCGAAATATTTTAGACACAAAACGATATCCAAAAATTAGTATTATACGCTTCATCCGTTAATACAAAGATAAGATCGCTGGAAGTAGGCCATAAATAACAACGTGGAGGCAGAATTTAGCGCAATTGTATGACGTAATTACAGTTGAACTGATCCCGAAAAGACGAAGAAATTTGTCGACATTCGATAACGGAAATAGCACCGTGATTATATATATATATATATATATATATATATATATATATATATATATATATATATACACACAAAATATTATAACGAAGACCATATGTATTCGACGTACACAAAATATATATATATTTTTTTAAACATTAAGAATTTTTAATTTTATTACAAAATGTTTGGGAAGCGGTATACGAACGGTCTAAAATTATATAAGGATATATGCATGTGTGTGTGTGAATATGTGGAAAATCGATTAAACAGTACGTAAACCCTTTTCAGAATAATGTTATATAGAGCACTTGAAAAATGGAAAGAATACAGATTGCGCACGCATCTGTGAGAACAGTCTACACAATTGCTTGATCCTGAGGATAGATTTAGTACTAGTTCTAGTTGTGGTGTTGGTGACTGAAGAAAAGATGCCGATGGTTAGCATGAGGAGAAAATGACACTGAAAATTAATTAAAGCGCTAACGCTTTTAGTAAATTACGCAACATTAAAAAATACGCTTAAAAGAAAACTGGCTGCTATTAACAGATATGCGCATAGATCACTTTCTGTTCGATCGTTAAAATAATAATTTTTATTCTAATTTTCTTAATTAAAATCATCATATTTCTTCGTGTACTATTTTAACACGCGAATAATGCATTAAATAAAATAAATGTTAAATAATATATCATTCGGTTATTTAAATTAAATAATTCAGTACGTTGTGTATTATATAATTATGTACGGGTTGTCTCTTAAAAGCAGGATGCGGAGTCGGAATATGACAACCTTGTCAGTTGTCAGTAGATATATATATATATTCCCTCGTCACATATAAAATATATATATATATGTATGTATGCGTGCATTATGTACCTGTAAAATATTTTCTCCGATCGAAGAATTCTCGAAAATGGACACTTCGTAGGAGGCATTTTGAAAACGTAAAGCCGGAGAAACGTTCGATTCTTCTCCGATTCCGATTTCGATTAGCGCGATCGAACTTAACGGCGGATTTCCTTTATCGGTAGCCGTCACTTCCAGATAGAAAGTTTTACCTAGATCCGCCGCTAAACTGGTAAACGTCGAAATAGCGCCGGTCGTCGGATTTAGACGGAATTTATTATTAGCGGCGGACGTCGTACCGCCGCTAACGACGTCGTAACGTTCGTTGCTGAATCGATAGACTACGTCGCCGTTTAGTCCGGCATCTCGATCGACGGCGATTAATTTTACGATTTCGACGTTCGGATGTAGATGACGCGAAACGTTAGCGATTACCGATACGAACGGATACGGAACGAATCGAGGTCTGTCGTCGTTAACATCGTCGATGGTGATCTGAACGTTAGTCGTCTGCGACAAACATCTGTAATGAGCTGTATCCATGGCCGTCACTTGAAACGTGTAGAAATCTTTAGTCTCTCTATCCAATTCGCTGCGAAACCAGATAATAAAAACGTTTAATATCGATACGAAAAGAACGTTTATATTAGTCAACCGGCTTCGTAGTTAATTCTTTTTCTTGTCGAATCCGGAATATTTTTCCTTTTTAGAAATCAATCGGGTTTAGAGTCCACAAATTGCCAATCGTTATATCAACTCCTATTAGAGGGCATTTATGCTCATGATCCCGTTCTTCACGCCATTTAAACATTCGAATTATTGAGATTTTTTTCTGATTTCCGTGTGTTTTTTCAGCGTTTTTTTTCGTGATATTGTTTTCATTTTCCACTTTTACAGATATTTTATTATATATTTTGGCAAGACGTTGTCCTCAGCAGATTGCGACTGGGTCATACGAGACTCACACCTGAACATCGTCAGAACTCCGGGTCCTCAGTGCCCCGCTAGCGTCACTCTTTCCGTCTCCCATATCTTCATTGACTATATCCATTGTACTCCTTACTCAGATTGTTACTCTTTTCTTTAACTTCTACTAAATCACGTTCTTACGCATATCACGTCTCTACTCCATGATTTAACTTTCTCTCCCTCGTGCCTCATTAGTTTCTGCATACGGTGTATTAATTTAAATTAATAATAATAAATAGATTCATTCTTTTAGTGCAATAAGATAAAAATATCAGTAATTAAGTTTCATATTATGCGGTTATTGCATTTTGTAAGACGCATTTTATTTATATTTGAAATATTAGCCATGTATAATGCTTTTATTATTTCATTTCCTGTGCAGATAATAAGTAAAGTAATATATAGAAAAATTTATAATATATTGAGACTAAAGTAATTTGCAGTTTTTCAAATGGATAACTTTTTGTATATATAACAAAATTTTGGATATCTAAATAAATATAATGATGTAATACATTATTAGAGAAATATTAAAAATTAATATATTCGGCCCCAAAAAACTAATTGAATGGTTTTTCACATTTATGTCTAAGGACCAGTGAGATTTCGTAGGAAAACATAAAAAATGGATAAATTTTTCATTATAACGAAATTTGTATAATATTTAAAAATTAAGCGCATTAATAAACATAATTAAATAGATAAGCAAAAAAAAACAAATAGACTTACCCCGCTAAAACGATAACTCCGGTTCGATTGTGTATACGAAAAAGCCAATCGCTTTCGTTACGTAATATGTAAACTATCTGAGCGTTAGCGTTGGCGTCCGAATCGGACGCGGTCACCGTCAATACGGTACTGCCGACCGGCGTATTTTCCGGTATCGTAATTTTATATAGCGACTTTTCGAATCGCGGTTCGCTGTCGTTTTCATCTTCCACGTGTACGGTAACATTACAAGAACCGGTTAGCGAATTCGGATTGGTACCTTGATCTTGAGCGGTAATCGTTAATTGATATCGCGACTGAATTTCCCGATCTAACGGTAAAGCCGTCAATTCGCCGCTATGGGAATCGATATTAAATCGGCCGGCTATATTTCCGCCTGAGAATAAAAATAATACGCGTATATGTAATTGGAGTAGGAGGACTAAACAAAAAAGGTGAACAATAAAATAACGAAACGAAAACGGAAGATGTCCCCGTCAAATCAGAGAAATAAAGTGGACGGCAATAATTCAGAGTTATTACAACAGAGGAGCGCTATGGAAAAAATGAGCCCCGTCGAAGATATCGAGAGAAGAAAGCTAAAAGAACAATAAAATGATAGAAGAAGGAATATTTACCATTCGAGGAAAAATACTGGGAAAGAAAATTCGAAGGAATATAAGACTCGAGATAATTAGGCTTTAAAAATTTGAAAATGAAAGCAGCCAGGGAACGAGAAATATAAAACACGTTGATGTGTGCCATCTTCTGACAAGAAGAAGCTACTAAATGGAAAAGAATGGAGTGTATACGAAGCAGACGTAAAAGATATATGAATTATTTTACAAATTAAATTTCAACTATATATATATATATATAAAAACTTGCACAAGACCAATGTCAAGAAAGTATAAGAATAGAAATAAATAATACGGTAGTAATAGAACAGTCAACGAATACAAATTATACAACGGGGGAAATAAATCGCAGAATATCATTAGTACTAGTAGCTTTCAAGAAACTAAGCCGGGTATTTTAGAAGGATAATGAAGATATAAACAGCGCAGAAAAGATTAATATTAAATATAAGACAGTCCAACCGGAACGGTAGACGACCAGATTTTGTACGGCCAAACTGAAGTAGACGTAGGCAGGGCGTATAGTCAAAGGGAGAATAATAGACGATTATTGGAATGGTGGCCGCTTCGTAAGAGGAGAAATATCGGAAGACCGCTGACAGCTCGGCGGTATGACGATATAACCCACGATAGGGGGGGGGGGAAAGAACTGGATTCAGAAAGCTTAGAACCGGGGAATGGAATTGATCGGGGAGAACATACGTCCAGCAGTGGACTGATATAGGATTCAACGTCATCCGTCATCATCGTGGCCAAGCCCGTGTTCGATATTCGTATTATTTATCGTACGTAATTATGTATTGAAATTTATACACAAACAAAAAAAACACAGTTGGCGGAATTGTCGAAAATTTAAATCGATTACGACGAAGTTGAAAAATTAATTATAAAACAATAATAACCAACTGACTCATTAGAAGAAAAAAATATATAAATAAAACAAAATGTCTTACAGAGATAATGTTCAACGATAGAGAAAGTGATATAACGTTTAAAGTAATTTCTCTATTAGACAGCGCTATTACACAAGTAAGGGTTTTTATCATTCGTAAACAGAACAAAATTGTTAAAATCGCTAAATTTTTTATGTAATAAAAAAAAACACTATTAAGCCATTATCGCGTGGAAATAGACAAACAAAATATAAAAAAATATAAAATTTTTAAAAATATATGAAATTTTTAAGAATATATAAAATTTTTAAAAGTATATAAAATTTTTAAAAATAATAACGAAGAATATAAAATATAAGAAAATAATTAATTTAGACGTATTCGACATTAAAAAAAAAAAAAGTAAAATGAAAAAACGGTTATTTTTATAAAATAATCAGATAATTAATGTGATGAACAACACAAACAACAAATCAGCGATATGAAATTTATACGTAAAAACCGATTACGTTAAATAGTCGGAAAATAAAAACTTTCTAATATGAAAATCGATTAAATTTATTATATAATTTCGAGAACTAATTCTTCGTCGATGTTTTAATAAATTATTTATTATCCTCCTTTTCTTTAATTATTCATATTTTCATTCTAATATTTTTATATATATGTAATATTTTTCTTAATAATGCGATTGGATTTTACTTTTCGCGAGCGTACGCTAATATGCTAAAATATAATTTTAATTTTACAAGAAGTTTAATCGTCTCTAACCGGTAATCGTATAAAGAAGTTTCGCGTTCAATTCGGAATCGGCGTCATAAGCGGCGAACGTATGAACGGTAAACGACGAATCGTTATAAGCGTTTTCCGGTATCCATAACGGATAGCACGACGATCCGGTTTTGAAAGACGGTTTATTGTCGTTCACGTCCGATACATGTACGATGACGACGGCGAAATCCGATTTTTTACTACGCGGCTCGTTAACGTATACCGGAATTACGTATTCGTCCGATCGTTCTCTATCGAGCGATCGACGTAACCTGATCAGACCGTCTTTATCGTCCGCGCTAAACGTATCGTTAGCGACGCCGTTCGGTATACGATACGATAATCGATCCGTTTCGTAACCTGTTATTGAAAAACAAATATATATATAATATATATATATTATATATATATATATATATATATATATATATATATATATATATATATATATATATATATATATATGTATATAAATAAAAATCGTAAAAAATAAATATTAAAGTACGTGCAAATCAGAATGAAAATTTTGAAAAGAAAAAACAAATTAACACAGTAGTAAATTAGGTAATATGATGACAGTATTCTCGATTAGGGAAATCCTCTCGTCAGCAAAGATAGTTGTACTCTTTTCGAATAATATAACAGCACCGACTGACGATAGGGTCAGTAATATTCTGGTGAAAAAGATACACTAGTGTTTTCCTTCATTATTACCAATTTTATTGCAAAAATCTCTAGACTTGCCTCTCTGAGGTTGTTCTCTAAGCCGGGTAAAGATCCTTCAGAGTTGTCAGCTTACAATCTCCTTGCTTAATTGCATGAGGATAGTGTATGAAAAAGCCATCAATGAGATATTACTGCAGGAGATTACCATCAGTTTGCATTTCGATCAGGTCTATCTGCTGAGCATGTAGTTTATACATTAATTTCAACGGTCAAGTAGTACATTTCTGACAGTTGCTCAGCTGTTGTAATTTCTTACGATATTAAAGGGGCGTTTGACAATTGCTGTTGGTCTGTAGTTGTCGATGTTCTCTTAAAAATAATAGTATCAATCCTTTTTTTATGAATGTTATTATAGATTACTTTAATAATAATCGTTCTGCAACACTTAAACCCGGATCATCGGCTGGTACAAGAATACCTACATGTGGAGTTCCACAGGGATTTCTGTCCTTGGACCTACTCTGTGGAATATTTTGTACTCCACTGTAAATTATAGTGTTGATAAATTTTGCTCCGATGTTCAAGCCATTTGTCAGCTAATTTCCTATGCCGATGATCTGTGTTTAGTGTTTAAAGCAGAGACGTCATCGTCTCTACCACTTCTCGCATGTATTTCTAAATACTTGGAGAGTGCGATGGCGGAGTTATTAGGATCAATGTTTTCCCCCACTAAATGCAAATTTTCTGTGTTTGCTAACGCCTTCCTTGTTGGTCGGGTCAAGGAGATGCAATTATTATCTGATTCCAGTATTATACATACATCATCATTAAAATACGTTGGTATTTTTACCCCATTTTCAATATATTTCTATGAAATATATGGGAATTTTTAATAAATTATTATGTATACAAAACAATGCTTGGGGTCTGGCCTTTAAAGAACGTTCCACATTGTATAAAGGCCTCATCCAGGCCCTGTATTGGTATGGTTCGGCCAATTTATTTAAATAGGAAAATACTTAATCTGGCCAATAAACAGCAAAGAAAATTTTTGTTCCGAATGGGTTCATTGTGCACGACTACTCTTACTTCTGCTGCCTGCGTTATCTGTAGGGTTCTGCCTTTGGATTTATATCTTATTGGCAGGGCTCTCACTGGCGTGCATAGGCTTGCTGTGGGGGGATTGTTCAAGAATGAAACATTCTAACCTGCTTGAAGGTATCTGTGTTCAACCAATGACAAATCCAAATTTTAAAAAACATATTTTTCCTTATTAATCGCGAAGTGGCAGGATAGTTTGGACACTGCAATTACCGGCAGAAAGATGCTATTCTTCCAGATATAGCATATAGATTAAAACTATTAAAATTCGATATCAACTTCTACAGTGCACAGGTGTTGACCGGCAAGGGTAGGTTTGGGTCTTATCTTTATACGTTCAGGTGTGCTGATGATTCGGTCTGCGACTGTTGTACTGTAGGCGAGGTTGATGATGTTAATCGTACATTGCGTTGTAAATTTGGTATTAACATCACAGAAATTTTTCCATTAGGCAAAAGAGTTGAAAATTTCCTTTTATATGCCGAACAGGTAATGCGAATTAAGTTTAAAAATTTTATCTATTAATTAACGCTTAAATCAATCGTGATGCCGGGACCGGTGCAGTTTTTGTTAGCGTGATCAACTGTTCATCGTCTATTTTCTATTATTATAATTAATCGTCACAATTTTATAATTCTATAATTAAGATCTTGATTATTAGATAGTCTGTAAGTATTATGTAATTTTGATTTTCATTTTTACAGGTTTTATTTACTTCATAATTGAGTTTGCATTTCAGTTTTGGTGTAAGTTTTTAACACTTTTCTTTTGTAATTATTAACATAATTAAGTTTCAGATTATTGTAGTTTTTAAGATAATGTAAGAATTTGATTTCTTATTTTGTGATTCATTTTTATAAGTTTGATTTATTTATTTTCTAATTGAGTTTGTATTTAAGTTCTGGTATCAGTTTTTACTATTTTCTTATTATTTTTTTTTACATTGGTTTCATTTTTTTAATCCTTATTTATAATATTTATTTACTTCAGTTTAAGTTATAAGCGTAAACTATACAAGTTTTATATTAGATGGAACAAGGGACTATGTTATCTCATCCCTTCTTTCAACGCAATAAGTTAATTTAAGTGTGGAGCTCCATGTCGTCGTGCTGCGAGCCCCATCATTATATTAATAATTAATCCCATTTGGTTTGTAGAGGGAGGGGTTTTTTAGTGGGTAAAAATCCCACACACTGATTTTCGCCCCCTAATATTTAAAAAAAAAAAAAAAATATTTTTATCATCAGTGTCTTTTGAAGATTTTCCCCCTCCCGCTTAAAAAAAAAAAAAAACACACACAAAAGAAAACTAATGAGTTTGTTAAACGGGTGAAAAGTATGATAGTGACGATAACGATAATAATGATGATAGATGTAAAGACGAAAACTTTCTAAAATTCACGTTCAATGATCAAACATGAGATATAAATACATTTCAAATGGAATACAATTAATACAAAAAATTAATACAAAAAATTAATACAAAAATTAATACAAAAAATTAATACAAAAAATTAAATATATCTCATCGTTTACTCTCGTAAATGTTGTTTCTAAAAAAAATTATAATTTAGTAACTTAAGAAACAGAAATTTATATATTTATTACGTATGCAGACACATCCAGCACACGTGATATACTTTGTGTAACCCAACCTGTGTATAGCTTAACTACTTCTCATGGGCCCAATTATTCGACGAAATGGGTTTCGACTTCTTCCGAACTAGAACAATTCTCCTACTTTTGTAACAACAGTCCGTATCTTAATATTTTGAAACTAAGAAATCCTTCTTTTCCCTCGTTCTTTTTTCTTTCTCATTTTTATAAAGTATCATGTCGCTTCTCTAAAAAAATATCCAAAGGAATTTATTTTTCGTGTTCTGATTGTGACCCGTTTTCATCGATTGTAGTACTTTCTCGCCTTTCGTTATTTTTCTTCGTAGTATCTTCCACATCAGACGATAAAAAGGTGAAATACCACTCGTGTATACCTACTCCATCTATGAACTTCAAACGGCGTATGAAAATCATTGTCAATATAACTAGAGTGAGAAGAATAGTATTACACGCAGTTTTGACGGTCATAATTCCATTAAATCGAACGTATTACTTTGGAAAACCAATTTCCAGTAGAACAGGGATTACGTAGTTATCGGTAAACTTCAGTTTAGTCATGCCAGATTGACACGTAACCATCTTATAAATAGATCTAAAACCCCTTTTGTGTCACGTACGCAAAACTATCTTTTCTTTATATCCTAGTAAAAACTCAGTATACAATCTAGATTTTACTTTAACGTCGTCTCCTACTAGAATCTGGTCCGAAATGACGACGTTCCCTACATTATCCAGACTCATCATATTCCTACACTAAGCTCACTATGTGTAGCTATTGTGTACAGCATATAAATTTATATAGCAATAATAATAATACAGACATAAATTAAATATACGTAATATAACGAAAATAAATTAATTTAAAAATTTAAAAAAAAAAACACTCGTAAATTCGTTTACAGCACTCACCGTTGTAGTAATGTCCGGTAAAATGAGCCGAAACCGAAAGCACGACGCTGCCAATAGGCATATCTTCGGTTACGTTAACGTGGTAAACGCTTTGCAGAAAACGTAATTGACTTTCGGCCGAGACGGTTTTCAACGTAATATTCAAACATGCCGTGCCGGATAAAGACGTCGGCGAACCGTGATCCGATACGGTAACGTTAATCGCGAAATTATTTAAGCCGGACGCAGAACGCGCGTTTTTATGAAACGGTTTATTCACCGTTATTACGCCGGTATCGTATCCGACGGCGAAATAACCGTGTTCGTTACCGGCGCTGATAACGTACGTTAACCGACCGTTATCGCCGCTATCCGGGTCGTCGGCTACGATACGACTTACAAACGCACCTTTAACGGCCGAACTCGTAACGTAAACGATCGACGACGGCGATCCGTTAGACGGATAACGAACGATCGGTTTGTTATCGTTAACGTCGGTTACGACGATACGAACCGTTAACGAAGCGCTAAGACGATCCGCCGGATCGGGCGCTTGGTCGATAGCGCGTATTACCAATACGTATTCGCGGATCGATTCAAAATCTAACGTACCGCCGGCGATAATAAGGGAACCGGTTAATGAATCTACAGCGAAAATGTACGAATCGTCGTTATCGCTCGGTCGTTGACTAATCAAAACGTACCGGATTTCGGCGTTCGGTCCGAAATCCGAATCGATCGCCGTAAAATTCCAAACGGTCGTACCGATTTCCGCGTCTTCGGACACTCGAACTACTAACGGATTCCGTTCCCAAACCGGAGCGTTATCGTTCACGTCGGTTATTTCGATTTTGACGACGATAACGCTACTTTGCGGACTGGTACTCGTGTCGATGGCTCTTATTTCTAATTTATATTCGTCGCACGTTTCTCTATCTAACGGTTCGGCCACTATGAGCCAACCGGATCGACGATCGATGTCGAACGCTTTATTAAATCGAACGGAACTACTGCCGCCCGAATTCGAAGCGGTCGACGAGAACGGTCCGACGTACGTTAACGTATAAACGGTATTGCCGCGATTCGATTGACTAGATGATTCGGCTCCGATTACGTTACCGATCGTATAACCTACGGGCACGTCTTCTCGTACCTGTATAAAGTCAGATTCGATTGCAAGTTATACAAACGTTCAACGCGTCGTATATATAATTACAAAATGTTTCTTAAAACACGTTATAATCTGCAAACGGAATATTATTTATTTATTTTATTCTTATTTTTATAGCGCCGTGGTGTAATTACCGAGGCTATTACGGTACTAGTGATTTAATAGTAAATCAGGTTCGAAGAGGAGGAATTGTATAATTGAAGGAATGAAGAACTGTCGGAGACGAAACCAGATAGGGTAAGTGGATGTATGAGGTCGGTAGGGGTGAAGTTGTAGAGAAATTAGTTCTGCTAACGATTTTGAATTGCTAAATTCAAGACCAGATAATATTCGTATTCTTCGATTTATCCAATCATCCGGTCTTTCGCTTCTAATCTGAGTCTTCTTATCCGTGTCTCCGGTCTTGCAGCAGTCGCATTAAAAAAAAAAAAAAATTAAAACCTTAAAGTAAATGTGAAGTTTAAGTTTAAGTTTTGAAACACCTTAACTGCCATACCGAAAATAATATTTCGCGACCGACCCCCAGGACAAATGTATGTTTTTACGATTTCACAGCGTTTACATCATAATTTATCTGTTCGATGGTATTTTTCTAAAAAAATTCATTCAAAAATTTCCACCTATCAAATTTATGCCCTGGTACCGCGATTTTACATACATATATATATTTTTTAAGGTAATTAATTTCATACATATACGCATTAGCTGGAAATAAAATTACATTATCGAAACCCTATTATGAAATATACGAAAAGTGTATAATAGGAAAATTGAATAAATTATAATATTTTATAACTAAGAATGATTTAGATTAAATATAAATATATACGCTGATAATATTATTTCGCGCGCATTACCTACACTTTAGAGAACATGTATGAAATTAAGAGGAAAAACATTAACGCAAACATATTTCTACGGACATGATACATACACACGCGCGCGCGCGCAATTTTTATTTTAAAAAAATAAATTGCAAAATTAGTTAAATCACTAACATTTTTCAATTGATTTTTATTTTAAAAAATCACTACATTCCACATTATAAAAAATTAATTTTTTTTCGCTGCATATTTATTATTTATTATTGAAAGAGAATACCACTTTTTCATGAAATATTGTTATTGTATTATTTTGTAGCGAGTTTAGATCTATGCCGGTATTCAATGTCTCGCGCGCGGTATATTGTCGACTCTTTGAATTTTGTAATTGACAGTTTCTTCTGTACTGTTGCCAAGTAAATTCTACGACTAGGGTTGCAGTACTCATTAATAAACCAAGTACAATTTTCGACTTCGTTTAATTTCTCGACAAATACCGTTACAATATGAAAATATCTGACACAAGTCAATTAAGTATAACAGACGATTTAATTCGATTTGTTCAGCGGTACTTTGAACGTGAATTTCTAATAAAAAGGTTCCATAATTTTCAGCGTTATTTGTGTTTTAATCGACAACTCCCGTTTTTCCTTATCAGCGTGTATTTTAATAAACCAATAATAATCGATAAGCATATACAATTCTACTTCATATTACTGTCGAAATTTTCCACGTCTTCTAAATGATATCGTTCACTCATCAATTGTTACTTTGCGAACTGCTTAGTACATTGACTGAAATTTTAAAAAAACTAAATGTTTCTTAACCAATTAAAAATTGATATCCGACTGCAATTACCATTCATTTATGTCATATTATATATATATATATATATATATGTATATATATTACTCGCAGTCACTCGAAGAGGAAATATTTTCTAGTCTTCATCGCTTAAAATATTTTTACTATTTTGAATTAATAATTTTAAAACTTCCAAAGTATAACTCACCCCGTTATAACAACAACAAAAAACACTCTTCATTTATGTAAACAAAATAACATTCCGCGTATAAAACGCAATTTTCTACTTCCTCATTAGCGCCGTATAAAGTGAAAAAAAGTTTTAAACCAACGACTGACTGTTGTAAACCAAAGCCAATGGAAGATTATGAAAGAATAATCCATCTAAATCGTGTATTCAACGTATACATTGCCCTAAAAGGGCAACATGTATCAAAATGATACCTTATGACCTATCAGGACAGTTAAAAATCGATACATATGGCAGTTAAAGTGTTAATATAAAATTTCGCTCAAATACGGTGAATTATCACTATGGATGATCATGCGAACCCAAATATATATATGCGCGCGCGTGCGTGTATATATATATATATAAATGAGCAGTAATCAATTGGATTCGAGCTGCACAAGATAGGAGTCGTTGGGGGAGTTTGAGAAATATCTACACCCAGCAGTGTATTGATATAGGCATAGCTCAATGAAAAAATATATATTTTTTAAAAACGTTACAACTTAACCGAATGATATGATCATTATGAAGATGGAAAACATTTAGACAAATATCGTCTAAACGCAACCAATTATTTCATCATTAAGGAATATCCAGCACGCACATGCGTACAAATTTAATGTGTGTGTGTGTGTAAGTACGATATGTTCTGGATGGGGACAAATTGGGCTTTCTCGAAAACTTACCTTAAAAACTAAACTAGAACTGGTAAATGTCGGCCTGTTATCGTTCAAATCTAGCACTTCGATTCTTAAAATACGAACCGTCTGTTTAGGAGGTTGGCCTTTATCAGTGGCGGCAACCGCTACACGATAAACCGAACGATCTTCGTGATCTAAAGTTGATCTAGTACGAATCATACCCGATATCGGATCGATCATGAATACGCCGTGACCATCAGTATCGCGCCCTGAACAGGTTACGATGAAAATGAAAATTTAATAAATTACAACAATTTTATTACGAAAATTTCGTTACAAAAATTATGTGACGAAAATTAATGAGAGTAAACTATATTGAAAATTGCATATTATATATATATATATATATATATATATATATATATATATATATATATATATATATATATATATATAATATTAAGGAATTTAATAAATAAAAATTATTTGACAATTTACAACATCTTTAAAATAAAAAACAACTCAATCTTCAATCTAAATATAACAAGGAAGAAGTATAAATCATAAATCGAAAATAGCTGTTAAAGTTATCACGATGCGTTTAAGTCTATCCACTGCCGAATATACGAATTTCACTCTTCTTTCCAGTTGTAGCGATCGCTGCCTTGTTCGTAAATTTCACGATTCGACTCACTTTTGAACGTCATCTTGCCACCTAGTATTGAACCCATCACGACTCTTATGTCCTCTATCTTTCTCTTTCTCTCTCAATATCCATTGGGCTCTGCATTTAGTTCTCCTATCGTCCGATGTGATCAATTTCACACACATTCAACTATTCAGTCTGTTCTCTTATCATCGACTTACTACAATTACTATTCAAGATCTCGATTCCAGCGATACTCTTTCTCGAGCTCTCGTTGTAAATTTTCGAACGACGTAAAATACGTCTAAAACGGAACAGTTTAAAATAATGTATAAAGTTCCATTTTAATTAGACTATTTAAAAAAGAAACGGACATATTTTCATTAAGATCCCCACAGCTTCACTCTCAGCAAAATAGATTAAATATTAATAATAATACTTAAAATAATAAATAAAATACGAATATAAACTTCTCTCGCGAATGGATCCAGAAAAGAAAAAGATTTGGGTTCGTAAGTATAGGGGGAATCGATTATTACTAAAGTCAAATATACCGGGGAAATTTAAGTATGTATGGTTGAACTAGATCTTCGGGAAATCAACGCTCAAATAGCTGAATACATGTAGATAAATACGGCAATTAAATTACAGTTAAATTGTTTCAGAAAACGAAAACCTGTTGCTGAGAATGATATCGTTGAGCAATATATATCTCGTGGATTACGTAACACCGTCATAACGTATAACCTAAATTTCATCACAACGAGGAGAAAGTAGTTTAAATAAAACTGAATTATATATATATATGTGTAATACAATATATTATATATTATATATTATTTAGACTAATCATGATTTTCGTGAGAAAATAAACTAACAAAGAACACTAATATATATATATATATATATATATATGATTATTGATAATAAAGTCAAAGTTCGTTGAGATGGCGATTAGAAACAATGAATCATTTCATATATTTGGGTACGAGTCGCGCTCCAGTACGTAGATTAATTAAAATATAGAAAGATTCTCCAGCATCGATTACTACCAAGATCGGAATTACGAAATTTTCCAGGATGATTAATATAAATATAACACAGCAACCTGCTATTAGTGTGCCGAACTTAACGAAATTTTCCGAAAAAGGTGTTTTAAAAAATACAGTTCGAAACGCTACGGAACGACTATCGGAAAATTTGAATGTATTTGATATTTTCCGAAAATATATTTAATATTATAAATATTTAATAATAAATTACCTTTTAATATGGAATAAGTAACGGACGAATTATGTCCCTCATCGGGATCGGTCGCGCGAACTCGGGCTACTTCAATACCGGGCGGTTGCTGCTCGCGAATACTGACCACGTCTTCTTGAGGATCCATAAATGTGGGCGCGTTATCGTTCACATCGGTAACCGTTACTTTTACCGTAACCCTCGAACTTCTCGACGGTATACCTTGATCTCTTGCTTCGGCCACGAATTCATGCGACGATTTATATTCTCTGTCTAACGGTTCTTTGGTCGATATTTCGCCTATAAAAATTCGACAATTATTAGTTTTTGGTTTTTCATTTATTATTCGCCAGAATAAAAACGGTCATTTTTACAAAACTAAATAACGATCACCGACAATCGAACATATAACACGTCGTATGTTAAGAATCTAACAAAATACTATGTGAAAACTATCGGAATCGCTAGAACTTAAAAAAAATCCGATAATTCATTATCGAAGCTTTAATTTTAATTATAAAACAATCCAGAGTGTATTACGAACGATGTGTATTATATAAGGGAGTATACGTGTGTGTGTGTGTGTGTGTGTGTGTGTGTGAATATGTCGAAAATCGAATAGACACAGTGCGTAAAACCTTGCCGTAGTTGCGCTATTAGAATACCTCTATATAGAGTATTTGGAAAATGGCCAGAATTAAACGCAAAATAGCGCGCACGCGTGTGTGAGAATAAAATCGGTTAATAGATTTAGTCTCCTAGTCCTATCGGTTCTGGTAATAAAAAGAAGCCAATAGCTTCGGAAAAAGATCGGAAATCGATAAGCAAATTAAAGCGTCCGTAGTAAAATATATTGAGATAATTTGGGAAAATTCTCTGAAAAGATAACGCCGGTAATTATTTAACGGGATATTTTTTCATTTTTTTTTTAATACAGCTCCTGAAAAGATATTAAAATATGCTAAAAATAATGATATTTCAGAATTAAAAAGCTTTCAAAGAACTATGCGAATAAAATTGATTAAATCCTACAGAACTACCAACTATTTGACAAGCATTTTCATTGCAGGATTCAAACACCATTAAGTTTAGATATAGTGAATAACATATTTTTCATTTAAATATATATATATATATATATATATAAATTCATATCACGAATTCAGTCATTTACGACAACCCTAATTCATTCATTATCAAAGACTTTTAACGTTTAAACAGTTTATATACATATGTAATAGATAAGCATTTTATACAAATAAATTTTTCGATCGCAACGAATATAAATAGCGAACATTTTTTTCCCAGATATTGAAAAAAGATTCGGTATTATTTAGAACTAATTTTTTTAAAGTACAATATAACACTTCGACAACTGTGTAACATTTTACCAATAAGTACACTCTTTCCGATGGTTATCGTTGTAATAAATATTTTAGCGATAATAGAGCGGATCACAGTAACTGTTTAATTAATAATTTCACCATTGCAGAAATAAAAGAATAAATGTACACCTATAGCCTAAGCATATTATGGTATGCAAATTAATCTTATAATATTGTAAAACAGTTTGTTCAGAGTTCCATAAACTTAATTGGACGGCTTCCGGACAATATTTTATTTCTACCCCGTATTTGTACTTCACTTAATACACTTACCTCGTCGTTTTTACGAACTGGGGTAAAAAAAAATCTTCTGTAGCCGGCCATAAATTAACATATTTCGATATATTTCACGCTCGCTCCTAAATCTTTACCAATCCATCAGTATGCAACCTCTATTTTTCAATAATAATAATAATAATAATAAAACTGAAACCAATTTCCTCGCATTTTTATTCGTTGTTATTTTATTATTTAGAATTATAGAAAAACCTCCAAGAGCCGAATGACGATACGATTACGTTCGAAATTATAATTAGTTATTAGAACGTTCGAGACGATTACCGAGAAAGAATCCGAGCGTAAAACGTCACGAAAAAAAATATATTTTTTTTATTCCTTCAATAAAAGGTTGCACACGCGATTATTTATTATTACTATTTTTTTTTATATAAATAAATTACACCCGGATAATAATAATAATTAATGTAATTATTATTTTTTTTTTTATTATCGTTAAGTATTATACCGTATAGTTTTCTACTTTTCAATCTCAGTAACACCACGCGAAACATCCGATCAAGCAGATCATCTCGGTAAAGGAAACGCTCGTCATAATCATCTAACAGTAGAAGCGGTAACTGTCGATTAAGTAAGAAAAGTTCGAAAGATAATTATTATCGAGAAGTTAACAACGGAGTATACCATCCTTCGACTAATCAACCGTTATCCGCGACTATCCGCTACCGTATAAAGGCAGCGTATAAGACGTTAAAATTAAAAATAACCAATAGTATATTCAAGGAAGAAGATACCCATCGTCATTCATCACGCTAGAGACACGGTAAAAACAAATTCCTCTAGTAAAGAGTTACTTAGCTGCGATTGTTCGTGCATTCTTGGAGGACTTGCCTAGATAGCATATATATTATTTTTATATATATAATATATATATATATAAAAATCAGGTTTAAGGTGTTGGAAAAAGCCAACGACCAATTATTCCAAGAAATTTTCCAGTCTACGTAATTTTATAGAAACAAGTATGCGAACGAAATCGGTATTAACTAATGATAAGTAAGGAAATTGAACAGATATTTTTAAAAGCAAAAAAGCCGAAGAGTAACTATGGATAGACAAATGTAAAAAATGGTCACTTTGCAATTATAAAATTACATGAAATGTAAAAAAAAAAACACCAAAATTATGACATGCAGTAAAATACCGGAAATAATACAACCTATCCGCATAAAACTCAATCAAATCAAACTAGAAGAGGTTAGGGAGTTTTCGTACCTGGGAAGTATTTTAACTCAAGACGGAAGAAGAACTAAGGATATAAAATCGAGAATAGCCCAGTGAAAAACGGCGTTTATTAAGAAGAAGTCGATACTGACCTTGAAATCAATATCAATAGAAAAAAGTAAAAGGTTTCTGGAATGTTTTGTTTAGAACGTTGCGCTGTATGGTTCCGAAACGTGGACTATATCTACCGGTAATAAGCAAAACTTAAATGCTTTCTGAATATAGCGTGTCTGAGAAAAATGATGAATATCAGTGATGGACAGACAGAATCACTAATCACGAAGTACTAAACAGAGCGGACACGATGAAACTTTTTTCAATGTAATTATCAGGAGATAGGACATATTTCGAGGTACGATACTCTCATGAAAACCATATTGGAAGGAATGATATAAGGAAAAAACCCCCAGTGGAAGACCTAGCCACGAATATATGACGCAGATTATAGAGAAGATCTGTAATGTAACAACTATACAGGACCGAACAGGTTATCGGGAAATAGGGAAAAATGGCAGGCTGCTACAAAACAATCTACGGATTGGCAATAGATGATGATGATGATGATGATATTTATAATAATTATAAAATAAAACTACAATTACGAAGATTCGGCATCATTTAGCGTGAGGTATTGCTAGTTCGCTTCCAAGTACCGAATGCTTTAGCCGCGATAAATAAATTTATAGCGTTGCCCGGGGTGAACGACGTGGACGCGCATTCGGGTTATGGGAAAAGTTCACGAAGACCGGCATGAGCAACTGGCGAAGACCTAATCAGAGGAGAATTCGAAGAAGCGAAGCTGGCGTGAACAATGGAGCAAATCAAATCCAGATAACCGTAAACTGATAACCCTGCCAGACGCTGCGGTAAACGGTTTTGACCTTCCAAGGAAGAACTGGGTGCAATTAAATCGAATACGCACTGAAAACGGACGGTGCAACGACACGCTAACGCGGTGACAGTTTAAAAATGACGCTGCCTGTGACTGCGGTTACCAACGCCAAACCATCGAGCACACATCGTCTGTGATTGTCCAGACAGAGCTTTTACAGGAACTTTTGAAGATATCCACAAAGCATCAGCGGCAGTGCTAACATGGATTCGAAATCTAGATATTGTCCTATAACGAGTTCAACTCCGCATCAGCCATACGGAAGAATAAGAAGAAATAAAACTATGAAAAGAAATAAAACTAGAAGACAACCGCACATTAAAAATGGAAAAATAAATAACTAATACCAAAAAAAAATTATGTTTCTATTGAAATACCTCAACACATATCCGAATAGAACAAAAAGCAGAAATATCGATCATTATTCTCCCGTAAAAACCCGCTTCCCGCGAAAAACAAGACTCAATGAATACGCGCATATTGTCATAGTAATACTGACCTATGTAGAAGCTTCATTATTTATACCGCAATACTGATCTTTTCATTTTGAGAGCATTGTTTTGTGTAAATTGTGAAAGAAAATAACAATACTTAACTATTATACGTAGAGCCTATCTAATTGTTTCGTTTTAATATTTTAAATTAATAATGATTGTTTTTTTCAACGTGAATTCAATTAAAACTTTACTGAAATATCCACTTTGTCGACGAAGTTCTGAAGAAAAACTGGACTATTTTAATAAATAACCTATATGTGTACTTGTTATCTGTAATTTTAATTTTGCACTTTTCTAATTGTATAAATTTTCTACTCATTCGTGCGGAAATAAATGTTTAATATAATTCGATTTAATATTACGTCGTGTTTTTGTTTTTTTAATCTTGGACTGATAATCTCTAACTTCATAATTTTTAGTTTTTCTGATTGCGGTTTTAAAAGGTTCTTGTATTTGTACTGCAACTTGTTGACTTTGATATTATTAATGTTACTTTCCGATGTTGTGTGAAAGAAAAATAAAATGTTTCTGCGTATGACCGGAGGGGGGTAAAATATAATTGCAACCGCTATAATTTTTTAATATATATATAGGTATATATAGGGAAAGAGATGTGTCGATGTGTACACACACTTACTCGTGTTTGTCATAATTTTTTGTATATTTATGTATGTAAACTGAATGTACACGATGCGTACAGAATGCGGGAAAGAGTGAAGAAGCCCGACTACACTGTGAGAATAGGCCTGCTTATGTGCATAAGCCTTTAGCTTGCTCACTCGCTTGTTTTACGGGTTAACTGCCCGTATACAACGCGCCGATAGAAGTTTCACTTCAAAAGATATTCGACTTTTTCGATGAATTAAGAAATGCTTAACCGAAATGAAGGTAGACGCAGAAATTCTAAATGGAGACGAATATTTCGAGAGAAAAAAATAGAAAATTTTGGAAATTTCGAAGAAAAACAAATTTCGCTGATTTGCTATTAGCTAATCTATTAATTTTCCCTTTACATTTTTCGTTATTATTGTTCAAAATCGGCGCATTTTTTTTTAAATTTTATAATTTTCATACATTTTCAATTATCCGAAAGATATTAGATAATTTTGTACATATGCACATACAAAGATATTTTTTTTTTTTTTTAAATAACGAAGCCGCAAGTTGTTAATAATATTCTAGACTAAACTATCTACGTCCGGATATTATTGAAAACGATTAAATAATTAAAACGGACTTATTCGAAATTAAATTAAACGATATAATAAATATAATTATTCCGTTTATTATTATATAATAAATAAATTAAATATATATATATATATATATATATATATATATTTCGTTTAATTATATAAATAGAACCGACTAATATTACGTCGCAGATTGTCATTTTTAATTATACCCAGTTTTTGGAATTTTAATTTTATCTTCGTCGGCGTCGTTACTAGATTTTTGTTAAAGATACATTACGTGGGAACCTATAGGCTTCCGTTCTATAATTCTAATTAACTTCGAATACATATACATATATTTTTAATAAAAAATAAAATCATTAAATCGATATTACCGTACCCGGTTATTTATAAAGAGAAAATAAGCTAACGGAATTATTTTTTTGAGAAATTATAGAAATTCTCTTAAAACGCTAGTAATAAAATAAGAGACGAAATTTTACTTCCTCTAAAAAGAAAATAAAAAAAGAGAAAAACAAAACAAAAAAACGAAGATAGAAGTCGAATATCGATCGGAAAATAAATAAGTCGAAAAGCGATACAATACGTAAGAGGGGAAGGAAGATCGTAAATAAAAACGCGTTATTATTAGTCGATGGAAATTGGGCAAAGAAGGTAATAAGGCTCAACTCACGGGGTAATAAAACGTTATGGAGTTGGTTTTTTTGTTTTTTGTTTCCTCGCTTTTAGTTGGTTAAACTGAACGAAATACAAGCCAGATACAGGTAAGTAAGTAATAAGTAAATAAAGAAGGGCTGAACAATATACATATAATATGTATATACATGTATATAATCTATGTTCCGGTAAGAAATTTAATAGGATTCGATATACTGGCTAACTTAAGGGCTGGCTAATAGCTAAGATGGCTCTCTCGGAGAAGTTACTTTAAATATTGACACAGTGGCGGTAGATGTAACAACACACGTCACGATCACACACAAAGTTTAAAAGATTCAGAATTATGTTTATAATACATATGCATACATACATATATATATATATATTAGTAAACGTCTATTTAAACATCTTAGATGTCGATCGAAATTAATTCTTGTTTACTGGGAAATATTTTCACCTAAAACCTCTTTCAGAAATGTATTATGTACTCTTCCGACTGCATGTGTACAGACATACGTCAGTGAATACGGCTGTCGTAAAAGTAATAGAATTTCCAGCCAACATACGTATATATATATATATATATATAAATAAATAAATAAATAAATATATATATATATATATAATATATCTTTAGGGATCGACTTTTAATGTCGCGAGTTTAATAATACATACAGTGGTATAAGATACAAATTAACGTAAAGAGTGTTATCAAGTTTTAAATAAATAATAAACTCCTCGAAGTATTGGTGTAAATAACATTTTTTATCGTTTATATACATACATACATTATATATACACAAGAGTATGCATGTTATGTAACGCTTCCAGCTATTATTTCATATTGAAATACTATGGGGAAGACGTTAATAAAGGAACTTAAAAAAAAAAACACTTATTTCTTCAAAAAACTTCGAAAATAATACTACATATTATTTTACATAATGAAAAATTCCATTGGGTTTAAGAATTTTTTTAATCTTATAAATTGCTATTAGGACCGAAGCATCTGTATGACACGGCCCCCAACTCTCCGGAAGCTTTCTTCTACTGATACGTTCCTTAAAGGATAATTTTTTCCTACATACAAAAGACGACATTTTTATTTTATTATTATTATTATTTTGATACGGGCGCCGGCTGCACTAACGGGCCATATGCGCCCACAGGCTTACTGTGGTCCTAGATCTGATTTAAGAGGCTCGGTGAATCCAGGAACAGGAACGCATTATGAATATGGTCAGTAGATTCAGATAAACGTGGAGGTAAAGAAGGAGGAAGACTGTGCTGGATTCTTAATGTTGTGAGAGCATGGCAGTATGTGGGGTGTGAGCAGTCATTTGGCAAAAGGGACAGAGTGGCGGGTCTGTGCCATGAAGAAGATAGGAATGGGTAAGGTTTGAGTGGGATATACGGAGTCATGTAAGGATAACATTTTTCTTTCTTGTTTGGAAAGGAAATGACAGTTGGGATAGTGGATTAGGTTTGATTAAAAGAAGGTGGTTTTGTTCATTAGACTTCCACGCACGACACCAAGATTTAGTTACGAGAGATTTCAGGAAAGCTTTAACGTCACTATGGAAATGTGTGGAAGCAAAGACGCCTCTCTGGCAGCTCGGTCAATAGCCACATTTCCAGGAAGACCGATGTGGCTGGGAATCCAAATGAAAACTATGGAAACTTGAGATCTAGTAAGGAAGTCATAGCAGAATGCGTTGTAGAAGTTATCCGTATATAGGTTGTGGAGAGACTTTAAAACATCGAGTGAATCAAAAAGAATAAGGAATTTAGAAGAAGACTGCGTCATAGACAGGAGCGCCATAATAACTTAAATGATTACGGTCGGCGATTCTGGAATAAGATTAAGTGATTACGGCGGTCATTTTAAGTCGCGAAACATTTCGAAGGCATATTATCGAGTGAACATTAACAAAATAATAATAAAATAAAACAAAAATTAAATAACATTTTATTTTATTTTTTGTTTTCGTTTATTTTATATTTTTTTATAAATTGTATATATTTTTATTATATATACGTCCACTCGATAAACCGAAATGATTTGCGGCCTTTTTATATATAAAAATTTAGCTATTTCAACTAATTTTTTTTTATCGAATAATTATTATTTTTTTCTAAAAATCGGTTCATTCCGCACTGTTCGAATTTTGACATCTTGTTTTTAAGACTTCTCGATTTGTTATCGGTATTTTTTTTCTAGGTCGTGATTATCCAACTGTCAGCTGACTGAGTCTGTCGTCAATCATGCCACTGGAACGATTTGAAAAATAACGCAATAGAAATTAAGTCGTAATAATTAGGATATCCTCGAAATAGAAATACGATCCAGTCAAAACTTGTTTCGCTATCAAATAACTTGTTTCCGGTATGGACGGTTTTGTTTTTTGAATAGCGCAATAGTGTACACACACGAGAGATTCGTTTTTGTCCAGTTTCAATTATCATGGCATTCTATAACGAGAAGGAGCGCGCGTTTTGCGTGGAACGTTATTTTCCGCGCGAATAGATCGCAACAGTGCAAAGTGAATTTCGAAAAGAATTCAAAGTTACGCGAATTGTTTTAGTAGGGATACCTTAAGAGCAACGTTTAGTCTGGAAGACCTGAAAACTCGGATTTATTAAAGAAATTTCAAAAATTCAGCGACCTACGTATTCGAATAAAAAGACTAATGAATGTATCGTTGCAAATGACGGTCATAAGCTAACAGCTAACTCGTTTTCCTATTTTTAAATAAAATTTTGTTCTGGTAGTTTTTGAGTTATTCAAAAAATAACAAAACCGTCCGTCTTCTCTGGGTCACCCTACTTACAATACTTCGATATGTCAAAATCTAAATACGCATTGTTTAGTAAAAAAATTTAAAAAAATAATAAAAATTTTAAAAAAAAAATAAAATTTTTTGAACTTAATAAATTATTCAACGCGTAACCAGTATAAAATATTCGCTCGTAACAAAATAATCATTTAAAATTTTACTATCATTTCCAGTAACGTAAAAAATAGATTAATTAAATTTTTTACCTATATTTAATAAACTATATAACGATAGCGATAATTTATAGGAAAAAAAGATTAATCTCGTAAAAAATCGATAATAATAGTTACGAATTTAATCTATAAAACAGCAGCATATACCGCCGAATGTTAAAAATCGATAAAGATTTATATATGTAACTTAACACTCCATAATGCCCTAAATATAATATATATATATATATATATATATATATATATATATATATATATATATATATATATACGTTAATAAAGTTTATATAAATCGATATAAAAAGTTTATTGAAAATATTAACCCACACGTTCGAAGAATTTATTTACTCTACCTGACAATAGTACAAGACGATTGCAAGAGAGGATTTTAATAATTCGGAATATCGATTAAAAGTGAATAATAAACTTATGTGTAGAGCTATAGTAATCAAATAATCCAACAATCAAGTGCTCGAACTTTAACGATACTGTCACCGAGAATTTAATTGATTCGCTGGAGACGTTAGATGAATCACATTTTACAGGATTTACAGGATCCTAATGAAAGACACGGTGAACAAGTTTAGGTATAAATAAGCTTCAAAACAATTCAATATAACACGTACCGGTATGTTGATTTATCTGAAAGCTACAATTTGCCGGAATCAAACTATACACGATGGCCGAATTTAATCCGATATCTTCGTCCATAGCCGGAACTTTACCGACGATCGTACCTCTGGCGGAATTTTCTTCGACTAGAAAATCGTATTTAGCGGCGGAAAACGTCGGAGCGTTATCATTGGCATCGGTCAGCGTCACGGTTATCGTTGTAGTGGCCGTATTCCTCGGTAAACCGTTATCGGTAGCGATCAAACGAAAAAAGTGGACCGATTTTTTCTCTCTATCCAACTGTTTCTTCGTATACACCCAACCGCTATTAGCGTACACACCGAACAAATTTTCCTCTTGGTCGCTCCAATCTTCTACCAAATCATTGTCGTCATCGTCAACCGGTTGTGAACGTAAAAGTTTGTACGTTATTTTAGCGTTATTGCCGGTATCTAAATCGATGGCGGTAACTTGCACAACCTAAAATTAGATTAAAAAAAAATTAATTTTTTTATTTCAATAAATAAATAAATTATATATAATAATAATAATAATAATAAAATCCCTGTCAACTTCAAAAGTTGGTTGGTGATGATAAAGGTCCGTCCAAACGACACTCCCCGAATGATGATTTGTATTGCATTCTCTAGTTTTCTCATTACTGGTTTACCGACCAACTGGGTGAGTAGCAGAGTCGTCTAGCGAACTTTTTATAATGAAAAATTATCTTCCCCGATGGGATTCGAACTCACATCATGCGAATAGAATGCCAAACCATTATCTATATATATACACCGTTAACACATGTTCAAATATTTTTCCGTACGTAATCTTGTTATGTAACAAAATAATTTAATATATATTATTACTTTATTTTATTTTTTTTTTCTGTAGTGAAAATGACTGGTGTTAAAACTAATAGTTATTTTGACACCAGTATCAAACACATAGATGTAATTAAACAACTATTAAGTGAATCGCATAACATGAAAGTAAAATTAAAGGATGGAATATTTGAAAACCTCGGGAAATTGTCGGAAGTATTAGGTAATTTAAAAAATTGAATTTACTCATTTAGATAATAATTTTGAAAAATTAGAAATACTGAAAAAAATATTACGAATATCGTTTCCGGTGTAATTTCAGATAAAAAAACAAACTTACACTTTCAAATTGAAAACTAAGTTGTCTACTAATTTAGTAACCAAAAAAAAAAAAAAAAAAGAAAATGAAACTTTAATAATCGAGGATACTAGTAATTCCGAAAATAGGAAAAATTAACTGATGTCAAATTGGTGTAGATATCGGTTTTGTAAAAGAACAAAAAAGTAAAAATAGGTGTTTAAGTGTCAATTCGAAACACTGAAAGAAAAAAGTAGCTAATAATAAAAACAAAAATAGCATCTAAGGATTCAATGATATCCGTTGTTGACATTCACCATACCACTACAGAAGCAGATATTTGTATAGCAATTAAAAATAAAATTGGGAAAAATGCGAAATCGCATTTAAAAAAATATATAATGATAAATTACGCGCGTTCATTCGTCTAGAACCAGAAGCATATCATTTAACAATGGAAGCGGGTTATACGATGGTGAATTGGTGCAAATGTATGACTCCAGTCATCCGTTGTTTCAAGTGTTGCCCCGTTTTGGACATATGAGGAACGAATGTCTGATCTTACTAATAATATATTTAAGATGGACGATGAACAGTTGCAGACAAAATGTCATAATTGTTTTCTCATACTTGCGTGCAGCATGAAAAAGGTAAAATAAAAAATATTATTACAAATCTTACACACGACACATTACACTTTTATCCATTGTATATGAAAATTGTAAAGTAAAACTTAACATTAACTACGACTAACGTAAAATTCTACAAAATGTTAATCCGTGCAAAGATGCGCAATTAATAAACCATATAAGATTATTCGTGATTCATATTTGCATATCGTATATATGCGACATTCAGCGCGTCGTCATGTACGTTTTACTGGTGAAAATTATCGTCAATCGTTCTTTTTAATTATTTCGAAATTCGACCGAAAGCTTGTTTTTAAATATATTCGACAAATCGGGCAGAACATTTTATATGTCCGATAATAGTTGAAGACCTTCAAAGTGCAACTACTCCGACAATCCCTCTTTGTCTGCAGTTTACGAGCGAGGAAAAAACGATTTAGGATTCGTTAAAATTACGCTTATTACGGAAAAGGAATTTTTCGATAATTACGGGGGCTAAAGCGATGAAAATAAGAAAAATTCGTAGAATTTCCGAGAATTATCACTATTATCCTCGGACGAAGTGGTTTTGATGCTCGTCCTAAGGAAACGTACGAACACGCGCTATAATAATAACAACAATATTAGCAATAATAATAATTATAGACCATCGTGCTAACAAGAAACACGAAACTAGAATTGTTATTCTTCGTTATTCCAAAAAAAAAAAGCAAAAACAAAATAAAACCTAACAAACAAAAAATTCAAAATGAAAAACAGTCCACGTGCGTGTCTTTTTAGATACCGAGAATTACTTTTTCATTCCGATATCCATCCGGTAATCGCTCTCCTTCTAAACTGCGCCTGCAGACATAGGACAAGATTTATTCGCCTAAGAGAGAGACCATCGGATAAATGATTCTTGATATTACCACGCGAACGTATCTTAATTACCGAGTAAATGAAGAAAATAAAATTCCAAAATTACAAACCGATTAGCGATATCGCAGTCGTGAAAATATAATAATAACGAATAATTAAAATAATAATATTAATTATTATTATAAAAATAAGAAGAAACATCGACTGTGTGAAACATACCGAAAAAAATGTACGAAAATATATTAAATTTTTATTATCGTCGATAATTTATGAAAATTAAATTTTTATTATTTTATTAAGGCGATATAGTCTCGGAAACAATTTTATTATTGTGAAACGAAATAATCTTATCGATCGTTTATTATTTTCCATTCTATAACTAATGCCGGGCGAATTGAGTAATTACGAACGTCGTGTTCAAAATGTCGTATCTTTTTTTTGCGCAGTGTATTATATTAGAAAATTGACAGCTGTTACGATTGTCATTCGGTTAAATAATAAAAATATATTAAATTTTTCTTATTTTATTAAAGTAATTTAGTCGGAAACAATTTTGTTACTGCGAAAAACGAAATAATCTTAATCATTTTGGTCCGTAATTATTTATACGTTTTTAATAATAAATGTTCGGAAAAATTTGACAGCTTTTTCCATATAGATATAAATTTTACATAATTCTTCACGTAGCTATCGCATAAACTAGTATCGTTCAAATTTAATACAACAAACCGTTATTAAAAATTTCCGAATATAATACACAACTCATAAAATGTTATAAAATTTTTAACACAACCTCCATATTTCATTACTCAATTCGCATACGTTAGAAATAGAATAAAAAAATAATAAATTTTTCTAAATTTAAATATCAGCATGATTAATCGAAAAATGGATATATATATATATATAAAAATTTAATACTTAAAAAATGAAAAAATTAACCCAAGTTTAAGGAATTTTATCGATTGAGAAAAAACAACTATTAACCGATAATGATTAAGTGAATAAAGTAAAAAAACATAATTTAGCAAATAGTATAATCAACAATAAGTATAAAAAATCACTACATTCCACATTATATAAAAAATTAAAATAAGTATAAAGTTTAGATTGTAGTGATTTTTTATTACTTTAATTACAAAAATCAATTAAAATCACTGAAACTTTATTTTCTCGAAATTCACGAAGCTTCTCGGCAACTACGTCATTATCAAGCGATATTTAAATTTAGATAAAAATAAAGATTTAAAAATAAAAACACAAATATAAATTTAAATACAAGTTCACAAATTTATACATATTTAATATATATATATCTACTGTTACTTTAATTACAAAAATCAGTTAAAATAACTAAAACATTATTTTCTTGAAATTCACAAAAGCTTTTCGGCAACTACGCCTTTTATTTTTAAATCTTTATTTTTATCTAAATTTAAATATCGCTTGATAATGGCGTAGTTGCCGAAAAGCTTTGCGAATTTCGAGAAAATAAAGTTTTAGTGATTTTAACTGATTTTTGTAATTAGAGTAACAATAAATATATTCAATTATTTATAGTAAAAAAAAATGTAGAGGAAATAAAAATACGAAAAAAGATAAAAAGACTTTTATTTTAGATTCGATAAATTATGTAGGAAATTCGAATAATAAAAATATTTAACGAATATAACGTATAAATTTAACGAGATAAGGAAAAATTATCGAAATCAATTAAGAAGATGGAGATGTATTAAAAAATTCGGAAGTATATAAATTAAATTGTAGTCAGTGTGTGAAAAAGAAAATACAAGTAGCCGAATAATTCTTGATAAGGTTTACATTTAAATTCGACACGAAGAATAATTTGTAAAATCAATAAAATTTGAAAAACTTTGTAATTTACCAACATTGTAAAATTTTACACATAGAAAAACGTTATAAAAAAATACTAAAAAAGAAATGGACGTAATAAAAGAGTTACCAAATAATTTATGAAAATGACAAATTTTGATGAAAAATTACTCTTAAGACGTATGATATAAAGTTCAGAATTTTTTAGACATATAGTTTAGATTTCTATGGTTAGTGTATGCGGAGAGTTATCTATGGATTATTACGCATGCTTGCTGATTGGTAAATTGTGTTATATACTAATTTATCAAAATGACAAATTTTGATGAAAAATTACTCTTAAGACGTATGATATAAAGTTCAGAATTTTTTAGACATATAGTTTAGATTTCTATGGTTAGTGTATGCGGAGAGTTATCTATGGATTATTGCTTGCTGATTGGTAAATTGTGTTATATACCACATTCACCTGTCACGCTAGTTTATAATCAAATCTGTTCCGATTTTATTCGCGAAAAATATTAATAAATTTTAATATCTGCGTACCGGATAATTAATTTTATTGCTGGTGTACTGCCGGTCGAATTACAATCGGAGAAAACAAATGATAAGAATACTATAAAAAAAAAAATCTAAAAACAAAAAAAAATTTGATAGAAAACGACTAAGAGAGCAATTCGTAAAATGAATATAAAATATTGAGCCAAGTGGCAATATAACTAAATACAACAGCAACGTAGAAAAATGTATCAAGTCCACCTACAAGTCTTCGAAACCAGCGCGGCTGACGGCTAATGATATTCAGGAACCTACCGAATGGAAGGAAATGTGACTTAAGCAGACTCTAACAAATTGACAACTAATTTCAAATCCGACCAGCAGTACGCCCAGATTTGATCTCCGCAGAAAAACCGAACCAACCACAAGTATTTCATGAACGAAAGAAAGCTGTCGGAATAGGAGCTGTTCAGCTGTGCCGAGATCCATTAGCTTCGATAAAGTATCGATTACATTCATTCGAGGAAGGTGCAGCGGATTGACTGTCAGAATTTGTAACGAAGGAACATATTTTTCTTAACATTAATCGGTACTTTTAAGCGCGTAACTGATACGACGAATACAATTTACACATATATTCTTTATTCGGCTTTAGAATTAAATTTCATCTAATGTTTGATGCTTTCTTAATATCTGGTGACCTATCATTTTCAATTTCAAAAACTTCTATTTGATAAAAACTAAATACCAATATAGGAGATTGAAACGTATTTTTTTTTTTAAAATAGTTTTCCATCGTTGTTTTTCCTCTACGAGTTTGTTACTTGTGGCAAGCTGAAAATCATTTATCGACGAATGGCGAATGTAGAGTTTAGACGGTTAGAAGGTTAAAATTCTCGTCAATTCTGAACGGTAAGGCTATTATTACGTCATAAAGCAAACAACCCTTATGTTAGTATTCGCGGTATAATCCGTACGAATTTTAACTTTACTAAACGGATAATCGTAATTAAAACGTAGACGTCGAATTTCGTGTTAGTGTCCAATTCCGCGGCGAGATGCGTTCCAAATAGTTCGCCATCTACGGTCGACGCATAGAGAAGGCGGTCGTAAGTAAATTCTCTAGACACGAAATATTCCTTAGTTGTAGTAATATCGACTAGTGAAGGTAATGTCAAGGCGAACTGTGTTAAGATTCATATCGAAAAAAGATGATGATCTTTTAACCTTAACTATCATCAATCAAGAAAGAAAAAATACTTATTTATATATATATATATATATATATATATATATATATATATATATATATATATATATATGCGTGTAAAATATGATCGAGACGTCGAAAACAGCGCGGACTATTACATTAGGCGTGTTGTTATTGTTGTTTGTTGTTATTGTTATTGGTGCTGTTACGTAGTTTAGAATTTGCCGTATAGGTGTAATTATGAAAAATGTCTTAGTAAACGAACAAACTATAATATAGCGTCCTTTCAATAGGTTTGCCCCGTATATCTACGAGTTGCCGGTTGAAGTTCAATTTTCGTGAATATCAATGCGCGCGCTAACGCGTATGCTAGCTCGAACGTTGACGCGTGCTTAACAATAAGGTATTGTTCGAACGTAACGATGACGGGCCTCCTGGGGTTGGTACTACGTTCCTCCGGTAAATCGTCAACGAAGCTTTTTCATTACTATTTTTACCGGGGTTGACCTGTACACCTCTCTGAATTAATACCGGCTTATATGCAGGCTGTCTTTCTTTTGTAAACTATCTTATGAAGGGGGGGACGTAAGGTGTCAAAATGTTACCCCCATCGCGGATAATACAAGAACAATGAAGCACCATCAAAATTATTAATTATTATTATTATTATTATTATTATTATTATTATTATTATTCGAGCAGTATGGTATTAGATTGAAACGAAATATTATTATGTATATAGGTGAGAAAGATTTCTCATTAAAAATTACTTTCCTATAAAAAAAATAATAATAAATCCGGTTGTATGATATCTCGTCAACGGTATCACAAGCATTATTATTATTATTATCAATAATAATATCTAGTCTATATAATACGGGGCAGGAGAGATTCATTATTATTCCGAACAGCTTGCGACCGCACCTATCTGATTTTAGTTAGTCAACGTCGCGCGCAATCGGTGATTTGTTTGAAAGCACCGGGAGACGAGATAAATAATGACATAACTGGTTCCTCATTGTCCTTCTTGCTCGCTGTTCCTGATTAGCACTCTCTAGCTGACGTTATCACAATTAAACGTAAAATTTATAATCATCGGTAGAAATAAAATATCCTAAAGATAACGGAAAATTCCGATATTGGAAACTTAGGTGGATGAAGAACATTTCTTTCTACAACGTTAAACACCATTTCTGACGGGTGGTTAGGCGTAGAAATTTCTAAATTAATAAACTTTAATAAACGTCGTTTTTGGAAGATCTTTCTAATTTTTACAACGGTTTCTCCTAAAAGGATATTGTCGCTGTTTAGATTACTAAAAAAAAAAGGACTCCCTATATACAAACTGCAAATACAGATATATTCAGACTTCGTGTTGTGCTCTTAGAAGCAACTCGCATTGACCTAAATTACTTAATATCCTTAAAACGCGTATTATTTAAAACTTATTTTATTTAATGCATTGTTATATTACCGGACGCATTAAATCACAAAGAAATACGATAACCTTCCAATTTCTGAAACGCAGTAAATTTTTTCTTCTAATATAAATATTACAAGCGGTGTCTCCGACCACAGTAGCGGTACACCGATTAAAAAAAAAAAAATGAAAAAAGAAACTAATTCAAGAAAAAGTTAGCTCATTGTAGAAAAAATTCTTAGTTTCACATGTACCAACTTTACCACGACTAACAGAAGATATATATATAAAAAAAACAAACAAAGATGTCCCAATTGTAAATATTCCGACATATTTTTTGGAAGGCTACATTGCAAAACACCTCAAACCTTTAGTAGAAGGTAACGAAGCGAGCATAAATAATTTTTAACAATTCATTGGAAAGTTGGGAGACCTAAGAATCGATGATAATGATATCGTGGTAAGTTTTGATGTGTGTCTAGTTGTTTACTAATGTGTCGATTAAAGATACTCTTGCGATTATAAAAAACAAAAAAGATAAAAATAAACAAAACGAGGTATAGATAACAAAATAGCTACGTTTTTGACCACGACTCTTAAAGCCAACGCATTCGTGTTTAATGGCAAATACTATAAATAAACGGCATGGTATCGAGATTAGCACCTGTCTTTGCAAAATTTATTTATGGAAGAAGTGGATAAATGGGTTGCAGAGATTTGGAAAGCCTTGGTTTAGATACGTGGACGACACTTTGTCATTTGACAAAAAGGCGAAGAAAAATTATTAGAATTTTTCGGGCCATTAAATTAATTTCATAACAAAAAATTCATTATGGAACGTGAATGTGGCAACGAATTATTGCCTTTTCTGGACGTTCTGGTGAAAATAATGACGAGAAGTTGTGAACGTCGATGTATATTAAGAGCATGCAAACAGGAAGATATTTGGTGAAGGATTCGCACCATCGCCCGAGCCAAAAGTTAGGAGTTTTTTAAACGTCAATTACCGGGACAAAAAGAGTATCCAACTGGGAAAGTTTAGTAAATGAACTGAACTAGAACAAGTAATTGTAACGGGTCCGGTAAGAAGGAATTAAAAAGTTTAGCGGAAAAAAGGTAAACATAAAGAATTCTAATTTGGACGGAGAAGTATTAGGCTACAAAGGGTATTACGAATCGTTGGGGCAAAATATTATACAGGAATAGTATTAGGCCGGAAATTATGCTGAAAAATGTAAAGCACGTTATACCGGAGAGGGATACAGAATACCATGTTCTTGTGGTCTTAGCTACGTGGGACAAATTGTATCAGTTAACCAATAGGAAGTACCTCCATAATAAATTGCTCCGTACGGTAGTCAACTCTGAGAGTGTGAAAAATCTAGCAACGCACCACGTTTCAAATATTTCGCGATACACCGCTACTTATGTGTAAGCACTGTTCTCGAGGTGGTCGAAAAAAGTGCTCGAAGCTATTTGGTAAGTTTGGAAAAAAAAATTCTTCGGCCGTAATTTTACTCGATAATTCGGAGGAATTTCGGAGATTTAAACCAATCGATGTTTTAACTGTTTAGGGGGAAATAAACTATCGAGTTGATCACACGTCATCTATCATATATATCAACTACTTAACGGCCTCCAGATTGGCTAGTTGTAGTATAAAGTGTATTTTTTTAAAATGGAACTATCGGAAGCGCGCTCTTAATTAACGATCAGGGTACGTCCTTACGGCGGATATTAATCAAGGAGGATATATCGGAAAAAGACCACGCCTTTTCTATTTTAATCCTTTAAAGGTATGAAACTTTATACCGGTAGGTGAAGGATAATATTTTTTTAACAATTTCGAACCCGACCTACACACGAACCACCTTTCGGTATGTAGAACGAGAAAGAATATTTAGACGATAATAGTAATTAGTCGTTAACAAATCGGCTAAAATTTTCTAACATCCTATCGCATATCTGTATACTAATTTGTTCGACATTTTTACCATCACGAATATATATACATAAACGAACGCGCACAAATTCAGAGGTGTTGATGAATCGGACGCCTAAGACAAATGGATAATCGTTTAAAAACGAAACGTAATAATAACCGAAATGGGAGGAGGCTGCTTATTGGAAGTCCGCATCTGGATTGGTTTGTTAAAGAGGCTGCTGACAGAATAGATTATCGAAAGCTTCTCAAAAATTAACTAGCGGCCGAAACGAAGGCGTTCTAAGAGTTGGAACAGTTTTTAATCGATTAGCGCGGCATTGTGCTTAATGAGTTTGTAATTGGGCCTGAAACGGATTTCAAAATTATATAATTAAGTCGTTCGTAATAGAGTAAACGATATAAATCGCGATGCGATAGATTATAATTATTATTTATCATTATTACGATTACAAATTTTATAGTAGTTGCTTTTTCTTCGATCGGATCCGTTTGCGGAAGTTTCCAGAAATTTGAAAATAAATCCGAACGCTATTAATCAAATTTATCGTTGTCGTATATATCGCAATCGTTATATGTACTATTGCTGTAATTACAACTGCCTATAAATGCGCAATAACGCTAGTATTAACGATGATAATAAATATTATTATTATTAATGATTGCGTTGATGCGTGGGTATACGTTTAGGAATATATGTTTCATACTTGCCAACATGTTTAATAAATACATTGTTACCATTGCAATATTATTATTATTATTATTATTATTATTATTATTATTATTATTATTATTATTATTATTATTATTATTATTACTTCAAATGACGTAACAATGGTTTGCTTAATATTTTATCGATGCGTATGGACTTACGGAATACAAATATGGGGATAAAGCATCGAATCGAAAAGTACTTCACAAATAGCTCAAAATAAATTTCTTCGGCTGACCACTAATGCTCGTTGGTTCTAACGAAATGACGCACTCCATGCAGATCTACAGATCAAATGGGTCAATATATGATTATGCTCGACAGCATCAAAAACGGCTTTTTTACCACCCAAATCCGGAGGCATCGGCATTTTTGTCTACTGATCTGGATCTCAGAAGGCCGAAATGCATCAAACCTCGTCAATTGGTCGTTACCGATTAATATGATTAGCAGCAGAGTTTAGTCACTATTGCTCTGCGCATGTTATGCTATTTATAAATACTGGTTGTTTAGTTGAGATCTATGATTTTAAAAATAAGTGGCTATCCTTTTCAGGAGCTGTATTTAAAAAATATATTAAAAAAAAATCGGTGCGTTTCAAATATTTTAAAAGATTAATATTACACCTATTAGAGGAGATTTTTAAAGTAGATTATTTTAAATTTTCTTCATTTTTAACTTGTAGCCCATTTAAACTTTATTCGTACTCTGTTTTTCGACGACATTAATAGAATGTGTTTAGCGTGAGTATTTCACTGTGTACTTCTAGCATTCGGTATTTGATATTTAGTGCCTTATATGCGGGATACAACTTTTAAACTTTGTATGTCTATTTCTGTAATGGAGGGTACGATATCAGAAAAATCGATCATCATATATATATATATATATGATAGATATAAAAAGTCGCCGATATGTTGTAAACTAAAATACGATGTGTTATATATGTCTGGAAACAGTCCAATAATGCATATATCTGGGCCAACTGGTTAGTATCACAGGATCATTAGCATTGAGAAATAAGTAGAAGGATCAGACTGGGATGGACAGCATTTGGACGGAATTCGGTTATTTTCAAATCAAAAATGCCACTGCACTTAAAAAGAAAGTGTTAGATCAGTGCATTCTCACAATGGATGGCATACGGTCTTGAAACATGGGGAATTACAAACATAGGTTACAAGTAACCCAGAGCTATACACGCTACCCAATCAATAAAAAATACCGGAAAACGATCGAAGGGGTCGCGATAGAACAAAAGTAACAGATATAATATAGAAAAAATAAATAGAATGAAATCATATAATGAGAAAAACAGATAGAAGATAGATAGCACGAATCTCACAGTAAAGGCCCCAGCGACGACCGCATATGACATGGATTACGAGTTCGGGTAAAAATTAGGAGTTACTCGGACAAGAGCTGCTCAAGACCGAAAGAAATGGCGTAAAATATGTCGTTAATTCATGAAGAGGCTACACCATGAAATGCTGGTTGATCAGCTGAATATGATATATATATATATATATATATATATATATATATATATATATATATATATATATATATAGGATAGATATCATATAATTAAGGTACGATCAACTGTTAAGTTAAATAAGTACTGTTCAAAGAACGAATTCTTATTTGAGATACAAGTCCAACAACTTACTGCAATAAATATACTTTAATAACTAAATCTAACGGATGTCTACGTTTAAAACGACTGGTGTTATATCCGATATCCAGCAGCTGTATCGTTTCCACATTTATGCGATTATGTAAACATTTCTCGTGTTTTCGAACAAATTCCTCAATGATTTCGTTGACGGTAGCCACTGAAGATCTAAATGAATATCATCATATATCTATTTGCATCTACCATTGCAAGAATATATAATATATATATAGCTATGATCACTTAGCGTCCGTATTTGCCAACGATGGTGTACATCAATATTTTCACATTTAAATTCTGTTCCTTCCGACGTCAATTATGTGTTTTTGGTCTGATGTCAACTGCAATATGCTTCTTGCTCGCGGTATCTTCCCTTCGATTTTCCCTTGTACAGCAATTGTGATTTCTCTCTAATATTTTCCTCTCCTTCCAAGGATGTCGTCAAACAGGACCGTCGTTAAATTCCGTTCCTCCGACTCACTATTTGTTTGTCTTTTTTCTTATTGTCCAATGTACAAGAATTTACAAATAGATCTGACAAAATGATGGCGAAATAATATTAAGTTGTTTCGAACCATTCTACACATTTTCTTACGAAATATAATCGAATATAACGCAGCCAGCCTACCTATTTCGAAATGGAAAAAAGGTGCGAAAAGACGCAATCAATTCAAAACAGAAATACAGTTGGCAGTAAATATAATAATAATAATAAGTAAATATAAAATGATTTTAACACCGAACAGACTATTTATATTTTTGAAAGTTCTTTATTCATTATATATATATATATATATATATATATATATATATATGTAGAGCTTCGCACGATTTATCGTTTTAAAGACGGGGAAATTAAAATGAAATGGACAAAGATGAAAACAAAAAACAAACAAAAAAAGAAATCGATTAAGAGCGTAATATATAAAAATGAGGGAAAAGCGTTATATCAACGAGCAGCAGTACAAATCAGCGAACAAAGACAAATTGCTGCGACCGAGGAGAGCTAATATAAGCAGCCGAGCAACAGAGAGCTAGATTAATGGACGATCATGATTACGGCAAAGAGCGCAGCTCTAAAGGTGGTCTTCTTTCGGAATAAAATTTAAAATAAAAATAAACGAATTAACAGTGTACTTAATATAGCCGTGTACACGTACGTAATTAATACCAACACACACGCATACATATCAATGCGTTGGTTAAAAAAAAAGGAAAAAAGAAAAAAAAAGATAAGTGTGTGTAAGAGATATTTTAATAATTTATATCAATAAATGCTTATAATCCGGTTGGTAATTCTTCGATTTTAAAATGGCTTCGTGTGTTAGCTTATGCGATGCACATGCTCTATCATCTCTTACGTATATTGTAATATATTAACGGATTTGTATCTTAAAATACGAAACATATATTCACATATATATATATATATATATATATATATATATATATATATATATACACGTAAAATCGCAACTTCAATTGAACGAGATAAACTATAAGCGAATGCTCTAGCGTTAACTTATACAGCCGGTAATAAGATTTATCTCGCAGAATTCTAAAGAAGACGCGATATATTACTTTAATAGCGTATAAATTATCATCCAACAAAATGTAGCAATAACCTACCCCACACTATAATAATAGGAAAGCCTTAGAACAAGTGTAGCTGATTTTATAAACCAGTTACAAAAAGCGTACCACTAAAGTGGAGAACGTTGAAAATTTTAACGTTGTTGACCGTACACAATCTAAAATTGTAATCGTTCGCCACTTTTAATTGTATATTTAATTTTTTAATTCTTAGATGTTTCGTAATGTAAATTATTATAATGAGGTTATTTCATTTTATATATATATATATACATATCAATATCACACCCATTACTAATAATGCGATGGGAGATAAACATATTGACACGAGTGTTGAACATACGCGACTTATAAATCGGTCGTACTCTGAAAATATTTTTTTTCTTTAAAGTTGTTTATTAATTTCATCGATTGATTAAATATTCTTCTTACTTCATATATGGCGCATATATATATATATATATATATATATATATAAATCCTGTAAATAAGTTATTTCGTCCGAATAAGTAAATTTTATTTAATTTGTACACCATGCGCTAAGTATTCGTAATACGGCTTTAGAATAAAGAACCGACTCGTTTTAAATCGGACGACGTAAATCCGATTGAATTTAGTCGCATTTTGACTAATATATTTTAGTAGGTTCTATTAGTCGATTATTTCTGTTCGATCGATTTGAAGCAATCTCGACTGAAATATTTTATTGCGTGTTTTTTTTTTTTTATTACCGCGTTTATCGAAATTGCTTCGGATTTAATAATAAGCGTTTAACAGTAAGTAATTATAATTTTCTACGTTAGTCGGTTTTTGTTAGATCCGATTGAAAAGTAGTCGACTGCATATCGATATTAGTAGGTTTTGCTAGTCGAACCGCTTGAAAATTAGTATGATTTTGAAAAACGACGATTTTTAGTTATATTTTTACTAGAATAAAGCACCGATTATATATATTCGCCTTGTATTAAAATATATATTCAATTTAATTATGCAAATTATTAAACATAACATACTAATATAGGACTAGTCATTGGACTACGTTCCCTTCACGTCATGATCGATTGTTATAACATCTACTGATAGCCGATTGGATAGGAATAGATTTAATTAATAAAAAAAAAAAAAAAAACGTACAAAAAAACATTATAAAAGAAAGAAAACTACTAAAAAAGAAATAGAAATAATAAAAAAAAAAGGACAAAAATCATTTGCAACCTTCCAGCGGGTTCCAACCCATTCTGGGATTACTACCTACCAGACTACAAGACAGGGTAGCCGAGGAAGCAGCACTATTTTTACCAGCTCCGAATACACCAATACCACCAGCAGACTTCACCCGACACTAAACCTATGGAACAACTGATGGATCAATACCCCATCGTCAAATAAACTGCGTCTAATTAAATCAACCATCCGGCCGTGGCACGACTTCGATCGGGACATACAAATGTTACCCACATCCACTTGATACAAAAAAAAAAACAATATCCATCGTGTAAGAACAACATCACAGTATAAACTGTACTCAACACGCTCATCTCAGAGATCAGCGTTGAATCTACCGACATTTCTGTCAAGTTTGCTACGCGACGATGCTCAAGTTCTAACAAATGTGATCTCATAACACATACAATAACATATAAAATTATTCGGATATTATAAATAAATAAATATAATTTTCCGTGCTTCTAAGTCGCCGTTTACGGCATGTAAATTTAGTATTATTATTATTAAATTCGAAGATAAATTTTTATAAAGTTGTAATTTTCTAAGGGTATATTATAAATTTAATCGATTTTTATATATTTTCACCACGTTCACTATCGAATTATTTTATAAATAACCGGGGTTTTTCACTTCTTTTTTTTGTAAGTATAAAATAAGTATATTTTCTTTATATATTTCATAAATTGTATATATCCACTTTCTTTGGTCATATGTTCTCTAGAAAATTGACAATATTAAGCATAGGTAAAGGTCGTAAGCGAATAGAAAGATCACCAATGCGATATGCGGACGATGTCAAAGTGATTACTAGTTCACTACAGCAAATGGCTAGATGCGCCCAGGACAACAGAGATAGATGGAGATCAAATACAGGGATGGATCCTAGTATGCTCGACCAATCCCACAATTATGATGATGATGATATATTTTTATAATTTATTTTTATAACGATGGCCTAATAGCGGAGAAAATCTTTTCGATTATTTATTTACACTTTTGTTTCGGTTTATTTTCTTTAAAAATCTCTATAATACGAGGAAATTCTAATTCGATCAGTAATAACTACGGAGAGTTTAAATTAAATTCGATAAGATAGAAGCGTACCTTGGAATTAACCGGTAACGATTCGGATACGGTAATCGGATATTCGGTTCGTTCGAAAACCGGCGGATTATCGTTAACGTCTTGCACTTCTAACAAAACGGTCACGTTCGAAGCGAGCGTAGGTTGACCTTCGTCCGTGGCCACTATCAATAACGTGTGACGTTGATTAGATTCGTAATCTAACGGAGACGATAATATCAACGATCCGTCAACTGCGTTAACTCGAAAAAACGAACTATCGGCCGAATAATGATGATTATTTCGACCGGGTATACCAGCGCCGGACAGAATCATCGACGACGACGAACTACCGGACGACGAAGTTACACCGTTGCCGGTATTCAAATAGTAACGAACGTATCCGTTCGTACCGGAATCCGAATCGGTCGCGTGCGCTACGTATATCGCCGAACCGACCGACGTATTTTCCGGTATGGATATACGGACGGCGGTACATTGAAATTCGGGCGCGTTATCGTTTTTGTCTTCTAACGTGATTAACGCCTGAAACGAAATAATAAATTAGAAAATAAATTAGAGAATAAATTAGAGAATAAATTAGAGAATTATCGTCGAACGAGAGATAGTAATTTTTATATTTCGAGTCGAGTCTATATAACGTAGTAGTACCGTAGTAGACTTAGACGTTTCGAAACTCCAAACGAAAGTTTTCCTTTCGTATATCTTAAGATCGATTAAATTGGAAAACCTTAATCCTCGTTTGGTAGCATGTTTCAATGGATAAAGTTTAAACATTTCAGTCTTATATTAGAAAATTTTGACATAAAATTATAAATTTTACACCTACACAATACCGGTTTTTAGGCGGACTGTAGATAATTTTCGACGTATTTATAAGAATATTTTTAAAATTGAGAGGAGACATTTCACGTCGAAAATAAAAAATTTCGTTTAATTGGTAAATCAAAATATTGTGTAAATTCGCTAATGTAACAATAATCGTAAAACCGGGTAAAGTTCAAAAAAATGTCTCCTCTTATCGGCCAACTTCACTACTTTCCATCATAACCAAAGTGTTTGATAAACTCCTGAAAAAAAGAATACGAAAGTGCATAGACAGGAAAGATATAATTCCAAATCACCAATTTGGATTTCGAACTGGCCACTCAACCTTGAAACAAGCGTAGCGACTAGTTAACAAGATCGAATGTTTGAAAAAAAAAAAAACACTAACGCGGCTGTCTTCCTCGATGGTACATCAGGTATTTGACAAAAGTATGACATCCGGCAATTCTTTACAAGTAAAAAATAAAATATACTAACGGAAATCACCTTAAGTGTAACGTAGATGTACTCATCCTCAAGAATTACAGTCCTTCAGTATGCTGTCACAAATGTATAACGCAATTAATAACGAATCGATTGACGTAATCGATAGACCTACATCTGGTCGGATTTCGTTCGAAGTTCAGCATAAACGATCATGTATTATTAGAACGGTAATACTAAACTGTAAAGAGTATAACCTGAAATTATTATGTATGCCCTTTGTAGATTATGAAAAAATCTTCGATCCAATAGAAATATGGATTTTTATATATATATATTGCAATCTAGCTGATGTAGCCAATAGGCAACTGGGATGTGAGTTATGACAGGATGGGAGATGCCATTCAACAATGACACTCCGAAATACCTCTCCAATCATTGAAACCGATGGGGAAGATCTAGGGGTGTGCAATAGTTTAATCTGCGAGGTTCATTAACATGACTTGATAAATCTACCGCCAGCTTGTTACAGTGACCCTCTACTGCAATATCGAACTACTTCGTGCACATTTGGTACTTTTAGGTCTTTATGCAAATTTTCGTTTCGTATATACCAGGGTGCACCGGCTATTACCCGTAGTATTTTTGATTTGGATTGCGGCACCATTTTGATATTCGATATTAATGCTGTCCCCCATAGTGATATGCCATATATCCACCCACACCGGCTTAATAACTGTCCTGTAAAGCAATAATTTCGATTTTAGAGGTAAAATTGGGAAGTTTTGCTCAGGAGCTATAGTACATGTTCCGCAGTTTAAGTTTTATATCTTTCACTTTGATCCTGATGTGATCCTTTCAGGTCAAGCGGCAATCAAGCCACATACCCAGGTATCGGACTTTATTTTCCTGTGGAATCGGACCATTAAGATCAACAGGTGTACATGTGTTCTACCTAGTTGTGAATGTAACATGTGACTTGGATTTTTAACCCTGCATTGTCATGCCCAGATGTTCAAGTCGTTCAAACCGCGGTGAAATTTTTCTCACGCCGCTACCGGATCATTATCTCTCGCGAATAATGCTGTATCTTCGGCAAATGCCGCCATCTCCACATTTGTATTTACAGAAAGGTCGAAAATATATATGAGAAAAAGGATTGGCTCCAAAACTGAACTTTGTAGAACCGCAGCCTTGACAGGATAAAATTTTGATACATCACTACCGAATTTAATTTGAAAAAAATCGATGTGACAGGTGTGAAGACAGTAGCGTGTAGTAAGGATGTGACAGAATGCGTTTTATTTTTGAAAGTAACCCTTCATGCTATGCACGGTCGAAGACCTGACTGACATCCAGAAAGGCTGCAGAACAATACTGCTGCTTTTCGAAACAATTACCGATGTATTGTTGTACTCTATGAACTTGTTCAATAGTGTGAAATTCATTATACGACTCGATATTAATATCGTTAAGAAAATATATGAATCCGCATTATTGAGAGTAAAATTATGGGAAAGTAAGGGAGTTGTACGTTAAATTTAATTTTTATTGTACGCTCTTATGTGGACTGTCTGAAGTAGTACATACAAAGAGTACGTGGTCAGCAGTTTCTACTGCGCCGCATTCGCACTTATCATCCTTACTTAAATGAAAGCAAAATAGATAAGACGCGACATTTTCTATGCCCCGTTAATAATTGGATAGTGTCGAAATTAGGAATAATTTTGATTTTGCATACGTGACCCAGGATTATCGTTTTTTTTTTATCAAATTTTTACGTCTTTTTATAGCTTTCAGAGCAAAGATTTATTGAGTTCTAATTGTACGTATACGCATATATGCATATGGGTAGATAGATGAATTAAGTCGAAATTGAAGTTCAATATGAGAACTGGTTCAATTGAATTCAATTAATTTATTGACACGACATTCTATTCAATACAACAATACTTCGGTGGCGATGCACGAATAAAAGTTTTTTTATTCTCGATATGAATTTTTATTACTGATCTAGAGTCTACACGTTTGGTTTGTTCATTTCCTATGAAAATTGGATAATTTATCGGTGAAAGAACCGTTCGTTTTTTAAAGGTTGTCTTCGGGCTTTATCCATAGTCGGAGCGAACGCGTTGCGTATTAAAATTTGAAATCGTTTAAACTGGAACGTCGTATATCTGCGTGATTCCTGAAAAAAGTTATCGGAACACAAACTAATATGCGGAAACAGCCGTGCGGTCGACCACGAACACGTGGATAGAGATTAGTCCTATTGTGTTCTGAATAAGTGATGATCGCGATGATGACATTATTCGATGGTAAGTAAAATTATATCAAATTTCTAAATTCAACGTAAATTGTTATTACCTGCGTATAGATGGAATCCGAAGTCGAAGAACCGTAAATGGCTTGGATATTCAATAAAATGTACGGATGTTTCTCGTAATCTAAAACGGACGCCACTTTAATAATTCCGGTCAACGGGTCGATAGAAAAATATCCATCCGCATCACCGTAGATTATAAAATATCTAACGATCGTGTTGACTGTAACAATAAAAATAAAAAACACGCGCCTATGATAATGTGGCAAATTTTAAATTAATTTAATAATCGATTATAGAATTATTTATCGAAAGAAATGAAGAAAAATTGAAATTTTATTTATTTCTTATTGTGAAAATCGTGTCTATGAAGATTAATAAACAATTCGCATTTATCAATTAATAAACAATTAAATAAATAAATAATAATAATACTAAAATTTACTCGGGGAATGTTAATTTTTACGTGTTAATTTAAAATAATCATTTGTATCACGATACGCTTATATCAATCCACTACTGGATGTAAACGTTATCCCTTTTCTTCCATCTATGACGATTACCGGCATCTACCATCCACTTTACGACGGCCGACCTTTTTATATCACCCGGCCGACCACGACTTGTGTATCCTTCTCTTCGCAGTCATTTCATTATTCGTCTCGTCCGCCTGTCATACAGTTTAGTCTGCTGTCTTATCCATGTATTAGCTTTCCTATCTGATATCTACAACGCCAGGGATACAGGATTGCGTCCACCGGACGGCGGATGATGAAGTGACCTATAGATATATCGGTTAGCTGCGAATAAGATATAGTCAAATAAATTTTATAAACCTAAACGAGCTTTAAAGATTCTATGAATATTAACAAATTATTGTCAACGGAAAATGAACAACATATACCGATTGTTCGGTATATTTTTTTTAACTTATATCGTATTCTCAACTTCTTATTTTTATTAAGTTTCCACGCCCCAGATATTTAACTGTATTAACCTTAATTTATGATAGTGTGAACGATAGTTTGATCCATCCAGTATACATACATACATATATATATATATATATATATATATATATATATATATATATATATATATGTATGTATATGTATATGTATCCACGAATTAAACAGTATAAAAATGTTTTGAAAAACTGTCCAAATATATTGTACTTATATGTATTATGTTAATGTTGATCGAAAGTATAATACACATATTCCTGCCATAAAAAATATCTGGTGTTTAATCCAAAAACGCGACTCTTCAGCGAGAAATATTTTCAATAACAACAATTCCATATACTCGTATGTGTACACAAATGCACACGAATACATGCATGCTTGTATGTGTGTATACATTTTATTCATCGAAATATATCCTATGATTTTCTATTATAATCCTGCACCATTTGATCTACTTTTAGAAGATGATTGTTTCAAGTCAGATATTTCACTTGTGAAACTTGCTATATTAGGCTATAACGATATACATGCCTGTTTGTGGTCAAATAACGGATATATATATATTATCCTATATCGGTCCACTGCTGGACATAGATTCTCCCCAATCAATTCCATTCGCTCCCCGGATCTGATCTTTCTGAATCCAGTTATTCCCAGCTACCTGAGTTTTATCGTCATACTACCAACGAGTGTCTTCCAATGTTTTTTCTTCTTACGAAGCGACTACCATTCCAACGTTCTTTTTTTTTTTGTCCGTCTATTATCCTTACGTCTGGCTATACGCCCTGTAAAGTTCCACTACAATTTAGTCGTTTGCTCCACCACGTTCAATGTCCGATTTTCTTCCATATCCGAGCATTTCACTTCCGGTCGGAGCGTCTTATATTTCATATTAACCTTTCGCGCGTTGATCTACTATCCTTCTAATATTAGTTTTTACGAAAGTCTATATTCGCGAACCGTATGTAAAAACCGGCAAATAGTTTCCTCTTTCAACATATTGGTATTTCATCGCCCTTACTTACGTAACTTAGTATATATATATATATATATATATATATATATATATATATATATATATATATATAATAATGATGGATCAACATGATGACGTCATCATTTAAAATGGAATAAAAAACTATAAACGGATACGCACGCTTAAATGTCCGTCGTTCCTTACCGCTCGTACTTCCATATACTTTCCAATGAATTAATTAATTAATCGGTTAATTAATTAATTTTTTAAAATAAAATTCCAATTTAATTTCGTTATTCAAATTGTTTACCTTTTATAGTTCACTATACGCGTGTGTCGTCATATGTATTTGTATGCTATCGACACGATATATCATCAGCTGTGTAATCTTCATTTTCACACTCCGTCACTGTCTAACCCCGTCTTATTTCATTTTAAAGCAACCGTATAATCTATAATTGCTTTTCCGCCTAAATCGATTAATTCAATTCTCCGCCTGTACGGTTCTCTTTGAGGTTCTATTCTATTTTGTAAATATTACGTGCATCATCCTCCTGTATATATACATTATGCGAAATTGTACATTCGCTTTGTACGCAAACATACATACACACACACACACACACACATATATATATATATATATATATATTAATGCACAAATAAGATCGCTATGTGGATAATATTGCGGTACACGTCGGTATTCCAATAATTTATTTCTTACGCGCGGAAGCCTTTCAATCTTCCATCTTTAAATTTTTTCGTTCATCTCTAGCGTTTTAATCAGTTGCGCTTATAAAGCGCGTCTAGTTAATGATTGCAAATCAATTCGTAGTAAAGTCAAAAGCTCGGTTAATACGTGCGGACGTTCGATCGGTTTTGTACAAACCTACACACATACAAAATGTTCGTTTGTGTAACTACTATAGGGAGCGTTCCCTTTCTGACCACGGTGGGTTATTTTATTAAAACGTTATCGGCATTCCTCAACGTAAAAATACAAATTACAACAGACCTACCGGACACGGGCTGGATGCGTTAAAAATAACGAGGATAATATAATATTAATCGCTATAATCAATTTTATGATAATATAATAAATAGTACAATAGTAGTAGTAGTACAATAATAAAAATAATATTACTATTATTATTATTATTTTATCGAATTATATACACTTATTTATAGCAATAAAACGATACACACGCAGAAATTTAATGAAATAATAATAAACTGGATAAAAGCAAAATCGCGAAATAAAACAAAAATTATATAAATCGCTTCCAGTTATCACATACTGCTGCACTGGTACAAATGTAATATACGAACGTCTGATACATATATTTTATATATATATATATATATATATACAGTAGAATCCGCTTAATGTGAAGCCGTATATTGTTATCATTCGGTTAATGTTATCAAAATGCTTCGGTCCCGATTTCTTGTCCTTTTTACACACAAATTTCCCCCTTTTATGTGATCAAGACGTCGTTTATTGTTATCGCAATCAGAGCAGGTTTTTCAATAAATCTCGTTTCTTATCTTCTTTCATTGAATGTGTACCTACAATTATGCATATAACGAAGTTGATAACAAATCGTCTTCGTATACAGTTGTTTCATCGCTTTCCTTATGATAATGTCGTCGAAACCAAAACGTCGCGATTGCAGTGTTTCGGAAAAAGTAAACATTTTACGAAAGTATGACGCGCTTGTACCCATATCTCAACGTGAAGCAGCATCAAAATTAGGAATTTCGCAACCGCTATTATGTAAAATTTTGAAGTCGAGAGAAGAATTGGAAACTGCGACGATATGCAACGGGAACACTTCGCGTAAAAGAAAACGATTCGGTAAAGATGAACAAGTTGAAACAGCTTTGGTTGGATGGTTCGATCAGGTACGTGACAAGAACGCGTCAGTTAACGGTCCGATTTTACGTGCAAAAGTGGAAAGTTTAGCGAAACAGTTAGGCAAAGAAGATTTCGTTGCTACAGAAGGCTGGTTTCGTAGATTTACGAATCGGCACAACTTAGTTTATAGAAAGCCGTGCGGCGAACAAGCTGACGCTGATGTTTCTGCGGCTGAGTCGTGGATCAAAGATGTTTGGCCTACCTTAATTGATCAGTATTCTCCTGATGACATATTTAACGCTGATGAAACCGGGATTTACTACCGAAAATGAAAATAGTGTACCCTCTCACAAAGAAGTTATAGATGCCCTCGCAACCATTCGACGATTTGTGCAGTGCAGAGGCACTGTTGATAATTTCAATGATACTTATGCGTCAGAAAAACTTGTTAAAAATTTACTCGTTCAGAATTTGAAACAAAGTTCTTTGACACGTTACCTTCCGAAGGGTAAGTAATGCCTAATCATATTAACCTACGTATCTATTTTATCAAACGCACTTTGTGGTATGTACTTCAAAGCTAGAATCAAGTATGTGATATATGTACGTGCAATAAAAAAAATTTTTTCAACTCGATTTTTTTTTCGCTTAATGTTATCAGCCGCTTAATGTTATCGATATCCCCTCGGACATTTGCGATCACATTAAGCGGATTTTACTGTATATATATATATATAATCATGTTGGACGTTCATGCTAGAGATACAGAGACTAATTACTGCTTATATTCACCGAATGTGAAATTCACTTTGACAACTGGCAAGAAGTCGCACAAAATCGACCTATGTGGAAACGTACGGTAAAAGAAGGCTCATTGATTGCGAATAAAGGAGAAAACTAGCGGCAGAAAAGAACAGGCAGAAACGGCTGCAAAGTGCCGGACGAATTTAAAATCCGGATAACGTGTATACCTGCACTAAATGCGGAAAACTATGTACAGCCAGAATTGGACTTATTAGCCATCTGGAACCCATAAACAACGAATGAATAAATATATATATATATATATATATATATATATATATATATATATATATATATATATATATATATATATATATGTTGCAAAATATCTTCAAATGACTCTGACTGAATTAAACATACATTCAAATAGGAGTAAAAATAAATTATTGCATAAGACCAAAGTAATGACAAATACTCGAGATAGTGTACGAATTGAAATAAATAATACGGTAGTAGTAGCAGTGTATCTCGGACTAAAAATTACGATTGAGACAAGAAAAAGGCGATGCGCAAACAGAAGTATATCGCAGAATATCATTAGCACGGGTATAACTTCGGAGAAACTAAGTTACTTATTTAAAAACGACGCCAGATACAAATAATATGTTCAAAAAGGAAACTGCGTATATAATTGGTGTGTTCTGCTGGTTTTTACATACGGGATGCGAACATGGACTTTCGCAAAAACGAATATTAGAAGAAAAATAAGGGCACAAACAGCGCGGGGAAAATTAAAAATATAAGGCGGTTTCCGGCCGGAAGCGAAATACTTGCAGATGCGGAAGTAGACCGGACATTGTAACGTGGTGGATCAGATGGCTAACTGAAGTAGAAATGGGCAAGGCAAATGGCTCAGAAAGATAATTGACGGACAAAAAGGGAGTTTTGGAGTGCCGCTTCGTTAGAGAAGAAACATTGGCAAACAGCTGACGACTCGTCGGTATAACGATGTAACTCAGACTGCGGTACTGGATTCAGAAAGTTCTGAACCGAAACGAATGGAATTGATTGAGGAGTACATCCAGCAGTGGATCGATATAGTCGCGTGTTATCAATTTTTTTTTTTTCGTGGAATATTATACGTTTTGACGAAGCGGTTAAAGAAAATAATTCGAGAATGTCTATAATAAAAATAATATCGATAATCATTTTTAAATCGTCAGCGAAATCCTTTCTTTATGCCTTTCTGTATTTTCGAGTCTTGTTTAATTGACATCTATTATTGTTGTTTGCGATTTTATATAATATTAACCTTCTATCTTTCCGGGCTAGATTTTTTTCCTTTTAAAATTTAAAATAATATTTTCCAGTCGATGTTAGTGAGTATTCCATTAAAGTTTACATAAGTCTCTTTGTTTACAATCGTCTTTTCGGTAGAAGTTTCAACGGCTAGTTTCATTTCATAAATTCAAACAGATCGTTTTCTAGAATTTTTTTTCAGTTGAAAATTACGAGGTCGAAATAAAATCTCGGTGCTATCGGTATTCATCGCGCCGCACGCATCGATAAATTCATCGGGAGAGATACCGTTTCGTAGATCACGTTTTTCAGACGACAACTTTAATTCTACCACCGGCCACCGCATGAAGTAAAGAGTCTTCTTCAAAAGATGGATAATGAGAATGACATACAAACGGGAAAACGAAGAGAAAGAGAATCATTTACATAGATCGTTACTCGCCTTCTCTCTAGTTTCTAAACTGTAAACATCGGTATTAGTGGTGGTGATAATGACAAAGACGACAGCTAGCGATGATGATAAAATATCGAAACGATAGTGATGATACACGCGCGATGGCGAGAAACTGTTCCTATAGAGCGTTTTAGATGATGGGGCGGAGTAGATTCGAGGTTGTAAGCGCAACTTTAATTAAGGCAGATTTTTCAAACTACTCGAAGACGACGACTTACCATATAAGCCGAGGGCATATCCCGTTTTTAATTAAAATCAACCAACCGTCGTAGAAAGACTGGGGCGAGCGAACGCGCACCTCGGACTTGATAAGTCATCCGGCGCAACAACTCTCGCTGCCTATATGATGTATAATAGTATATTCGACGATTTCCACGATGATTTAGCCGAAGTGTACTATACTATCTTATCGTTTAGTATCACCGACCCGTCAATTCGCCTATCTCGTTTATTCCGGACAACTCCCGCGCAACATTTCCATAAATCGGGGAAACGATTATTTTTCTTTGTTGATATTTTTCTTTGTTTAATTTGTTAATTTAAATATTACAAATACGTAAATTTACAACGAAATTTAATTTTAACGACGGACAAAAATTCAACGGGATCTTTAATATCGATAAAATTAGCGTCGAATATCTGTAACAACTTGTTAATCTACTTGGCCGCGATAACTTCACTCCGGCCGAAGGTTTATTACGATTATTATTATATTTATACCACATTTTTAATAAAGTAAAGTGAAACATGTTCGAGGTCACCAATAACCGAATCCTCTATAGCGCAAGATCCTTTAGAACGATTCTTCGCCAGTGTTCAAAAGTTTCAGAGCTTCAATATGTCGATGAAGTCTCTTCTGACGGGCAATTGAATAGTCTGTAATCGCCTGATTAATTACTTTTACTCCCGGGTCTCGATGAATATCGTCATCGCGAGAATAACGACGTGTATCGACAATAGTTCGGAGCACTTCGTTGTTCCTGTATCTTATTGCGATTGAACTTTTTTTAACGTATCTTAAAATGAGTTTTATTATCTGCTGATAGATAAGACGTTTGCGCAGTATATATCTAGTGCGGAATTCCGTCTCTGGGCAAAGTAAATAATCCCGCCGTGTCGGCAAGGTACATATATTTAACCCTTCCAACCGCGATGTAGTTTATATTTTTTCTTATTTTTATTTTTCTTACAATCTGTCCAATAAACAGCGACGATGTTTTTTAGTTATTAAATCGAATACAAGCTCATGTTTTCTCCAAGCCGTCTGAATTGTGTCATTCCTTAAGATCGGCACCTAACGAATTAACCACGATATTGTAATCGCTGGATATATCTAGCACTTATTTTGTAGTCGGTATAGCTAAATTCTTACGCAAGTTATTATTTCAGATATACCGCGGTACTCCATGTCCCGTAGAATATTCGATTGGAAACGCTGGGTACTTTTTGGAATTACCGGCTATTCCGCAAATTTCTATTCCACATGTGCCGGTATAGGTTTGATGATAGTTTACATATTATCGAAAGTGACGAATATAGTCAGTTCATGCTTCGAGATTTTAGGACGATCTGTTTTACTTTGGTTAGGAAGTGATATTTCCAAGTTAATCTCCTATCTAGATGCAGTCCGAAGTATTTTACTTTAGAATATATTGGAATCATTTTTCCATCGAATGTGATCGATATATTTTCAAAATATCTATTTAGAACGAACCCGAGATCCGAAATCAAACTAAAGAGGGAAAAATCGAATAAGGAAAAAAATGGATAACTAAAGAAGTGGTAAAACTAATAGAGCGAAGGAGAAAATCAAAAATTTTGTAAACTAAAGAGAGAATAGAAAAAAATTTATAAACGATCATTCGAACAGAGGAAACACTACAACAGCCTACCAAGAAATCAGGAAGCATTTCTCTTACGGAGCTCGAAGAAGTAATACAATAGGAGACAAGTCTGGGAAAAAGTTAATCCAGGCTAAAGAAATAACAGATAGATTGAAGGAATACATAGAACTATACGCTGATCAGGAGCTAGATGAAAACATCGGAATCGGAATTTGAGAGTTAAAGAATTGAAAACAAATAAAGCTCCGGGAATAGATAAAATTAGTGGAGATATAGTCATTAGGTAAAAATGCAACTAACAGACTATTCCTTATAATAAAAGAATGCTACGAAAAAGTTCGGCTACCTAAAGATTTTGAAAAAAGTATAATCATAACCATACCGAAGAACAGTTGCAGTGAACATCGAACACTGAGTCTATTATCATACGCCTCGAAAATATTAATCAAAATTATATGTAGAAGAATATTAGATAAAATAGAATCAGAAACTAGAAGAAACACAATTCAGATTTCGGAAAGAAATAGGATGTAGGGAAGCCATTTTATGCTTAAAGATGATAATTGAAAAAAAGATGGCAATAAATAAACCAACGTTTCGTGGATTTGAAAAAGGCTTTCGATAATGTAAACCGGGACAAAATGTTCGATATACTAAAAAAAAATTGGAATTGACTACAGAGACAGACGAGTAATCTACAATTTGCATAAAAGTCTGCAATTATAAAAGCGAACAATATAAATAATTAGAAAAAGAGTGCGTCAAAGATGCAACCTGTCACCGTATCTATTTAACCTATGCATGGAACACGCCGTTAAAGAATTACGTAATATGGATTTTAAAGAAACTAAAGATAAACAGAAAATAAATAAATATGGTAAGATATGCTGACGATATTGCCATAGTAGCAGAAAATACAAATGGACATGTAGTGGAAAACCTTCCGAACAAGTATAACATGAAGATTAACAAGAAGAAAAACAAAAATTAACACGACAATTACCATTAAATCAGAAAAAATAGATCAGAGAGTTTCATGTATTTAGGCAGCAGTGGAACATGTTCAACAGAGGTGAGGCGTCGAATAGTGCAAGCAAATTTAACCAGAAAAGAAAATTGTCAACATCAAAAAAACTAGATTTAGCCTTAGGAAAAAATTTTGTAAAAACATTTGTGTTGTCAGTCTGTCTCTACGGCGCTGAAACTTGGACATTGCGGAACATCGAAAAGCTTTGAAACCGGATGTTGGCGAAGAGTGCTTAAAATAAAGTAGACGGATAAGATTACAAATGAAGAAGTTTATAACCGGATTAAGGAAGAAAAGCATATTATGAAAACTATCAACGAATGGATTGGACATGTATTACGACATAATGCGTTACTGACAGAATTAATAAAAGGAAAATTGGACGGAAAACGTACAAGAGGAAGACCGAGAAGAAGATTCATGGAATAATATAGCAGCAAGGAACTATCAAGGATTAAATCAACTAAGCAGAAGAAGCGAGGAATGGAAGAAAAGACTGCGGATTTGATTTTCTTCATTAATCAACCGATCAATAGATTGATACTAAAAAAAAGATATATATATATATATATAAAGATATATATATATATATATATCCCATTAGTGAGGCTCTGACGGCTACATGGATTAGGGAACAGACGAAATTGGTAGACGCAATGAAGCGAATCGCCAGGCTAAAATAGAAATAAGCCGGACATTTGAGAGGACAAGAGGACAAAAGATGGACGAAGCAGGTATTACAGTAGTGAAGCACCCGGCGTCCGCGAGAGAGGTATATTACTAGGTGGTAAGATAAATGGGCAGGAATCAATTGGATCCAAGCCGCACAAGATAGGAGTCGTTGGAAAAGTTTGGGAAATGTCTACATCCAACATAGTGTTAATATAAGCATGTCGTGATGTAGTGATATATATATGTGTATAATTAAAAACATACCGTGAAAATTCGGACGACTTTCTCCGGTTATATAATTCGTCGTTAAAAATCCACCGAAAGCAAGTACTCTATTTGTGAATTGTGTTTTACCGCAATACACAATAACAAGAGACATATCCGTGTAAACATATATGAGGATACTATTAACTTTTTCTATAATAATAAAGTTTAATTTTTTCTCGACAAAAGTAGGACGTTCTTTAATTACTTAGGAAACTTTATATAATTTTCTTGATCTTTTCAATCCACTTATATAATTTTTAGAAAACAAGAAGCCAATTTACTTTTAAATACTGAAGAATGTATAATCTTTAACTGATACTTTTTCACAGTCATAAAGGTAAGGATTAGGAATGGAATATGATTCGAATAACTTTATTTTGACTGACTACACTGAATAAAACTATTCCATTAGCAAACATTGCGTGTCCCCCAAAGTTAGATCCCATAAGACCAGATGGGTTTTCGTTTACTGTAAAGATCGAGTTGTGAATTTCTTCCTAACATCCATCACATTTGACGGTGTTATTTTAAAATTCTTCTATTACTTCCAACGACTAATTTACCATCTTTTCTTCTTGAAATATATGTACATATATACAATGTGTGTGTGTGTCTAACAAGAGGGTAATTGTAATATTGAAATACTCAACATCAAACTAGATCGTTGTTCAAAACGAAATCGCGATCTCAAATGATAAATATACGAACTGATCTATTTTAAATATTAATAGATCATGACGTGATTACATAGCTCCCGTTCGTGAGATAAGATCCTCTATCATTTTATTTTTAACCTCTAAGTGCATTAAAATTCAAGTTTTTCTTTTTTAATCTTAACGACTATAACTGCAAGAATAAAAGTAACAATAATAATAATATTAATAATAATAATAAATAACGAAGAACATCCATGGGTAAAACAAGAGACTGTAATAAGGCCCAGGTACGATTGTTGTGTAAAAGGTGCTAATGCTGCATACGAACAATATCACGACGAACAAACTTAGCCAAAGAACAACGATATCGCATATATTGAAATGTTGGACAAAGTAAAGAATATATTTATGCACAATAAAATAAAACAAAACATATGTGTATATATATACATATATATATATATATATATATATATATATATATATATATATATATATATATAATATTAAATAATATAAATGTTAACAGACCCGGAATAAAAGATGTGGCGTCGTGTACGCAGTTACACGTATTGATAGGGTATAATATAGACTTGTATAATCGTGAATTTAGAAATATTTATTCGCAGCCATTATACATTAGGTTATATCGACTTAGGCCGAGTTAAGGAGATAGATATACAACTTTATTAAAAATACCTATATAGAAATATCACGAATTCTGAGTATGTATTATATATACATACATATATACATTTATATATATATATATATATATATATATATATATATACATTTATGTACATTTGTTACTGGAGATTTCCATTCGCATATTACGTTGCTCGCATCGGAAACATCGAAGAGGACAATCCTACTGTCGATATACTAGGAAATCCTGAAACCGACTGTCTCGGATTCGCCAGTTCCACTAGTGTTAAAGAAATTTTCGATTTTTCAATCGAACACTCTTCTCTAAAGCAAATGATAATGATGATGAATACACACACACACATATATATATATATAAAAATAAAAAAAGGAAGTGATCCTTTAAAAATGGACGATAGTAATTTGACTACAAATGATTACACTAAAGCTGAACTATTTTCCATACATTTGGCCGAAACTTTTCACCCAAATAACAACCGATAAAAAGTTTAAAATGTAGTTCGTGAGTACCTAAACCAAACTTGAAGACCAACACTAATCAAGTTTTTCTCTCCCCTGCGGAAGTTAAATCCACAATCAATAAATTGAGCAACAAGAAGGCTCCTGGTTAAGATTTAATTACCAGTCGAGTTCTAAAAGAACTACCGAGAAAATTAATAGTAAAATTAACATATATATTCAACGCAATCATAAGATTAACGTTTCAGGACTATGGAAATTTAAAAATAGAATTATGGTTCAGAAACCTGGAAAACCTCCTGAACAACTGACTTCCTATCGACCAATTTCTTTACTTCCAATACTGTTTAAAGTATTACCGACCTACATGTGAGATATGTCGCTGAAGAGATTAAATCGGCTGTAAACAGACACTTATCAAGACTTCAACATCATCCAAATCCATTGGCAGCTAACCTACTTAATGAAGAAATACTTAAAAAATTAAAACGGAAAAGAATCATAGATCTGGTTTGAGTACTATATAATATTACTCTAAGGCGGTTGGATTTGCTAATGGGCAAAACCTCCATCTTCTAATATAAACCTGCATAAAATCCTTGTAGATGATTGTATTTAGATCAGTTCTGGATTAGTGGTAACTTTAAAAAAAAAAAAGTTATATTATATAAAAAGAAATTGAATAGAAATGATAAAGAAGTTGTATTTTATAAAGTAAAAAATCTTACCGTCTCGCGATATCGATAACTTAATCGAACCGACCGGAGTATTCAAGGCGGCATCTTCCGGCACGTTAAAAACGTACCTAGATCTTTCGAAACGGGCGACTAAATCGTCGGTCAGATAGACGATAACTTTAGCGTCGTTAGACGATTTCAAACCGATTCCATCGATGGCCGTTACGTTGAAAACGAATTCGCGCGTTATCGCCGCAGCGCCGTTATTAATCTGCTGATACGACGATCTTAAAGAACGTAACAAATAAATATCGCCGCTAACGTCGTCCACGCGAAAATAATCCGCCGCTGTCGATAACGAAGAAGACGATAATCGATAGGATATAGAAGCGAATCGACTATCGGTATCCGGATCGTTAGCTTTTACTAATCCGATAACGTGTTGTGCGCCGCCAACCTCGTCGTTGCTAGATGTCGGTGAATCCGATGACGGTGTAGAAAAATAGGAGGCGCTTATTTTATATTCGGCCGGATAGAAAACCGGCGGATTATCGTTGACATCCGTAATTTCGATCAGTACGGATGATACGGCGCTTAAACCACCTGTAATGAACGGTTTAAAAATTATTATCATCATCATTACTATTATTATTATCATTATTATTTTTATTATTATTATTTATATGAAGAATATATGCTGTAACGTATAGCCTATAAATAAGTAACGTATACGCTTTCCAACATAATTGAGATATTTAATTTATTTTTAACTTTTCTCTTATTTTATTTTTTTACTTCTTATTCCGGCATAGCGCAATATTAATAATTAATTCATTATTATTATATTATTAAGTATTGTTTTTATAGATTTTTCGACTATATAAATTATAAAATTGTATTTTACACGAAATAAACCGAATTTGGATCTGAATTATTAACAGATATCATTGAAAACATTAATTTGTTTTCGTGTGTTTATTTAATTTTTATTCAACTTTATCTTTATTTCATTTTTGTTTCTCATTTTAAATCCTACTTCATTATTTTGTGCAGTCAGTGAGTATGAACATGAGTATGTACGTATGTACATTTATTTATTTTTATTTTTTTCTTGCTATTGACAGATTAGTTATAAAATATATTTATGTCGTAGGTGTTTGTCGGTACTAACGATTTAGAAAGATATTAATAATGCATATAATACAGGTGCACATAATTTCTATGTGCGTAATATAATTATAACGTGCGCAGCATACGTTGACATTTATACACGTTTGCTCGTGTATATGCATATTTTTTGTGATTAAATACTTTATTTGTTACAATTTAAGATGTGCATTAATTTTTTCTTATTTATATTGGAGTTGTCTCTCCGCACCGTCGTTTAAGCATAATCAGAACAAGTCGCCCCTTACAAATTTGTGTAGAACTCCATGCAGGGATATCGTAGCCATGATCTGTCACATAGCTGACCAGGCTGCGCTAACAAATACGATCGCGTGTGATATTTACAAAATCGTGGAAATTAGGGCCAGTTATCCTGCAAATCACGTTTAACCGTCGACGACTGCGCTGATTTCTTCTACCAGCCACTATACCTTGAACGAACATATTTTCGGCTCTAACTACATGACCAAGAAATCATAATATTCTGTTGAGAACGATCGATTTTAATCTTTTCGGGTTACCAATGTCGTCCAAAATGGAAGCATTGGTTCTCCTAGATGTCCATGAGACACGCAGCATTTGTCTTAAACACCACACTTATATATATATATATATTTATATATATATATATATAGTCGAATCCGCTTATAAGGGACTCCGGATAAGAGGGACATCCGTTTATAAGGGACAAAACCCCGAATCAAACGCATCAAATGAAGGTTATTTTAGAGTGCTTTAGTGGTACAAGGCCTAGGTTATAAAGGACAAAGATTAATAGACTTTCACGGCAATAAATAGTGAGAGGGGCGATAAGCCAGCCGATATAAAATGACACTTCCGGTCGTAAAAGGAAAATATTCACATAAACAAAAATTGTATAAAAATGTTTTAGTGGTTTTTACAATTCGTTTTTTCCTTACGTGAACATTTTTGTTTTTTCTTCGTTTCGTTTGAGATGTTCTTGTGTTCACATTCTTTTATTGACGCTATACTGTTTTTTGCTCTGTACGTTTATTAATAATTATGCACTCTCCGATAGCTTATTAGTTCTTAGTTTAGTTCTGCAAAAACTGTAGTGCGTCGTGCGGTTTTATTTATTTTTTTCTTACGAAAATGTTCTTTTCTTTTTTTAGTTGTAGTGAATTTTTTGTATGAATAAAATGTCGCATAAATGTTTATCATTAAAGGAAAAATTTCTATTTCAGGCAAAATCGAAATTCAACCTCCCAATATGCCTATTCGGGAGTTCGCAAAAATCATGAGCGTCTCCAAAAACACCGTCTCCCGTTTAAAAACAAATGAACAGAACTTATGTAAAAAATGGAATCGTACTGAAAAGGGCAGCCAGGTTCTTTTACCTTATGTATGCCTCCTGTATTTTTCTCTTAATTTCCGTATAAATAAATATTACGCATTAATAAGGTGATAAGTATGTTAATTGTTTACTAAATTGTATATATACTCGCTTCAATAAGAGATTTTAAAAAATTCGCTTATAAGGGACAAATGACTTCCGCCCGATGTGTCCCTTATAAGCGGATTCGACTGTATATATATATATATATATATATATATATATATATATATAGAGAGAGAGAGAGGGGGGGGGTTTATATATAAATATTATGTATACCTACATGAATTTATGAATATATACTTGTAATATTATTTATATATATATATATATATATATATATATATATATATATATGAGATATTGTGTATCTATATATATTTGTGAATAAGTGTTATGTATTATTACGCGTTTTATCGTTGTAGATTGTTATATTACTTATTTATTATAAACATGTATCGAGAAGATGAAATAAATTGAAATTATTATTATTCTTATCATCTGTTACGTATTATGTTATCATTCATATTTTCTTTTTCTATTTTTGTTTTCAATATATACTAAATGCTATTTTATTTTATGTAATGTTTGTATAATGGTGAGTAATATAGAAATTTAATTGAATAAAAAATTATTATTATTATTACTACAAATAAAGAGAAAAATAATCTTACCCTAATTCCCTAAAATATCGGGAGTATAGGATAAGTACTGATATAATATTTTCATTCCGTTTTGTTAATATTTATCGTTAAAAGAATAATAATTTTGTAATCAAATCGAATTAATTTTTATTTGATTACTTTTTTAAATTATTCAAATATAATCAACGTGAATACATATATATATCAATGCGTGCATTTTATTTTCGTCGAAGTCGCAGATGAGGACGCTTTGCTGTTCGCGTTCTTAATTTCAAAATTCTATTCTACACGTTGAATTAGAACGTAATTTTTTACGAGAATTTTATTTGAAACAAATTTTTTCGTAAATATAGGTTTCCAGTCAGGTGAAGTACTTCCTACATTCAGAACCGGTTGATATAATAATGCTAAATCAGGTTAAATAATAGAAACGAACTGGTTTCGACAAATAAAATAGAAAAGTTAATTTAATTCCGTCGGATTTTTCGACGCGATAATTTTAATAACACTGTTCGGAATTTCGCATGGATCCTGTTTTGTTTTCCATTCGCAGTTAATTAAGAAACGACTATATTAATTCGCGAACCCCTTTTACTAATACTTCGGAAGAAATAAGAAACATCTCTGTTATTATCTAAATGTTCATAGTCATCGTTAAAATTATAATTATTATAACAATAATAATAATTATAAATAATAATAGTATAAATCTATTTTTTTTTTAATTATCTCCTTCTAATCTAGAACTGACTAACCGCATTATCTACCAGATGTAACGAATGTAGAAAAATTTTAGGAGTCGGCCTAGCGACGGAACTCCCAAATTAACCGAAAGCAATATTCGAAGTCAGTAATTCCTTTTTCTCTACAGCCTTCCGATCGCCGATTGAGCTTGCAAAAGTGTGTTGCAAGCACATTTTCATGTTTTTCCAATCTCGCCAGGTAACTGCGAGCAGCTTGACGGATTTCATGTTCATACATATTGTATCTGAAGACCTTTATGCAACGTTTAATTAGATAAATCCTTCGTAGTATCTTATTCCAGTATCGTATTTTTTGAATATTGATCTTTGAGGAACCGTAGCTCGCAGCCAGATTGCCAGATTGGTTTGAGTGTCGCAAAAAGTTTGTTTTTAATATCTAGTTGCCATCCGGGTTCTAATAGCCAATTTAATTCGGTCTTTTCTTTTGACCGATCAAGATGGATTCCTACGTATCGTAACAGACGAGTCTTGGTATTGTTGTTCCACTTATTGAAACTTGAGATTTTTGCGTTCAATTTTTCTTTTGGCATATAAATACACGTTTAAACTTCGTTAATTGCTATTTTCCAAGCGCTGAACCGTTCAGCGATCTAGTCTAGCGTAACCTGACGATGGCGAATACGCGCATAGTATTGCCGTATCATCAGCGAAGGTTGTGCTATAAATATATTTCGAATGGACGTCGATAATTTTTTATTTACGATACTTAATATTTTTTACATTCAAGTTTAATTTTTAATATTATCGTATTTCGTTAAAAAATTTAAATATACAAAATAAAACAGAGACCAACTTACGAACTAGTTAAAATTGTAGCGTTTTACAAACACGAGGTATACTATAAACGAAAATTATAGATAAAAATGATAAAATGTTCCTTGATAATAAATTATTTCTTAATATTCTGTACAAATTACAATTAAAATCATCGCTACAATGCGCGCGAAAAATTAAAATAAAAATGAACTTTACCGAAAAATACAAATTAAATTTAACTAATTATAGACACACACACATATATATATAATATATATAAATGAGCATAAACCTACGTAAAGACGTTAATGTTATTATATATATATATTGTCTGCTTATCCGTAATACATGTATGCAGAAAGATAAACATTTACTCGCATCATTCTTACACAGGCACATTTATATTGGTAATGGACAAATATCGTCATCCAATTCTATAATTTGAAGATTAGAATGTTTAACGATATAAAACAGACTAGAACTTTGATTATGATATAAATAGAACAAAATCCAATTTGGAGTTTTTTTCAATCGTCGATAAACATATGCTCTGCATGGTGCCTACTGCCAGTCCCTGTAAATATTCTTTTTTCAAAATTTGAAAATTATACGGTCCCCGCCGTCAGTAAATCTAAATGATCGATCAAAGTAACCTCTACAAAAGTTTTATCGGCGCCGTAAAGAAGTCGGGCTAATAGTTTTCGAGAGTTCTGGTTACATTATTATTATTATTATGTATTTTGTGAGAGTTCTAAGGAAAACCGTAAAAGATGTGAAATTAGGGTTTACATGCTCAAATTGATTGCGGCATAAGCACACACTACACACACAATCATATATATATATATATATATATATATATATATATATATATATATATATATGTATGTATATAAATATAACAAGCGTTTCAGGAGTTATATAAAGAGCGGTTTTTCTTATACAATCGACCCACCCTAAAAAGTGATTGTAATATTCATTCTAAATGATAAATTGACAATATGTCTCCTGTCTACCTTCAGAGTCGGCTTAGCTTTCTGACTAGAAATTCGACATTGAATGGCGCCATAAACTTGGTCGTGCGAAAAACACATTTTGTTCTTTTCATCGCGAATTTCGACTGGCAAATTTTAGACATCTCTTATATTTACATCATTTCTTCTTTGTCTAAATAGAACTTTTTCAGCGGGAATTAATATTTTTCTGATTATAATTTCCTATTTTAAAAATTTTAAGAAATAGTTTCAGCGCGACGACGAGTAACGACGGTGTAATTAAAATTAAAGAAAACCAGTCGTTCATAACGCGTTCGGCTCCGAACGGGAGACTGACAGATATCCGAGATATCCGCGTAAACGAAATCGAGCAAACCGTGTAAAACCGAACAACTGGACCAACTTATTTGCCTCTGATTCTTCTCTACAATTTTGTTACTTATTTTAAATTTTATTCTTAAAATAGTTTTCAACCGGAATAATTACCTACAGCTATTATCGCGATAGGTATAAACCAAATATAAAGGAATAATTTTCATGAAAACCAAACTGTAGCAGTCTACTATGTACTTTTTACGTTCTCTCGTCAAATTTAATTAGCGGTATAATACGAGCAACTCGGCAATTTTTAATCCGCGATCGTATCTACCTAATAAGAAATAATAATTGTGTATATATCCGTTATCGAGAACTACGCCTGTCCTGTTTAGACAATCAGCTCCCAACGAGGTGTCTAAAAAAAAATTACAATCTATCCGAAGTAACTATCGCGGAGTTATTTATAAGTCGTCGCAGCTAATACTCAGACGCATTAGGAATTGCGAATTTCATTATTTAAATCAATTATCGGAAAATTTTTATAATACACGCAAAAACGCCTCAGAATTGATTTAATATTGACTAATACGCTAAGTCTCGCTAGGCGGTTATTCTAGGTATAAACATTCTACAATTAATATAATATTTAGCGTTTATTTCGTTTTTTTTGTTGTTTGCACACTTGTATACGTCTATATACGGGCATATATGTGAATCTTAAAAAAAATTCATGCTCCCATATCTTCATTAGTTGACTGTGAAGTATTGGAAAGTAACCTAGAAGAGATAAGTCGATTTTCTGGAGCAGACAATAGAGAATCGCGTACAATTAGAAAAAATGCGTCCACACGAGCTTTATTATTTCACTTGTACTACGAAAATTTCATCTGATGTTAATCGGTGAAAAATAACGCGATTTTGATTACTTATGTTTGAATTATTTTATATATATTTCAGTTCTTATCACTTTCAAAATCTCATATAAATAAAGCAATAGCCGAAAAATATTTAAATAAGAAACGAATATTTCTATATAATACTGAAATCGAAAATTTCGCTAAAGCTTAAAATCGTAATTCCGTACCTTGAAATCGATTTAATCGAATATTTATCGAGAAGAGAGTATAAAACTAAACCGAAGAGGTAGATAATAAACTCGAAGTACGGATAGCACCCTCGGGGCGTTATTAGAAAATACGCGTCGAAATCCGCAGACTCCCTTTTTATTTTGCAACACGTATTACTAAAGCGCTTAACATTATAGAAAAGGACGTGAAAACGAAAGAAAAAACTCGAACCAAGTTAGAGAACTGAAAGTGGATTGAGGAGCGGTATGACCGGATTCCAGAACTGTCACTCGGCCTGATTTATGGAGCTGGCGACGCGAGAACGACAGATTCCAGCAGACTGGATTAGCAATTGCGTTCTGCAAGAAACGTATAAGAAGAAGACTGCCATGTACACACACCGCTGTTGTATCGAGCTTTTAGTCGGCGATGTACATCGACGATAACACTAAAAATTCGTTTAGCGTATTTTTTTTTTATATCGAGTTTACGATATTAGTGCAAATTACATTTTCATCTTTTTTTTTTATTAAATGACTTAACGAATTTTAGATAATATTATCATGAAATCCATTTAAATTATATATTATAGAGCACGATGCGAACAGACAGAACTCCCAACGTTCATTAAATCTAAGGACGAGATTATTATCTTAAGTATAAACGAAATAATCACGAAGCAACATTGTAAAACGAAGATCATAACTCGTTTTGTAAATTTTTATTTGCAACTATCGCATTGTGAAATTGGTCCACGATTTAAACAGGCAACGAACATTTTGCTGGATACTTACTCGTGGCACTTGTTACGTAATTTAAGGAATGTAACACAAACTATTTTTGTCAATGAAAAAAAATCGTAGCGTAATAATGAAGAGACGTAGCCAAAGTAATCGGTTCTATTTTTTGCGTTATATATCTTTCATTCTTTTTTATTTTTTTATTTTTTTTTTGTCGTTTCATAATAATATATTTATTTAATAAAATTAACAATTTACGTTATGAAAATTTTTAGGAGGCGGAAATTAAATTAAATCTGTAATCACTATAAACTCCATTTACAATCATCTATAAAGTGAGTTTCAACAAACAATAATATAATATAATATATATGTGCTCGGATTTTAAAAACATTTCGATTTTTATTTTATTTTGTAGGGCCGCATTTGCGTTCCAAGTTGCTATTTTTAAAGATGAAATCAGATAAATCTTATTATCACGTATCAATATGTTATATTCGACAAATAGACCAGATGGCAAGGATCATGGTGGTAGCGCGGTCATTATCAAAGATAATATTAAGCATTTAACCAACTTAACTAGTAAAGCAATGCAGGCAACTAGCATAATTTTATTCTCATTAAACGGAAAAATTATGATTTCTGCTATTTATTGCCCCCCCTCCCAATAAAAAATTTTCAAAACAAAAATTAATTAAATACTTTGATAGTTTAGGCTGTAGGTTCAAAACTGGCGGTGGCTGTAATGCGAAGAGTGTAGAGTCGAGGTTTAGAGATAGCTTACTGCACAAAATAATTCAGTATAAATTTTTAGGATGTACATATTGGTCAACCGATAGAAACAAAAAACCAAATACACTCGATTTCTTCATTAATAAAAGCATATCCGTGCTCAATATCGAGGCTAAAACATCTTCAGAGCTCTATAATTGTTACGGTAAGTACAGGTGTAATAAGGAAGAAAAGAAAAGTTTTCTCAACCTACATAATAAATACACCAACTAGAATGAATTTCGGGAAACAGGTTAGCGATCTAAAATTAAAACTACCATCGAAAAATGAAAGAGATTATAATAGCGATACAGTATTTTACTGAAACTATTCAACGCATAGCGTGAAAATCCTCACCACAAATTAAAAATATGAAAAAAGTAAATAACGTACCGCGTCACGTTCTGGCTCTAGTTAAAGAAAAGAGAAACAGTCGGAAAAAGTGGCACATAACTAGAAACCCAGTCTACAAGTTTTTATTAAAGAAAAAATCAAAAGAACTTAAATCATTAATTAGGGAAATTAAAAATGAATCTCTACAGCGCTATTTACAAGAATTATCTCCCTTGAAAACTTCCGACTATAGCCTAAGCGATTCGAACTCTTAATAGGCTAATACAACATTTTCCATCGATTACCCGATGGTACATGGGCTAAGGATGGCCGAGAGAAGACTGAAATGTTTGTCAAACATTTTTCTGAAGTTTTTAAACCAAACTCTGAAACTGATAATTCTGAAGATATAATGACATTTTTAAGTGCTCCTTTTCAAACGAGTCTCCCTATTGCCCCAACGTTCCCGGGAGAAATAAAATGTATATTCGAAAAATTAAAAAAAAAAATTCCGTGTAATCACCGGAAAATTATTATCAGAATTGCCGGGCAAATACTATTTATTAATAATATTTTAAACGCGGTGTTTCGCTTGCAATATTTTCCTCTGTCGTGGAAACTGGCGCAAACAGTTGTAATACCTACATCGGATAAGGCACCGGACTTGTTCACATCATATAGACCTATTTGCTTATTACCGATCTTGTCAAAAGTGATTGAAAAAATCGCATTAAAGCGATTAAACCCTATCCAAGAATCGGGCAATATTATTCTTGAACACCAGTTTGGATTCCGCAAGAAGCACTCGACTATCGAACAACCGAATTGTACATACGATACAAGAAGATTTTAGTGCCGAGCAAGTATGTCTCGGTGTGATCCTAGATGTCAGACACGCCTTTAATAAATGGGCTATTATAAAAACTTTAAAAAATTTTTCCTCATCCGTACTTCCTTAAATCGCACATTGAGGATCGTACATCCTACGTAAAATTCGAAAATACTCTATCTATAATGTTTTGCTGTCGTGCCTCAAGGGAGTGTTTTGGGTCGTCCGGTGCTTTATCGGTTGTTTACGGCTGATTTTCATGACGATGTACTGCCACGCTTGCGGACGATATAGCCATTTCAGCTGTAGCCAAAGAGCAAAACCTAGTCCACAAAATCGAAAGCTGGCTGCGATGTTGGCGTATCGCAGTTAACGAAAGTCGCAGGTCAATTTCCTTTGCGAAACTTATCCTCTCTAAGCACTACATTAAATGAGGAATTAATCTTACAACAGAATTATAAGTATCTGGTATGCATCTTGACGGTAAATGAACATGGAGCAGACGTGTCGAACAGAAAAGAAAACATCTTGACATAAAATTGAAGTAGCCGTACTGGCTTTTTGGCGGGCAGTCCAGTCTTTCTCTCGAAAATAAGCTTTTAACGTATAAAATAATCTTAAAGCCTGTATGGACATACGACCTGATGCTGTGGGGCTGCGCAAAAAATACTCGTATAAATAAGATTCAACGATTCCTAAATAAGGTCGTTAGTCTACTGATTACTCCTCCTTCGTATGTTTCGAACTATTACATCGTGACCTTCTCATTCCTTATGCGTTGATCAGTATAAAAAGACGCTTGAAGTCTCATACAAATACACTGAACACCAATTTATTGGATAACAATCTTCAGATACGCCGATTGAAAGGAACCAGGACGTTTGATTTATCCTAATTTCTACTGGAATTCTTTGGTGGAGCACTAACGAGTGTTAACCCCTCCCACGATACTTCACACTTCATAACAATTGCTAAAGTTGTAATTATGTTATTTAAAAAATTAAAAAAAGGTCAGCTGGATCAAGAAATATATATACATATTACATATATATATTTACCTCTATCGGTAGCGGTAACGGTAAATTCGTAGAATTTTCTATTTTCGTAATCCAATTCGGAAGAAATGCAAATTTCGCCGGTAACGGATTTGATATAAATTGGCGTGCCATCGATAGGCCATCCGATACGACCTTTCGTCCACGATTCCTGTAACGTGTAATTCACTTCGGCGTTTATACCGCAATCCGAATCGGTCGCCTGTACCTGTACCGACAAAATCGAATAACATTTAAATATTATTAATATAAATCAAATGAAGAGCAACATCAATTTTATTTCTAAAACGTTTCTTATCTAATCATTATCTATATATAAAGCGATCGTTACAACGCTTCACCCGGGTAAGTATGAACAGTTTGAAGAAAACAAATTGATACTCTGTAAGAATTTATTATATGCGTGGAATTATTATTCTATTTAATTTTAAAAATTTTGAAGTTGGTTTATCAAATCTTATAAAGATACATTTACTACCTACTGTTTGGGTTCATTCTTTTTTCGATTATAATAAGTTATCGT